>CM072927.1:5560000-6235000 GCA_036971965.1 Nyctalus aviator | reverse complement strand
GAGGTACCGCCTGTCCATGGAGGAGAGGGCGGTCCCCAGGTTGTCCATGAAGAAACGAGAACAGAAATTAAAAATACGTATGCGGGCCCTAGCCGGTTTGACTCAGTGGAGAAAGCCCGCCTGCCTATGGCCTACGGACTGAAAGATCCCGGGTTCGATTCTGGTCAGGGGCACATGCCAGGCTTGCGGACTCAATCCCCAATACGGGGTGTGCAGGAGGCACCCAATCAATGATTCTCTCTCATCATTGATGTTTCTCTCTTCCTCTCCCTTCCTCTCCCTCTAAAAATCAATAAAAACATTTTTTTTTTTAAATAGTGTGGAGCCACCGGTGTGGCTGAGCCTCTCCACCCATGAACTAGGGGGTCACAGTTTGATTCCCCTCAGGCCACATGCCTGGGTTTCGGGCTCAATCCCCAGTAGGGGGCATGCAGGAGGCAGCTGACGATCATTGAGATTTCTCTCTCTCTCTCCTCCCTTCCTTTCTCTGAAATCAATAAAAAAACATTTTATTTATTTATTTTTTAATGTGCCTGGGTCCTGGCAGCGCCTGCCCTGCCGTGTTTCCAGATATTTTATAATGGATCAGGAGTTTAAAAAGAAAACTCAAAATGCAAGCTGTTCTCTGGCGAGTTTGAAAAGCGTCTGTCTGCCTGGAGCCCATGGACAAACGCCCTTTCGCTTCACCCCCCCAGCACTGCATTTGGACTTTTGAACCAAATGTGAGGCCTTGTAGTTGCACTGTTGAAGGGTGGTTGGAGGACTAAGAAGCGTCTGGAGCCCACACTCTGTGCGGGGCCTGAGAGGTGGGGGCCAGAAGCTGCAGGGCGCCGGGAGGTGGGTTTTGGCTCCGAGTGGGAAAGGCTCCCTGACTCTGAGAGCAGTCCCAGGGCTGGTGCTGGGAGGCGGTGGGCGCCATCCCTGGAGGCGCGGGAAGGGACCGCCCACTGCCGCGTGGGCCACCTGGCGCTCACCACTGCAGCGACCGCCCTCCTGGTCACTTCCCCGATGCCACGAGGGCAGTGTGCAGTCTGTGTAGCTTGTTTGTTCAACAGCTGGTGTCAGGCAGGCACTATACCGAGTGCATCCTGCCGAGAAGCCCCGGCACGAACAGCAGAGACAGCCTGCCTGGCGCACCCACGCTGGGCTGGACATGCGCTGACTGGGTCTCAGGTGGTGGGGAGAGAGACCCCAGCCGGGCTGCCTGCGCCCAGGTCAGTCTCCCTCCCTTTGTGAAATGGTCACAGGACTGACCCTGCATCACCGCCGTGAAATCTCATGAGGGGATCCACCCTTCCTCCCTTTTCCCCCTTTACCCCTGACGTTGCCGCTGAGGTTTTGTTGAATGAACAAGTGAATGAATGAACCAGTGGACTCTTCCCCATGAAAAGCAAGCCGTGCGAGGCGGCCTGAGCGGAGGGACAGGAGGACGTGGCTGAACGTTTGCGCAGCGCACTGCGAGCTCCCCATTCCGGGGCTGGGTGCCCATGACTCACTGGGGAGCGCTCCCTCGGTCTCCCTCCAAGCCTCCACAGGTGACACCCTGGAGGTGTTTAATGCTTTGGCGCTTCCACATTCCTTCCCAGACAAAAACGTGCCGCCGCCGCTGCCGCCCAGGGAAGCGGGCAAATGCTTGGCCGCAGGCACTCGAGCTTCTGCCCACCTGCCGGGACTTGCTCAAAGTATGTGTCAGTAATGCTTTCTGGCCCGGTGGGTCGGGAGTGCTGGGGCTACAGGCAGGGTCATGCACTGGGCAGGGAGGGGTGGGTCCGGGGACCCTTTTCCCATTGGCCCTCCCCGGAGAGAAGGTGCTCACGCTCTGAGGGCAGGGTCTTCCGAGTGTATCAGAGCGAGAGGAGGCACGCTGCCTTCCCCGGGGTCCCCTTGGCATGCAGAACCTGGGGGTTCTCCCTCAGGCAGGTCTGCCCCCACGAGGGAGCCTGGGTTCCTTGTGGCTCTTGAACAAGTTCCACCCAGAGGAGCCGAGCCTGTCCATTAAGCTAGGCGGCCATCAACCCTCAGGGCAGCCAGCCACACTTGGGGCCTCCGATCTCAGGACAAGACCCTCTTCCTCCTGTGGAAAGGCTCTGATCTTAGAAGACAGCAATTCCGAAGGGACAGCTGCTCTGGAGGCTGCGTGCGTCCTCAAGGAGGAGGCCCTGGACAAACCAGGACCCTTCCTGCCAGAGACCCCTCAGGGTGGACAGCAGAGGCACTGGACCTCCGTGCTCTCCCAGGACCTAGGCAGAGCTCTGTGCCCACTCTGTGCCAGCTCTGTGCCCACTCTGTGCCAGCTCTGTGCCCTCAAAGGACAAGAGAAGGCATGGCTTTGCCCTCTGGGAGAGGCCCCTCATGGCCCAGACATGGGAGACCGTGCAGAAAGAGGTGGAGAGCCTCACTGGCACAAGAAAGCAGACCGCGGGGCTGGGGCACAGGGTGCTTCCTGGAAGAGGTGGCCTAATGATGTGGGGTGGGACGTGCCCAAGGGCCGCCAAGGTACAAGGACCCACGTCCCCACTGCTCACCTCCCTCTGGGAGCCTCAGACAGAAGGCGGCCCACCTCCTGCCCTCCAGGCCCACCCGAGGCCCCACCTACAGAGCCCGCAAAATGCTCACCTGAGATCCTGCCGCCCATCCGGACCCGCCTGGACAGTGCACAGGGCCAGCCTCTCTGCCTGGGGATGCCTGCCTCTGCCCGGACCCCCTCTGTCCTCTGGCCCCACCACAAGATGGTGGTTCAGTCCACACGGTGAGGGCCATCAGCCAGACTGGGTTCTGGACAGCCTGCTCCCTGCATGTCACAGCCAGTGCCGCCTCTGTTCCGAGTGAGACAGGCTGGCACGGCGCCCAGCCTCGGCAGTGTCTGCTCAACAGGAGTGAGCGCGGAGGGAGGGAGGGAGGGAGGGAACCACCGGTGCTGGCGTGGCCGGCCGCGGTGCACGTGACCCCAGCCACAAGTGGAACCGAGCGGAGGGGCCACTTCACACGCGGTGTGTTCTGGGCTGAAGGTGACACCCCCACTTGGAAAAAAAAAAAAGTCAAGTTTGCCATCTCGCCAACTTAACGCTGCGGGTTCTTTTCCTTTCACTCGCCTGTTTTCCCTGGTTGTGAACACTGCGGGGAGCAGCTTGTGCTCTGCGTCTTAAGGCTCGCCTTGTCCGTTGAGCGTTTGGGGGGTCTCTGGGCCCTCCGAGTGATGGTGCAGCAGTTCCCCAGGCCTGCGGTGTGGAGGTGCCATGGCTGACTGTGGGCCCTTGCTGCTGTGTGGACACTCCCGCATGGAGGGTCTCTCCTGAGCGGGGATCTAAGGTAAAGGCTCAGAACTCAGGGGGCGGGAGGAGGAAGCGTGACGCATCGGGGGGTGCATTCAGTGTGGGACATCAGGGC
This sequence comes from Nyctalus aviator, assembly GCA_036971965.1. Classification (NCBI taxonomy): domain Eukaryota; kingdom Metazoa; phylum Chordata; class Mammalia; order Chiroptera; family Vespertilionidae; genus Nyctalus; species Nyctalus aviator. The sequence goes on along the minus strand of CM072927.1, from coordinate 6,231,613 downwards.
GTGATGTCCAGCTGGGCAGCTAAAATTCTGCTGAGGTGTGAGCGCTTCCCGGGATGCCATCCTGAACCTCAGGGTTGGCAGAGGAAGGGAACGCAGGGGTGAGTCACGTGGCCAGGAGCAGGTAGAGGAAATGGGTGAAGCGAGGGCAAGCAGCCTTCAGCCCTCTCCCCAGGATGGGCAGGCCCTCATGTCCCTGTGGTTCCCAGGGCCACAATCCCAGGGACCATCAGGGCAGGGCTGGCCAACCCCCAAGGTGGCCATTGGCTGAAACATCCTTTTGTGACAAAGGCCACGAGGAGGGAACATGTGGTACACTGAGGCAGGGTCAGGACCTTGCTGTGACCTGGATTAAAAGAAGGGGTGATAGATTTCAGGGTCCCACCACCACTGCTCCCCTGGACAGTCATTTCTCCTGCGAGTGACCCCAGCTGGCATTCCGTGCAGCATGTCAGGGGCTCCGGGGAGACTGGAGGACTGACCTGCCGCCCAGGCTCCAGGTGAGAGCTCAGCGTGGGCTCCGGAGTTGACGGAGGCCCCTCCCAAGAGCCTGTCTCATTCCTGCTGTTCAGAGACTCCAGTTTGTCTCCTCCAGCTGGGGAGCAGGCTGTCCCTTCCCACCGGGCATCGCTCTTCCCATGACATGGCTTCAGGACATGCACCACTGGCTCCGGCTCCTCCTGTTGGTGCCTCTGAGGGGACATGTGGGCCTGGCCCTGCTCACCTGCTCATCTCTGCTTCTGGGTCGCCAGGCTGGAGGGAAGTGAATGGCCACCTCGTGGAAATGGATGGGGCTGTGGGGGGTAAGGAGTCAGGTCTGGTCCCACTCCTGACTTGGATCAGATGCTGCTGCCTTCCTGGGTCTGACTGAACCCACATTCTCAAAGGTGGCACTGGACATCCCCAGAAGCCTTGGGGTCCGGAAGCAGAAACCAGAGGGAAGCCCTGGCTGCCAGACCCAAGGGCTTGGACTTGAAGACGCCTCCCAAGAGGTCTCCTTGCCAACAGGGAGGCGTTGCAGCCCCATACTCAGAGCTGGACACACCCTCAGAACCCCTTTCCCAGGGCAAGTTTCTGACTCAGCAGGTTCAGGGAACGCGGCGAGTTTCTAACAGGTCCTGTGGTGGGCATGCTGTCAAGTCAGGGGCCACCCTGGGAGGACCAGCGCTCACCCAGCCACCTGGTGTGTCAGCTGGGGAAACCAAAGCACAAAAGTGTCCCTAGCTGCAGGCAAAGTCAACCAGCCAGGGGAGGGGCAGGGGCCACCACACGGGTCCCTCCTTGATGATGGTTCCATGATGGAAATGGGCCATATGAGTGTAGTGATGGCTGGTGGGGTTTGTTTACTAATGTGACGTACACCGTACTCATTGTCTGGACTACATGTCCGTGTCCTCCAATCCACATGTTGAAGCTCTGACCCCCCAATGAGATATGTTAGGAGATAGGATCACTGTCCCGAGAGAAGAGGAAGAGGCCGGAACTCTTTCTCTCTGCCAGAGGAGGACATGGTGAGAAGGCAGCTCTCTGTTGGCCAGTGTCTTGCTCTGAGCCATGGCCTACCAGTACAGAGGGTCCCGGGAGCCACCTCCATAGTTTGTGCAGGTTGGAATCACATAGTGGGCCGAGCTGAGGTGACAGTGACAGGGCAGGTGGGCCAAGTAAGAGCTTGGGCAGCGGCAAACTGCAGACAGAGGCCTGAGCAATGCCAGGGATTTGGAAGGAAGCAATAACCGTCCTCCAAGAGAGAAGAGCACGGGCCGTGGGGAGAGGTGGTGCTGGCTGAGGCGGGGAGCTGGGAGAGCTATCTAAAGAGCTTGGTGACTGGCTGGTGAAGGCGGCGCTGGCAGGGACCCTCGAGCTGCACCTGGAAGGCCTGTCAGCCCCGAGGTTCTGTCTCAAGGTCTGAGAGAGAAGCGCCTGTGAGCAGAGGAGGAGTAGGGGTACACCAGTCTGCCTGGGTGACATGTGGCCAGACTCGGTGCTTCAGGGCGCTCCCATTCACTAGTACACGCTCTGCAGGTCAGAAGCTGGGGGCCTTGTCTGGGTTTCTTGCTCGGGGTCTCATGACGCCAAAATCAAAGTGGCCAGTCTGGGAAAAACATGCTCCCAACCTCACCTCGCTGTCAAACTCAGGACCTTGTGGTGAGGGGACCCGGTCTTCATGCACTGGCAGCTGTCCGTCTGGTGGTTTGTAGCTCCTAGGGGCCACTTTCTGGCCCCTCCATCTCCGAGCCTCAGCAGCTCCAGGGGGCACTGACTTCACCTCCAGCTGGAGGTTGTGCTGTGAAAACAATGGTGGTGGGCCCTGACTGCTGTCTGCTCTCTACAGCTCTTGTGATCCACTGTCTGTCACAGTCTGGGCAGCAGGGTGGGGGCTCTTGGGTGGTGAGGGTGGGGGAGCCACACTCTGCCCTCCCACAGTGCGCAGTGCCCCGCAAACACCCGGAGCAGCCTCAGTGCCAGCCCCTGGGACAGGAGATGGCATCTCTGTTTGCACCCACCACGGACCGCAGTCGGGCTCACCTTCAGCTATGAACACAGTGGCAAACACTGTTGGCAGTTCCTGAGCCCGAGGCTCCCGAAGAAAGCAGATACGCGGTGCTGGCCAGAGAACGCAGAGTGCGCTGGCACTCTCAGCCCAGGCGTCACTCAACAAAGAGACACGCTCGCTCCCCAATCACAGGCTTGTGCTGCGGCTGCAGCCAGTCGGCTGCTTCCTCATCACTGCATCTTCTCTTGGTTCAAGATGAATTCTGCCACCCATTCCCGCGCTGTGCCCACTCCCCCTCCTGCTCACATCTTGTATTAGGGGCACGTCTGTCAGGATGGAGAGCCCGTGGCCAACGTCACCAGTCTCTGTGGATTTTTTTTTCCTGCCCCGTCCCATTCGGTGCTGCCTCCAGTCCTTAGGAGAGGCCAGTGCATGGGAGTCCCAGGAGACTGAGCCCCAGACAGCACTGCAGCAGGTGGAGGCTGTTCCCCACCTTCCCTCAGCCCCAGCCCAGAGCCTCCCACTTCCACCTGGAAGTGTGTGTGTGGGGGGGGGCGGGGGGAGGAAGTCATAGACCCTGGTTTCCAAGTCTTGACTGCCCAGGGACATCTACTTTCTCCTCGGTGAGAAATTTGGGTCCTGGTGTGTGCAGTGTGGATGCTTCCCCAGCTTTATTGAGATTCCGGTGACATGGCATTGTGTGAGGTTTGGGTGGACCATGCAAAGATTTGATAATGTAGGTGTTGTGAATTGATACGCTCACACAAGGTTAGTGAATGTATTTGGATTTTTTTGTGATTTTGTAATGGCTCAATTTGTCCTTCAAAACCTAGCCAACCTTTGGTGGCCCCATTAGCTCTCTCGGTCCTCCCCTGCCCTCCTCCTGTTCAACACCCCCTGCCCTTGTAGAAAGGGACACCCCCAAGCACCCCCTCCCTCTCTATCCCCTGCTCTCAGTCTTCCTCAGACAGCGTCTGCTTCGCCCAGACCCCCTTGGTCACCTGGTTCTTGAGCAGAAAAACCTTCCTGGAGGTAATTCAAGAAATTCAAGGGGTGGGAGAGGGATCCTGCTGGGGTTGGTGGAGGCTGGAGCAGCTGGAGCGGCATCTGGGCTGGCGGCCATTGGCACCCTGGCCCCGCTTGGGGAGGTGACGAGCCCAGGCCTGCCCAGAGGAGTGCCCAGAGGAGGCAGGTGGGAGCTGGTTTAGCACCCCCAGAAATGAACTGGGGAGAGCCTGTTAACTTGAGAGACCCTCTCTGTTTCCCCTGGAGTAGAATCCTGGGTGTGAAGGAAGCGGGGTGGCCCAATCTTTCTGCGCTGGCCCTGGGTTGCAGGAAAGAAGGAAAATGGGAAGGGCCGAGGTGATGCAAGCTCTGTGGGAGATGTGGGAGCTGTGGGGTTCTGGGGTGAGTGCCTTGCCCCTCCTGGACCCCCACACAGAATGCATCCTGGCCTCACACTTGGCAGGGGCCAGCACCTTGAGACTGGCAAGGACAGAAAGATGGAGTCCTCTTGTCTTCCTGTCTGAGATTCTCAGTCAACATCGACATGAATTTTCCTTATAGTGAGAGACGGGCTCCCCAACAGGAGGCCTGTGGAAGCTGCTGAAGAAGCCGGAGCCACTGGTTCCTCTCCCTGCCCCCCCCCCACCACTGCCCCTCACCCCAACCCCAGTTTCCTGCTGGACAATCAGCCAGCCACACAGTTCTCAGGGCCTCTCACCTGCATCTCGTCTCACTGCAGAGGGTGTCGCCCCCACCCCTGGTGCTGTGGTTTCCGGTCAATCCCACTAGTGCCCAGTGAGGGTGGGCACGCAGCCTGGTGGATATGCCAAAGAGGATTTTGGTCCCTAGTCCTTGCTGTGGAGCCCCCAACATCAGAAGTGGCCACACCATGCTTCAGAAACAGATGCAAACCTCAGTCTGGGGCAGGCAGAGCCATTCGCACAGAGTCTGCACAGGCTGCGCAGTCCCTGGGGCCAGGACAAGGCATATGGTAGGTGGGTGTCGCAAAAACTGGCTGAGTGGACTGGACAGGAAGTGGAGGTGGTGAGGAGAAGCAGGTTCTGGGCACGGCACGTTCTCTTTACGGTCCTCTGTGTCCGAGGCGGCCAAGAGACGCAGGGAGTATGCAGGTTAGCTACCGACTGTCTCCCACCACTGCCTCCTCTTGTCCACCCAACCCTGCCCTGTCCTGGAGCCAGGCCAGGCCCGCTTCCCAGCCTGGAGGCCTCACCCTAACCACCGAATTGCTTCCGAGGGCAGACAGCTGACCTCAGTGCATCCTGCCATCTGTCCACTTGGTCCTGGCTTGTCCATAGGGAAGCCACGTACCAGGTTGGCACAGAGGTCTCAGGGGCATAGTGGAGACAGCCCATCCATGCAGGGTAAGGGTGCAGGAGAGCCAGGAGCAGGTTACAGGATGCTTCCAAGAGAGACCGAACTGTTAAGTGAGAGACGAGGGCTGGCTTTTCTGGAAACTTTGGGATCCTAGGACTATGAGGCAGTTGGGAGCGGGGCCTGGCCCAGTGCTCGGCATTCCCTGGGGTTCACAACGAGTGAAGAATGAGCTGGGCCAGCCGTTGCACACCACACTAGGGAACAGATTCAGATGGAGGGGAAGGGAGGCCCGTGGTGTCCAGCACCAAATCATGGCTGGTTTGTGCTTTAGAGCAAATAATGGACAGGATGGGAAGCACTCTGGAATATCAGGGTGGGAACAGGCAAGGGACCAGAAGTCTGGTTTGGAAGCGCCAGGCCACTCCCAGGTTCCGGGACAAGGGGACCAGTGCCTATGTGAAGGAAGCTCGGCTTCAACGGGACATCTGACTGCAGGGTGGGTTGGCACGCTTGGAGAAGACAGGGTTGACCCCTGAGAAATGCACATGCTCTGGAGGGAGGGAGGGATAGTGCCCAGGAATGGTGAGAACACACAGGCTGTTGAGAGGTTTGGCAGGAGAGCATGGATTGACAGGACATCAGACAGGTGAAACCCTGCATTCAGGACTTCCAAGGAGAAGTTGCCCCCTCTCCAGCCTCCACCTGCAGCTGGTGAAGTAAATAAGATGGAACTGCATACACGCTGCCTGCCAAGGGCAAGGAGCAGGGTCTGCAGGGGAGAGAGGGTGCTCTGTGCGGCAGTCGGGATGGGGGAGGGGAAGCCCTGTGCAGGAGACGGAGGGAATGCATAGGGAGGCTGGTGTGGCTGGAGTGCAGGGCCCCATGGGGTGCGAGGAAGGAGCTGGAGAAATCCAGACCCTAGCAGGACTGTGCAATGAGGAAATGTTCTCTGAGCCAACCAGGCGCCAGGCGCTCAGGAGCTCAAGGGCACGGGCTTGGTGCCTCAGGCCAGGAGAAGGCTTGGAAGACTTTGGAGACTGGAGTGGGGAACAGGATAGGGTCCGCTTCCCACTTCAGAGAGCAGGTTTGTTGCTGTCCCTGGTTGCTCTCATCAGAACTGGGTAGGACTGAGTTACTTCAAGTAGGACTCACCGAGTACAAGTATCATAACGTGAGTCTGATGGACACAGAAGCCTCGCCCCATCTTCTCGGGGCTCAGCCCGCCCAGGGGAGAGGAGGTGCTGAATAAGAAGACATCCCAGGAGTTCTGGCTGAGGTGCTAATAAAGCTGCCGTTCCCTCAGTCTCACCAAACAAGGATGGAGAAACAGGCCTTCCCACCTGGAGCCCAGCTAGCCAGCTCCCAGATAAGCAAGGCCGCAGGGGCTGCTCTGGACCTGGGCCAGGACTCCCCACGCCACACAGTCCAGAATAAGGAGGGGCTGGGCTCCCCAAGCAGGAAGAGGACAGAGCATGCCCAGCCCCGGCCTGAGTGAGTGGGGCTACCTCTGTGCTAAGAGACAGCCACTCTTTGACGCTGATGGTGCATTCAGAAGCCATGGGTGTTGGTCCCCTAGAATCTCCCACCCAGCGGTGCCCCTGGATCTGGGGCCTCCCCTCCGCAGCCTGGAGATCTCCACAGCCCTTCCCCAGACCCCTGCAGGCCTCTGTGATACCGGCAGCTGATGGAAAAGAAGATTGCCCAGCCTGGCACCATTCACACCAGCATGAAGGAGGTACTAAGACACAGAGCTCTGCCTGTAAGTGCCACCAACACGCCACGGGCAGCAGGACCATGGGGCACCCGCTGCAGAGATGGGCAATCCTCAGGTGGCAGACAGCGGGGCACCCATTACTGAAATGGATGTGTCCACAGATGGCAGGACCCCAGGACCCACTGTGGAGGCAGCCATGCTGGTGGCAGCAGGATGGCGGAGTGCCCCCCATAGAAATGATAAGTCCCCAGGGGGCAGGCCTGTGTATCACCCACTGATTGAATAAATTCTCACTCCTCCAGCCAAGAGGACCTGGTCATTTTTTAAAGATATATTTTGTTGATTTTTTACAGAGAGGAACAGAGAGTTAGGAACATCGATGAGAGAGAAACATCAATCGGCTGCCTCCTGCACACCGCCCATAGGGGATGTGCCCGCAACCCAGGTACATGCCCTGGACTGGAATCAAACCGGAGACCCTTCAGTCCGCAGGCCAACGCTCTATCCACTGAGCCAAACCAGCCAGGGCACCTGGTCATTTTTTTTTTAAAATCATGCACACAGTGAAATGAAAATGGTTCCGTCAGTCTGACACACAAACACATGTGTAATCAACTCCCCCATCAACACAGAGCACTGTCACCCTAGACCCCCGTGGTCCAGCAGAACTCTCCACAGGCTCCGACCTGTCCCATACGTAACCCTCCGCCTGGTAGCCTGGGGCCACATGTGGCTGGTGTGACTGAGAAGCCAAGTTCTCTCTTTCTATGTCATTTTACTTCATTAAAAGTCAGGTGCCTGTGGGTAGAGGGGACCATTCTGCAGCCTGAGAAACCTTTGTCCCAGACAGGCCCGTCTCCCCGTGTGCATGTGGGAATCACCTCTCCAGTTTCTGTTCCCACCCATGGCGTGCTCAGCTCTTGTCTCAGAGAAATGGAACTCAGGCATCTATCTGTCAGGCCTCTCTGCTGCCCTCACTCCTGTCTCCGGGCGGATTCCCCCGCAGAAGCTGCCTTGGGTCCACACCTCCCTGCTGCACTCGCAGAGCTTCCTGTCTGCGTGCACGCTCACAGCCCGAGAATATTCGGAGCACGTCTTCCTTGGGACATATGTTTTTATTTCTGTGGGGCTGGCCTGGGGGTGGGGATTGGGGGGTCTGTGGTTCAGCCACTGTTGTGCCCACCTTACCCTCACTCCTGCCCCAGACCAGCAGCCCCTCCTCTGGGCAGCGAGTGGCCCCCAGTCCCCTGTGATGTACTCCCCACCACTCCACAGGCACATCTTGAGTTTCATGCTCAATGTCAGGTACAGCATCGGGACAAGCTACCTCCCAGGCGGCAGCACATCTCACCCTGGGACGCACAAAGAAAAGGGCCCAGCTTCTGCTCCTGCCTCAGAGGCTGCCAGGGCAGCTCTCCCACTCACCAGGCCTCTTTGCCCTTCTCCCCCAGGTCCCTGGCTGTCGGGCCCCAGTACTCGTCCCTGGGGACACAGCCCATCCTTTGCGCCAGCATCCCGGGCCTCGTCCCCAAACAGCTGCGCTTCTGCCGGAACTACGTGGAGATCATGCCCAGCGTGGCCGAGGGCGTCAGGATCAGCATCGAGGAGTGCCAGCACCAGTTCCGAGGCCGCAGGTGGAACTGCACCACCATCGACAACAGCCTGGCCATCTTCGGCCCCGTGCTGGACAAAGGTATGCTTCCAGGGGGGGGTGGCAGCCTGTTGGTGCCGCAGGCCCGAGCCAGCTGCCCTGCTCTGCCCTCGCGTCCCACCTGCCCCTGGTCATGGCAGCAGCACCTCCAACAGGTGGGCGGTGGGGCACACGCCTGGTGATATCGGCATCTCTCATGTGGTTTCTTCCCATGGTCCCTGGCGCTGAGGGGGCTCCTGGAGCTCAGGAAGGACACAGAATCACACAGATTTCTCTGACTTGCCCTCCCTGAAAGGAAACTGCACTTAAGGCAGGTCTTAGGGAGAAAATACAATTAAAAGAGGAAAAAACAAAAACAGGAAGGGAGAGGATTGGGGGCCAAGAGGCACATGAGGGAAGCTGTCCCGGAGCCTGGAGCCAGTGGTTATTTGGGGGAGGAGAGGAAGATGAGGAGGGCTGCATGTTGGTGAACTTTTGGTGAAGAGCAAATTTTCTCAAAAAGTCATGATTTAAACCAGCGATTTTCAGCCAGTGTGCCACAAGAATTTTTAAAACATGCAACACCTGACTATTTCGTTAGTGGAACTGATCTCTTTTTCCTTAAGATGTCAGATTTTTAAAAATGATAACAGGTACTACAACAATAGCCATCCAGTATAAATGAATCAAAATTATAACTATTTTTGTCAGATTGTAAATATATATATATATATATATATATATATATATATAATGCACTGCAGAATTTTAGTAATTAGTTTATGTGTGTCATCTGATGAAAAAGGTTGAAAATCACAGTTTGGACAATGATGATGTGTCATACGTCCCAACAAATCAGAGTGCAGCACACCCAAGTTTGCCTATGCCCCTCTGCCAGTCCCTGTTCTCCCTCACATCTGGCCATCAGTGGGCTGATCACATTCCTCTGCACGTGGCCTGGGCTCCATTACTATGTGGGAGCTGGGCCATATGGGCAAGTGGGAAGGGAAGGAGGTGGAGAGTGGGAGAAAGGGACTCCTTTCACTTAGCAGAATGTTTTCAAGATTTATCCACATTGTAACATGTTACAGCACTTCATTCCTTTTATTTCTGAACTAGAGGTCCATTACATGATATTCGTGCAAGGATAGGCCTTCCTTACCCTGGCTTCACTCCTGTATGCTTGGGAGCCCAAAAGTCCTCAATCCTAGCCAGAGCACTGCTCCCTCCGCCGCCCCCTATACCCCTCATAGCAGGTGTCCCACCCCTCCCGACAGCTCTGCACCTGCGTACACAAATTAACCCACCATCTTTGTTTAGTTAATTTGCATACTCACTCCTGGTTGGCTGTGGTCATAGCAGAGGTACGGTCAATTTACATGTTTGTCTATTATTAGGTAAGATGATATCCCACTATATGGATATACCACATTTTATTATCATTCATCGTTGATGAACATTTGGGCGTTTTCAACCTTTGGCCATTATAGAGTGCTGCTATGAACATTTTAATACAACTGTTTTCAAAGCCTTTGGAGTGGATGAGTAGAATTGGTTGTTCTCGGGATAATTCTAAGTTTTGTTTTGTTTTTTTGCTGTTGTTGTTTCTTTTTTAAGAGTATTTTTTAAAATATTCAAGAAAAAAGATTTTAAGTATAATAATGTTACATGAAATAAACATTAATATTTCAAGAAAAACTATTTTAAATAAAATAATACTAGAGGCCCAGTGCACAAAATTTATGCACCAGTCGGGGGGTACACCCTAAGCCTGGCCTATCTAGGACTCTTGCAATCTAGGACTCCTCGGGGGATGTCTGACTGCTGGATCAGGCCCAATCCCGCAGGCAGTCAGACATCCCTCATGCAATCAGGACCACTGCCTCCTAACTGCCTCTGCCTGCTTGCCTGATTGTCTCTAACCACTCGCCTGCCTGCCTGATCTCCCCTAACCACCTCTGCCTCGGCCACCACCTCCATGGCTTCATACAGAAGGTCATCTTGAAGAAAGTCTGGAATGACGTCCAGAACGCCATTCAGCTATTCAGTCTAATTAGCATATAACCCTTTTATTATTATAGATTAAATGCAATAAAAATTAATATTTCAAGAAAAAAAATTTTAATATATTTTTTATTGATTTTTTTTACAGAGAGGAAGGGAGAGAAATAGAGAGCTAGAAACGTCGATGAGAGAGAAACATTGACCAGCTGCCTCTTGCACACCCCCTACTGGGGATGTGTCCGCAACCAATGTACACGCCCTTGACCGGAATCGAACCCGGGACCTTTCAGTCCACAGACCGACGCTCTACCACTGAGCCAAACTGGTTTCGGCTCAAGAAAAAATTTTAAATATAATATTACCAAAATTGTACTAACATATTATAATATCACAAAAGTTGTAGGAAATATTAAAAATCTGCAAATAACAGGGATTATTTTTATTATAGTCTAAAATACTTTTTTTTCTCTGGCTCTATTTTGGTTCATCAGTTTATGTTGTTCATTATATCCCACAAATGAGTGAGACCATGTGATATTTATCTTTCTCCAACTGACTTATTTCACTTAGAATAATGCTCTCCAGGTCCATCCATGCTGTTGCAAATGGTAAGAGTTCCTTCTTTTTTATAAAGTAGTATTCCATTGTATAGATGTACCACAGTTTTTAATCCACTCATCTGCAGGCTGTTTACAAATCTTAGCTATGGTAAATTGTGCTGCTATGAACATAGGGGTGCATATATCTTTTCTGGTTGGTGTTTCTGATTTCTTGGGATATATTTTTATAGAAGTGGGATTACTGGGTCAAATGGGAGTTTTATTTTTAACTTTTTGAGGAAACTCCATACTGTTTTCCACAGTGGCTGCACCAGTCTGCATTCCCACCAGCAGTGCATGAGGGTCCTTTTTCTCTGCATCCTCACCAGCTCTTGTCATTTGTAGATTTGTTGATGACAGCTATTCTGACAGGTATGAGATGATACCTGATTGTCATTTTGATTTGCTTCTCTCAGATGATTAGTGACTTTGAGTTTGTTTTCATATGTCTCTTGGCCTTCGGTAGGTACTCTTTCAAAAAGTGTCTAATGAGTATGGGGGGCAGGGGGAGGCAATGGTGTATGTACACAGATAATAATTTAATTTTAAAAGTGTCTAATGAAGTTCTTCACCCATTTTTTATGGATCCTTTATCTTCCTTTTGTTAAGTTGTATTAGTTCCCTGTAAATTTTGGAGATTAAAGCCTTATCAGAGATAACACTGGAAAATATGTTCTCTCATGTAATGGGATTTCTTATTGTTTTTTGATAGTTTGTTGACTGTGCAGAAGCTTTTTATTTTGATGTAGTCCCATTTGTTTATTTTCTCCTTAGTTTCCTTTGCCTTAGGAGCTGTATTGGTGAAGATATTGCTATGACATATGTCTGATATTTGGCTGCCTGTGGATTCTTTTAAGATTTTTATGGTTTCCTATCTTATGTTTAAGTCTTTTATCCATTTTGAGTTTATTTTTGTGTATAATGTAAGTTGGTGGTCTAGTTTCTTTTTTCTTTTCTTTTTTTTTTCTTTTTGTGTGTGTGTGTGTATCTGTCCAATTTTTTTCAACAGCATTTATTGAAGAGACTGTCTTGATTCCACTGTATGCTAGTGTCAGTCTCCTTTGTCAAGTATTAGTTGAGCATAATGACTTGAGTTAATTTCTGGGTTCTCTGTTCTGTTCCATTGGTCTATATGTCTATTCTTGTGCCAGTACCAGGCTGTTTTGAGAACAGTGGCTTTGTAATTTAGCTTGATATCTGATATTGTGATCCCTCCACCTTTGTTCTTTTTTTCTCAAGATTGCTGCTGCTATTCAGAATCTTTTTTTGGCCATCGAGCTTCTGCCACCTTTTTTTTTTTTTTTTCCCATATGAATTTTTGGAGAGTTTGTTCTAGCTCTGTGAAATATGGCGTTGGTATTTTAATGGGGATTGCATTGAATCTATAGATTGTTTTGGGTAGTATGGACATTTTAAAGATGTTGATTCTACCAATCCATGAACATGGTATATTCTTCCATTTGTTTATATCTTCCTCTTACTCTTTTTTCAATGTCTTATAGTTTTCCAAGTATAGGTCTTTCACTTCCTTAGTTAAATTTATTTTAGGTTTTTTTAAATTTTTTGTTGCAAAAAAATGAGTTTATTATTGCTATATAAAAAAAGCCATATATTTCTGGGTGTTAATTTTATATCCTGCTACATTTACATTGCCAAATTCATTTATTAAGTCTAATAGTTTTTTGATGGAGTCTTTGGGGTTTTCTTTTTACAATATCATATCATCTGCAAATGGTGACAGTTTTAATCCTTCTTTTCCAATTTGGATGCCTTTATTTGTTCTTGTCTGATCGCCATGGCTAGCACTACCAGTACTATGTCGAACAAAAATGGTGAAAGTGGGCATCCCTGTCTTGTTTCTGTTCTTAGGGGAAATGGTTTCGGTTTTGCCCCTTGAGTATGATGGTGGCTGTAGGTTTGTTATATATGCCTTTATCATGATGAGATATGCTCCGTCTAGTTCCACTTTGCTGAGAGTTTTTATCAAAAATGAGTGTTGGATTTTGTCAAATATTTTTTCTGCATCTATCATGTGATTTTTGCCTTTCAATTTGTTTATGTGATGTATAACGTTTACTGATTTGCTAATATTGTGCAAGCCTTGCATCCCTGGTGTATGATCTTTTTAATATATTGCTGGATGCCATTTGCTAATATTTTGTTGAGAATGTTAGCATCTATGTACATCAGGGATATTGGCCTATAATTCTCTTTCTTTGTAGTGTCTTTCTCTGGTTTTGGAATTAGGATAATGCTGGCCTCATAAAAAGAGTTTGGAAGTGTTCTTTCCTCTTGGATTTTCTGAAATAGTATGAGGAGTACAGGTGTTAGTTTTTCTTTGAAAGTTTGGTAAAACTTCCCTCTGAAGCTGGACTTTTGTCTGATCAGAGTTTTTTTTATTACTCTTTCTATTTCATTTGTTGTTATTGGCCTATTCAGGTTTTCTGATTCTTCCTGATTCAGTTTGGAAAGTTTATATTTTTCTAGAAATTTGTCCAGCTTGTTGGTATTTAGTTGTTCATAGTATTTTCTTACAATCCTTTGTATTTCTGTAATGTCGGTGGTTACTCCTCCATGTTTGTTTCTGATTTTATTTATTTGGGTCCTCTCTCTTTGTTATTTGATGGGTCTGGCTAATGGTTTATCACTTTTGTTTATCCTTTCAAAGAGCCAGTTCTTGGTTTCATTGTTGTTGTTTTTATTGTGTGTTTTTGTGGGGGGGGGGTTGTTTGTTTATTGTTGTTTTTTTGTCTCTGTGTTATTTATTTCTGCTCTCAACTTTATTATTTTCTTCCTTCTACTTACTCTGGGATTTTCTTATTTTTCTCTTTCTAGTTTTTTAAGTTGTAGGGTTAAATAGTTTATTGTTGGTTTTTCTTGGTTTTTTTTTAGGTATACCTGTAGTGCTATGAACTTCCCTCTCAGAACTGCTTTTGCTGTGTCCCAGAGATTTTTGGGTGTTGTGTTTATTTTTGTTTGTTTCCAGGAATTTTTATTTTTTCTCTCTTTTTTTTTTTTAAATATGTTTTGTTGATTCATTTATTTATTTATTTATTTTAATATATTTTATTGATTTTTTTACAGAGAGGAAAGGAGAGATACAGAGAGCCAGAAACGTCGATGAGAGAGAAACATCACCCAGCTGCCTCTTGCACACCCCCTACTGGGGATGTGCCCGCAACCAATGTACATGCCTTGACTGGAATCGAACCTGGGACCTTTCAGTCCACAGACCGACGCTCTACCACTGAGCCAAACCAGCTTCGGCAGGAATTTTTTATTTCTTGATCTCATTGGTAGCTCATTCAATGTTTTATAACATGCTTTTTGGGATCCATGTGTTTGAATGTTTTGGGTGTTTTCACTGTAGTTGATTTCTCATTTCATTATATATATATATATATATATATATATATATATATATATATATATATATATAATCATGTCATCTGTGAATAGAAATACTTTTAATTCTTCCTTTCCAATTTATATGCCTTTATTTCTTTTTATTGCCTAACGTCTCTTGCTAGTATTAAATAAAAGTGGTGAGAGTGGTCATTCTTGTCTTCTTACTGATTTTAAGTAGAAAACTTTCAGTCATTCAACTTTGAGAGTGATGTTAGCTGTCATTTACCATGTATGCCCTTTATCAGACTGAGAAAATTTCCTTTTACTCCTAGTCTGTTGAGTGTTTTTATCATGAAAGGATGTTGGATTACATCAAAATCTTTTTCTTCATCAAGTAAAATGATCATGTGGTATTACCTTCATCCTCTTAATGTGGTGTGTTAGTGTTGGTTGATGTTGATATTTGAAGGCATTGAACCACCCTTGCCTTCTTGGGATAAATCCTCCTTGACCATGATGTACAATCCTTTTGATTTGCTGGATAATTTTGTTTGCAATGATTTTGGTGAAGATTTCTGCATAAGAAATATTGGTCTGTAGTTTCTTTTCTTACATTGTCTGGTTTTGGTGTCCGGGTAATGCTGACCTCATAGAATGTGTCTAGAAAGGTTCCCTCCTCTTGTTTTGGGGAAGAGTTTAAGAATCATTGGCGTTGATTCTTTTTTATATGTTAGTTATAACTTCCCAAGCTTTCTTTGTTGAGAGGCGTTAAATTACTGATTCAATATCTCGACGTGTTATAGATCTATTCAGATTTTTTATTTCTTCTTGAGTTAGTTTTAGCAGTTTGTGTTTTCTAGGAATTTCTCCATTTTGTCTAGATTTCTTGCTTTTTTGAATGCCTCATAATTTTTGGTTGAAATATGTACCTTTTTAATATTATAATATGGTAACTCTGGAAATTGGATTATTTTCCCTTCTCCAGTTTGCTTGCTATGAGTTGTAGTTGCTTATTTTTGTGTCTTTCTTTTTTTTAAATCCTCACCCAAGGGTATGTTTGTTTGTTTTTGTTTGTTTTTGTTTTTGTTTTTAAATATATTTTATTGATTTTGTACAGAGAGGAAGGGAGAGAGATAGAGAGTCATCGATCAGCTGCCTCTTGCACACACCCCACCGGGGATATGCCCGCAACCAAGGTACATGCCCTTGACCGAAATCGAACCCGGGACCCTTCAGTCCCCAAGCCGACGCTCTATCCATTGAGTCAAACCAGTCTCGGCCAAGGGTATGTTTTTATTGATTTTATAGAAAGAGAGAAGGGGAGAGAAAGAAATGCCAATGTGAGAGAGAAATATCTATGAGTTGCCTCCCATATGCACTCCAACTGGGGATCGAACCCACAATCTTTTGGTGTATGGGATAACACCCCAACTAATTAAGCCACCAGGGTTCTTTGTCATGTGTGGTCTCTGAAGTATCTGTTTCTTTAGCTTGTGGTTAGCTAGTGGTTTGGCAGAAATTTCCTTAATATCCTGGAGCAAAACATATACAACTGAAAGGAAAAAATAGTCCTTCTGGTCTTTGCAGATTGGCTACGCTGTGCACTCTTTCCATGTTAGCAAGTCTGCTCACAACTCTGCCTTAGTTTTGCTCCCTGCCACTGAGCCTAAAGATCAGCTGGAAATGAAATCTTAAAATATTTCTTGAGCATGCATCCTGCCTCTGGTATGCATGTGGCTTTAGCTCTCTCCGGATACAGAGGAGCTTTTCAAAGCTTTTATTCACCAAAGTAGCTCTTCTCCAGCCTTTCCTCCCGGGCAGCCAACTGTAATCTTTCCCCCCAGGTGGCAGAGGCTTGTTTATTTCATTTTCAATGTTTTCAAGGAATACCCTCCACTGAAAAACTTCTAATTTTTTATATCAGTCCTTTAAGGAATCCCAAACAAATCCTTGGGAACAATATCCACTAGACTCCATCCAGAATCATCTACCCGTATGGAAAAAGCAAAGACGGCCATCTCAAGACTTCAGGTCAGAGGGTGGTTTGCTTGGTTGCTGGAAACCTTAGGTTCCATTCCAATGTTCTGACTATGTTGAGTCTTTGCTTGATTATTTCAAATTCATTTTTATTGATTTCAGAGAGGAAGGGAAGAGAGAAAAAGAGGGAGAGAGGGAGAGAGGGAGAGAGGGAGAGAGAGAGAGAGAGAGAGAGAGAGAGAGAGAGAGAGAGAGAGAGAGAGAATGATGAAAATCATTGATCGGCTGCCTCCTGCATACCCCACACTGGGGACTGAGCCCACAACTCCGGCATATGCCCTGAACCAGGAATCAAATTGTGACCTCCTAGTTCATAGGTTAACACTCTACCACTGAGACACATTGGACAGGCTTGAGTTTTTTTCACGTTTCCATGGAAGGCAAGCCCTGGACACTTCCTACTCTGCCATTTTGCTGATGTCACTTCGTATTGCTTTGACACTTAGTCTCAGGGACCAGGCATCACCACATTCATTGAGACAGTTTCAAAGGCCTCCCAAGGTCTAAGGTAGGAGACACAAACCCCATCCCTTGATGGCATGATAAAGTCACCTTAAGAGGTGAGCTTAAAGGATAAGATGTGCACTGGTGCAGACGCCCTCAGAATTTAAGAGAAAGAAAAAGAATGAGAGATGTACCAGATCCTGGGATTGCTGACATGCATGTAGCAGGGCCCACTGAGGAGCGGTCCTGGGAGTGGAGCTGAATGCTGCATTGAGGGCTGGGGGGACCTGATGGTGTTTGTCCAAGAGCCCAGGACTCCCCAATGTCAGGTGGTCATAACCATCTCCCCCAGGTGAGCCCCTGTTCTCTGGAGCTTGTGGGGTCCACTCACTTCCTGGAGTGTCAGCCTTCCCATCTACAAAATGGAAAAATAATTGCTATTCGGCTGACTTCACAGAACTACCATAAGCATAATTATATAGCAGCTCTCTATGGGGTTGGCCACTGCCATGCATGGGAGGAGCTAGGTCCACAGGGCAATGTGGCACATCAGGCATGTGGGAACATGTGTGTATGACTGCATGTGTGTGTCTGTATGTGTGTCTGTACACGTGTGAGTGTGGGGCATGTATGCATGTGTGTGTGCATAAAGTTGTATGGGTGTGCCTGGCTGCATGTGTACATGTTTGAGCAAATGTGTGTAGTGTGTTTGGTGTTTGTGTGTGTGTTTGATATGTGTATATACATGTGGGGGGGTGTATTCATGTGTGGTGTGTCTGTTTATATGCACAAGTGTGAATTGTATGGTGTATATACATGCATGAACGTGTGTGTGCATGTGTGAGCAAGCATGTATGTGGTACAGCTGTTGCCTATATGGGTCCTATGCTGTGCTTTGGTCGTGGTGCTGTGGAGCAGGGAGGCATGTTCAGCACTTGTACCATGGCCAGGAGCCCCAAACAGGGTCCTACGGCTCTCTGGGTTTCTGGTTCCAGAGCTCAGATCGGCATTCCTCGAGTTCGCACTTCCCCAAAAGTAAACAGCAGGATTTGGGAAGAAGGCAGAAGCCTGTCCTCCCTGGAGGGCTGCCAGTGGCGGTGGAGTAAGGCTGTCTCCGATGGGGTTGGGAAGCCAGGGTTTACTTATGGGTTCTAGTCTGTCCCATTGCTCCACATGTCTTTCCCATCAATGCCCACGCCACGCCATCTTGATTACCTGCAGGAAGTTTTGCAATCCAAAAGTGTGCGTCTTCCAACTTTGTTCTGCTTGTCCAGTCTTTGGTTATTTGGGGCCCTTGCCATTTTATATGAATTTTAGGATCAGCTTGTCAATTTCTGCAAAAAGCTTTGATTTTTAAGGATTGCATCACTTCTACACATCAATTTTGGGCGTATGGCCATCTTACAATAGTGTCTCCTGCTCCAGAAACATGGAATGTCTTTCCATTTACTCCATCCTTCTATAATTTCTTTTAATGATGTTTTATTGTTTTCAGGGTACAAGTCTTGCACTTCTTTTATAAAATTTATTTCTATGTAGTTTATTCTTTTTGATACGATGGTAAATGGAACTGTTTGCTTAATCTCATGTTTAGATTGTTCATTGTTAGTATAAAGAAACACAGTCAATTTTTAATATTGACCTCATACTCTAACCTTGCTGAAGGTTTATCAGTCAGATAGTTTTTATGACTTCCTTGGGATTTTCATGTTATTTGCTAATAGAGACTAGTTTCCTTCTCCCTTCCAATCTAGACATTCTTTGTTTCTTCTCCTTGCTCAGTTGCCCTAACTGGAGCATCCAGAACAATGTTGAAGAGCAGTGGGCAGTGTTTTACCACTGGGTATAATGCTAGCTAGTTTTATAGATCTCGGTGTGAGGATACCAATTCCTCTGAATACGTAATGTGGGAGAGTGTGTGTGTATATACACACACACACACACACACACACACACACACACACACACCGTATTTTCCGGCGTATAAGACGACTACTGTGTTCTAGTAAAAAGCCTGCTCAGATTGGCCAGAGTCAGAAAGACAGTCTATTAAAATAATAACTGGTGTTGCCTCGGAAGTGCGGGGTAGTCTTATACAGCGAATATAGGCCTAAACCTATGTTTTAACTGTAAAATTAGGGGTCGTCTTATACACCGGAAAATATGGTATATATGAAGAGTGAGAGAGAGCATGAGGAAGAGGGAGGGAGGGAGGGAGGGAGGGAAGGAGGGAGGGAGGGAGGAAGGGAGGGAGAGAGAGAGAGAGAGAGAGAGAGAGAGACTATGTATATGTGTATATATATAGTCTTTTTTTAAGGACAATTGTTTTATTTTATTTATTTTTCAAAGAATAAGGAAGAGGAAGAGAGAGAAAGAAATATCAATTATGAGAGAAAATCATTGATTGGCTGCCTTCTGCACAACCCCTACTGGCGATTGAGCCTGCAACCTGGGCATGTGCCCTTGACTGGAATCGAACCCAGGACCCTTCAGTCCACAGACTGACACTCTATCCACTGAGCCAAACCAGCTAGGGCTATAATGTCTCTTTTGATTCTTTGCACTTTTTTAAGTTACATGTGCCAAAACCCACATAGCAATCTATCTTCAAAAAGTTTTAACATTTGTGAGCTCATGACTCAGTTGGATTGTCCTTCATTCTGTGGGAAAGGAGAAATTGGAAGCACCTGATGTGCACGGGGCTTTGTGGCCCAGTTGTCATAGCCAACGCCAGGCTGGCCACACGCTGGGAAGACTAAGGGTCTCCTCCGGGCAGAGGGGAGAAAGTGGCCTGGAAGGGGAGGCAGGAGCCTAAGCGAAGATGCCTTGGAACCCCCAGGCCATCTAAGGGCTCTGACTCCTTTCCAGGCGCCCCGGGGATACACGGACTGACCCGCATGGAGGTCCCTGGGGTAAGCCGTTGTACCCTTGGGGCACAACATTACCCTCACTGGATGCAGGCTCTGTCCGTTCTTCACACACTGAGTCCCGTCATCCTCAGTTCCAAACCGCAATTTCCCAGCCATGCTCAGACCCACACACACCTGGGTCAGCAAGGCCGTGAAGCCCTGAGGTCTGTTTGCCTAAGACCTCATCCTCTCCCCTCTGTTTCGCACCCTTGTGCGCTTCAGACGATGCTATCGCAGATCTTACCTGACCACCCAGAGCTGCCCATCCCTGTACCCCGCCTCACTATGTCCTGAATCTGAAGTGAGGGCAGTCTTTGTGTCCCGTCATCAAAGTCCTCATCCTGTCCAGCTCCTATTCCTCAGCTCTCAGCCCACAGGTCCCACCTGGGCAGCAGCCCCAAGCTCCCAGAGCCGCTCCCCATTTCCTGATTCTGTCTGGGCCCCACCAACGCCATTGCTGTCTGGGCAGGAGTATCGTGTGCCCCACCCCATGCCCAGCAGGTGCACAGCGGGTGCACGGGGGCAGTTCCAGTGTGTGCTCTGGCACATAGTAGGTGCTTAGTAAGGAGGTTCTGAGCCCGTGGCTGAAAGACGTGCTCTGTGCCTGGTTATCCCAGTGTGGGCAGGCTTCTCAGGGGAGCAAGGGAGGTGGCATTTGAACTGGCTCTCAAAGAGTTTTCTCTCTTCCTTTACAATAAGTTTACCGTGTTTTCTGGTGGGGTGCCCAGTGTTTTACACCATACCACAAATTGAATCCTAACACCCATCAGATGAGCCAGAATTATGTGTGAGGAAACTAAGGCAAGATGAGGGGCCCAGTCAGGACTCCTGAGGGTACCCCAGCCCATGTGGAGTCAGCAGGGGCTCTCTGGGGCAAGCAGGTACGCAGGGCCTAGGGCAGGGGTCTGCAACCTTTAAGACATAAAGAGCCACTTGGACCCATTTCCGAAGGAAAAAAAAAAACCTGGGAGCCGCAAAACCATTGCGACATTTAAAACAAATATAACACTGCATATATTGTTTCTTACCTTAATGCTATATACCGGATCGTGCAGTTAGCTGTCAATCTGAAGGAAAAAAGGACTTTTTCACTTAACAATGTAAAATATATTTTTGCAAATTAATAGCTAATTAAAATATTTAATTTGCCTGGTTAATGGGATTTTTGCTCCTGAACCTCAGTGCACAGTGTCGGCACATCAGGGCTGTAAGACGTTACCTTCATTTTCACACAGGCTTACAAGCTGTCAGAGCCGCGGTAAAGCTTCAAAAGAGCCGCATGCGGCTCTGGAGCCCGTAGGTTGCCGACACCTGGCCTAGGGAGATGCCCTCCTCTTCTGCACCCCTTGACTTCCTCAGAGCCTCTCCTAGGAAGTCTGGACACCAGCAGGCCACAGGGACACTCCTGAGGCCTCCGTGTCCTGACCCCTTATAACTCAAGGACCACTCTCTCTATGCCCATCCTCCTTTCATCCACACCCCATCTGATCTCCCATGTTCACTCTCCCCAGATCAACTCTCCTCACATTCACTCCCCCATGTCCACTCCCCACATCTACGCCCCCACATCGCTCTTCTGTTGTTCATTCCCCCTCATCCGCTCTCCCCATGTCCCCTTCCCCACATCTACTTGTCCTATATCCAAGCTCCTGTCTCTGCTCCTTGCTCCCTCTGGCTCCCCTATCCAGTCTCTCCCATCCCCTCCCTCTCACATATCCCTCCCCCCCTTTCCTGCTAGATTACAAGTGCTTCAGCCCCCAGCCCTCACCATTTGGTCTGAGTAGGGAAGAAGCCCTGCTCTCCCCCACCTGCCATGGGACTGAGAAAGGGCCTGGTCACTGGTGAATGGCCTGGGGAAGGAGCCGGCCAGGTGCCCCAGAGAGAAGCTGGCTCCTGCAGGCAACTACGGAGCCCTCCTCCTCACCTGCCCCCTGACTGTAATCAATCTGATTGGATTAGAGTCAGGGCAGCCCTAATCATCTCAGAGGTCACCCAGGCTTTGCGGTGGGGTCCATGGGTCTGGCCCCCCCACTGAGGCAGCCTCATTGAACAGAGCTTAACCAGCAGGCCAGCTTAGGATAGGGGCCCAGCCTTGTGTGGGCATGTGTGCATGCATGTTTGAGCATGTGTAAGTGTGTGCAGGGTGTGTGAGGATATGAGGGAAGAGCATATGCTCATAGCTCCCGCTTTCAGCACACAGACACACACATACACACACACACACTCCCTGCCACCTGCATAGCCTGGGGCTGGACCCACGGAACATGCTGGCGGGAAGGTGGGGTTGGGTGACAGAAGTGAGCCCTAGCTTGAGACAAGTGCCCCCTTCTGCTTGCAAGGCAGCAGGACCATTTAGCATGCGTTGTAGGGCAAAAAGCATCTGAAGAATTTCTGAGTGCATGGAGGCTGGCGCAGGATTGCTGCTTATCTGCTCCCCACCCCTGGCAGGGCTCGGGCACCTGAAGGGCTTGCTTTCCCCAGAGCTGGCCAACACCCCCTCTTGACTTATGAGGTGAAGGAGTGGGGAGGCTTCCAGGCAAGAAAGACAGGTCTCAGAGCTAGGAGCCTCAGCAGACACCCTGAAGTAGGAGAGACCCTCATGTGAGCTCCCCCCTCCCACACACCTGCTGGGAAGCACGATGCATGTGGCCAGCCTAAGGTCCAAGCGTGAGGGGGAGTCCCTGTGGCACATGGCTTTGCAGGGGGCTGGGCTCCCAGCCAGGTGGGGCACTTCACCTGAAAGCAATGGAAGGCCCCCAGCTGCATCCTCCAGTGACACCGGGCACTGGGCTGCGTCTATTCATGCGTCCTGTGCCCTTGGTGCCACAGGGCCCGGAGCCTATCACTTCAGAGTACTGATCAGTTCCCCCAGGACCCCTCAGCCCCTCAGGCAAGGTCTGGGAAGGTCAATCAAGTTCTCAGCAGGTGTGTGTCCAGACCCCAATCTTTCCTGTTCTCCTTGCGGGCTGGGCTAAGGAGGAGTAGGAGGGGGGCAGCATGCCCGGTCCCCTCCCTGGCAGAGCCCTTTTCCTGGACTTGCTCCAAGAGGTGGTCTGCTGCCTCCTGGGAGGGCTGGGTGCAGGCACGAGCTGGGCTCCGTGCTCAGGAGGGGCCTGAATAGGAGGCCCTCGACAGGATCAGCGTCCCCAATCCAGGTTGCAACCTTTGACCCTCATGAGAAAGTGTTTCTGTGCTGGGTGGTGGGGGCTCCCCCGTATATCATTAACTCTTCCCAGCGGGAGGGGGCGAAGGCGCCAGAGAAACTCCACGACACCCTGCCGCGCCCGGCTCAGAGCACAATGCGCCCACCAGGACTACAAGATTAGCCACAGAGAAAAGTGAAAATGCTGCTGGATTCACACGCCCGAGGGCCATGTTCGGCGTGTGAACAGCGCTCCCCGCACATACCTCCCGGTTGCTATGACCAGCTTGCCATGGCCTAATCGCCGACGAGGGGGAAATTCATATAAAATATCACAGGCCATTGTGGGCCTAATGCGGCATGACAGTGGCTCACAAAGCCAAATTCATTAGCCCCAGCAGGCAATCAGAGGACACTGGCCATGCCGGAGGGGCGGTGTCAGAGGCCACTGCCTTGGCCACAGTGGGGTGCCGGCCGAATTCCACTCTCAGGTAGTTTCAGGATGCAGTATTACCAGATGCCATCAAGACACCCCGCCTCCCTCCATTGCTCACCTCACTCTGGGACCAGGGAGGGTAGGCATTGTGGAAGGGGAGGCACTGGCCAGCCAGGTCCAGCAGAGCCACCGTCCTGGGGCATTGATTGAGGGAAGGTGCCAACCTACTGAACGCTCTAGGAGTGACCTGGGCTGCCACCTGCCAAGTGGCCAAGTAGCCCCCAAGGCGTCTGGGGAGGTGTGGGGGATGGGGGGGAGGCAGAGAAGGAGGCTGGGATACAGATAGTTGAGAGCACTCCGGTTCTCTCTGTGATGCAACAGTGATGATCTATAGGCAGGCAAGGACCAAGTGACCCTCAGAGGCCTGAAGGTCAGCACTGACCCGAGGAGAGATGGAGCCCAGGAGCCCATGGTGGAGAGAGCTGTACCCAGGTGCGGGCGGATGTCAGCCAAGAAGAGACTCTAGCAAACAGGTCCTGCAGTTTCTAGGGAGGTCATACCCCACCCTATCTTTGGCTGAGTCCCTGCCTGGCCACCAGGTGACAATAGACAGGCCTCTGAGTTCCAGAGGTCAGTGACCAAGGGCCTTCACGTACGGACTAGGCCAGAGATACACAGCCCACCCTGGGACCCAGGGCAGGGAGGTTGTTTTAGGGACCTCATGTGAGCGCCTCCCCTCCACACACCTGCAGGGTCTTACAAATCTGAGGCCGCAGTGGAGACTGGGGGCTCATCCCAGGAGCCCTTCCTCCATCCAGCATTAGCACCCTATAGCTGGGGAATCACCTGGGATCTTTCATAGATGTAGATGTCTCCAAGAACTGTGGCCACAGGGCTTGGGTGACCTTGTCCCTGCAGAACTTCCCAAAGAGACCACCTAGTGAACCCCACAGACAGAATGTCCCAAGAGTTTCAGCTTACTGTTCAGAGATCACATTTGAACAGTCCCCTTCCAGGAACCTCCACTGCCTGGAGTTACCCTTGTCCCTCAGAAAGGCCAGTACAGTGTCTCCTCAGGCCAACGGCTCATCCCAGGAACCCCTCCTCCACGTCCAGTATTAGTGCCCCTCAGCCTTCCCCTCCCAGGAGAGGACAGGCAGGCATCTCCTCACCCCACCATGGCAGTGGGATGTGGGCCCAGTGGGGTAGGTGGAGTCCCTGCCTCTTCAAGACTGCAACACAGAAACAGCCTGGTGGGGTCTCAGGACCCCTTGCTGGGGGTGCAGAAGCCTCTTCCAGGACTTCTGTCTGGGGTATGTACTCCCTGCTGTGCAGCCTAGGGCCAGTGGCTGACCTGCTCTGAACCTCCACATGCTGCTGGGGCTGAGTAGGGCACCCCTTTTCCTGTCTGGGCTGGTTCTCTCATCCATGATTAAAGAATTCAGGGTCCAGGGCAAGTTGGCCTTCAGGCTGTGCCTCCTTATCAGTCTGACTGAAATGACTGAAATGGCCCCCTGGGTGACCTCCCCAAGGGAAGGTCAGCTCAGAGACAGAGCCTTCTTGTCCACCATGAACACAGGTGGTACTCAATGAATAGGTGCCAGCTGACCAGCTTCATGGTGAAATATGAAAAACAAGATCCTTAGAATAATTTTTTGGAACTTTCTTCAACATATAGGACTTTAAAAATATGGCCTTTTGGATGTTAAAAAGTCCTTTTCTGAAATTATGATAGTCATTGTTTAAATGTTTTGCCCTCTCATGAAAAAGTAATAATATTTGGCAGTACTCGTTCATCCCACAAATGATCTCTGACACTTGACAAGCCCCTGAAAACAAAGGAATTGCTAAGATCCTTTTTAGTTCTAAGTTCTGGGAGGTGGAGTCATTGCCAAAGCCCATCTCGGAAGAGACACTTAGGTCCCCACCCCTAAGGCTGCGCTGGTGGCTGTGATGGGCTCCTCTTCTTGCCCTCCTCCAGATGCCCAGTTCTTGCCACACAGGACTTCCTCCTCTGCACCAGACTCTACCCATCCATCCACCATCCATCTATCATCTCTCCACCTATCCATTCACCTATCTACCCACTCATCCACCCATGTATTCTCTATGCACCATCTACTAGCCATCTGTCCATCTATCCATCCATTCATCCATTCATTCATCCATCCATCCACCCATCCATCGTCCATCCATCCCAGGTCTGCCCCAAAGCTCCTGTTGCCAAGCCTACTTCTCATATTGCCTTATCCCCCCTGCTCTCTTCCTCATGAACTGTAAGCTCCCAAAGGCAAATGACTTCACACAGCCCAAAGCAGAGAACCTGACTTGCAACAGCAGAGCCTACTACTAATGGCATGGAAAGATTCCTCTGGTTCACCCTCCTCTTCCCCAGTACAAAGATTCTCTCATCGGACAATCGGCCAGTCATTCAGCTTCTGCTTAATTATCACTTGGATAGGCAGCTCTTTCAATTTTCGGAAGCCTGGGCTGTTAGAGACTTCATCATGTGGAGCAGCAATCCACTTTCATATTTCTTACCTTGGCTTTTGAGAATGGAACCTTTCATCTTATTTATCTCATATTCCTAGTTATGAATTTAATGCATGTCTCATTATAGACTCTCAGATACTGGGTGGATGAAAGGATTGATGGACAGACAGAAGATGGATAGATGGATGGATAGTAGATGGATGGATGGATGGATGGATGGGAGATAGATGGAAGGAAGGATAAATCATTGGTATTTTGCATGAACTCAGTAAATAATTGCTAATGAGACAACATTAAGTTGGGAAGATGGTTTCCTGGTGAAAGATGCTTGTCTTACAGAACAGCTTTGTCTGATCTCAGTGTGGGACTGAGCCTTGGGCCTGAAGGGAGCAGGCCTGAGGTAGCTCAAGAAATTATCCAGGCTCTTCTCCAGAGACACGGCAAACTGGAAGTGTTGGTCCTTAAGCAGCTCCTCCCACAACAGCCTGTCTCCTCCTTTTCTCTTAACCTTGCACAGCCCCCTGGGAAGAAGGCATTTTGCTGATGAAGGAGGTGCCTTCCCAGGGCAGGATGGCTCCCCATCCCTTCCTCAGGAGCCGCTATGTTGTGTAAACAGAAGCAGGAACCTCTGCTGGAGCTGCTGCCCGTGGATAACAACTTGGCTGCGACTGTGGCAGCCAATGAGCTCCAGACCCTCCTCACCCATGACCTCAGGGAAGCTTGCACCCCTCCTCTGTAAACGGAGGCCATTCTGGCCACGGGTCATAGCCTTTGTGTTCAGATCCCTGTGGAAATCTGACCGAGGCAATGGGTTCTCGAGTCAGAAATCAGCACAAGTTTTCAGACATGCGCTGTCATTCCTGCTTACGGTTTCGGGAGGGTCATGAACCCCCACAAGCCTCCCTATTGCTCCTGGGTTAAAGTCACATGGGCATTCTGGGATCTTCCGTCTGCATGGCCTCAGGGTGCATTTTAACTTTTTTTATGGAGATAAGTGTCGACTTATAGAAACATTGCAAGAGTGAGTCCAAATTCACTCCCAGGCCTCTCCCAGGGCTGACCTAGCACAAACCAGGTGCGTCCATCAAAATTAAGTTCCATCACAATTAACTAAGCTTCAGATTTCCCCCAGGTTTCACCCATTTTTCCACCAATGTTCCTTTTTTGTCCAGGATCTTATGCTGGCCCTTGTCCTTTGTGCCCTCGAGACTGGAAAGAGCCTGCTCAGGCCTCTGGGTCTCCTGGTGATTAGAAAAAGGTGATACATCCTTGGCAGGAATGCCTTGAAAGCAGCCCTGGCCCTTTTTGCTCAGTGCTTAGAGCATCTGCCTGTGGACCAAAAGGTCTCATGTTCAATTCCAGGCAAGGGCATGTACCTTAGTTTCAGGTTCCCCAGCCCCAGTGGGGGTGCACGTAGGATGCAGCCAATCAATGTGCCTCTCTCACATGGATCTTTCTCTCCCCCACCTCCCTCCCTTCCTCTCTCTCTCTCTAGAAATCAATGGAAAAAATAACCTCAGGTTAAAAAAAAAATGCTTTGAGAGCAATGGGATGTCCTCAGAGCACTCTGGGGAGGTGCATGGTGCAGGAACCATTTGTGTGATCTGTCCCATTGCTGGCTATGGCAACCTCAGTCCCTCTGGTGAGAGGGGCCTACCCAGCTCCTCCAGCACAGCCTCAGTCTTTCTTGGTGCCAGGTCAGTAATGCGGGGAACTGCTCAGGCCTATCTTGACCTTTAAAATGGACTTCCTTTGCCAAAACAAACCATAGCACCTTTTTCTGAAACATAAGGCAGAGGCTTCTTTTCTCCATTGGTGAATTGAAGGCTGCTCCATGGATGGCCTCCTCGGCTGGCAGGATTTTGTCAGGGGAGAGGTCTTCTCATCTGGCAGAAAGGGAAATTGAGGCCCTGGTGGGGGCGGGAGGAGCGTGTGCAGGATTGCACCGCTAGCTGGTGACAGAGCTGGGCAAAAATGAGTTCTTTTTCCTCCAAGCTCAAGGGGAAGCTCCCCAGCCCTCCACCCATCCCACACGCCCTTTCCCTCAAGTGTGTCTGGAGGCCCTGGCTGCTTGCCCGAGGTTAATAAGCAGGGATCTCCAAGCCTTTGTTGAGAGCTGTGGGGCAAGGCCTTTGCTCTCCCTTATCTTCAGAGGAGAGAGGGGCTAGCATGGAGGGAGGAGGCAGAGGCAGAGCAGGGCCCTCCTGTAGGAACCTGCCCTGAGCTCCCTGGGCTGAAAGGCAGTTCTGCTGGGGTTGCAGGAGGGTATTCAGACCTTGGCAGCCGGGCCTTCATCCGGCTGAGAGTGAGAGAGTGCAGTGGGGAAAGGCACCAAGCTGTGTGTGGAGGGGCCCAGGGGTGTCCAAGCCATACTGGTTCTGCCTTGTGCCCTGAGCTGCCCTGGGAGGGGTGGCCAGGAAAGCTGGCCCCCAAGGGGTCCACAAGCCATCCTAACTACAGCCCCGAACCCAGGATACACCGGTGGGAGAGGAGGCATCAGCTGAGTCCAGGAGAGGAGAGAAAAAGAAGAGCTGAGAGCGAGGGCCTGAGAAGGGGGAAGGAGACAGCCTGAGTCCTTGAGAATACAAAATAAGGTGGGAGCTCTGCTGAGTGCAGAGACAGGAAGGGAAGGGGTCTGTTCAGCACCCTGGCATTTATTCATTCAGATGCCTTAGGCCAGCAAGGGGCTGCTGCAGGCCTGCCTGAGAACTGATTCATCGGATTATGTAAGGACAACTGGGAGGGGGCTTCGTGGGGAGGTAGCTGCCTGGCTGGTATTTGAGAAAAGGGAAGATGAGGGGAGCTACCCTGGATCTGTTCAAGGGCAAGCTGAGTGGAGAGGGTCAGAGAGTCAGACACACAGAGTAAGCCTGCCTAGAGGGGCTCAGACCGGGCTAGCCCCCCTGCCTTCTCCTCAGACCAGGTCCTCTCCTCAGGAACCATTTGTGTGATCGCCTGATTGGGAACAAAAAGTGAACTGGACGCAGTCCTTGCCTCAGGAAGCTTCCAAAACAAGCGAGTGAAGGAGGGAGCTCCCATGGGGCCTAGGAGTCTGAGGGGCCAAGAACAGATCATGCCCAGACCTCATGGCCACAGGGTCCTGTCCTGTGCCCCAAAGAGTGAGGGATGGGACCAGGCAGATGCTGCATGAGCATTAGAACACCTGGAAAAACCTGAGGGAAGGGCAGTGGCTGGAGGCCAGGTGGTGGCTGACAGAACCAGGAGGGCAGCACAGGGGCAGGAGTCAAGCAAGGACACAATGTCAAGAACTCAGAAGAGGCCAGGCAGAGCCAGATGGCCATTGGACAACACACTGTGCCAGTGGCCTGTGTATGTGTGTGTGTGCATATGTGTATATGTGTGTATGGGAGTGTGTGAGAGAGCCTATGAGTGGGTCTCTCTGTGTATATGTATGTGTATGCAAGCATGTTTGTGTGTCCATGTACCTATGTGTCTGTCTCTGTGTGCATGTGTGTCTATGTGTAAGAGCATCTACAGGGGTGTTGCGAAGGTGTTGTGTGTGGCTGTGTGGCCATGTTTATGTGAGATTAATATCTATTTGTATATATCTATGTCTGTGTGTGACAGTGTCTATGGGTATGTATATCTGTGCATGTATGTGTGTATGTATGTGCATGCCTCTGCGTTTCTGTGTATCTATATGTGTTTCTACGTGTCTGTGTGCAAGGAACTGTCTATGGGGGGGTGTACATGTGTATGAGTGTGTTTATGGGTGTGTGTGTATGTGTGTGTTTGTCGTGTATGTGTGTATGCATGTGTGTGCGTGCTTATCATGTGTGTATGTGTGTGTGTATGTGTACATCCTTATGTCTCTGTGTGTGGTACATAATGATCAGAGAAGAAGCTGAAGGCTGAGGGTGCAGGTTCCAACCAGGAGCTCCTTCAGGTCCTGGTGGGAGATGGTGAGGGCTGGACTCCTAGGGGCGGGTGGGGTGAGCAGGATAGGCCTGGGCCCCCGAGACCAGAGCAGCTTTCAGTTTGGGGCAGTCCCACACTGGCAGTGGGAGGCCTTCTGGGACTTATGGCTGGGGGTGTGGCCTAGAGCTTCCCAAAAGCAGGGAGAGACAGGCCTGCTCAGTTCAGAGCCCAGGAGGACACGTGGCCAGAGCCTGCACCGGGCTGTTGGAAAGTGTTGGTAAGTCTATGGAAAGAATCGCCAAAAGCAAAAGTGCAAGTGGGGCCCGGTGGCCAGTGGGAGCCAATGCAGAGGGCATGTCCTCTCGGTATCTGAGGAAATGTTCACTTTGGGGGAACAGGTGTGTGTGGATGTGAGTGAAGCTGGGTGTGTGCATTCACGGGGTTTAGGGTACCCATGCTTGGCTGCAAACCTGGAAACAGCCTGAAACCTCTGCTTACTCCCCAGGATAGAGCCCATCTACCCATATCCCTCCCATAACAAAAGCCCCCTGGGCACTGAGGTGGGGTGAGGAGGCAACAGCACCCCTCTACCATCACTCGCCTATAGCCATTGGGAGCTCAGCAGGACCCAGGCCTGCCCGGGGCCTCTGCTCAGGAGGAGCCCGGGGGAACACATGGGGCATTCACCCAGTGCTCTGATCAGTCTGTTCCGACATCTCTCCACCCAAGACCTTGAGAGAATCAGGAGCCAGAGCCAATAAAGGTGGGGTGCAGGATCCCACATGAGGGCAGCAGAGACACCTATGCCACACCAGCCATCAGAGCCAAGCCAGGGTTCAGCCTGCGCTCCAAAGCCCTGCGAGTTCTTTCACTGTTTTAATTCCTGCTGGGTGCAGGTGCGCTCCGGGGGCCATCTGGCTCCCCGCTGTTTGTTTCTCCAGCAGGGCTTGGCAAACAGCACCTGCTGTGCAATGGTGACCTGGGGACCCAGGGCAGCCCCACTCCCTCATCTCCAACCCAGAGCCCATAAGAATGTTTACACACACCCAGGAGGCAATGCATTCATTCCCTCAGGAAGAGTCCTGCTTGGGGATGCCAGGCTGCCCCTCCCCCCACATGCCCTGCACTTCCCTCTGGTCCTGCCAGCCCAGCAGAATGCCCCTGCCCTCTGCTTTCTCTATCTGCTTCTTATCTGTCTTTCAAGACCATCTTCAAGGCTCTGTCTACCAGGGGCAGGCTAGGCTACCCCTACGCAGCAAGGTCCAGGGGCCTCCCTGGAAGCTGCACATACCTGTCTGATACCCTTGCCTGGCGAGCTTCCTCTTCCCACGCTCCAGCCCTCCCCCACTGCCCCTCTACAAAGCTAATGTCACTCCCTCTGACTCAGTTTCCAAGAGGCTGCATTCAGGGGCCCAGTATCAGCCTCTGGTTAGCAGAGGCCTGGAGGCCGTCCTGGGGCAGGTGTCAGGCAGCTGCTGGGCATCCCCAGGCCTGAGCGTGTGCAGCCTGCACAGAGGGAGCGTGCACCGGGGCCTGAGGGCCTTGCAGCACCTAGAGCCGGGTGAAGGAGGGGAAAGATGTGCAGGCAGAATGGCAGCACAGGTAGCAGCACGTGGGCCAGAGCCACACTCTGGGCAGGTCATCGGGCTGCTGGAAGCTCCTACTGGGAAGTCTGGGCCAGGGAGCCGACCCCAGGGCTTTCCGGTGGCCTTGGTTCAGTTAGCATGATTATTTTGAGAAACATTGTGCTCTTTTTCCAATTACTGCTAAATAAAATTCCATTTTATACAAATGCCACAATTTTTTATGAAAGTATAATTGACATATACACTGAGTGGCCAGATTATTATGATCTCTGAATGCATAATAACCTGGCCACACAATATATATATATATATTAGAGACCTGGTGCATGAATTCGTGCATGGGTGGGGTCCGGCCAGCCTGGCCAGAGGGAGAGGAGTCATGGGCGGTTAGCCAGCCTGCCTGTTGGTTGAACTCCTAGTTGAGTGGACATTTTGCATATTAGTCTTTTATTATATAGGATATACACTGAATGGCCAGATTATTATGCGTTCAGAGATCATAATAATCTGGCCACTCGGTGTCTATTGTATTAGTTATAGGCATACAACATGATGATTTGGTATATTGTATATTGTGAAATGATCTCCACAATAAGTGTAACTAACATCCATCTCCTCATACAGTTACTATTTTGTGTGTGTGGTGATAACACAAGATGTATTCTTAGCAACTTCCAGGTATACAATGCAGTCACCACCCTGTATATCCATCCGATCACAGGACTCATCGTAGGCCAGAGCTGCTCATTCACTCCCCTCTCACAGACATTTGGGAGCTGCCGGTTTGGGGCTGTTACACAAAGAGCGGCCCTGACATTTGCTCCTGGTCTTTGTGTCAATGCGGGCTTCCTCCAGGGGAAATACCTGGGTGCTGGCTGGGACAGGCGGTACGAGTATGTTTTTGAGAAGCTGACAAACCGCTTTCGAAGGGCGCTCCCGTTTCCCTCCAGCCAGCAGCACGCAGGGTGCTCACGTCCCTACACCTCCCCACAACCAGTGCCCTTCAGCATCGTTTCTTGTGTTCCTTGGCCCTTGGTGGGCTTTCTCTGAGGAAGCTCTCCTTCTTCCTTGGGTCCTCTGGGGACAAGCACCCCCTCCCCCAGCCCTGCACCCTGCCCACCTCACGCCTCTCTCCGCAGCCACCCGGGAGTCGGCCTTCGTGCACGCCATCGCCTCCGCCGGAGTGGCCTTTGCAGTGACACGCTCCTGCGCCGAGGGCTCCGCTGCCATCTGCGGGTGCAGCAGCCGTCACCAGGGCTCGCCAGGCCACGGCTGGAAATGGGGTGGCTGCAGCGAGGACATCGAGTTCGGTGGGATGGTGTCTCGGGAGTTCGCGGACGCGAGAGAGAATAGGCCTGACGCCCGCTCTGCGATGAACCGCCACAACAATGAGGCTGGGCGCCAGGTAAGCCCACCGCCCTGTGTCCTAGCCGTGCATCGGGGGCCCTCCGACCACTGCCCTGGGCGTCTTCCGACCACTGTCCTGTGCACTGGGGAGGGGTCTCTGGCCATGGCCCTCTGTGCCCTGGGGATGTCCCAGGGGACCCTCAGAGCACACCCCTGGTCTCTTGAGGAGTGTGGCTTTGTCTGAAACACAGTCATGTCCAATTGCTCCACGATTGTCTGGGTATTTCCACAGAATGGCAGGTCCGCTTGTGGAGTTGGGATCACAGGAAAGGAGGGATGGGATAAAGGCCTGCCTTGCAGGAGCTCCTACACAGCCAAAGAGATGCGGCTATAGCACAGCCTGGATGCTCTGTGTGAGGGAATGTACACACATAGGTGAACTGGCTCAGAGGACGGTCCAGACCCAGGCTGCAGTCTCAAAAAAAAAAAAAAAAAGACTTCTGCTGTCAGACAGTGAGCGGATAAATGCAGAGTGATGCAGTGATCTAGCTGGGAGGAGGCTAGGAGAGCCGCCGGGCAGCCCAGGGTGAGGCTGCACATGAGTTAGTCTGGGTAGAATATGGAAAACAGAAGGAAGAGGAGAATTTGGGAGATGGGGAGACTCAGGGATCAAGCTTTGAGGGCTCTGTGAGCCCTGCTAAGAAGGACTGGGTCAGAAGTTTAGTGGGAAACTGACAGAGGACTGACTGCTGATAACAGTCAGTCCTCTGTCAGTATATGTAAAGACCTGCAGGTGTCCAGTCGATTTAGCAACACAAAGATGGCGCTGGCTTTGCCCAGTGGATCCAGGGGATGGCAGAGGGCTGAAGAGTGAACGGGACACTCAACTTCCAACAACAGGGACTAGGTGAGTCAGTCTCACCTTCCTGCCAAAGACAGAATAAATGCAGGATGGAAGACAAAAGGCACCCTGCTAAAAGTAAAGAATACTGTCACGTGATTTATCTGAAGTGAGGTAAAGCAGTGCAGAAGGGAAATGGGCTTTTCAATAAATGTGCTCAGTCCATTGGATCACAATATGGAAAAAATAGTCTTAACCCCTACCTCACACCATATATAAATGTAATTACAAATCCAAGTGGGAAAGGTAAAACAAGCCCAAAAAATGCTTAGAAGAAAACCTAAGGGAGACATCTTAGGCAGAAATTTCTTAAATAAGTCAAAGAAAAATATAAAAATGTGGACCGTATTTAAATTAAGAATGTCTATTCAGCTCTAGCCGGGTTTGCTCAGTGGATAGAGCATTGGCCTGCAGACTGAAGGGTTCAATTCAGCCAAGGGCACATACCTTGGTTGTAGGCTTCTCCCTGGCGTGTGCAGGAGGCAACCAATCGATGTGTCCCACATCGATATTTCTCTCTGTCTCTCCCTGTCTCTTCCACTCTCTCTAAAAATTCATGGAAAAATATTATCAGGTGAGGATTAAAACAAAATTTTTTAAAGAAACATTTATTTATAAAAGACACTACCATGAAACTAAAAACACAACCCACACAGGAGGAAATAATATCTCCAAAAATATATGAAAGCTGTAATATAAGAACTCTACAAATTAATTTTTTAAGAATACAGATAACCCAATTAAAAAAAAAAGTTGGCTAAAACAAAGTAAAGCCACTTTACAAAAGAAAATATAGGAATGGCCAATAAGTATGTGAAAAGGTGTTCAATACCACTAGTCATCAGGGAAATGCTGTCAGAATCAGTGCCCAGGAAAGGGGGAGGACAACCACTGGAAAAGAGCATGATGGGAGTTTCTGAGGACCTGGTGACTTGTAAAATTGTGTCATGTTTTAGATTATGACATATATACATTTTTGTATAATGCACTTCCATAAGATGGTTTTTAAATGTCACATAACTAAACTAACCATAGAGAAGGATAACCTGTCACATGAGCTGATGACACAATGGATAAGTGGTAA
Organism: Nyctalus aviator; assembly: GCA_036971965.1. Lineage (NCBI taxonomy): Eukaryota > Metazoa > Chordata > Mammalia > Chiroptera > Vespertilionidae > Nyctalus > Nyctalus aviator. Next base: position 6,197,229 of record CM072927.1, on the reverse strand, counting down.
TCAGGAGGGGGGGGGGGGACAAAACAGAAACAGGACTCTAAATATTAGAATGATTAGACACAGATTATAAACAAATATGTTCATTGGTCAGACACATGCAAAAAGATTAAATTAGACCACCAATTACACCATACACAATAATAAACTCAAGATGGATAAAGGACTTAAATGTAAGGCATGAAACTATAAAAATATTAGAGGAGAACATAGGCAGTAAAATCTCAGACATCTCATGTAGCAGTACATTTACAGATACATCTCCTAGGGCCGTGGTCGGCAAATTGCGGCTCCTTGGCCACTTGAGTGTGGCTCTTCCACAAAATACCACACCCTGGGTGAGTCAGTTTTGAAGATGTGGCATTGGAAAAAATTTAATTTTAAAAAATGTGGCTCTCAAAAGAAATTTCAATCGTTGTACTGTTGATATTTGGCTCGGTTGACTAATGAGTTCGCCGACCACTGTCCTAGGGCAAAGGAAACTGAGGAGAAAATAAACAAATGGGACTACATCAAAATAAATTTTAAAAACTTCTGCACAGCAAAAGAAACCGCCAAAATGAAAAGGATGTCCACTGTATGGGAGAATATATTTGCCAATGATACATCTGATAAAGGGTTAATATCCAAAATATATAAAGTACTCATACAACTCAACAAAAGGAAGACAAACAACCCATTTAAAAAATGGACAAAAGACTTGAGTAGACATTTCTCCAAAGTGAACATACAAATGGCCAAGAGACACATGAAAAAATTCTCAGTCAGTAATGGTCAGAGAAATGCAAATTAAAACCACAATGAGCTATCATCTAACATCTGTCAGAATGGCTATCATAAAAAAATCAACAAATAACAAATGCTGGCAAAAATATGGAGGAAAAGGAACCCTAGTACACTGCTGGTGGGAATGCAGACTGGTGCAACCATTATGGAAAAAAGTATGGAGTTTCCTCAAAAAATATGGAACTGCCATTTGACCCAGCAATCCTACTCCTGGGAATATATCCTAAAAACCCAAAAACTCCAATCAGAAAGACCATATGCACCCCTATGTTCATAGCAGCATTATTTACAATAGCTAAGATTTTGAAACAGCCCAAGTGCCCATCAGTAAATGAATGGATAAAAAAGCTGTGGGACATATACACAATGGAATACTATGAAGCTATAAAAAAGCTGGATCTCTTACCCTTTGGGACAGCATGGATGACCTGGAAAATATTTTGCTAAGTGAAAAAAGCCAAACTGAGAAAGACAAATATCACATGATCTCACTTATTTTTGGAATTTAATGAGCAGAATGAATTGACCAACAAAATAAGACCTGAAGCAGGGAGGCATGGAACAGACTGACTGACATACATCAATGTGGGGTTGGGAAAATGAGAAGAGATAAGCTAAAGAGTTTATATCCTTACTAGGGGCCCAGTGCACTAATCTGTGCACCTTGAAAGGAACTGTGGGCCTCAAGGCTGTGGTGGGCACAGGGGCAGATTTCAGTCCATCCTCTATGCCACCACCCAGTCCCTCCCACTGGGGCCCTGGTTCCCTGTCTGCTAGCAACCCTGCTCCTGCCACTGCTCACGCACACTGATGGTGCTGGCTCCCCTCACACTGCTGACAGCACAGACGACTGGGGCCAGCACCAGCAGCAGGTGCCAGAGGGGCTGACGCTATCAGCAGGTGCAAGTGGTGACTACTGCCCCGATTGCCTCTCAGGGGCAAGGGGAGGTGGAGAAGCCCTCAGGGGTGATCAGACCAGTGCCAGGCACCGGCAATGAGTATGACTGGCAGTTCTGGCTTCAGCTGCAGGTGTAAGGGGCAGCTGCCAGCTCCAATCACCCCTCAGGAGCAGAGGGAGGTGGAGAAACCCTGATGGGCAATCGAGGCCAGCGGCCAATGTTTGCACCCACTGATGGTGCCAAGTGATTGAGGCCGGTGCTGGGTGCCAGCAGTGGGTGCGAGCAGGGCTGGCACCAACAGCAGGTGCAAGCACCAGACAGGACCACAGGAGCAAAGAATTTTCACTAACCACCAAAGGCTCACCCCAATGGCAACAACTGGAACCTGCCTTGGTCTGGCGCCCCTACTCACCTGCTTCACCATTCCATCACAGCCAATGCCTGCCATGTTCCATGCGCACCCCTGGTCAGTGCATGCCATAGCGACTGGTTGTTTGGTTATCCCACCATTCAGTCTATTCGATGGTTAGGGTTTTATATAAATAGATAGGCATAGCCCATGGACACAGGCAGTTATGTAGGGCAGACATGAAGGGATAGGGACTGGCAGGATGGAAGTAAAGTGGGGGAGAGTAGAGATATCTGTGATACTATCTACAATAAAAATTTTATTTTTTTTAAAAAAAGAAAACAAAAATTTACCCTTTCAGAAATAGCATAGAAATATACTAGAGACTTGGTTTTGGGAGGAAACCTGACGCAGATTCAAATATCAACCCTTCATTTAATAGTTATCACTTTGGGAAAGCTACTTAACCTTTCCCAAGACTCCGTTTTCTCATCAATAATATAAGATTAATAATTATTAAAAAATGCTCACATTCTTACAGCTAAAATGCTGAGGTTGAACATTTCAACAGGGAACTGGAAACTATAAAAATAATAGAGTAGATTTGGGAAAGAATCACATAAAAATTGTAGAAGTGAAGAATGAATGAGTGTTTCCAGTTAAAGACAACAAAGCCAACACAGTATTTCCCTCTGCAACCTCCTAATCACCCACTAAAATGAAAATGAATAAATTTTAACATAAATAAGGCTCCTGAGAACATGAAAAACAGAAGAAGTAATAATGGCCACAAAAGTTTGAAAGCTAAAAAACAGATAGATGAATATCCAGTGTCTTAGTAGGCCCAAGAAAGCAGAGTCTTAAGCCAGCAGAGCGAAATCTGAGCAACAACTCAGGAATTACTAGCATCAGGTGTCTTGAGAAACAGAAGGAAACATGGGGCTGAAAACAGGAAGACTGGTTGGAAGTCTATGTTAAAAGCACTTTTTAGCCCACCAGCTCTTCTGTCCAACTCTTGCACCCAGGAAACACTCCTCCTTTACCAGAAAGCTGCAAACTTCCTTTCTAAAAAGGGTAAAACAGGGGTTGTCTGGCTGGTGGGACGCAAGCTAAGGGCAAGGCCACCCAAGTGAAAAAAGTGTATCTAAGTGTGCATTTCTCTTCCTAATCTCCTAATGCTGCACTGATGCCGGGTCACCCACAGGCAGGAGAGTGGAAAGTTCTGCCCTAGAAATCAGAGAGACCCAGGAGAAGAGACTTAATGTCTCCAATGAAAAAGTGTGGCCAAGTCACTCTGGGGCTAGGGCTCAAGTTGGCAAGTCCCTCCCAGGCACAGGAGCTTCCAACAAGATTTTCAGTGGCCTGGTATTATTTTATTTTATTTTATTTTATTTTATTTTATTTTATTTTATTTTATTTTTTGCCTTTTACACTCTTTTTTAAAATATATTTTTATTGATTTCAGAGAGGAAGGGAGAAGGAGAGAGAGAGAGAAACATCAATGATGACAGAGAATCACTGTTGGCCGTCTCCTGCACGCCCCCTACTGGGAATTCAGCCAGTAACCTGGGCGTGTGCCCTTGATCCAAAATGAACCTGGGACCCTTCGGTCCGCAGGCTGACGTTCTGTCCACTGAGCCAAACCGGCTAGGGCTAGTGGCCTGCTTTTAAATATAAACAGACAACCAAGGACTCTCAGACACCCAAGGAGGCCTCCAGCAATCACAAAGGTAAAGATCAAAACAAAGAAAAAAGATGCAAACTTATGGAAAAGAGATGTTGTAAAGAGAGAAGAAAACTTCAAAAACTATCACTGTCCCAGGGAGTTGAGAAAACATACTGTACCCATGAACTTGGAATAGGATGTTAATTTAAGAGAACATTGGGGATGGTGAAGAGGTCTTAGTAATTAAAAATAGGACAGCAGGGGAAGAAAAAAAAAACTCTCAGCAGAAAGGCTGGTAGATAGTTAAGACACTTGTCCACAAAGCAGAAGGGAAAAGACAGAGATGGAGACTAGGGAAGAACAGAAAATATGGAGGCTCTGTCCATGAGAGACAGTGATAAACATGAAGAGGAGGAAGTTGGCACAGAAATAAGGGTTTCAGACCACACAGGCCCACACAGGAAGTGACTGAAAGGGAGACCCACACCAAGCTGGCAGCACAGACATGGCCCCCAAGCCGCCCAGGAAAAGATGAAGTTCACATCAAGTGTCAGAGCCAGGATGGCATCAGAGTTTCCAAGAAAATATAAATGACAGAATAAAATGGAGCAGTACTCGCGGGGGGGGGGGGAGGGGAGGGATGTGGGAGCTTTTAGCCAAGAAACTTTCTTAAGCCATTTTTCAACTTTCAAGTAGAAAAGATTTGTTTCCAGACAAGCACATTTCCTAAAATGGACCAGACCTCTCAACAAGATGTCTCCAAGATGAAATGGATAGGACACTTGGTGTGTTTAAGTGTCTTGAAGAAGATACTTAGACAATTAAGGGAGAGCTTGAGGCTGAATCCGTGATACATATATTCAAAAAGTAACAATAAAACATCTTGTAGGAAAGGATAAGTAATGGAAACGTACCACATGGCTCAACTGAACTGACATTTAACAATCCCAATACCATCAGCACTAAATATTGATCCAGCTAGAAATATGCTCTAGTTCTTAAGGTAGGAAGATGTTGGAAATGTGCATCAGAGTGGCAGGGGCAGGGATGAGAGGTCCAGAGACAATGCCAAACACAAGGTTTGTGAGAGGCACACAGCACTACGTTAGATGGTCAGGAAAGTGCTGAGGGAGAGTGGGCGCAGAACTCCTTTGTGTTTTTTGTTTTTTGTTTTTTTTTTAATATATTTTATTGATTTTATACAGAGAGGAAGGGAGAGAGATAGAGAGTTAGAAACATCGATGAGAGAGTGTCATCGATCAGCTGCCTCTTGCACACCCCCTACTGGGGATATGCCCGCAACCAAGGTACATGCCCTTGACCGGAATCGAACCTGGGACCTTTCAGTCCCCAAGCCGACGCTCTATCCATTGAGCCAAACCAGTCCCGGCCTTTGTGTGTTTTTTTTTATTTGAAAGAGAGAGAGAGAGAGAGAGAGATTTGTTGTTCTACTTATTTATGGAATATTGGTCAATTCTTATACACTGAGTGGCCAGATTATTATGATCTCTGAACACATAATCTGGCCACTCAGTGTATATCCTATATAATAAAAGACTAATATACTAATTGTCCCCTTAACTAGTTCAACCAGCAGGCAGGCCAGCCAACCACCCATGTCTCCTCCCTCTGGCCAGGCTAGCCGGACCCCACCCATGCATGAATTCATGTACCGGACTATACACACACACACACACACACACACACACATACACACACACACACACACACACACACACACAGAGTGGCCAGATTATTATGCATTCAGAGATCATAATAATCTGGCCACTCAGTATATGTGCCCTGACAAGGGATCAAACCCAAAATTTTGGCCTATGGGGATGATGCTCTAATCAACTGAGCTACCTGGCCATGGTTCCTATATTTCTTAGCACATTTTAGGAATTATTGGGCTTTTTAAACCAGCAGTCACCAACGGGTGGTCTACGGACCACTGGGGGTACGTGAGGGCCGAAAGGTTGGCGACCGCTGCTTTAAAGCACAAACATCTATAACTTTGATAAAGTCAAACTAAAACAAGAGACTGAGGGTGCAGAGGAGAAAGCAGCTGCTCCTGTTTGGAAAAGCTTGGCCACGAAAGGAAAGAGGGTGGAGATTGGACAGAAATGAACTGGTGTGGGGGCAACTAACAAGTGCCCAGGAAAAGTGCCGGTGTGCGAGGGAAGAGCTGAAACGGCAGGGAGATGGGGATGGGACAGGGAAGGATCTGGATGCAGAGCCCAGCATCGTCCGGTGGGAGGGCCATAGGTACCACATTTTCTAGTAGCCACATATCAGAAGAAAACAGCGACACTAATTTTAATACTAAATTTTATTCAACCCACTATACCCAGCATGCTGCCATTTCAGTAATGCAATCAATACTAAAACCATGCATGAGATCTTTTACATCCTCTTCTTGTACAAAGTCTGAGGACTGGCAGCAAACCGGTGTACGGTCTGCACTCCCAGCACTTCTCCGTTTGGACCAGCCTCGCCTCCGGGGCTCTTGGGAGGTGGTGACCACCACCGTGGGCAAGGCAACCTTAGGTCTGATGAAGTCACCCACCTTCACCTCTTTCCCCAAAGAGAACCTGGGGTTCCCACAGGAAGAAACACACACGCCACTTGGCCAGGCCTGTAGGTTGTCCACCCCCAGGCCTCCACAACTTGGTGCCCTGCACTGCCTCGCTCCTCCTCTTCCCAACCCCCTACAGTCCAAGATCCCAGCTTCCTGGGCCCTGAAGATGCCCAATGCAAGCCTCACTCAGGTAGCTCTCAGTCTTGCCAACAGCCGCCCTACACCTCCGGGCCTCGATCCTGGGTTCTCCAGGTTAGAATTGACACATTCCTTCTTCCCGTCTGCACTTACATCATCTCCTTACAGCCCCGGCCTTCCTTCACTCTGTCACAGATGCCCAAGACTTAGAGCCAGCCTAGGAGAGAGCAGGGGGGCTCCATGGCCCTGGCCCCCTACTCTACCCACTTCCACCCCGCGCACCGCGGGATCTCGGGGTCGGCCACGGGAGCACATAGAAGGGAATGGCACTGCAGGCCCCTGGAGCGGGCACGGTTGCTTTGTGGAGCAGGCAGGGGGGCTGGGTTTGCCCGGGGAGCCCGGGGCGGGGCCACAGGCCAGGAGCAGGGTCCCTCCCGGGAGATGGCACCCGCGCTGAGCGAGGGCCCTGACGCCCCGCCCGCGCTCCCGCAGGCCATCGCGAGCCACATGCACCTCAAGTGCAAGTGCCACGGGCTGTCGGGCAGCTGCGAGGTGAAGACCTGCTGGTGGTCGCAGCCCGACTTCCGCGCCATCGGCGACTTCCTGAAGGACAAGTACGACAGCGCCTCGGAGATGGTGGTGGAGAAGCACCGCGAGTCGCGCGGCTGGGTGGAGACGCTGCGGCCGCGCTACACCTACTTCAAGGCGCCCACGGAGCGCGACCTGGTCTACTACGAGGCCTCGCCCAACTTCTGCGAGCCCAACCGCGAGACCGGCTCCTTCGGCACGCGCGACCGCGCCTGCAACGTGAGCTCGCCGGGAATCGACGGCTGCGATCTGCTGTGCTGCGGCCGCGGCCACAACGCGCGCGCCGAGCGGCGCCGGGAGAAGTGCCGCTGCGTCTTCCACTGGTGCTGCTACGTGAGCTGCCAGGAGTGCGCGCGCGTCTACGACGTGCACACCTGCAAGTAGGCGGGCCCGCCGCCGGCCCTCCCGACGGGGCGGGTCCTCCGACGGGGCTCCTCCCGGATTGGGCGGGGCTTGGGCTGAAGCTTTCGGAGGAGGGCGGGGTCTCCTCTGGGACCCAGCTCCCTAGCGGGGAATCCCGCCCTGCCACCTCCTCCTGGCAGCCCCCTGGTAAGGTTCCATCCGACCCCACTCTTCTATGTAGAGCAGCCCTCCTGACAAACAGCGGTCGAGACTCCTGTCCCCCAGCCTCTTCCTCTGAAGGCTGGGGACCAGTGCCCCCCCAGGTCCGATGCTCTGGAAAGGCCTGACATCTGCCTGCGCTCCCAACCAATCCCACGGAGAGAGCCCAGGCCTTGCAGAGCCCCAAGAGCCGGCTGGGCCTGGGGGATGGAGGGGCCTGGCGGCAGAGGCGAGCAGGAGGCTGGGCCCAGAAACCTGGCTCTGCCCGGGCTGTCGTGTGTGAGCCTATCAGACATCAGGCGCTCTTCCCCGGACTGTAACTGCTGCTGCCCAAGCCCTGGCTGGGACAGCCCACTGTGGGGCCCTTCCACCACCTTCCTCAGGTCTTCCACCTGCACTCCATCCACAGGAGAGGAGCACAGCCTTCTGTCCCAGCCCTACCCAGCCTCCCTCTGGGCCTCAGCACCTCCCCCACCTTCCTCATCATCTGCCCAGGACTGCTGGCCTGCACCCCCCAGCTCCATCACCTGCCTTGGAAGCTCACTCGGGGTAGGGTTGGGTTGTTTGGGAGGTTTTCGTAGGAGGAGCCACACCTGGGGGCTGCAGAGGACCCTCCGCCCCCAGAGGAGTGGTGTCCCCTGGCAGCCCCGGTAGTTAGGACTGACCCGTAGGGCTCCTGCTGCAGCTATGGTGTGGCAGGCTGGCCACACTGGCCACTGTCCTGGAGCACCTTCTGACTAATCCACCCAGCCCAGGAAGTACTGGCCTCTGGAGCCCTCAGCCAATGCCCAGGCCAGACCTCTTCTCACTCAGACTCTGCCACTGTGAAACTCCCCCCAGGCAGGGGCAGGAGGCTAGCCAGAGACGGATGGCTGCACCGCCTCCGAGGACAAGACCTTCCTCTGCCTTGAATTTTGTGTTTTTGGTTTTAATTTTATTTCTGATGCTGCTATATTCACCATACACTGGAGCTAATCAAACAGATGTGTTGTTGTTTTTTCCCTTTTCTTTCTATGAAAGAAATATTTGAGTCATAGCTTGTGAGTTCCAAACAATGGGGAAGTAAAAGACAAAAAACAAAAACAAAAACAAACAAAAAAACACAAAAAGCAGAAACAACCAAACGCTGTGGATTGTGCTGGATTTCTGGTGGTGGGCTGGCAAGCCATGGAGGTTGGATCGGTGGTGACCTCTGGGACAGAAGACCCCCATGGGCCAGGGGAGGAGGCAGCCAGCATGCACCTCAGAGACGCCTGGGGTCTTGGAGCTGGCCCCCAGAGGCCAGAATTCCAGAGGAAAGAGGGACCGTCATGCCAAGGAAAAGAGGGCACACAGCCACTGGTGCTGAGGTCTGGGGCAGGCGAACTAGACCCAGCAGAAGGCTCCAGTGAGGTGCAGGGAGGAGGCGGAAGCCTGCCTGCTGCAGGGGTGGTGCAATGCAGGGAGCAGGGTGGAGGCCCCACGAAAGTCAGTGGAGCAGTGGGACATCCAAAAGCCACTTCCCCAAATGCCCATGACACTCGGCTGACGTTGCAGTGCAGGCTTTGTGGCCGCGCCCTCTGGGTTTGGGGACATGGCCTCTGTGCAGGGTCCCCAGTGTGGCCCACCAAGGGTGTTCCAGGAGCCCAGCCTGTCTGGGAGGCCAGAGACAGTCCTTCCACCAGAGGTTTGCCCAGCTGAGGCCTAGCAGTGGCCCTGGTCCACCCTCACCAGGCCTAAACCGGGCAGCGCTGGGTGGGGCCTCTGGAAACTGGAAGGGTAGGGGGCTCCCCCAGGGCCACACCTTTGCTTCTCCAAGCTGGGTGCAGGGCCCCTGCACCTTTCTCTGCCCTTCTGAGCCCACCCCCTCACCACCACCACCAGCGCCTCTTGAGCCAGACTCCAAAGGAGGGAGAGAGCTGAGGAGGGTGGGGGTGAACAGGCTGGGACAGGTGGAGAGGGTGAGGAGCATAAAAGGGAAGCTGAGGGCAGGAGGCCCAGCCCCCACCCTCTCCAAGCTCAGGCCCTATGTAGGCCATTTGCTGGAAGGAAGGAAGGTGGGAGGGAGAGAAGGGGGAGGAGAAGACCTCACAAGGAATCCCCAGCCAGCTGATGGTGGAGAGAGGGAGCTGACGCAGCTGTTTGTTAGGTAGGAAGGGAGGGAGGAGGAGGGAGGGGTCTGCATGGCTTTGGGGAGCAGGGCCTGCCCCTGCTGCTCACCACCACTCCAGCTTTTCCCAGACCATGAGGTGGGCCGGCCTCTACCCTGGAGGCATGCACCCCTACTGACTCCACTCATCCTTTCAGCTTTGCCACTCTCTGCCTCTGCTTCCCACCAGCCCTTGGGGACAGACTCTAACCTGGCCCCTACCTGGCCCCAGGTCAGCTCTTGCCCAACACACACTCCACTAGAGCCCACTTGGGCACAGCTCCTGCCACTAGAACATCAGGCCCCCTCTCTCCACCATCAGCTGGCAGGGGATTCCTTGTGAGGTCTCCAGCCCCCCACCTTACACCATGGGCCCAGGAAGTAAGAGCACAACTCCTGGCTCTGGAGAGGGTCCTGGACAGGAATGTGCAGAAACCGGGCAGGGGGTCCAGGGGGTGTGCAGAGATCGGGCACCGGCGTGGATACCCACTCACAGCCAAGCCCTGCGCTGGGAGAAAGCTGTGGGAGGGTATGGGAGGTGCCTGGTGGATGGAGTAGGCACCTATCAGAGTGAGGGAGGCAAGAGGAAGCCAGATTGTGGGGGGTCATGGCTTTTAAGATCATGGAAAATTCCTTCCTCCAACTTGCACCCTCTCCCCAATTTCTTATGCCCACAGGGTCCTTGCTGGAGGCTCCAACTCATTGAAGACAGAGCTAGATGGAGCCCAGTAGGGCAAAAATATGGGAGACAGACGCAGGTCTCCAAGCTCCCAGCATCTCTCCCTGCCCCTCATGGGCTGGCACCCCCATGTCCTACCCCAAGCCCATGGCCTCAGTGGCTTGGGGCTGCTGCTCCCCCAATAGGCCTACCCCAGGCTTGGTCACCCACTGCTCTGGGGCCACAGCTGACCACCAAAGATTCCCAAAACTGGGACTCGAAGAGGTCAGCCAGGGCCAGATGGGCTGCGAGCAAATGCTCTATAAAAAGAGAACCCGTGATTAAGTGCCCAGGGCAGGGGGCAGGAGCACCGACAGCAATCTCTCCCTCCGGGTGAGTCATAGCGAGGGGAACCGGGCTCTCTCAGCCCACCAGGCCATCCTGGGTAACAGCTGATTAGACACCACGCAGGGGTCAGGCCCTGTAGGTGGGGGTGGCAGGTGCTCGGAGAACCCAACGTGGGTGTGCCCACAGTGCAGACTGCACAGACGTGCAGCACCTGAGTCAGGGGCTGGGCAGGAGCCATCCTAATTGGCACCTGCTGTGAACTAGGGGCCAGGGGCTCCACAGATGAAAGGGCCAGAGAGACAGCCTAGGCCTGGGCGGGGCTGGCCTGCGAAAAGAGACAAGATGGGACCATCCTGGGAGGTCAGTGCAGAGGTGGGTTCTGTCTGTCTACACCTTTGAGTCACAGGACTGCCAGGCCCCAACATCCGGGCCCTGTCTGGCCAGGGACCACTGTGACAAGAGGGCCTGTTTGCAGGTGGGCCCAGAGAGGGGGTGGCACTGGCCTGAGGACACAGCGTGTCAGGGACCCATTCTGGTCTCTGGGTGCTGGATCTTGAGGCCCCGTTTTCTGTCTGGGTAGCAGTATCAATGTGGAGATGGTCTCAGCTCTCCAGAGGTGAGGCACCAGGACAGTGCTGACCTAGGGGGCATGCCCACCACCCCTGCCAGCATGGCTCCAGGGTGGAGAGAGGCAGAACTCCCCAGAAAAGGCCCGGATGGGGCACCCAGGCCCGTGGAGCCACAGGACAGGCCCCAAGGGGTATGGGAAGTGCCTGCGTAAGAGAAGAGGAGAAACCATCAACTCTCCCCACCTCAGTCTCCCTCCAGCGCTAGAGGAAGTGGGGTGAGGGGGTGTTTCCCAGGGCCTTTTGTTGATGTGGAAGGCTCTATCTGGAGCCACTGCGAGAGCCTAGCTGGCTACCCTCTCACCTGCCAGGATTGGTCTGCATGTCCGCATGAACCCCTTGCCCAGCCCCCAGCCCTCCCCTTAACCCCCACTCAAAGGGAGGGCAGAGCTGGGCAGCCTGGGGCCTCTGAAGATACTTCTCTGGGAGTTTATAGCCCGTCCTGCCCGCCTGGGAGGGAGGAAATGGGCCTGGTGGGCCTGTTCGCAGGTAGTTGAGACAGGAGAGGAATAACCATATTAAAGGCCCCGGAGGTGGTAGGCCCCCACCCTGCCCCAGGGCGCCCTTGGCCCCGCCCCTGCAAATCTCACACTCCCCAAGCGAGGGCTTTGAAGTCCTCGGGGATGTGGCCCTCCTCCTCAGGCCTCCACTTTCTTCCTCTGGAGCCTCAGTTTCCTCCCTTCAGGGACTTGCTGAGCATCTCCCACCTTCTCCCAGGGCTGGGAACCTTCGGCTGCAGGACCCTTTCTCCCCGCCCCCCCCCGCCCTCCCACCCGTCCCTCCCCCAGTCTCTACCCCAACTGTTGAAGTCCCCTGCCCCCCAAAGCAGAGCCTGGCGGGTGGGTAGATGTCAATACCGTGCTGGACTGAACTTTGCCCCTAGGGCCCTGAGGTCTGGTTTGGGGGACTGACCTTTGTCCTTAGGGCCCTTCTGGGACACAGCCTTACCTTGGACTCTGGTCTGAGAAACATGGCCCATCCTGGGTACCTGGCCAGTGACCTGGGTTGGCCATACTCCCTGGGTTCTCCCCTCCAGTGGACTCCCTGGCCCAGACCCAGAGTCTGTCTGCCATCCATTTCCTTGTTAGAACCCCTTTTCCACTATGAAACCCTCTGACCGAGATGCCTAAAGGCAGGGCATTCTGAGGTCTTGACCTGGCAATCAGCAGCTTCCTCTCCAGCAGCCCCTTGGCCTCCAGATCTGAGCAGAAACTAGACACCTGACCCGCCCACTCTGCCCTCCGGCCTTGCATAGTTCAGTGCTGCCTGGAGTCCAGCCTCAGTCCGGGTGATGCAGGGCCTCCTAGAGCGACATCCAAGGCTCTCCGAGGACCAGGATGGCATCCCTCCCACACACTGGTTGGGGGCACTGCCAGCCTTCCTGTTCATAGCTATCAGCCAGTATACTGACGCCTGCTGGGTAAGGCTACTCTCTGGGGTATGAGTTCATGAAGGCGAGGCCACCCCCATTTCCTCCCTTCCTATTCCATCATAAAGTGGGACAACAAAGAGCAGCTAACAGATGACACCCCCACCCATCCCACCCCTCATTCCACCAACTGACCTTAATCCTAGGGAGTTGGACAATGGCTCCTTTGCCACCTACTGGGTCAGGGGTTGCAGGGGGAGGTGAGCATGGGGCATTGTTTCTCTGGCTCCAACATCCTCAGTCCAGGCCCCTGGGTCTCCTATACTTTTGAGGACCAGGCAGGGTGCCCAGGGCACGATGGTAGCCCCAGGGAGGGGCTGCAGCCTGGGAGCCCCCATTGCCCAGCCTGGCAACTGGGACAGTAGCTAGTGAGAAGGTGTTAATTAATATTTAGCTAGAGGCGGGTTCCTCGTTCATCTCTCTTTCTCTCTCTCTCTTTTTTTTTATTTGAGTCCTTGGAGCGCACAGTAAACAGTCATTTGGCTCTTGGGCCCTGCAAATTGGTGTTTATGGTGTGAGGACCAAGACTCGTCCACCCAAGCATGGCTGGCTGGGAGGGCAGCACCCTCCCACTCATGAAGGCCCAGTTCTGTAGGGGAGCCTCCCCCACTCTGAAGGAGGAGGAAGTCGACCTACTCCCTGCCAGTCTGAGGTGAGGGCCCAGCTGGATGGCATTGGCCAGAATCCTGCTGGCCAGGTGCTTGTGTGGCTGGAGGTGCCACTGCAGTTAATCCAGAGGGCTTCTCGGAAGAGGTGAGGCCTCTCCAAAGGGAGCTCAGAAAGCTCACCAGAGCCCTTGCCTCCCTCTCAGGGGGGTTCTGCATCCAACCACAGCTCCTATCACCTCCCTCAACAGGCCCCAAGTCCTCTCCCCACACAGCAGCCATCGGCAGAACTGAAGACAGGAATACAGGAGGGTGATGGTGGAATTCCAGGCACAGGCAGACAGCAGTGGGGAGAAGGGGACTTCCCCACCTGCCTGCCCCTTCTTGACAGCAGCTGGTTGGGAAGGCAGGCAGGTCCGTGCAGAACTCCCAGTAGCCCCTCAGCTCCCTCTGCTGCCTGCAGTCCACCGGTTCGTCCTCCCTACCTCACCTAGCACCGCACAGCCTGCCAGCTCACAGCACCCAGAGGGGCAAGGCTGTTCGGAAGGAGCCTTGTAGACTGCACGTGCTTCTCCCACATGTGCTTTCAGCATCCAGGCCCGAGCCGGAATCTCCGGAACTGAGATCATGGCTTGCATAGTCCCGAGCCAGCCCCTCCTCTGCTTCCATGGCTCCCCGGGCCCACAGATGCAGTTGGAGTGCCTCAGCCTGTGCCCCTTGCACTCTGGTCCTACTCCGGGCCGACGGGGGGGCCTCTGTGGTGAGGTGGAGAAACTGACCCTCACCAGGGCAGGACTTGCCCAAGGGCACTCATCACACCTTTCAGTCTCACCTGCAGTTCACTCTGGCCTTCCTTCACCCTCCCTCCCTCCATCCTGCCAACCACAGCCTTCTTACCACCACATTGCCTTGTCTCCTGGATCCATGTCTCCTGAATCTCTGCTGGGGACCCTGGGAAGCCAGTGCCAGCCATGTCTCCGGGGCCCACACAGGTAGGGTGCCAAGGCTCCAGGGGAGAAGCTGTGAGTGTGTGCATGGTGGGAGGGGGGGCCCTGTTGCCAAACTCCCTGCCTGGTCCATCTGAGGGGCCAATTCTCCCCCCACCCCCAGATCCACCCCCACCAGATACACCCTCCCTAGCCCAGCCCTGTGCAGGCCAGGCTGGACAAGCCATATTAGTGCCCCTTGGAGCCCTCCAGAGGAACACCTTCTCTTCAGGGGGGAAGGGGGGTTGGAAGAGGCTGGGCCACCTGGAAGGTACCAACCCCACAAGGTGTGACCTCAGCATGAGCTGGCCCTACAGCCATGCCAGGCATATGTGCCACCAACGAGCTATGCCCTGGCGTTCGAGGAAGGGTATCGGGGTGTCAGGTTGACAGCATAGCATCCGGTCTTGTTGCAAACAGGGAAACTGAGGCCAGGAGAGGCCAGGCCTTGTCCCAGCCTCGGAGTTGACAGCAAATTGAGGACAGGGTCTGTATGGTAAATGGGAACATGAGCCGAGACCGGTTTGGCTCAATGGATAGAGCGTCGGCTTGGGGACTGAAGGGTCCCGGGTTCGATTCCGGTCAAGGGCATGTACCTTTGTTGCGGGCATATCCCCAGTGGGGGGTGTGCAAGAGGCAGCTGATTGATGACTCTCTCTCATCGATGTTTCTAACACTCTATCTCTCTCCCTTCCTCTCTGTACAAAATCAATAAAATATATATTTTTTAAAAAAAAAATTTAAAAATAAAATAAAAAATAAAATAAAAAAATGGGAACATGAGCCCCTTCCCAAGCTCTCACTCCACCACCACCACCACCACCACCACCACCACCACGTGGGAATGTGATGAGGCATCCAGAGCGGACTGAAAGACCTCGGGAGCCCGGTCAGCAACTCAAACAGCTAGCATCTGATCTCACACAGCTGGAGAGCCAGCACATCCCGCGTCTCCCACCACCCCCTCCCCTGCCCCATGCCCTGTTTTGCTTTGTATTCTGCACTCTATATATAATCTTGTACTGTGAACATTTGGGTTGCAATAAAATTTCACTGGCTGGTCCCTTCACCCTGACCCCCACCCTTGGTGTGGCCCGTCTGCAGACTGGATGGGACTTAGCAGAAAATTTCACTGATAGGCAGACCCTGGTGTGGACAGTTCTAGCCCTCAGGTGGGGAGGACAGACACCCCAGCCCTCAGCCAATGTGTGGAAGCCAGTGGGGGTTGGGCCCAGCACCTACCTGCTCAGACCAGGAGGCCAGTGTGTCCTCCACCTACAGATAGCACAACCCATTGGGGGCCAACTCCAACCTCCTCTCCAAGCAACGAGGGTGGAGCATAGCTCCCGGACAGGGTAGCGATAACAGATCTGGTGGAAACTCAAGTGGGGGTGATGTAGGTAGGGACACTGGGTGGGGGTGGGGGGGGCAATCCAGGTAAGAAAACTGCAGGTAGGCACCACACAGGTATACAGGTGGGGACACTGCAGGTGGCAGGGACGTTGTAGATGGGGATAATGCAGGTGAGGACAATGCAGGCGGGGACACATCAGGTAGGAACCATACAGGTAGGGACACTGCAGGTGGGGACAGTGCAAGTGAGGACATTACTGATGGAGACAAGGCAGATGGGATTCTGCAGGGAAGGGCACTGATGGAGGAGACGGTGCAGCTGAGAATGATACAGATGGGGAGTCTGTAGGAGACATGCAGGTGAGGGAGGGCACTGCAGGTGGGCATGCAGCAGGTGGAGACAATACAAGGGAGCATACCACCGGTGGGGTGGCATACAGTGCAGGGGGAGGCCTCAAGCTGAGTCACTCTCACAGGTGGCTCAGACCCACTCTCTGTCTCTGTCACTCATGTCCTGCCATGGGCAGAGCTAAGAGCGTTGTGTTCCTGACCCTAGAGCTAGCCACTCCCCTTGGCTGACCCTTCAACAGCGAGCTGAGCCAGTCTGGCCCCACAGGATCCAGTGTCTACATCCCAGCCCAGCTGACATATGACAGCCCACAGTCCACTCTAATACGCACCTTCA
Source organism: Nyctalus aviator (assembly GCA_036971965.1). Classification (NCBI taxonomy): domain Eukaryota; kingdom Metazoa; phylum Chordata; class Mammalia; order Chiroptera; family Vespertilionidae; genus Nyctalus; species Nyctalus aviator. Next base: position 6,180,846 of record CM072927.1, on the reverse strand, counting down.
GTCGGAGAGGGGCATGTACACTTCCTGTGTCCCCTCCTATGAGGGCCTGGGCCCTGGAACAGGACCGAAGCCTGCCCTGGGCCCTTCCCACAGCTTGTACCTAGTGTGCTTTGGCCCAGCAACCTGGCCAATATTCCACCCGACAAGCCCCCAGCACATCGCGATATCCAGCATTGATCTGTTTCACTGTTGGATGTGTTCTTTTTAGATATGTTCCCACCCAGTTAAGGAGGGATGATACTTTTTCTCCAGAATAAAAACAGCCCTGACCGGTTTGGCTCAGTGGATAGAGCATCAGCCTGCAGACTAAAAGGTCTCAGGTTCAATTCCTGTTAAGGGCATGTACCTTGGTTGCAGATACATCCTCAGTAAGGGGTGTGCAGGAGGCAGTTGATGGATGTTTCTAACTCTCTATCCCTCTCTCTTCCTCTCTGTAAAAAAAATCAATAAAATATTAAAATAAAATAAAATAACCCAAGTGCTGGCTGTCCCGGCCTTCTCAGCAGCCTGGTCATCTGCTCAGCTTCCAGCTCTGAGTCCAGCTCCCTCTGCCCTTGCCCCCTTGAGGGCAGAATAAGACTCTTTTGTCACTCAGTTCCTCTGGCTGGCCTGTGCTCACTCTCTGTGGCCAGGCCCTGAACATGAGGCCTCTGAAGGTTCAGCTGGAAGACCACGATGCCCTTGGCCTCTCGCCTGGTAGGTTGCACATCCGCCTTTCCCCTCCCTCCCCTCGTCCATCTTGAACGCACCTGGGTTACTAGGCGCCCTGCCCACCCCTCACAGTCATATTAGCTGTGGTGATAGAGGCGACAGCCTGGGAGGGAGAGAGGCTAGAGACTCCCCCTGAAAAGGGGCTCCCCAGATTTGGTACCCAGATGGGCTGATGGGTGGGGAGTGGAGGCTAGAGTTGGGACAGCACCCTCCGTTGGTGGGGACATTGAGCTCCAAATGATACCCCCCCCCCCTTGGAGGGACCAGAACTGGAGGTGGCCTACAGCACATGGCAGACCCCTGCCCAGGAGGGATGACAGGCAAAGGAGCTCCCTCAGGCGCTTAGGGAAAGTGGGCGCTGGTGGCAGATGCTGGGACACCACGAAGCCTTCACTGGCCTTTTTAATTAGCCTCCGCGGCTCTGAAGGGCCCTCATTAGGTGGAGAATGTGATGGCAGAATGGGGTCAGGCAGGAGGCCAGTTTTAATTAAAGTTCCAGGGTTCCAACCAAGGTGGTGGTGGTGGCCTGGGCAGGAGCGCCCCCACCTGACCACTCTTCTCCAATCTTGCTCGAAGGGCAGTGATGCCTCCAATGGCACAGCAAGCCGAGCTGCACCACTGGCTGGGACACAGCCGGGCTGGCCTCCAAGGGCCTGAGGCCTCCCATCCAGTCTGCGTGGCCCCTCACTGACCCTGCTGGCTGCCCCCTGAGACCTGCCCTGCTCTCCCTCCAGTCACCTGTCCTGCAATAAGCCCTGGAATGATCAACTGGATATCATGAGTGTCTGGTGTCCGCTGTAAAGGCCTTGCTAGGTGACAGAAGATGGACAGACACAATAAAACAGAGGAGGAAGTGGGAAGGGACAGAGAGAGCAGGGAGGGCTGTTTTAGAAGGGGATTGGGGAGACAGGGGGTATGACAGGCCTGAGAAAGGTGGGAGCTCACCTGGAGGAGCAGCCAGGCAAAGTTTCTTGCAGGAGCCTGGACATGCTGAGGAGCTAGGGGCTGGTGTGCCTGCACCTGCGAACTAGAAAGAGGGGCACAGCAGGGAGGGAGTGCTTGGCTTCATTAGAGAGAATGGGGGCTACATTAGAGAGAATGGGGCTTCTGACAGGGGCACTTACTAGGTACCAGGAGCACCGGGCACCTGACTCCTGCCGCCTGGCTCCACTCTGCACGTTGTCCAAGCCGCCTGACTTGGCACAGTGGCACTGCAGGCAAGACACACGTGGGTCCTTGAGAGAGCCTGTGTCCTAGCTCCACCGGGGATGGCGGCAGGCTACCCCACAGCCATCGTCTTTCTTCAGGGCAGTTTTGCGGTAACCACCACTACAGGGTGGACGTTCTCCCTGCTGGCTTTCTCCAGACAACGGGTTTTGGAGGGCAATGAGTGAGGGAAGTGAGGGGAGAGGTGTTCTCCATACCAGCACCAGCTGCTGCCAGTCCTGCTCTGGTCCTGCTGGGCTGCAGAGGGACTGGCTGTGAAGGGTGGCGGTCAGAGTCACGGACATGCCAAGTGCCCACTTCCAAGTGGCCCAGCTACCATGCGGCCACTGTGTGCAGACACCATTCAGGCCACAGAGAAAAGAAGAGGTTGGGGGGGGGGGAGGGGAGGCAACCTTTCAGCCTGAGCACCAGCCAAGTGAGTGAAGAAGCCTGCAGGAGGTCCCAGGGCAGCCATAACCAATGACCGCAAACATGATGGCTTAAATGACAACAGGAGCGCTCTCTCCCAGGTCTGGAGGCCAGAGGTCAGAGAGGTATCACACATCTGTCCTCCTTCTGAAGGCTCCGGAAGAGGGTCCTTTCTGTCTCTTCCAGCTGCTGCTCAGGCATCCATGGGCTTAGGGCCACATCACCAACCTTTGCCTCTGCCATCACCCGGCCATCTCCCGTGTCTGTGGAAGATGATCCTTCCTTTCTCTATAAAGACATGTCATGGGATGCAGGGTCTCCTCCTCCAGGGTCACCTCATCTCCATCCTTACCTTGACTATACATCTGCAAAGACTGCATTGCCACGTAAGGTCACATTCTGAGGTTCGTGCAGACATTACTGTTGGGAGACACAGCTCTACCACTACAAAGCCTGTATAGACCTGGGCGCTACTGCTGTCGAGCTGCACCTCAGGGCCAAGAAGATGCTAGCTGACCGTCATCCCCACCCCATGTCACCCAGAGGACTCTCTGGGCCAGCAATATCTGAATCAGAGAACCTGTTATAAATGCAAATTCTCAGTTCCCTCCTAGCACTGCTGACGTGGTTAGTGTTATGTGTTAATGTTATGTGTCGACGTGGCTGGCTGAGGGAGGGCCAGATGGGTGAAGCATCATTTCTGAATGTCTGTGAGGGTGTCCCAGATGAGACTAACATTTGAAAAGTTGCCCTGAAGAAAGAAGATGGCCCTCACAAAAGCAGGTGGGCCTGAGCAGAACAAAATGGTAGAGGAAGGGCAAATTCACTCTCTGGATGTCTTCACTCTCTGGATGTCTGTCTCAAGGATGTCGATGTTGCCTGCCCTCAGACTTCAGAGCTCCTGGTTCTCCCATCCTCAGACTGGGACCGCCTCACCCATTCCTCTCCTGTGTCTCCAGCTTGCAAATGTCTGGTTGTGGGACTTCTTGGCCCACATAACCACATGAGCCAATTCCCATGATCAACCTTGTCATATATATATATATATATATATATATATATATATATGTCTGCACACACCCTATTGGTCTCTTTTTCCAGATAACCTTAATACAGCCACTGACTGGGAAACAGGCAGAGGGGTCAGAGGTTAAGTGACATTCCAGATGGCTGGGATGAGCTGCAGCTTGGGACCCACACAGCCTGGGTGACAAAACTGGCTCCCCCATTCCCTATTGATATTTTCTTCCCAGAAACTCCACCCTAACCACCGTGAAGAGCGAGGCCAGTGGCAGGGGCTGCACTGGGTGCAGGAAGACTACTCGCCAAAGACCCAGCAGGTGTTGGGGGCCACAGTTGAGGATGTCCAGAGTAAGGAGGCTGTGTGTGCATCCAGGACTCCCCTAGCAGACTGGCAAAGATGGGACCCTTTTGCAGGAGAAGGATGTATCACTGCCTAAAATAAATCACGCCATTTCAGTCATCAAAAGCTATGTCTATTGTAGGATGTGACTTGAGAGGTGACAGGTTTCTATCACCTTGATGGGGGCAAGGATCCTGAGATGCATCAAGTGTGATCAGAACTTTCCAGACTGCATACCTCCAGTGTGTCCAGCTGACTGCATTCCACTTGCACCCCCTAAGGCCAGGAAACATGGAAGAGCTGTGCAGAAGGGGACACGGGGTGTCATCTGTTATGCATGTCAGCCTCAGTTATTAGCCCTGGCGGTGACAACCTCATAATTTCAGCTGAGTGGAGAGGAAAAATCCTATTTCATAGTTCTTGCAACAGCCATGATGTGACATGAACATGTCTGATGTTCCTGTTGCTGGCACAGTCATAGGTCCTGTGCACTCAACGTTAGGGAATGCTGTTTACATTCCAAATGGAAGGAAATGCTCAATGTCAGGCAAAGTCTTCCTAAGAGCAAAGACCTGTTTTCAGCATCCCTGTATGAGCCCCGCTGGGTAGGGCATCCCGTACTTGGTTCACCTGTTGTCCACCAGGTATGGGGGAGCCTGAGAACTAGACAGGAAACATCCTTGCCCTGTGGAGTTGGCCTTGCAGGGGCAACCACAGTGCTTGGGAAATCCCAGCGGAGCTGCCCACTCTCAACAGAGTCACAGGAGAGGGGGCAGGACCGTCAGGGAATGGTCCTGGCCTGTCTCAGGGATGGAAAGGAGGGAGAGGCTCATAAGAGGGATGTAAGGAGGGAGGGGCTAGCATGAGATGGGGAAACTGAGGCAGGTGCATGACTAGAGCAACACGAGTCAAAGCCTGGCTGGCCCCAGACTCCAGGTTAGACCAAGGAGCAGAGCTACCTGGGTTGGGGCGGGGAATTTGGTTGGGTATGGGGGCTCTCCAGGCCCCCTCATGAGATCTGAACTGTCAGAACAGCTGTAATAATTCCTGCAGCTTGCATCAGGAGGGGCATGCAGGAGGGTCAGCTTTGGGAATGGGCCTGGAAGAGAATAAGGGAGCAGGGCCCAGCAGACAGAAGGGCAGGGGCCTCTCCACACCCACCCCTATCTGCACAGCAACCAATCTCAGGTCCCCTCTGGGCTCAGGGGCCCATAGAGGCCATCCCCATGGAGCCAGGAGCATGTGGCAGAGCACAGGGAGCCAGAGAGCCTCCTTTTCCCCCACCAGCCAGGAACCCTTTCAAGAGCGTAAAGTTGTGAAACTAGGTGCTGAAGGTTGAGTATATTGACTAAGTAGTGAGCTCTCTGTCACTGGGGAGATAACATTGCGGCCTGCAGAAACACCGAAGCTTTAGCGTCTTGAGAGCCTGGGGTGAGGGGGTGGGGAGCAGAGGAAGAGCAAAGGTGTGTCAACAGGCATGCTGAGGGCAGAGTGAGTTCCAGAGGCTGCACCCTAGCTGTGTGACCTTGAGTGGACTTTCAACCCCTCTGAGTCACTAGCCCGTGGTGAACACCGCCCACTTCACAGGTGCTGCACACTGAGAAGCAGAGGTGCCTGCCAACGTGGGTCCTGGAGGGTGCGAACATTTCCTCCTCCCTCTCTTTCCTGCCCCTTTGTTCTAACTGCGCTTCCATCCTGTCAGCCGCCTTCCTTGGGGGGCTTAATGTTCTGCACACCTGGAGAGTAAGTTCAGGGACTCCCAGAGGGGAGGAGTTCAACCCCAGCCACCTCCGCTCCCCCACGTGGGCAGGCTGGAGTGAGGATCTGGGCCCGGGATACCTTAGCCTGTCGGTAGAGGATCTCAGGCTGGCAGCCCTCTAGTCAGCTCACCTCATGCCTTCCTGGCCAAAGTTAGGCCAGCAATCCACTCAATGAGTCTCCAGAATGTCTCTCCCCAGAATCCCAGGGAAGAGGGGCTATGGCCCTAACATAACCTCAGGAAAGCACCAGGGCCTCAGTTTCCCTAGGTAACTGCCTGGCACTTTCTGGCTCCCTGGCAGATCTGCTAGTCACAGCTGGGATCCCCATACCTGTATGACCTGAAGATGCCCCGGGACCGAATCAGGAGGAAGGTCAATTCCTTAACACAGGAAGCCATCTTGTTCTTTTTAAACTGTGTAGCTTTCTTAAAAAAAAAAAAAAAATATATATATATATATATATATATATATATATAATTGATTTTTTATAGAGAGGAAAGGAGAGGGATAAAGAGTTAGAAACATCAATGAGAATCATCTATCAGCTGCCTCTTGCACGCCCCGTACTGGGGATGTGCCCGCAACCAAGTACATGCCCTTGACCTGAATCGAACCTGGGATCTTTCAGTCTGCAGGCTGACACTCTATCCACTGAGCCAAACCGGTTTCGGCTAAACTGTGTGGCTTTTGCATGCTCCTTCCTGTCTATATTTCCCACAATTAAAATAATTTTAGCCCTGGCCAGTGTGGCTAAGTGACTAGAATGTCAGTCCTGTGCACCAAAGGGTCGAAGGTTTGTTTGATTCCTGGTTAGGGGCACATATCTGGGTTTCGGGATCAGTCCCCAGTCCTGGTCAGGCTGTGTGTGGAAGGCAACTGATCAATGTTTCTCTCTCTCTCCTATGTCCTCCCTCTCTTCCACTTTCTCTAAAAATTGATGGGGGAAATATCCTCCAGTGTGGGTTTAAAATTAATTTTTTTAAGGACCTTCCCAAGGACACATGAGCACTTGCAGACAACTGGCCATGGGTCAGCTCTCCAAGGCGGGGAGCCAGCACCGCCTGAAGGTTCTGTGCCCCACCTTGGAGGTATGGACCCCGGGAGGCACTGTGCATGAACAACCTTGGAGTGTTTATGATGTTGAGGGTCAGAGGCGAGATCCGGAACACGTAGGTGGTGAGGTCTGGGGGAGGGAGGCTGGGCTCCTGAGAGGGACCAGCGGGTCTGGCTCATAGGGCCAAGAGCCCACAGCCTCTCAGGAGAGGGCATCAGTGTTTGGGGCAGGAGGAATCCCTGTTGAATATGGGCAGCCCCTCGAGGCTGCTGAGGTCCCCGGGAGGGGGCCCTGCCCAAGGGGAGCAGGTGAGCACGGTGGGCAGAAGGGGGACAGGAGATCCCCACCCTCTGCCAGGCCAGAAACGCATGCAGGCCCCTGGGCCAGGGCCCAGGTGATGACTGTTTTGCACCCTCTACAACACACAGGGCACAAGGCTGAAGAGACACCCCAGCAATCTCAGCGCTTCTTGATTGGGGGGAACCTTTGCAGCAGGAGGGTGGGGGGAGGGAGGAGCCCAGATAGTAGGAGATGAGGGTAGGGTGGGGGTGGGACTATGGTCGGTGGGATGCCAGAGTAAGGTCCCGAAGCGGAGCCACAGCCAGACCCTGAGTCCGGAGAAAACAGAGAGAACCATGATGCTCCTCGCCTCCCTTCTGATCTGCCCAGGGAGGCTTCCTGGAGGAGGGGGCTCCCTCTTCTTGTCACCAGGACCTTGGCTCAGCGGCCTCCCCTGGGGCAGCGCTGGCACTGCTTGACCCCTACTACTGACAGTTTTTTTTTTTTCTTTCAGAGAAGGAGGAGGAGAGAGATAGAAGCATCAATGATAAAAATCATTCATCCTTTGCCTCCTGCACGCCCCCTACTGGGGACCGAGCCCGCAATCGCAACCCGGACATGTTCCCTTGATCAAACTGGGAACTTCATTCCGCAGGCCCATGCTCTATCCACTGAGCACCTTACAGCTTTTTATTTGGTCTGCGACCAGCTCCCCCACAGCAACAGCTCTGCGAGCAAGGGACTGCGTGGGTCGCAGTGTGTGTCTCCTCAATACGGGCCGAAGGGGACCCCCTGGCCGGGGAAGGGGTCTGACATCCTGGCTGCAGTCTTTCTGGAACCCTAGGATTTGCTCGAGCCTCAATACCGGTAGCCACGAAATATGTTTTTAAGTAAGGTGACCAGACGTCCCGATTTTTAACAATTTGTCCCGAGTCCCACGGCGTCTTTAAAAAGTCCCAATTTTTGTCCAAAAATCGGGACTTTTTTAAAACGCCGCGGGACGTGGGACAAATTGCTCAAAAACGGAACGTCTGGTCACCTTACTTTTAAGTTCCCCCTGCCACCTTCCCGGGAGACAAGCGGCCCAGGCGCAGCCGCACTTCGTCCCGGGGGCGCGCATGCGCGGAGGTGGGACGCGCACGCACCGACGGCCCCCACGCGGCACTCCCACTCCGGGATTCTGCGCGTGCGCGCCGCGGCGGGGCGTGGGCGGGGCTCCGGTGGCCGGCCCCATTCCCCAGCGCCCCCCGCGGCAGCAGGCACTGACGTGGCTGCCGTCAGAGCCGCCATCTTGTGGGAGCGAAACCAACGCCTGGCTCGGAGTAGCAGCAGCACCGCGGCTGCCGAGGGTGAGGCAGGGGCCCGGGGCCGGCGCGAACTGCGGCCGGGGGCTGACCTAGGCCGCGCGAGGCCCTGCCTACCGCGGCCGGAGCGGCGGGGCAGGGAGGGCCGGCGCCGGTCCGGGGGCCGCGGTGAGGGCAGAGGCGAGGCTGGGCCGGGGACCGGGTCCGTGGTGGGGGCCGAGGCTGAAGCGAGGTGAGGCAGGGCTCGGGGCCGCGGGGAGGGCCCAGGCTGAAGCGAAGCGCGGCCGGGCCGGGGGCCGAGGTGAAGCGCAGACGGTAAGGGTCGAGGCCAGGCCGGGGCCGGGGTCGAGGCCAAGCTTGGGAGCGAGGCGCGGCGGGGCGGGTGCGCAGGGCTGGACTGGAAGTCCAGTTGCGGCCGGAGTGGGGTGGGATGGGGCCGGTCACTCGCTGGGGGTCAAGGCGAGGTCGAGTTGAGATCGGGCCGGGGGTGGGGGGCGGTCAGTCTCCCTCTTAGACCCCGCTGCGGCCCCGAGCCTCCCGGAGCCGTCGGGGCTGGCGCCCGGAAGTCGGGCCCGGCCTTGGGCTCCCTGGAAGCCCAGTTTCCTGCTCGCCTCCGGCTTCGGGGCTTAGGGGACCAGGAAACTGAGGCCTCTGTCCCGGGACGCGGCCAAGGTCACGCGATGACCAGGGTTTGAGCCCAGTTCCTGTTTGCTTCGCGGACGGGATGGGACGGGTGGGGCGGGGTGGGGCCCGGCTTCCCGGGCCTGGGCTGTGGGGCGAGGTCGTAGGGTCTGAATGAGAACGCCTGTGCGGGGTCCTTTATCAAAGCTTGCTGCAACGCCGAGCTTGTTTCTTGGGCCCCGTTGGCAGAGTTGAGAACACTTCCCAGCTGGTGAATCTTTGACCTACCCGTACATAGAACGATGGCCTCCCTAGCAGAACGCCTTCACGCTTTCTTGTTGCACAGTCCAGGTGGTTACGGTCAGTGAAATTGTAGCTGTGTTAATAAGACTTGCCAGTTAATTACAGAGTACTTAAAATATTAGCTAGTCAACTCAGATGGCACTTCTTAGCTAGGTGGCACTCTCCAAATTTCCTCAAAATAGGAAGTTGCTGTCTTAAATGAATTGAGCGGAATTGCACAAGAAGTTATTGGCAGGAGAGGAGGGAATTCAAACGCTTTGGAATGGTTTGTGAAGTCACCGTTGAGAGTTGTGTAGAATGTGCCACTACTAGGGTTCCAGTGGTCAGCTTTTTTTTTTTTTTTTTTTTTTTTTTTTTTTTTAATACTTATTGATTTCAGAGAGGAAGAAAGAAATAGGAACATTGATGGTGACAGAGAATCATTGATAATCGAGTCCATAATCTAGCACGTGCCCTGACTGCCCCTGACAGGGAATCCAACCGTGATCTCCTGATTCATAAGTCAACGCTCAACCATTGAGCCATTCCGACCTGGTTCAGCTCTAGTTCTTGTTTCAGAACTAGTGGTCAGCACTTTATGCTGCAAGCTATTTTGCGTGATGGGTCTTGCCTTTCCAGCTGTGTGTCTGAAAGAGTGTAAAGTGCATTGTGGCCCTTTGCTGGGGCCACTCCTAGTATCTAACTAAGTGTGTTGTCCTCAGAGTTTTGAGCAACTTCCATGAGTAGCCAAATCTGTAAGAAATTGAATGCATGGTGCTACTAGCTAGTTGGGTACAAAGTTAATAGTAATTGAATGTGTGTATGTTAATCACAAATCTGGCTACATTTTTAGAATGTGCTATTTTCTTCTCTTAAAAGTTCTCTCCATATTGGGCAGAATGTAGCTGTGCCTCCTCACATGTGACACTGGCTTCAGGAATGTCCTGTCAAAGTAAATCCTTCTCACTTGGGCATTAGGAACATGCTATTTCCTGTGAGGGCTGTCTTCAGATACAGGTATTCAGAATTACTACTTCAAAAACACTTAAAAAGTTGGCTTGGATAATAGCTGACTCACATGCTTTTTAGTTCACCACTATGAAAGTTAGTAGAAAGCAAAAACTGGTTCTGTGCTTCTCACAGTTCTGGTTTTTAAATTGTGTGGTCTAGCTCTTTGCTTTACCTCTTGCACAATTTGGAGAGAACATTCAGACCTGCTAAGCTGCCTCTACCAAGACCAAGTGTACTTGAATTATCTGTAGATTTCAGTGGAATTTGCTGTGGAGTATTGTCCACGGGGATGATATACAGAGTCAAATGGGCATAGGAATAAACCTAACCAAGGAGAAAACTGTGCAAGGTCATCAGTATATGTTAAGTTGGTTTGAGAGAGCTGAATCAGTTTTCAGCTTTTCCACATTGAATTTGCTTTGACATATGCCTTTAAATGTGCTCTTGGTCACATAAGGTCAGTCTTCCTAAGGGTTGTGATAAGTTTACTGAACAAGTGTTTCAGATCCCAGCTAGGTTGGGCTTCCAGTGCCCTTCATGTCCTAACAACATTCCCATTGACTTCCAACCTCTGTAAAATTAGGAGAATGAAAGGAAATAAATGCACATCTTTCAGAAGTGGGTGGGAGAGAAACATGAATGAAAAGTTTCACTCTAGATCTTAAAGTTAGAAAAGAACTTACCTCTTGGTGCTCTGTCTGCACTTCCGTGGGATGGATGGTGTTAAAGATGTCCTTCCAGCATCTTCTGAAGTGGTCTTTTGGAAATGATTTTTACCTACTAGTGGGGTTGGGTATACTCTTCCTTCCAACTGGCAAGTAAAGGACACCTTGGAGAATATGTGTGTGGGGGGGTTGCTTTCAAGTCACATATAACATCTCGGCTCATTTCCATTATCCTTAGGTCCTATCCTTTTGTGTTACAAACACTTAAAATATAGTTGCATTGCACCTGTTATGACTAAAGCTATGTCACTATACTGGGAGATGTTCAGAATTCTCAGATGGATCAGATGACCCGATTAACTGGGGAGAGGGGTAATTAACACAAAAACACTGAAGCTTTGTATTTCCTAGGAAGGTACTCTGGGTGAACACCATTGCTATCACTCCTCCTCCTCCTCCTCCTCCTCCTTCTTCTTCTTCTTCTTCTTCTTCTTCTTCTTCTTCTTCTTCTTCTAAATATATTTTATTTATTTTTTACAGAGAGGAAGGGAGAGAGATAGAGAGTTAGAAACATCAGTAGGAGAGAAACATCGATCAGCTGCCTCCTGCACACCCCCTACACACGCCTGCAACCAAGGTACATGCCTTTGACTGGAATCGAACTTGGGACTCCTGAGTCCATAGGCCTCTATCCACTGAGCCAAACCGGTTAGGGCTCCACCTTCTTTATTTGAGTTGAAAGGGAGGAATGGTGAGTCTGCCTGATGTAGGAACCTACCTCCTTGTCCTTAAAAGACCGTTTTTTCCTGTTGTTTTATTTGTTTTGTATTTGCATACAGTGTCACAAAGAGCTTGGCAACCTGTCATCAGCAAACAGAAAGGGAAGAGACTGGGAAAAGAACAGATTTTACTACACACACAACAATTGGGAGTGATTCTGTTAAGGATTCAAATGTTTTTACGCACTTCTGAGGCCACAGGTGACTGTTAGTATAGGGCATAAGTTAATAGGAGGCTCAGGTATGACCCATGCATGTTTTCAGAAGTTAAAGTGCATTTTGGAAATGTTAATGTTTAATCAGAATTTAATAAGTAATGCTCTTCAAAGGGATGTTAGCAAGTCATAACGTAAAATAACTATCATCTTTCATTTGTGTTATATGTCAGATTGTTTTTTTTCAGTACTTTATCAGTTTAACTTAGGTACAAATGGCCAAGAAAGCTATTTTAAGATTTTGTCTAGACCCATTCATGAAGAGTAGTAATGAAGGCAAAGTTAGATGTGCCAATATTTTGATAATGAGAACAAAAGATGTCTTTTAAGTTTCTTCTCTGTAGATGAGTATGCAGTTCCTAATTAACTGTTTGGATCCATTAATTTATATTTAAAATACTGCATCTTTTGTCAGTTTTGCTTAAAATAATTATAGCTTCTAGCATCTCTTCTGTCAAAGTGACATAGTATCTTGCTAATTCTTGGGGAGCCCAATGAAAATGTATTGAATCATCAGTTGCAGGTACCTAAGGGCAGGTGTAGGAAGCAGATTGTGCACACATCCCTGCCATGTACTGGACATTAGATGCTCACCTTTGCCCTGAGTAGTCACAGTGTCCCCACATCCCTGATCTCACTGGATCCTCAAAGGAATGTTCAGATGGCACCATCCATGTATAGTTTTAAACTAGCATGAAATTCATTGTTGATTTGACAGGTTTTTCCTGACAACTAATATTTTGGGAAAGCATATTTGTAGATATGTATGACTAATATTTTTCCCTTCAATCCATAAGGGCCCTCGGTCAGTGCTCTTTTACAGTTCTCTCCTTGATGGTGAATCCTTTGGGTGGCCAGGGAGGTACACAGTGGAGGAAGATGGTAGAGGAATGAGGAAAATGGTGAGTTCTGGATAGAGGAGACCCACAGGCAGAGTGGGCATGGTGGAGATACAATGAACAAAAAGGGAAGGCAGGCCAACAGGACCTGGGAAAGGGGCAGGCGGTGAATTTGCCCATTCGGGAGGATAGGGAATAAACATGGGGGTTTGGAGGGAGAGAAGAGGTGTGAGCGAGCAGAGGTCCTGTGGTTCTGTGGGAGAGATAGGGAGCTATCTCTAGGCAGGGTAACAGTCGTTGAGTACAGAGTCCCTGGCCTGGTTTTGGAGACTTGCCCGAAGCAGAATAGTTGAGGAGCCGGAGGGAAGTCTACTTACTGGTATGTTCCAGTGGACCTTAGAGGTGCTAGCTCCACAAAAAGGGTGTTTGGAGAATTTGTGAGAGCAGCAAGAAGGCATTCTGTGTGACTTTCATATCTTAGACCTAATTCTGTTTTATCTACAGAGACAACAATTTCCATTTTTTGGCATGGTTTTAATAGATGTTTTAAATTTTCCAGGAAATTAGGGAGTGGTTTATGTTTTGTTCTTTGCAGAGCCTTCCCAGGAGTTGCTTTCTCTTTATGCTTTCATGGACAGTCCCCTAGTGCCCGAGCTACAGGTACTGGCTTGGGCAGTGTACATTGCAGCAGGCTCCTGAGGTGGTTCTTTAACAGCCTGGTGTGGTCTTGCCTGGTATTGAAACATGTGTTTTATTCTGTCTCTATCCTTCATTTCCCCATTACATTACAGTTGGGCAATGTAATGGCTGTTTTACAATCAGAGCAGATGTTGGTTGTGTAGTCTGCTAACTTCCTTTCGTGACTGGAGGTGGTGCTGTGAAATGCCCATTCTGACCTGTGTAAGGACCCTGAATTAGCATGTGGTGTTTCGGGCTCCTCTTGCTGATATCAAGAACACCTTGTGGAGTGGAAGCTACAGGTTGTTGAGATGCCAGAGGGGAGATGAGGTGGCTGTACCAGGGCACAGGCACATGATGTGCGGATGCATCTTTCAGAGGGAGAGGCAGGACTTGCTGTAAAGCAGACAGATTTGGGGGTGAGAGAGATGGAGAAAGGGATTGTTGGTATCTCTAAGAAACTGGGAGGAAGTTGCTTAGTGTTACAGTGAGGAAGGGTGGGCTCTTTATGTTGGAGGGTTAGAATTCGCTGGTAGATTTGTGTGTGGAGGGGATAGTAAGGGAGGGGTCTAGCTAGGAATAGAAATATGGGGCATGTTTAGGGGCCACACTGCCCTGGGAGTAAATGGCTGAGAAGAGGCAGTGTTGAGGTGTGATTGTACCAGGCGCAAAGTGTAGTGGACAGTGGCAGGGATCTGGGAGGTTTTAAGGAGAGGCTACCGTGAGCAAGCATGTAAATGAGATTTCTCTCGACACTAGGGCTTCTGTTTAAAGCAGTGGTTCCCAACTTCTTTTTGGCCATGCCCAACCTAAGCATCTCTAAAATCCTGATGCCCACCTGTGTGTTATTCAAAAAGTGAACTATTAATGTTGAAGAAGCCTAAAAGGCCATTAACTTGCTCTAAACAAGCTTCCAAAGAACATGTGATCCCATGAAAATGAAAAGGAAGAGAACAAAAGGACAGTTGAAGTACTGAGGAAGAAGTTGCTAAAAAAAAAAAAAAAAAGTTAAATTTTTTTTTTTAATTCTATATAATAGAGGGCTAACATGCAAATTGACAGAACTGTGGAACAACCGGTCGCTATGATGCATACTGATCACCAGAAGGCAGATATCAAATGCAGGAGCTGCCTCCTGGTAGTCAGTGTGCTCCCACAGGGGGAGTGCTGCTCAGCCAGAAGCCCGAGCTGGGCTCATGGCTGCCACAGCATCCTTGACAGGAACCCCTCCCACCTCTGTGGCAGCACTAAGCCATCAGTCAGACATCCCCCAAGGACTCCCAGACTGTGAGAGGGCGCAGGCCAGGCTGAGGGACACACACACGCACACATGCAAGTGCACGAATTTCGTGCACTGGACCTCTAGAAATAATATGAAGTGATATGAAAAAATAGCAAGTTTTAAAACATAGAACTGAAATGCATGAATATGTCACAATATATATGTATATGAGACCCCTAGAACCATAAGAAATGCAAAAAATTTTCTGTTAATAACTCATTCTTTAATTGCCCCCATTAAAAATCAAATTGTCCCCTGTGTCCATGTTGGAAACCACTAGTCTAAAGTGACCAGATGTTGGAAGAAGCCCATTGAGAGCATGCCTCGGCCTCTCAGGCAAGAGCAACTTCTTTCTCGGAGGATGAAAAGGGCATCCTGAACCCTACACCTCTGTGTGCTCTTGGGCTGCCACTGTAGCAAGTCTGGCAAGGGACTTGTCCCAGAGGTGGAGGGATCTAACAAGGCTCTCAACTCCCTGCTACACTTTCCTTTTCTGATCACCTGGAAGCCTGGACCTCAGAAAAAGAGATGGGGCTACAATTTTAAAAATACTGTTTTCAAAATGAAAGTTCCCTGAAGGCAAAAACCAATTTTTGGAGATTGGCTTACCCCCTCACCAAAGCCCCTGTGCCAAGAAAGCCCCAGGGACTGCCTGCCATTTTTGAAGCTTAGAAGGGTTCAGAGGGTTCCTGATTGCAGTTTCTCTTTTCTTCAGGGATATGGAGAGTGGTCTTAAAGCCCCACCCTAATGTAGGTAGAGGACCTGTGTCCACATGGTGGGCCTGGGTGGACTCTGAGAAGGCACCAGAATCGAGTCTGCAGAGGCTTATGTATTTTGCAATGCCCACATGATTAAAGAGTAGAGTGACAGAAACAAAGGAATATGATTTATTTCACAGTAGAAATCAGAATGCTGAATCCTTTTCTCCATGTTCTCACTATTAGAACTGAAACCCAGGACTGGGCACACCACCCAGACCTACCCTTCTCTCTCTTGGGTGTGGGACTGTGCATGTGGGGCTGAAGCTGGTTAGCTGCATTGAGAGGGTCCCAGAGTCACTTACAAGCAGCTTTTGATATTGCTTGACCTAGAGGCCTCTAAGAACCAGCTTAATCAGGTGAGGGAGGAAGAACAGGCACTGTTAGTTGCTGCACTCTCCTTCACCACCTGTCAGTTGGGTCACTGAATATTGTTGGCCTCTGTGTGTCCTCACACAGCTTTTCCTGTTGTGAGTATGGTGACTGTCAGCCCCGCGATGTGTAAAGATGAAAGGGCCCTCCTGTGGAAGGTGGTAGTATTTAGCTTAGCTTCAGAGATTGAGCAAAGGTCCTGATGGGCACAGCATGGAGAAATGGGTGTGGTGAGGGTACTGGGACTGCAGCTGGGGTTAGAACACACCTGAGCAACTTTCTGAGGCACTTCAAGCTGATCCCAAGCTGCTGGTCCTCTGGTTCCTACTGTATGGATCAAGAAACTCTAGTTGACCCAAGAACCACTAGTAACCTGCAAAATTGCCCCTGCTTTGTATTTTAGTTACAAATAAATTTTCTCCTTTTTTTTTTCCTAGAAACAGGCCCTTCAGACTTAACTGCAATTGGGGTCAGACAAAGGGTGTCTGCGTCCTTACTTCCAGAGTAGACATACTCATTAGGGTCCAGAGTGCTGGTGCCTTTACAATAGAGGACCTGGACACTGCCCCATTCCATAGGCCAGAATACTCAGTCATCCTTAATGGCTGTGGGGGGAGGGGAGAGGAATGTGGGATTGTTCTGGAGCCCAGGGACAAATCAGGGAGGGGAAATACAGATAAGCAGGCGTCTGGCACAAGAACACATGCACAGAGCTCTGAGAGCTGTTCCTGGCTTAGCTCCAAGCTGTGGGTCTCCTCCATCCTGGTTTCACTGTCATTTGGGCTAGCCCCATGGTTGGCAAATTGCGGTTCTCGAGCCACATGTGGCTCTTTGGCCCCTTGAGTGTGGCGCTTCCACAAAATACCACGGTCTGGGCGAGTCTATTTTGAAGAAGTGGCGTTAGAATAATTTTAAGTTTAAAAAATTTGGTTCTCAAAAGAAATTTCAATCATTGTACTGTTGATATTTGGCTCTGTTGACTAATGAGTTTGCTGACCAGTGGGCTAGGCCATCTAGATATTTGCTTCCTGGTGTAGGTTTCAGGTCATTAAGTGTGTTTGGTAAATTGTTTTGAGTATGATTATCTTCTCTCTATATCTAAAAGCCTAATATGCAAAGTGTCCCCTCTGGATTTTGACCTGCCGGAAGTTCGATTGCTCACTATGACAAGGAAGGCTCCCGCTGGCAGTTGCTAGGGATCTTACCCATGCACAAATTTCTTGCACTGAGCCTCTGTGTTTAATAATAAGTAGAACTTTAAGATTGAGAATAAAGAGGAACTACAAAACATAAATATGCTCAATGATTAAATGCCTTTGTAGGTAGTGGTAAGTAATTGCAGTTATGCTGTTCCTACATGTGCCTTACTGGTTGCTGGGTGCCTGTTCATGTAGATAGTGACAGTGGCTCTTGGGTGTTCAATTCATGTTACTATGAACCAAGCATATCAAACTCAAAGGCTAACATAAGCCAAATAAACAAGGTTCACATTTATATGGGCCACACAAAAAAAGAAAAGCTTCAATTTTCATGGAAACATAGGTTAATTTTTATAGAGAGATACTGAATACAAAGGACTGAAATACATGAGTAATCATTAACAGAATATAATAGCACATTTTTAATTAATATCTTTTTTAAAATATTCAAATAAAAAATTTATATTTTTTTCTTAAACATTAACTTATCAGATACTGAATAACTGCACAAATTAATAAATATAATGCAAATAAACCTATTTTTCTCGTTCTCAGAAAGCGAAATATTTCCTCTTGCGGCGCACACCAAACAAGTTAGTCCAAGACATGACAATTGACTGCTAAAATATTCGCTGCTAGTATTTGTGGAAAGAAATAGTGCTTAGGCACGTAAGGGAAATGAATGCAACATGATTATAGTAATCAGTCATTAGCAAATGTTGTAGTTTGTTATTAATAATGTACATATATAAAGGCGTAAAGAAACTTTACTGATGGACACCGGCTGGTAGCTATGCCACACACTGACCACCACGGGACAGACACTCAATGCAGAAGCTGCCCCCTGGTGGTCAGTGAACTCTCACAGCCAACCTCCTGGTGGTCCCGCCCAGATCACCTGCCAGGCCAAGGGACCCCACCCATGCATGAATTCGTACACCAGGCCTCTAGTCATGTATAACAGGATATTGTAAAAATTAAGTTGTGAAGTTTTTATTAAAACGTTTCTTGCCAAAACCATTTTGGTTCAGTGGATAGAGCACCGGCCTTCGACTGAAATGTCCCAGCTTCGATTCTGGTAAAGGGCATGTAACTTGGTTGTGGACACATCCCCATTTTGGGGTGTGTCGGAGGCAGCTCATTGATGTTTCTCTCTCATTGATGTTTCTAACTAACTATCCCTCTCCCTTCCTCTCTGTAAAAAATCAATAAAATGTGTTTTTTTTTTTAATGGTTTTTACATACCATTATAGCCACAAAACTATTTTGTGGCATGCAGCCCATGGGCCACGAGTTTGACATGCTTGCTGTAGACCAAGAGTCATATACATAAATAAAACTCATTTCTAGCTGTCACTTTAAGGATTTTTTACCTTGAATCTTAAGCTGGCAAAGTGATCTAAACTGAATTTCACTGGTTGCTCCTTCTAAGAATTGGATCTCACAAGTAATGCTCTCATTCAGGTGTGGGAGATGCTGACTGTAGCTAACAGTACTGTATATCATACATTTAAAAGTATTTCAGAGGGTAGATATTAAAAGTTCTCATCACAAGAAAAAAAAATGTTAGTTGTGTGAAGTACTGGGTGTTAACTAACTATACTTTTATGGTGATCATGTGGCACACCTGGAACGAATACAGTGTGTATATCAATTTGAAGGGGAAGAAAATAAAGTTCTCACCGAAACCGGTTTGGCTCAGTGGTAGAGCATTGGTCTGCGGACTGAAGGGTTCCAGGTTCAATTCCGGTCAAGGGCATGTACATTGGTTGCGGGCACATCCCCGCTAGGGGGTGTGCAAGAGGCAGCTGGTTGATGTTTCTCTCTCATCGATGTTTCTAGCTCTCTATCCCTCTTTCCTCCTCTCTGTAAAAAATCAATAAAAATATATTTAAAAAAAAAAAAAAGAAAAGAAAGTTCTCTCAACTTCTTTAGATCCACTGAGGGTCTCAGGCTGAATGTTGTTCTGAGCCTGTCGGTGCATATCTTTGACACAGTTGTATTAAGCCTGTGAGGTATACCTTCTTATCACTAGTATTGACACTTTCAGTTTTCCTCTTGACACTAGTTTTTACAAAGTAATGACAAAATGTAGTATGCTGCTCAATTACAGAAAAAACGTCAATGCTTCAGAAATTGAATGTTGGGCTAACAGGCAGAGTTAATGGCTTGAGGCTTTTATTTCGCTGGTGTATAAGTCCCAAAGTGAATCACAAAAAAAGCAGTTTGCAGCCTGTAAAAGTAGAAGTCCACCTTTAAATTTAAATTCTGTGTGTCAGGGATGAATTGGGCTTTTGAATGATGGATACTCTGAGTACATGTGGGCCTGCCAGAGGCAGTTGCTCATTCACAAAACTCTTTAAGGAAAATGTTTTGTAATGTATATCAGTTTCTCTGGAATTTTCACTTTGTTAATTTTTCTCGTACTAAAACAGATGAACTATTTTATCCTAGTAACTTACACCTCAATAAATGACCTTTAAAAAGGCAAAAAGAGAAAAAAAATAAAAAGGAAAAACAACTGTCACCCAGCTTTTCATTTGAGTAGGGGATTCATCCATCTTAACTCCCATTTACAGAGAGACCAGGGCAGCTCATCCCATCTGCAGCGCCAAGTGCAGTGCTCAGTTCTCTCTCTGGCTCCCTGGGTCACTTGTTTGGCTTGTTTCCCAGGCTGTGCTCTGCATTGGTGGTGTCTTCTTCCTAGCAATCCCAACCATGTAGGTCATCTAGGTGTTCGCTGTTAAAGAGATTCTGTTGCATAAACCAGCTCTAACGGTTCCAGAAAACCTGACAGACTTTCCTTCTGCAGAGATAAGTTGCACAAGTCTGATTGCAAATTCTGAAGCATAGCTACCTCTGCTTCTGAAACCACTGAGGCTTGGTGGCGATGCAGAGGGCCAGGAAGAGCGCACGGGTACACTTATTTCTTTAAAGCATTTAAAGCAGTCATTTATTGGAGTCGGATGGATGTTTTCCCCAGGAAGGCGCCATCGTTTGCCTTGTTGGCCTTTAGGTCTTTGCATGTGGGAGTTGTGTTCTATCCGTGGCTTTAATGCTGGAATGCTACCCTAAAAGTCTTGTCTGCTCTCAGAGAAGGGCCTGTTACTCCTGCATTTTCTAGATTGGTCATCTGCAGACTCACAGATGAGGAAGGTTCTGCTGAGAAAGTCGGTATCTTCTCTGCTCACTCTACGATGAACCTGAAAACGGGTTTTGTTTGAGTGTGGGGGA
This sequence comes from Nyctalus aviator, assembly GCA_036971965.1. NCBI lineage: Eukaryota > Metazoa > Chordata > Mammalia > Chiroptera > Vespertilionidae > Nyctalus > Nyctalus aviator. Next base: position 6,160,804 of record CM072927.1, on the reverse strand, counting down.
TTCTGGTAGAGTAAAAGGTGAAATAGCACCCGGGCCGGTGTCCCGTCCCCACAAGTTGGAATCTGTGCCAAGAGGATGGCACAATTCCGGTGCCAGTGTTGAATTTTTTTGTTATAACAGATATTGGGGTTAGGTCAGGACCTCTGACAAAGCAGTAAACCTGCAACCAATCGAATCGAACCCGCGACCTTTTGGTCTGCAAGCTAATGCTCTGTCCACTGAGCCAAACTGACTAGGTGTGAAGGGGATACTTGAACAATAAAACAAGCATAAACAGCAGTCCTCCATCCTGCTTCTCCGGAATAGCCCCTTTCATCATATGACTGTACCTCCATATGAGTGTGTCTGTTTGGATGGTGCGGGTGGGCCCTTCATACCACAAGTTCTGACCTTAGCAAATAACCATAACTATTGTGACTAAGTAAATATTGTACACTGTTGAGCTAAGAGGTGACTGTCTTATGTTTTCCCACGGGAAATCCTAAAATGACCTCCTTTTGTTGGTTTTTATCTTTGGATTTTTTTTTCTATGTACCTGTCATTAGTTTTTCCAATTCCCCTGGAATTGCCAAGCCCATGTTTAAACATGTAGATAGTAATGGTTGGGCTGACTGCTGCTCAGGCCTGGGGCCACCTGGCATTTCCCACCTGACTTTTGCTCTGCCTTATATCTACTTCATGGTGTTAATGGTTTTCTGATCTACTGTAAGCAGTACTGCTGCTTTCTGATTGCTGGATGCTAAATTTAAAGTTCTTTGACCCTTTGTTCTAGAATTTAGTCTAATTTGAGTGAGTGGGTTTGTTTCAATCGTAGTGAGATGTTGATATATATATATATATTTTAAGGGCGCAGTTTTAGGTTCACAGCAAAATTGAGGAGAAGTACAGAGATTTCCCATACACACATGGTATGGGAAATCCCCACTATGAGCATCTCCCACTGGAGTAACCACCATTGCAGCAGCATCCAGAGCAGCTTCACAGCCCTGAAAATCATCTGTGCTCCACCAATTCATCCTCCCCACCAAACCCTGTCAACCACTGATCTTTTACTGCCTCCTAGTTTTTGCCTTTTCCAAAATGTCAGATAATTGGATTGTAGAGTATGTGACCTACCCCAATTGGCTCCCTTCGCTTAGTAATATACCAGGTTTCCTCCATACCTTTTGATGGCTTGTGATAGCTGATTTCTTTGTAGTGCCGAATAATATTCCATCATATGGCCGTAGCACAGTTTATTTGTTCATCTACTGAAGGATATCTTGGTTGCTCCCAAGTTTTGGCAATTATGAATAAAGCTACTGTAAACATCTGTGTGCAGATTTTTGTGTCGACATAACCTTTCAACTCCTTTGAGTTAATACCAAGGAGCACAATTGCTTGTAAGAATATGTTTAGTTTTGTAAGAAACCTCCCAAAGTGAATGCACCAATTTGTATTCCCACCAGCTCCTGACAGTGTTCTGGATGTTGACCATGCTAGTAGGTGTGTATTTGTGTTTCCTTGAGGTCATATGATGTGGAGCATCTTTTCATGGCTCATTTGCCTTCTGTGTACATCTTTGCTTGTTTCAATGTTAAAGTATTCCCTTCGCAAAAAAAAACAAAACTGTCAAAAAGTCTTTGACCCAGCTCTAGCCAGCTTGACTCAGTGAAAAGAGCATCAGCCTGTAGACTGAAGGGTCCCAGGTTTGATTCTGGTCAAGGGCACATGCCTGAATTGCAGGCTCAATCCCCAGTGTGGGGCATGCGGGAGGCAGCCAATCCATGACATTGTTAATGTTTCTATCTCTCTTCTTTTTCCTCTCTGAATAAATATATATATATATTTTAAAGTATTTTGACTTATTTTTAAATCAGGTTGTTTTCTTACTATTGGTTTTAACTAGTTTTCCTGTGTTTTGGATGCATATTCCTTTATTAGATGTGTCTTTTGCAAATGCTTTTTCTCTTTCTCCTAACAGTGTCTTTCCCAGAGTAGAAGCTTTCAATTTTAACAAAGTCCAGCTTATCACTTATTTCTAGATCATGTGTTTGGTATTATATCTAAAAAATCATCAGCATGCCCAAGTAGATATTAATCTTTCAAACTCTCCTAGTTTTCCTCTTCTTACCCATGTTTTTTTGTGGATTTTTCACTTTGTCTGCACTGTTGCTCCCTGTACTAGCATCCTGTTGTTTTTCAGGTAGCACATACCCACCTTGTTAACACTGGGAGGCAGGGTTTTGTTTGTTTTCCTTTTAAATAGTCTCTGCTTTCTGTCTGGCCTCCTTCCAAATTGTTTATTTCGGTCTCTTCCATGGGGACTCCTTATAGGGAGATAGGAGGAAAACTTGCTATTTGCAGAAAAGGAAATATTACAGTAATATTTTTTTAAACTTTAAAATTTAACTTGTTGAATAGTAATATTGTTCAAAACAAAAAAGAATATTAAAATATCAAAAGCCCTCGACTGGTTCCATGGTTGAGTGTTGACCTGTGAACCAGAAGGTTACAGTTTGTATATGTGCTGCCGAAGCGAGCACAGAAGGTTACAGTTTGATTCCTGGTCAGGGCGCATCCCTAGGTTTCCAACTGGATCCCCAGTGGTAGGGGGCAGGAGAGGGGGCTTGCAGGAAGCAGCCAGTCAGTGATTCTCATCTTTGATGTTTCTATCTCTATCTCTCCCTCTTCCTCTCTGGAATCAATAAAATATATATATTCTTTTTTTTTTTTTTTTTTTTTTTTTTTTTTTTTTTTTTTTAACTGTCAAAAGTGCACTGGAAAAAGCTCTACTGGGCATGTCTGGGACCATTGGAGCACCACATTCACAATGGGTCAGCTGACCCATTCAGTGAAATAGGAATATGTGAGATCATGATCATGTACTTGGAGAAGGAAAGGTGGTTTCTTACAGCAGAATGCTAACAGCTGGGAGGAATGACTAAATTAGAAAAGCTCCATTTGACAGTTGTCATGGCAGTTCAGCCAGGAAATGTCAAGGTGCTGAAACCTGAGAGGGTGGATGTTTGATGAAGAGCTGGGTGTGTACATTGTCACTCAGTGCTCAAGTGGAGAGAATTTAGAATAGAGAAAACTCTGACTCTACCTGAGCCTTTCATTAGAGGTGCCATGGGGCTGTGAGGGTCTGGACACGTCCCATACAGTGGGGGTCTGCCTGTGCTAGGCCCATATCATGTCTTTTACTGGCCTCTGGCCTCAGCAGTGTTTGTTCAAAGACTGGGAGCTCTTGGTTACTTCTGGGGGCAGGCGCATCAGCATTTGAGAAAGTGACAGTTTTTTTCTTGTTTAGAATAAAAGTTGAAGAGCAGCCCTAGCTGGATTGACTCAGTGGATAGAGCATTGGCCTGTGGACTAAAGAGTCCCGGGTTCAATTCCAGTCAGGGCATGTTGCCCGGGTTGCGGGCTTGATCCCCAGTGGGGGGCGTGCAGGGGGCAGACAATAAGTGTGTTGCCACCCCACTTAGGCCGAGCCCCCTTCTCTCTGAGACGGGGGTGACCTCCACTGGTGGGAAAGAGCCCCCCTTGACATGATGCCCTGGGGCCCTTGCTGTTTCTTGGATTCGGTGCCCAGGTGTGGTCCCCATGTCTCACCTGCTGCTGGGTGAGTGCTGAGCTCTCAGTGTGTTGGGAAAGGTTGGCTTCTTCGTTCTGGCGGAGGGGAGTCTAGCTCCCCAGGCATTCATCATCTTGAGCCCGGTCCATCTTTCACTGAGGCTTGGTGGGTCAATTGAGGGATACTAAGGGGCCTTGGTTCAGTTGTTTCTGACCCCTTGAAAGATTAGAGAGAGTCTAGTATTCCTTTGAAAGCCATGGATGTCGGATGGTAAGGGTCAGCCCTGTTCCTAAGATTCCCAGACTCTGCCTTCTAAGGTGATTGGTAAGGGGGTGGGGGAGAGGGACGGCGAGTGAAAGGGGGCTTGAGATGCCCAGCAGACAGAACTTTTTTTATTGTTCTGTAGCTTGGGAACTGGCATTTCTTTAGCTCCTGTCCTGTGAGTTCTCAGGAGGAAGCAGGAGGTTTGACTCTCCATACATGGTGGGAGGGTAAGTTGTCTCCAAGCTACTCCTGTGCTAAACCCTGGGTTGCAGAGAAAGACTCAGGGATCCCTTTCTTGTCTCTGCAGGTTTCTCTGGCCAGTGTCTCTCCCTCCAGTCTACAGCATGGGGAATATCTTTGCTAACCTCTTCAAGGGCCTTTTTGGCAAAAAAGAAATGCGCATTCTCATGGTAGGCCTGGACGCCGCGGGGAAGACCACCATCCTGTACAAACTGAAGCTGGGTGAGATCGTGACCACCATCCCCACCATAGGTGAGGAGGCCGGGCCATGGCGGGTTGGGGAGGTGGCTGGAACGGCTGGTGGGGGTTGGCTCACAACTGGGCCATGCTCCTGCAGGTTTCAACGTGGAGACCGTGGAATATAAGAACATCAGCTTCACTGTGTGGGACGTGGGTGGCCAGGACAAGATCCGGCCTCTGTGGCGCCACTACTTCCAGAACACACAAGGTGAGGGCTGGGGGCCATGGCCTGTAGGAGAGGTTGGGTGTCCTCAGCACCTTCGTTGACACCTGCTTCTCGGCAGGTCTCATCTTTGTGGTTGACAGCAATGATCGAGAGCGTGTGAATGAGGCACGAGAGGAGCTTATGCGGATGCTGGCGGAGGATGAGCTCAGGGATGCTGTCCTGCTCGTGTTCGCAAACAAGCAGGTATGCCCTTACATGTGACTGAGCCACCCCAAGGGGCTGGGGGTATGAAGGGATCACAGGTCAGATGGGGAGGGATCCCAGTCTTCCTGATGATCCATGGCTGCCATGCCACCCTGCCTTTCTCACCAGGACCTCCCCAATGCCATGAACGCAGCTGAGATCACGGACAAGCTGGGCCTCCACTCTCTGCGCCACAGGAACTGGTACATTCAGGCTACCTGTGCCACCAGTGGGGACGGGCTCTATGAGGGACTGGACTGGCTGTCCAATCAGCTCCGGAACCAGAAGTGAGCCGAACTCCTCTCTTCCCCCTCACTCCCTCCTTCACCCTTGCTTTCCTCTCATGTGGCAGACGTGCCCCTGTGGTGTGAGTGCCAGAAGCTGTCTCCATGGTCGGTCTCAGTGTGCTTCATCATGCTGTACATGTGCAGACGCAGCCTGCAACCGGGTTTTTATTTAATGTAAATAGTTCTTGTTTCCAACGAGGCAGTTTCTGGTACTCCTATGCAATATTACTCAGCTTTTTTTATTGTAAAAAAAAGAAAAAGAATCAACCCACTGTTTAGTACTGAGAAGGGATTTTAGGCACCGGGGCGGGGCCTCTAGGAGCTACTGTGAGATCACCTCAACGCTCCTCCTCTGGGCTTTAAATCTGTGTTGAGATCCATTTTTGGTGGTTGGTTTTTAACCCAAACTCAGTACATTTTTTATAATATAAATATAAGGAGACACTTTAACACAGAGAAGGGAGAAATGTGCCTAGTTCTGCAGCAATGGCTTGAGTCCAGTCTGCCTGTGGTCTGTCTCCCATCTGGAGTGTGCAGTGGGCAGAACCAGCCACAATACATTCTGCATGGTCACTTAGGTCCCTGATTGGCTTTGTCTCGCTGGGTCATCTGCATCCCATAGCACTCATGCTTGTACCTGTGCTTACACCACTGCCTATGGGGGTGGGCTGGGGCTATGGCCACCGCTCAGACCCCTTGGAAGGACTCCAGCCTTCCCTCTGGTCAGTGTGAGTCAGCACAGGTGCTTTGGTGGGACCACTCTGGCCAGAACAGGAGACCCCATGGTCCCTACACATACTCACTTGCTTCAGGTTGTCTGGGTCTCACCAGTAGGAACGCAGACAGGTGACCGGTCATCTTAGAGCCTAGCTCCTCAGAGCCCCCGTCCACATGTGCTTTCACTCCCTCAGCCTGCAAGGGTCAGATTGACATCAAAAACAACAACCTCTACTTTTTTCTTTTGTATTTTGATAAAACACTGAAGAAACTAGAGCTGTTAAAATTTATCTTGGGGAAAAATTCAGAACTGGTTTATCTGGTGTCGTGGAACCTCTTACTGCTTTCAATACACGATTAGTAATCAACTGTTTTGTATACTTGTTTTCAGTTTTCATTTCGACAAACAAGCACTGTAATTATAGCTATTAGAATAAAATCTCTTAACTATTTCATGGCTTTCCAGTGCTTGGGTGCCACTGACCAAGGCTGCCTCCTGGGACACAGGCAGGGATGCCTTAGGGAATGTGACCAGCACTCCTGGGGGGCTTTGTCATTGGTCTGTCTCCACTGGCAGTCCAGTCCCCAGTCCTGGTCTAGTCTTGGGCCCAGAAGATCCCCATATGGAATTGCCTAAGAGGCCAGGGCCTGGGATCACCTACAGTGGTTTAGTTCCTTATCATTGCTTCCCGAGCCTTTGCCGTGGTGCACATCTCTGCCCATTTGGGTGCTGTGGGCCCCCTGCCCAATCCGGGGGCTATCCCTTTGACCCTTCTGGGCTCCCCGGTATCTGCCCAATCCAAGTTCCAGATGTCCTTTCCCCAGAGCCATCCAGCCCTGTGTGGGGCCCAGCCCTCTGCCCTATTATCTAGTCTCACTAACATGTTGATAATCAGGGCTCTGAAGACAGAATCATCTTAACTTTTCAGTTCTTTAAAAAATCAGAAGCAAAATTGAATATATTTCATAATCCAGCCTGGGTTTTGTCTTTACTCCAATGTGATTTATTGTAAATGTTCATTTCTTGTGTGGATGAGGTGATGAATGGTTGCAGGCTTGTCTCCTAGCAGAGGAGCTGGAGGGAGGGTAGGGGAGGTGTACCTGGAGATTGCCTGGGCGAAGCAGAGCAGATTCATGGAACAGGGTAGCAGATCTCTGGGTACCTGAGGAACAAAGGTGTCTCCAAGTATAAAACCACCTTCACCCCCTATCCACCAATTACAAGCAACTTGTTCTGACCGCCTTCTCCCCCTGCACTCTTCCACCTCAGAAAGACCCACCTGCAGGTGAGCAACTTCTGCCCAGCACCATCAACTAGAGAGTCCCCTACCAAGTGAGATCTTAGGTGGTACTGCTGGAATCCAGGGCATCTGACACATTCTCTCACATCACTTTCTATTAGGACACTTCAACTTAAAAGTTTATTTAAGTACAAAGGATGAGTCAACACAAAGAAAAATAGAAGTAGCAGTAACTGGAGCCTAAGGCAGGTGAACCTCTCTCTCCTGGGCAGGTTTGTATTCCCCTGATGGGCCTGGATTACCTGGGGGTGAGGCCTCATCATGCCTGCTTTCAGGGGCCTGATGGGGCCCCCAGAAGCCTGTTCTTCAGCTCCCTGGGCCTGGTGGGGCACATGCTCAAAGGCTTCACTGAGGACAGGGCCTGCCTAGGGTGAGAGGGTCCTGGTGGGCTGGGTCTTAGTCGCTTTCTCTTACAACAGTGCAAGGAGTCAGAGTAGTGCTTGTGGTGGCAAGTCCTGGGGTATATGAGGGAACTGCCTACCACCTGGCCCAGCCCCACAGGCACAGCTGCTGTTCCTACTTGGCAGGAGCCGGGGACATCAAGGAAGCTCACCTTGGTCCTGTGCTGTTTTTCTCCTCTTTCTTGTGCTTTTTTCTTTTTCCTGCTCTTGTGATTCTCAGGGCTGTGAGGGGGACACACAGTGCCAGCGGTGACTGGCATAATGGGCAGCTCCAATAGGGGCCTTCCCATCTAGGCAGAAAATTTGTGGGGCCTTTTCATGGTCCCTTCCAGCACATTCGCCATAGTATCTCTTCCTGCACCCCTCAAGTGGTCTCCACAACAGGCTCACAACTTAAAGAGGCTCCCCAAAAGAAAAGGGGCCAGAGATGGGAATATCACTTAGCCGAAGAGGAAGTCAGCAGGCCTGCTGAGAGCCCTGGCTGACAAGGCCGAGCCCCGGCCCTTCGTTAGAGCTCCTGCTCTGCACCTGTAGCTCCCCAGGCCAGAAGCCGGTCCACTCCCTTTCCCCCGCGGTCACTTCCTTTGCACCTGCAGATCACAGTCACGTGGGAAGGCTGGCAGGAGCTCATGTACTGTGTAGTTTACCCCTTCCCTCTCGCACCTTGCTCACAGTGGAGGGTGCGTGAGTGTCAGGCCGTGGGCCTTTCCTCAACCCACCCTCCCGTCCTCCCCAGTGCGCTCCAGGCTCCCTTCCCGGTGCAGCACGACGCTGTCCGCCTGGCCCTTAGCTTATCACGTGCGGTCATGGCCCTTCTGTCAGCAGCCTACCTGCGCCATCAGCGAGTTGCCTTTGGGAACAGGCCAGCCCTCGGCCCACAACTGGGCACGCACCCCCGACCTCCACTCGGGCTCACCCACGAAGTACACACACACACACACCGTCGCCTCTGGGTTTCCTGGCCGTGGTGCCCGCCTCGCGCATCACGGCTGCCGGGCTCTGGCTTCGAACCCACGCACCTGAACGCTGCCCCGCCCTAGCCCAACCCCAGAAAGGGCAGAAACTGGACCCAAGTGGCTGGACAGCTGCTATTAGAAGCCCTATTATGTGGCGATGCAAGGACCCAGGGCCGGCGCCCGAAAGTCGCTGTCTTGATAAGCGCCGTGTACCAGGGCCCACAGACAGGTGCCCTGGAGGGAAAGTTGGGGACATGAGTCTCCAGCCGCATGAGGTTCCCGCCATCGTATCTGCAGCTGTGGGGACCAGGGAGTGGCCACGGCTGGGACCCAGCTGAGGTCCCAGCAGGTCATGCAATGCTGCGGAGAATCTCTGCCCTCTCCTGCCTGTTGCTGGCTCTACCAGCTGGTCATTGGACAAATGCGTCCCACCTGTCACCACAGCCTGTAGCAGACCCGACTCAGTGACAATGGAATAATGAATGCAGGGCCCATTCAGTAGGGTAGCTGCAGACATGTAATAGGGCGTCCCCTGGGTTGTGGGTTCTTTTACAGGACACTGCCCTAGTGTGTACCCTGCTTATGTGCCCTGCAAGTCCTCAGTGCCTCTACCTGCTCCCCTGGCCCACCTCTGACTCCCTCACTAGGTTTTTGGGACTTGGGAGCTCCCACAGTGGGATTCAGCAGGGTTTGAACCCCAGCCTTATAATACACTACCACTAAGTTTGAGCCCCAGTTCCCCCATGTGGGAGCCCCAGACTTGTCTGCACATGCTCAGGGGCCTCCAGTGAGGGACAGTAGCTCTGCCGTGTAGGAAAGCTTGTTGTGGGAGGTATGGGACCTCACAGGCAGCTGTGGTGGGTCCAGAGGCAGTGCTGCCATGTCTGACAAGGGCTAGATGCCAGTCGAAGGATGGGAAGGTGCTGGGGAGCCACAGGGTCAGCTCCAAGTCTGCTCTCCCAACTCACATTACCACGTGGGGAAGACCCATCTGTACTCTGGATATTGGGGGTAATCAGCGTAGATGGCATTTTATAGCGAGTTGACTGGGTAAGGAGGGCCAGAAGAGGCACGGAAGGAGCTGAGGGGCTATAGAGTACCCCGCGCTGCCACCACCCTAATGGAGAGTGCAGGTGAGACTGCTTAACCCCTCAGGTTCCTCAGAGCTCTCCCACCAGGCATTGGGCTTCTAGGTCCATCTTTACACCTCCAGTTCTGGCAAGACCCCCCACCTTCCATATCTAGTTGGGTTCCTCATCCCAGTGGAAGTCTGATCACCTGCTTGCCTTCAGTAGCAATCCTGCTAGATGGATTTAACCAGAACACCCATTAGGTAAGTACTCTTAGTAACTTCCCAGCACTGACCCCTACCCTGCTCCTGGCACAAATCCACTTTTCCGTGCAACACTTAGCCTCTTCCCCCCACTGCACCCTCAGGCACAGCCCTCCCCTAGTCAGTATGTCTTCCATCTCCAAGTGTCAGGAACCATTTGGCCCTGAACAGTGAGTACAGACACTGTTGCTAGGTGTCTCCCTGAAGGTGAGTAGTAAGCAGTAAGCTGGAGCAGCAGCTGAAGGGATGAAGGATCCAGGGAGGCTGACCAGGCAGGAATGTTCCTGAGCAGGCCAGAGGTTGGCAGATCGTGGAGGGCAGCCACCCCTGGGAGCTACAACTGGCTGCACGCTCAGTGGACAGGATTGGAAGATGTGAGTCCATCCAAGGTGGGTGCTCAGCTTAGCATCCTTCTCTGTGAGCAGGGTCACTTCCCACAGGCTTCTGCCTCCCTGGCCATGGCTGGAACGCTGTCCCCATGTCTAGCTCTATGTCAGTGTTCTACCATGGGCCTTCAGGTTTATGAAAAAGAGCCTCACAGCCAGGGTCCCGTGATCAACCTCCAGGACAGGACAAGGTGTAGCCCCATGCCTGGGCCTGGTTAGCTGCTTGTGTAAAAGTTGGTAATTGCTCACTCAGGTCTTGCAGGAAAGGGCAAAAGGTGGCAGCCCACCAGAGCTCTTTGCTAAGATTTAAAAAGTTAGCAACGGATCTGGCTGCTCTGCTTGTCCCCTCTCGGATAGCACTTTCCCACTGTCGGGGTGGGGCTAGGGGAGCATCAGAGGGGCAGAGTATGCCAGCTGCAGGCTAGGTGCTACCATCCTTGGATCCCACCCACCCATTCCCCATGTTGTGCTTCCTGGGAGAGCTCCTGGTACTGAGGCAAAGGCAGTGCTGGCAGAGCAGGCTCCGGAGCTGAGGAGTGGCTGGACAAAAGCAGGCACTTCCTGCAGTGGGAAGAACACGGTCAACTTCTGTCAACGGCTCATGTGCCCTTTGAACCTCCTCCTAAAACCACAATTTGACCCAACTGATCCCTCCAATGGGCTCAGTTGCAGAGAGCCCTGCCCAGCAAGTGACAAGACAAGACAAAGAAAGACAAGGTGGATTTAAAATCCTGACACTCCATTTAAGGATGAATGCCCTCCCCTTCTACAGCATCCTGAGCCAGGGCAGCTTGTGGGCATGATCACTTCTTGGTCCAAAACTGCTTGTAGCGCTCTAGGTCAAAGCTGTCAGGGAGCTCTGGCTCCTCCTCCTCCTTCTTCCCTCGGAGCTGGGCCTCGCGTTTGCGGAACCGTGCCCGCCTCTCCTCTGGGGACAGGGCATCCAGGTCCACGGGCATCTGTAGAGGAAGGGAAGGCACGCACTCATTCACTGGAAGGGACCAGAAAGTGTAGCCACTCCTCTCCCTTCAAAGCTTCTACTCTTTAAAGAAATTTCTGCTTGTCTACCCAGGAAGTGTTTTTTTATTTGTTTTACACATAGCCTGATGCTGCTGTCTGATCTTGGTGTGTGGGGTGAGTTCCATGACTTGCCCTCCTCCCCCCAATCCAGCCTAGACCTGCACCCAGGGAGGGAAGCTTACCACCAGAACTCGCCGGGGCTCCCGGTATCGGATGTGAATGGTGGAGCCATCCTGCTTGACCAGGAGCATGGGGTAGAAGCGTGCATAGGCCTGTCTGTGCACACGAGTGAGCGAAGCTCTGCTGCTGTCAGCTCGATGCGAAGATATGTGCAGGCAGCGGCCCACACAGGGGGCCCCCATCACCACATGCTGCCGCACCAGGCTGCAGACACATATGTTGGTCAGTGGCAGGTGCTGGGACCAGAGTGTCCCCTAAGCCCCAATCGGCCAGTTCCTGTGGTGCCCACAGGGATCTCCTAGGTTTGGGATATGGTCAAAGCACATTCTGCCCCATGTCTGCGAAGAGGCCACGGAGGGAAAGCACAGAGACTTTCAGACTGCTGAGAGCAGGAGACTTGGGATAGCAGTTTCTAGATGTCTGCAACCGTGGACAAGGAAACTGCCTTTTAGGGGAACACAGACTTGGTGCTGTGAACTGAATGTTTGTATCGCCAAATTCTTATGTTGAAGCCCTAACCCCCAATAAGAAGCTTCAAAAGCAGGGTTATAAGAGTTCATAGGGAGGTCCCTTACAGTAGGAATGGTGCCCTTATAAGAAGGGATGGGAATTGGCTTTCTCTGTGCCCTGTGAAGACATAGAGAAGGTGGCCATCTAAACCAAGAAGAACATCTCCAATATTGTGGGAAATAAAGCTGCCTGGTCTGTTGCATTCTGTGGGGCAGCCTGAGCCCACCAAGACCCATGGAGCCCACTTTCTGAACATGACCTACACTCAAAACCTCCCACATGGGAAAAACACATACTCTGAGGCAAGGCCCTGCTCTGCCTCATCTCTCACCTACTTGGGGCCTTGCCTTGTGACCCCCCTAAGTCCCCTACAACCTGGCTTTCATGCAAATTTGAATTCAGACCCACCTCCTGCACCTCCCAGCTGACACCCAGGCTGATGGCCCATCTCTTCCGCTAGACTCTGATGGCCTGGGGGCAAGAACCAGAACTATTGACTGTTTAGTCCTAGACCAGTGGTCGGCAAACTCATTAGTCAACAGAGCCAAATATCAACAGTACAGCCGAAGCCGGTTTGGCTCAGTGGTAGAGCGTCAGCCTGCGGACTGAAAGGTCCCAGGTTCGATTCCGGTCAGGGGCATGTACGTTGGTTGCGGGCACATCCCCGGTAGGGGGTGTGTAAGAGGCAGCTGGTTGATGTTTCTCTCTCATCGACGTTTCTATCTCTCTATCTCTCTCCCTTTCTCTCTGTTAAAAATCAATAAAATATATTTTATATATATATATATATATATATATATATCCAGCTCTCTGGAAACTCTAAAAAAAAAAAAAAAATAGCAACAGGACGACGATTGAAATTTGAGAGCCAAATTTTTTAAACTTCTAACACCACTTCTTCAAAATAGACTCGCCCAGGTATTTTGTGGAAGAGCCACACCTAAGGAGCCAAAGAGCCCCATGTGGCTCATGAACCAGTTTGCTGACCATGGTCCTAGACCATTAGCTGAGCACTCAGTGAATTTTGGCCAAATGAATCCAGTCCCTGCCTTCAGAAGGGTAAGACAGGAGAAAGGAGATGGTGGGGGAGCACCAGCACCAGCAGAGCCTGCAGTCAGTGCCAGGGAGCCCAGAGCACGGCCTCTCCTGAGAACCTGAGATCAGTGGGTTGGGGAGGCTTTGGGGGGGGGGGGATAAAGCCAATCCTTGAGGAGAATGTTGGTGTTCTCCCACTCTAGCATTGATTCCTGCATGAACCTTTCCCAGGACGAGGGCCCTCCAGGGAAAGGTTCCTTCCCCATGTTCACACTGACTCAGACTTCAAGTGTCACTTCCCTCTCCCCAGATTCCACAGAAACAAGAAACCTGCCCTCGTTTTCTCCTCTGGCAACACTAACCACACCATGCTTCCCATTTGGGGGAGCACTGGGGCAAGGGGAACAGGCAGTGCCTGTGGGAACAGCAGGAGAGCCATGGCGTTCTCCAGGGTCCCAGAGCAGAGATAGGTTGCAGGCTCTGAATAGGAAAGTGATCACCATGACTGCCTGGTGCTAAATAGTCACAAGCGGCTTCCAGTCCCCCCTCAACACCCTGTTAAAGCATCTACACGTGTGTACTTGCGTGTATTCTCCAAATAGCAACCACTGGCCTGGGAGCTTCCCTATGGCAGCATGGCCTGAAGCTCCAGAGTTGATATTCCTTTGGATGACCCCATGACAGCAATCACAAGGAGCCTGGAAGTTGGTGCTTACCCAAGCATGCTGCCCACGACTGCCATTCCTCCTGAGGGTCACTGTGGCATGTGAAGGCCCAGTGTGTGCCCTGGTGAGCAAGAAAAATATTTTTTAAAGTATGTTTTTATTGATTTCAGAGAGGAAGAGAGAGGGAGAAAGAGGTAGAAACTTCAATGATGAGAGATGATCACTGATTGGCTGCCTCCTGCACGCCCCCCACTAGGGATGGAGCCCACAAACCAGGCAGGCATGTACCCTGACCAGGAATCGAACTGTGACCTGGTTCATAGGTCGACACTCAACCACTGAGCCACGCCAGCCAGGCAAGAAAAGTATTTCTAACAGGCAGGCTTTTCCAACAGAATGGATTCTTGCCAAATCCCAGCCAGGAAGAGCGCCACAAACCAAATCACATCTATAAACCCGTGTGTGATTCCCAGGTCACTGCCAGGCTCTCGCCCTAACCTGATATTAGAATCACCCGACGAAGGTTTGTGACCAGCAGATGCTCAGGTCCTACTCCCAAAGAGCCGGACTCCAGATGTCTGGGCAGGGCCCGGGCTCATTCTGGCGAGTTAAGAGTCAGGAAGCTGCTCTGAGCATGGAGTGCAACAGAAACTGGTTGGCTCACACCTTGTTCTCCAAGGTCATTTAATTCTCACAGTTCAGCAAAGTGAGGACCCCTGTGGCACGTGGCAGGAGCCGAGGCCAAGGTCACCCTTACTAAGCCCTTACTCTGTGCTGAGCTCGCATTCAGACCCCAAGGCCGAGGAGAGAGGTGCGGGTCGGTCTCGCTGTCCCCTATCGGTCAGCGCACGCATTGCGGGCCTCCCGCCGTCCGCGGCGACCCCGCGGGACACGCAAACGCTGTGAGCTGCCCCAGAGGACGCGGCGGGACCCGAACCTCCCGTGGGGAAGCCGTCCCCGCCGCACGACGCCGCACCTACCTGCCGCCCTCACGCAACGCGGCACCCACACCAGCCCCGCCGCGGCGCAGCAGCCACGCCGCCACGGCGAGCCCCCGTCGCGCGGCGCTGACGCACAGCCCGCGGGGCGCGGCGCTGACGTAGCCCCGCGAGCGGAAGTGGGCCGGCGGGGCGCGGCGACGCGCGTCTCGGAGGGTGGCGCCGGGGCCCCTATGCTGCGGCGCCCGCTGGCGGGGCTGGCGGGGCTGGCGGGGCTGGCGGCGGCCGCCCTGGGCCGCACCCCCGCCCACGGTGAGTGGCGTCTGAGCGCGCGCGGGCCCGGCGCTCCTTCCGGCGCCGCCGCGGACCGCACAGGAGGAGCCGCTCGCGTCCCGCTCTCCCTGCGCCCAGGACGTGGCCGCCCGCGTGCTCCCGGGTGCGTGAGGGGCCTGGGGGCGGGGAGCCGCCGGGACCCCCACCGCCACCCCGTCCGCAGCAGCTCCCGGGGCTGGCTGGTCGCGGGGTCCTAGCGAGCGAAGAGGGGGCACGAGGACTGGGTAACGCGGTTTCTCCTGGAGGTGAATTGACTTCGTTTAGGATCGTTTTGAAGTTGTGTCCTGTGTGTCCGGGTGTTCAAGTTGGCTTTTGGCGGAGACACATTAAAAGCCGGTTCTCCTGTGCCAGTTCTCAGAACGTAGGAGGAAATTCTGGCGCGGAAAGCTCCGGGCAGCTGGTGAAACCCCTGCAGCCTGGGACTTCATGAAGGACGCGGAGGGGCAGAGAGGGGAAGCAGTCTGACACTCCTCCAGGGTGGGCACTCAGCAGAGCCGGAAACCCTGGGAGAGCAGGGGCCATCACGTGGCGCCTGAGGAACCTGGTATGGCATCATCCCCACGGTCCCTGCCAGCTTGTGGGGCCCCCAGGCCTTTCCCAAGGCCCACGACTGTGGGCAGATACAGATACACCACCGAGAGCAGGCTCTCGGGGGCAGGCATGCCTGACTTGTGGATGTGGTGATTGATGTTCAGCTTCTCTCAGTCCCAGAGACCAAGTCCAGATTGCTGGAGCTGCCCCTCTGCTGTTCTTAGACTTTCTTTTGGGAACAGAGAGGGAATGAATCTAGTTCATCCAGGTGCTGGTCTGGGGAGGAGCAATGAGGGGGTCACCTCAACTGTTATCCCTGTTGTCTTCCACTTGGGAAAAGGGAAGCAGTGAGCTGAGGTGACAGCTGGCCAGTAGAGGTGGGACCCACAGGGACAGGAAGAGGGGAACAAGGACTTGGCCTCTTGTGAGTCCCCCAGGCAGCATGCCTGCAGGCTTTTCTGGACTTTCTGTCACTCTTATATCTTCCCCATCATAACTTGCTGTGAAGAATGCAGGAAAACCTCTCTCTCCACTCAGGAGGGATCCGGGAGGGCTGGGGTTTCCTGTCTTACCACTAACAAGCTTCATTTCCTGCTATGTGAGTTTCCACTCTATGAATGCTCATAGAATGCCCCACAACTGCCTGCAACACCACACTCGCTTATGCGCAGATCAGGGCCACACCTGTGACAGGTGCAGTGTGCTTGGACTTTGTTTAGGTCCTGGTCACGTAGATCTGGCCCTTGATCTTTGACTGGGATGGGTGATAGCAGTTATTCTCTACTCCTCTTCTTCTTCTTCTTCTTCTTCTTCTTCTTCTTCTTCTTCTTCTTTAAGTAGGTTTACAATTTTTTTAAAAAATATTTTTTTATTGATTTCAGAGAGGGAGAGAGATAGAAATGCCATTGATTGGCTGCCTCCTACATGCCCCCTACTGGGAATCTGGCTGGCAACCTGGGCCTGTGCCCTTGACCAGAATCGAACCCGGGACCCTTCAGTCTGCAGACTGGTGCTCTGTCCACTGAACCAAACCCGCCAGGGCTCAGTTATTTTCTTGAGTAGCAGATTCTGGGAGTTATAGCGATACAGTCACTACTTTTCTATTCAGCCACCTAGACAGTAAACTTCAGTTTTTTGTAGCATGTTCACCACAGCCTGAAAAACATGTTCAGTCGATCTGCGGAAGAGCAGAAATGAAGAGGGTGCTATGGTGTGTTTGGGTGGAGAGCGGTGACTCCAGCCCACCGGCAGTGAAAGTCAGTGATGAGGGTGAGCCCCTGGGAGCACTGGAAGGGGGGCAGGCACTTGGGTAGTCGGCCCCAAGTCCTTGCTGCCTCCATGTGCCAGGCCTCTCCCCCACCCCCCAGTTCCAGCTGACTCTGCACTTGAGGGTTTCGGTTTCTTCTCTGAGAGCAAGGCTGACTCTGTGGTGCCTCTGCCCTTCCTGCTTTGTAACTCGCTTGCCTGGAACCCTTCCCCTCTTGTGCCTCCTCTGCCCTCTGTCTGTGATGCAGAATTGGGATTTGGTACAAGATTGAATGCTGGTTCTTCTCCTTTATGGAAAGAGACCCAGACCTGCCATGCAGCGCCGACAGGCCCAAGTCCTGCACGGACAGTGTGGCTCTTACTCGTGCTTTTGGGGGGCCAGCTTTCTTTTATGAGAGGAATGGTTCCCACCCCGCTGTGGGGAGAAGTGAGGAGTAATGGCCCCATTGCAACCCAAGTTCCCAACGGCTGAGCGGTTTGGCCAGGGTGTGTCTCTCGGGGGTGGGATGTGGCCTGCTGTCCTGAGCCAGGTTCTGTCCGGTCTATGGCTTGTTGCTGGCAGGGTTTGACTTTCCTCTCCATGTTCTCAGAGGCCATGCCTTACCTGGTGTCTTGTGGGGGAGTGGGAGGAAAGCGGGTGGTGACAGTGTCCTGCTCTTGGGACAGAGCGGGAGGAAAGTGGAAGCTGGAAAGAGGAGGGTCCCCTTGTGCTTCTGGAAGAAGGCTGCCTGGCTGCGCTGGGTGCTGCGCGGGCAGGTGCTGTCGGAGAGCATTCCGGAATGCACACGCTTGCATCTGGGTTTTTGGTGTAGTCCTGTGAGCTTTGCCATTTCTTGCCAGGCCACTAGGTTTGGGATTGTGGGATAGTGGAGAAATGGAGAACACAGAATACCCCAGCTAGAGGGCTCTGCCTAGATGACTCCTCTCAGGTACACGTTTCGGTTGGTTGGTTCTGCAGGCCCTGGGGCCAAAGTCAATCTCCGGGTACTCAAGGCCAAGGAACTGTCCTGTGCTGGGTGTTCTGTGGAAGGTGGCTTTATTGAGTACATTGTGCATGTTTGCTGGACAGAGCCCTGTTCCCTGCGGCTGTCCAGGCACCGGTGCAGGCCAGGCCATCCCTGTGTGGTTTGTGTGGGCCCCTCGGGGTAAGACTCAGCACACATGCCCTTAGCCAGGCTGAGCAGGCTGCACTCCACCACCATGAGACAGACTACAGAGTGGGACAGGTAGTGGCTGCACTGGGCACGTTGCGCTTGGGCTTGATGTTGGTGGGGGCTCAGGAGAGGCTGAGGGTTGCAGTGATTCAGTCAGGCAGGGGGTGAGCTTTGCAGCTGCCAGCCAGTCCTGTGCGGACGCACCCCCTGCTGACTCACTGGGGGAGTGCTGCTCAGTGGGACAGGCTCCCCTGCCCAGTGTCCCACCACGGGATGGAGGGCGCCCAATAGAAACCAGCGTTTGGATGTGAGTGATAAGCAGGTCGTGTGCCACATGCCCTGTGGGCTGTCAGCATTGGGACTTGGTGTGTGGTGTTTGGTCCAGGCTAGTCCTGTGCAGGTTTACAGTCTCCAGGTGTCAGAACTGTCAGGAGGCGTGGCCTTACTGCAGGCGTGGGGAATGCAGCTGGGGAAGCATGTTGGAGAAAGCCCCGGGTCTTGCTGACCAGGTTGCAGTTGGAGGCTGGAGGCTGCCCCTCGGGATTGTGGGGGTATGAGGTAGGGCGCTCCCCCATGGCAGACACATGACAGACACATGACAGAAAGCAGAGCGTCCCTGAGGCACTTCTGTGCAAACAGGCAGTGGGCCTCCCTCCCTTCTCTGTGCTCCCAACCCCCCTAGGGGCACCTCCCAAGTCCCTAACAGGAGGGTAAGGGTGCCTTTGGGTCCTCCTCTCCCTGGAGGCAGACTCCCCAAAGTGGGTGCTGGGGATGAGTGCCCACTGGGCTGAGGGCTTGCCACTGTGATCAAGGCTCCGGCAGGCCTCCTGGTCCATCGCTGTGGCCATCACCATGTGTCCACTTGGGGCTGCTCCTGCCCTGGAAGAACTAATGTTCCTGTAGCACCAAACAGCCGCAGGCCCAAGAGTTTAGGCCACTGACAACCTCAGCTGCCCGCCGGAGAGGCTGGGCAGTGTGGACATCAGACCCCAGCCCTCAGTCCCTCACGGGACCTGGTGGCACCCAGCCCCTCCGCTGCCCTGCTAGGTGTCTCCCTCCACTCCCCTCCCCAGTCACCCAGTGCCTAGGAAGTCAGGACAGATCCAGGGAGTAGGCTGGGCTGCCACTGGGACATCCTTCCTGAATAGGATAGGGCTTTGTGAAGGTTGCCATGAGGGAGACCTCTTGTGCACCAGGCCTCCAGGGAGAGCCAGGGCTGCACTTTGCTAATGGCCACGCGCTTAAAGCCAGCACACGTGTGTGCAGCTGTGTAGGTGGCATGTATTTGGGGGGGGAAGCGGGGATGCCAGTGAAAAGCCAGGAGTCCGCTGGGATTTTCTCTAGATAGAAACAGGGTGCTTTTTGTAATGTGTGTGGTGTGATTGCCCAGAATAGCAGTGCTTAAGCCAGGTTACCCAGCTGGCCTACATTGTGGATTAGGAAAGCAGTGCCCGATGGGGGCCCTGCTGGAGATGGGCAACAGGGCGTCCCTGAGCCAGGTGGCCTTCCCTCCTGGGCCTGATTGCTGCTCTGCTGGCCACTGATTGCACCTTGGAGGTTCCACGCCTTATCAGAGGGCCCCCAGACAGCCAGCAGGGCCAGGCCTGCCTAGGGAGCCGTTCCAGTTCCCACATGCCCCAGTTCCCACATGCCCGTCGGGGTTTCCCTCTGAGGCAGGGCACACTTGCTCCTGGCGTTCTGCCTTCAGGCTCACGTGGCTGGGTGGGTAGCCACTACTGAAGGGCCGGAAGCAGCCTCCTTTTCCCAAAGCTGCCGAGTGGGCGGGGCTGATCGCCTTGGGAGGAGTTCAGTGCTAAGAGGTCAGAGCAGGCTGGGATTACCCACTCCTCCCAGCTTAATCGGAGCAGCCCAGGCTGACAGAGAGGGCCTCGCCCACCCAGGAAGTAGGTCCTGTTCTGGGGAGGGGTGTGAGGTGTCAGGCGGGTGCAGAGCTGTCAGGGTTGATGCTTTCCTAAACCCCTGCCTCACCCACTCCCATCTGTGGCAGGTGTCTGAGCCTGTGCTGTTGGCTGGGAGGGTGGGTATCAGAGAGGAGGGGAGGCTAGGAGGCTGTGGTCCTCTGGATCGGCCCCTCGCTTCCGGATGGGGAAGTTTGTTAACCTCGGCCACCTCTAAGCCATGGCGCCTTGGAAATGCAGGGGTGGGGACCCAGATGTGCCTCTCCCAGGAGCAGAAGTCCAGGCTCCATGGGGGTGGGAGGGCACAGCTGGGGAGGTCATGTGTTTGTGGTACCAGGTAGCCCACCCTTCGAGGGGGTGTAGCCAAGGTTTGAGGGTGGCCCTCAGCTCAGATTCCTGGGGAGAGTCGGGGTAGAAGGGTTAGGACTGCAGCTGTCCCACTCACTGGGGTCCCCTCAGGCCTGCTGATGTCTGCTCCCTCACCCACAGGGATGTCAGGACCAAGGCCTGTTGTCCTGAGTGGACCTTCTGGGGCCGGAAAGAGCACCCTGCTCAAGAGACTTCTGCAGGAGCACAACAGCATCTTCGGATTCAGCGTGTCCCGTGAGGTCCTAGGGCTTGGGGGGCCCTGCGATCCGCAAATAGAGGGACTTGCCCACACTGCTAACACCCCCAAGAACCCTCTCTCACACGGGATGTGCCCATACTGCTGACCCCCCTGAAGTCCCTCACACGGGCTGCACCGGGCCCTTCGGGAAGGCCCGGGATGGGATGTGTGGGCTCCGGGTGTTCCAGACGGGTCACAGATGCTTGTTCCTAGACACCACGAGGGACCCGAGGCCCGGAGAGGAGAATGGCAAAGGTAAGCTGGCCCTGCTACTCAGTGCCCCGGTGCAGGTCTGGGGGCGCCCCCTCCACACACACTCATACACTTGTCAGGGTGACACATGAGGCCTCCTTTCCCCATCTGATGGGTGGGTGGGCAGGCCTAGTTGGATAATAGGCATTAAATCTCATGCTGACACCAGCTGTCCACGGCAGGGCTCTGACCCTAACACCAGGCAGTGGTGGGGTACTGATCCCTGCTTGTGCACTGCATTGCACATGGCAGAATAGCTGGGGTCAGCCATGCGCACCCTTCAGGGCTCTCTGACATCACAGCCTTAGTAGGGTGTTTGTATCTTCCTGAGGCAGAGCACTGAAGTTCCCCCAACCTCCCCCACTGAGTTGGTAGTCACCAGGCCCCTCAGTGAGGACGGTGTGAGAGGTGGTGTCTGTCCCTTCCTCAGATATCTCCCTGCCCAGTGGCTGGAGCCCAGGTGTGGGTGGACAGAGGGCAGACCGGCCCAGACAGCTGGTTCTGCCCATGTGATTGCTTGGGCAGTTGTGGCTGGCTGCGGACAGCTCCACCAGCTCCTGCTCTTGTAGATTACTACTTTGTGACCAGGGAGGTGATGCAGCGAGACATTGCTGCCGGGGACTTCATCGAGCACGCCGAGTTCTCGGGGAACCTGTATGGGACTAGGTGAGTCACATTCAGCAACCTCCGACCCGCTGGGGACCTAGAGGTGCAGCCCTGGCAAGGGCTTGCTCCAGGGATCAAGATGGAAGAGAAGCCTGAGCTATCCAGGCCGCCCCCTTCTGTCCCCTCCCCGCCCCACCTGGCCAGGCCCCTGTGGGAACGGGAAGCCAAGTGATGGGCTGGTGTGCAGTGAAGACTCAGAGGCTCTTCAGCCCCCCTCTTCCCTCCAGCAATTAGGGCAGCCTGGGGGAGTCCCCAGCCCAGCAACAGCTGCCTGCCTCCCACACACCCAGAGCAGCAGCATTGCCCAGGCGGGTCCAGGCTTGCAGCCTGTACCTGAGCCCCCTGTGGCCGTCATGCTCCATCCCAGGTGCAGCTGATGGGGGCAGCCGGCCCCGAAGGGGATCACACTGGGGCTGCTGTTACCCTTAGACGGTGGGCACCCAGGAGCCCTGAGCCCAGTGACGATGCCAGGGCCTTCCTGCCCCCCCATTGCTGCCCCCAGCCTAGCGGGTGGCTCAGTGTGGCAGGGTTCCTGAGGGAGTGCTTCCGGAAAGGGGAGCAGATACAGGGAATGGGGAGGCAGAACCCCAGGGGACGGCAGTGGAGATGGTCTGGGTCCCTGCTGAACGGCCCCCCTCCTGCCTCCCCAGCAAAGCGGCCGTGCGGGTGGTGCAGGCCATGAACCGGATCTGCGTGCTGGATGTGGACCTCCAGGGCGTGCGGAACTTAAAGAAGACCGACCTGCAGCCCATCTACATCTTTGTACAGCCGCCCTCGCTGGAAGTCCTGGTGGGGGTGGGGAGCCAGGCCCGGGAGGGGTGGAGGAGGGGCTAAGGCGGCCCTGCAGGCTCTGACCCTCCTTAGGCACCTCAGGAACAGAGGTTGCGGCAGCGGAACACGGAGACAGAGGAGAGCCTGGCCAAGCGGTTGGTCGCTGCCCAGGCCGACATGGAAAGCAGTGAGTGTGGGTGCAGCCAGTGTCCCCCACCCTCCCCAATTGAGACAACTCATCTGCCGGAGGTGGGAGGCAGGCCCACAGCCCCTCCCCTCACTGACCCTCCCTCCCCCCCATCTCAGGCAAGGAGCCCGGTCTGTTTGACCTGATCATTGTCAATGACAACCTGGACAAGGCCTACTGGAGCCTGAAGGAGGCACTCTCAGAGGTGGGTCTGCCGGGGGCAGGGGTGGATCTCTGTCGCTGCAGTAAAGGGCTTGGGACAGCGGACTTGGGCTCCAGGGCAAGCCCCTCTTTCTCTCCTGCAGGAAATCAAGAAGGCCCAAGGGACTGGCTGCTCCTGAGGATGCCCACGCTGTGTCCTCCCTGGACAGGACCCTGAACCCACCCTAGTGGCCAGGGTGCCCCTGACAAGGTTGGCTCTGCCAGCCTTCTTCTGGGTGCCCCTGATCAGTCCCACTCCCCTGTGGGACCTGGGCCCGCATCCTAATAAAGAGCTGCTAGTTAGAGTGTCCTTGAGTCCGTGATTGCCGCCCTGGCCCTGCATCCTTCATGCTGGACCCCCACTCCGGCAGCCCCCTCCTAAACAGCCAGCCCATGGAGGGCAGCTGGCAGCAGGTTCTACCCCATATCCGCTACTCTGGGTATGGGCCCGTGGGCTGCTCCCCGATGGCACACTGCTTCTCCAGGCTCTCCACAGGCCCAGCTCCGCACCCCGGAGACCAGCAGGGGTGCCCTGCCCAGGGCCACTAGGGGGTCCCCCAAGGCTGGGCTGCTTTCTGCCCCGAGGAAGGACGGATGATGCTGACGCAGCACACACCTCTCCCACTGACTCCCCAAGACAATGAGGCTGGGAGAAGGCCCCGGGGGCTCGTCCTGCCCAGCTGCCCCACTTGTCCCTGAACCAGGTGAGGGTGGTGATGGGCCTGAGAATTCAGGGGCTGGATCTCTGTCCCCTGGAGGCCTCTGTCAGACACTCCATCAGTCCTATGCACCACCTACTGAGCCCAGTTGGCCTGATGGTCTGGGAGAGGCCAGCTCTGGAAGGACATCTGGGGGGCTCTGTGGGGTTACAGGTGCCCTGGAGGCTGAGAAGACACCTCCTTTGCCACCCGTCTTGGGTCAGGGCAGCTGTGGTGGCCTGTGGCATAGTGATCCATGCCCAGGCCATACTCCTGCAGTGGGACCAAGACAAGCAGTGGACAGAGCTGGAGGGGGGAGGCTGGGCGTTGTCCATACCCTCAGATGCACAGAGGAGGCCTGGCATTGGGCACGTCCTTCCTCTGCACAGTGGGCAGAGGGGTGCTGGGCAGGTAAGGTAAGGCTGGCTGCCTCCCAACACACTGTCACCCAGCCTGGGGGAGGCCCTTCCTTCTCTTGGCCCCATACAGTTCTAGGGACAATCAGGGATTCAGACCCCGGGCCTTCGGGGGAACAATGGGGCCCTTGAAGGCCCTCCCCCCTGCATTGTGC
Organism: Nyctalus aviator; assembly: GCA_036971965.1. Taxonomy (NCBI): domain Eukaryota; kingdom Metazoa; phylum Chordata; class Mammalia; order Chiroptera; family Vespertilionidae; genus Nyctalus; species Nyctalus aviator. Next base: position 6,137,210 of record CM072927.1, on the reverse strand, counting down.
TTGGTGGTGAGAGGTGGCTCTGGATCGGGCTGGGATTCTGCCGGGTGTACACCCTTGGAGGCCAGTGTCTGACCAGCCAGCAGGTGGAAGGACTCAGAGGGACTTGCATTTTGTGGCCTGAAAAAGGTAGGGTGCTGTCTAGGGGACCGGCTGTGGGGTGTCCTTGGGGCTGAGCAGTGTCACCCTCCCCTCTGGACCAGGGTTTCAGGCCTGTTCTAGCCTCTTGAAATGGCCTTTCCCCAGGAGAAATGGGCCCAGCTAGGTGTCCATTCTGGGGGATCTGTCTGAAGCCCACTGTTCACAGGTGGGTCCTGACCAGCAGAGTCTTCTGGGATCGCAAGACCTGAAGGGGGAGGCTGCTCAGGCCAGCTGGTCAGCGGGGAGAGAAGGGGTGTGCGCCCAGAACCTCCCCCAGCAGCTGGGAACTCATGCTGTGCGGGACTGACCAGCCCAGGCAGGCAGCTATTTGGGCCTGGGGGAAATCTGGGAGCCCCACCCCTACATGTGGGCAGTCAAGCCAGGATGGGTACACCTTCCTGCCCTCCACACCTGACGTGGCGCCAACCAGCCTCTTCATGGCCTGGGATGGACTTCCCTTAAGTTACTGTGGGTCCCATGTCCTCCAGGAGGGGCCCCCAATGTGCCACAGAAATGGTGAGTTGCCTTTGCCAGAGCAAGGATGGTGAGCAGGAGTTGGCAGAGGGCTTGGCAAGGGGCAGCAGCTGGTCCAGGAGTGGTCAGGCTGCTGCCCAGGGAGGGCCTGTGGCGTGCTGGGCTGTGGGGACTAGGTGGACATGGGAGGGGCCTGGGAGTGCAGAGAGAAAGTGACCCGTGTTCTGCGTTGAGAAAGGTGGCAGTGTGCTGGCTGCGATGGCTCTACCCAGGGCAGTTTGAGAGGAGGGGTGAGGGGGTTGGGAGGAGTGGAGAGTGTGGGCACTCTGCAGGAGTGGGCGAGGGGCTCTGCATCCTACCCTGGGCCAGCAGTGCACGGGGAGCTCCGAGGGGGCAGAGGCCAGGCCGCTGGAGCTGTTTGGGCGGTGCCACGTGACTTGCTCCCCAGGCCCATGCCCACCACACCTCAACCCTCTCCAGAGGAGCTCCCTCGCTTCCCAGTTCCAGCTGCACTGAGAGGCTCCTGAGTCCTCACTGGGATCTCTGCCCCCTCGGGTTCCTCGAATCCCAGCTACCTGCCTCGTGTGGCCCTGGGATGCACCCACCCTTCCCAGAACGAGGTGTCTCCTCACCTCCCTGCATTTGCTGAGCACCTGGTGTGGAGGGAGTGGCAATGTGTGTGGGTGAGCACACGTGTGAGGCAGAGCCCATACTTGGACGAGGCCAGCCCTGAAGGCCCTGGGAGGATGAGGAGTTTGGCTGAGATCCCAGGCTCCCTGGGACCTTCAGCCTCCTTGGGCTGTGGGGGTGGGATGGGTGTTGGGGGTAGACTGATGTGCATAGGAGCTGCTGTGCAGTTGTAGAGGGTCCCCAAGCCAGGGGTTTGGATCCTGGCTGGCCAGGAAAGCTAGGCAAAACAACTGGGACCTCCAGGATGGGAATTAAGTGTCCAGGGGAGGGACCTGGAAAGACTAAACCCCATGGGATCACCACAGAGCTGACGAGGGGAGACCTGGGAGAAGAGCTAAGGTTGGGAGGTGGGCGTGCAGCACCAGGCCTGTGCCCCCCGGGTCCCCTCAGGGTGGGAGCCGGCTCTGGGCTCCAGGGCAGAGCCATCTGGAAGTAGTCATGGTGCTCACCTGTGGATGAAGGCTGGCGGTGGCATGTCCGCATGGAGGCAAAGCGCTGCCTGAGACTCCTCATTCCGCTGCCCGAGGTTCCAAGGCCAGGGTTCCCCGCCTCATGGCAATTTGAGCGCTGAGGCCCTGCCCACAGCCCCACCTCGCCAGAGGAAAGTCCCACCCACGTGGCCTAAGGGGTGCTGGGAGGAATTGTGGTCAGAAACGGGAAGGAAATTGCTGGCTGGGCCATGGCCTGCTGCACTGCAGGATGGCGCTAGGCTGTCCCTGGCTCTCAGCCTGCCTCCCACCCCCACCTCCTGAACCTTTGTGCAGACCGGTGGGGGGGGAGGGGTACTTGAAGCAGAGAGAGCCCAGCTGCCCACCCTGCAGAGGCCACTCTCCAGGTCTGGACTGGGGGAAGCAAGCCAGCTGTCTCAGGACAGGCCGTCCTGAAGCCCACCATCAGCACCTCCCTCCAGCCTCTTGATGGGGATGACCAGCCAGCCGTCACAGGGAACCCCTGTTTGTGCTCACGCTGGCCCAGCAGTCATCACTCCCAACACCCTTGCTGACTGTTCAAGATCTGCCACCTCCCAGACCCAGGGTTTTTTGCTCCTCCCTCCCACCCCTTCCCCCCCCCCCCAAAAAAAAAATAAATAAATAAAATAACCCTCATCCTGGATCTCTGAGCAGCTCTTATCTACACTTGCTCTGATATAGTTTGGGTGAGATTCCCTGTGAACAAAAGTCCCTGCAAACCCCCAGAGTCTGGATCCCTGAAGGGGCAGCAACCCCCTTCCCGCTGGTCCAGCTGAGACCTTGCCGGCCGCAGCTGCCCAGCAGCACTGATTGTCCCACTGCAGCCCAAAACAGGTCACCAGCCAAGTCCATCCCCCAAACCTGAGCCTCCAGGCAGACAGATGTGTGCCAGGCAGGGAGAGAAGGTGGGGCTGGGGCTCAGAGTGATAGGCAGTAACTATTTCAATTAAGGTCTTTATGTTACAGCACTGCGGTTCATAGCGAAGTAGAGGTGAGAAGACCATGTGACCCCCACGCCCATCCCCCACGGGACAATCAAAACTATAGCCCACACGTCCCTCAGATTCCCCATGTTCCCTATGACCTTTTAAAAATGTTTTATATATATGTTGTTAATCCTCACCTAAGGATATTTTTTCCATTGATTTTCTTTTTTTTTAGAGAGAGGGGAAGACAAGGATGGAAGGAGGGAACGGGGGAGGGAGGGAGAGAGAAAGACACATCGATTGGTCAGTCGCAGACTAGAGTGGAGTCTCGAACCTGCAACCCAGTTATGTGCCTTTGGCCAGGAATCAAACCTGTGAGCCTTCAGTGCACAGGCAAACACTAACTACTTTGCCACACCAGCGCTTTCCTGTTTCCCATGACCTTTTCTTTTTAATACATTTTATTGATTTTTTACAGAGAGGAAGGGAGAGGGAGAGAGAGCTAGAAACATTGATGAAAGAGAAACATTGATCAGCTGCCTCCTGCACACCTACTGGGGATGTGTCCGCAACCCCTGACTGGAATCAAACCTGGGACCCTTCAGTCCACAGGCTGATGCTCTATCCACTGAGCCAAACCAGTTAGGGCTCCCATGACATCATCATCATCATCATCATCATCATCGTCATCATCATTATTGGTTAATCCTTATCTGAGGATATTTATCCATAGATTTTTTTTTTTTTTAAGGAAGAGTGGAAGAGAAAGATAAATATCGATGTGAGAGAAACACATTGATTGGTTGTCTCCAGCATGAGCCCCTACCGTGCCTGGGCTGGGGAGAAGCCTGCGACCAAGGTACATGACCTTGACCTGACTGGAATCAAACCTGGGACCCTTTGGTCCACAGGCCAACACTCTATCCACTGAGCCAAACCGACTAGGGCTCCCATGACCTTTGATGTCCCCAGTTTCCCCCATGAGGCATGTGGTCCTCACTTCTCTGTCCTCTGGGCCCCACTGGGCATGCATATCTCGGATCCCCTTAGTCCCTCAGAGCCCCTTGCCCGATGCCCTTGCTGTGTCGATGAAAAAGCCCATCCTGGAACTTGTCTCCTGGTCGCCTGGGCTGAGGTTTTGGGGGGAGGCAGCGAGGGCCGCCCTTCTCACACCATTGCGAGGCCCGAGCTCTCATCCTGGCCTTTCACTGCAGGTGGGTTCTGGTCCCACCCGCGGTCACATTTGCAGGCTCTGCTCTCCCTCCCTGTTGTGCACTCTGGGCAGCTGCCCTTAAGGAATGAGGGTTAGACACTTCCCCCCACCCCCTCACCCCCGCCGGAGGGCACAGTGGCTGCAAAAACTATTTAGAATTCCCTTTTCCCCATTTAGTTATTCAGTAATTTGTATCAGTAGGGACTCATTCATTTTATACTTTGGTAATAATCTATAACTCAGCCTATATTACTCCTTTATCCACTCTATTGCCCAAGTTGATCTCGTTTCAGACACCCATGGGGAGCTCCTTCCATAAATCACTGTATTGCTTTGCCGTGTGTGTGTGTGTGTGTGTGTGTGTGTGTGTGTGAAGGGGGGACATGTGCTAGCACTTCCTTACTCTGGCACCACCAGATGCTCCAGGAGAATTCCTAACGTGCTGGGACTGGTCCTCCGGATCCATGTGCCAGGGCAGGAGGCAGCACCAGCGGAAGTGTGGGTTAGAGGACTCCTGTGCATGTCACTACGACCATGGCAAGGGTCTTCCAGGCTAGAGCTGGGCACTGCCAGCCCCTGACTGCGGAATGACCACCCTGACTGCATGTGTGACACAGGTCCTGCACACACATGTATGAGCACATGGACGTGCATCTGGTCTGAAGAGCCAGAGCCTCTGCCCCTGCCCGAAGGCTGGCTGAGATCCCCATGACACTGGGGGAACAGAGAGGTTCATTCCTTCCCCTCCCACTGCTCAGGATGGCCCTGCGACTGACCACTGTCACCTGCCCTCTTCTCTCTGCATCTGGTCTCCGTGGCTCTGACAGCATCATTCCTCACCCCCCAGGGCGGGGTCTGACCCATGCCAAGCTGGAGCTGGTCTCTAGGTCCCCCGCCACAGGTCATGAGTGTGAGGGGAGTACTTCCACCACAGGGATTGCCAAATGAGGCATGAAGGCTTTCCCCCGAGAACCAGTTGTTAATACTGACCCCCAAAGCACAAGTCAGGTCTGCCTGCACCCCGAGACTCCCCATTCCCCGTGTCTTGGGCGAGAGGAAAGAAGTGGGGGCTGCTCTGCCATCCCTTTCTGGTTCCTGGGAGGTGGTGTGGCCTTAGCCTCCTGTGGTGTGTCAGGCGAGGGTGGAACAGGTCCTGGAAGAGCAGCCAGTCTCAGGCCTGAGGGGTCCTCTGTGAGCCCCTGCCTGCGGCAGAGTGAGGGAGGTGGCGGCCCTGAGGGACTGGCCTGTACCTGAGTCTGCGCACGCATGAGTATATGTGCACATGGGAGCGACCATATCTGCATACGCATGTGTCTGAGTATTTCTATGTGTGTGATGACTGTGTGCATGAGTGTTTATAAGTGTGTGCACACTTTAGTGTGCATATCTGTGAGTTCATTGTACACCTGTATGCACATGTCTGAGTGTTTGCATGTGTGTAAGGTTAACTGTGTGTACACGGGGTATTTTTTATATGTGTACTCACGTGAGTGTGCATGTTATGAGTATGGTTGTACACCTGTATGCATGTGTGTCTGAGTGAATGTGAGTGTGTGTCTGTGTTTGCATTGCATACGTGTAGCTCTGAGGTGGGCCGTGCACACAGATGTAAGGAAGTGGGGTCATTTCCCCAGGAACCCTGACTACCCTCTCTTCCTCCCCACCTCCCGCCAGGGAGAGGTCAGCTGCATAAAGAGGGCCCGGAGCCCGGCTTGTCTCTGCCTCTCCATCCCACACCTGCCCACGCTGCCTCCTGGCCTGCCCAGGAGGGAGGGCCAGGAGAGCCGGGCACTCAGGGGTCTCCTTTCACAGACTATCCAGGAGCAGGTACGGCCTTGGCTGTGGGAAGGTGGGCGATGGAGCGGGTACCGGCCTTGGCTGTGGGAGGTGGGCGATGGAGCGGGTACCGGCCTTGGCTGTGGGAGGTGGGCGATGGAGCGGGTACCGGCCTTGGCTGTGGGAGGTGGGCGATGGAGCAGGTACGGCCTTGGCTGTGGGAAGGTGGGCGATGGAGCGGGTATGGCCTTGGCTGTGGGAGGTGGGCGATGGAGCGGGTACCGGCCTTGGCTGTGGGAGGTGGGCGATGGAGCGGGTACCGGCCTTGGCTGTGGGAGGTGGGCGATGGAGCGGGTACCGGCCTTGGCTGTGGGAGGTGGGCGATGGAGCGGGTACCGGCCTTGGCTGTGGGAAGGTGGGCGATGGAGCGGGTACCGGCCTCGGCTGTGGGAAGGTGGGTGATAGGAGGGGGTACTGGCCTCGGCTGTGGGAAGGTGGGTGATAGGAGGGGGTACTGGCCTCGGCTGTGGGAAGGTGGGTGATAGGAGGGGGTACTGGCCTCGGCTGTGGGAAGGTGGGCGATGGGGCGGGTACCGGCCTTGGCTGTGGGAAGGTGGGTGTTGGGAGCAGGACTTCATGCAGGGAGGTGCTTCTGGGGGCTGAGTGGGGTGGGGACCAAGCATGCATGATGGCTGAGGCTGTGCAGCCCCCACACTCTGAGTGAGGCTGGCCTCTGGTTTCTAGGCAACCCCATGAAGCTGGCTCACCCAGTTGACTCCCTGTGGCTCTCAGGGCCTACGGTGGGGTTCCCAGAGGTGAGGGGTGGGAGAGGCTTGCACAGAACCAAACTTTCCTGGGGAGCACAGGAGGGGCTGGCTGCACTGGAGGCCACTGGGACCTGGCTCAGCAGGGGTGAGTGGTCCACGGAGCAGCACAGCCTGTTGACCATCAGCATGGGGTCTCTCCTTTGCCAACCCAGGCCCCACTTCTCTGTACACACCCCAGGGCGCAGGGGGCAGGGGCCAGGGGTGGGAGCGGGGCTCCTGGAGGGGCTGTTCCTGCAGCGGAAGGCAGCTGAGTCCCCTCTGGGGCCCTGGACTCCTGCCCCTGTGCTCCTCCGGGCCATGGGGTTAGCTCTAGTCCCCTCTCAGGGTGGAGCTCCCCTTTTGGTCCTCAGGTCCTGCCAACCCCCAGCCCCACATCCCCTCCCGCCCCCTCTCTCCCGCCCCTGGCTGAGCTCTGCTGTGGCCGCAGGTCCAGCCCCGCGCCCCTATGACCAACATGAGCTGGAGCTTCCTGACACGGCTGCTGGAGGAGATCCACCACCACTCCACGTTCGTGGGCAAGGTGTGGCTCACGGTGCTGGTGGTCTTCCGCATCGTGCTCACGGCCGTGGGCGGCGAGGCCATCTACTCGGACGAGCAGACCAAGTTCACCTGCAACACCAAGCAGCCGGGCTGCGACAACGTCTGCTACGACGCCTTCGCGCCTCTGTCCCACGTGCGCTTCTGGGTCTTCCAGATCGTGGTCATCTCCACGCCCTCCGTCATGTACCTGGGCTACGCCGTGCACCGCCTGGCCCGCGCCGCCACGCGCGAGCGCCGCCGCGCGCCCCTGCCGCTGCCCGCGCCCGCCCGCCCCGCCTGGCCCGAGCCCGGGGACCTGGGCGAGGAGGAGCCCATGCTGAGCCTGGGCGAGGACGACGAGGAGCCGGGGCCGGCGGACGGCCTGGGCGCGGAGGACCCGGCGGAGGCGGCGAGCGTGGCCAAGGGTCTCGGCGGCGGGGACGCCCAGGCGGCGGGGGCCCCGGGAGCCCCCGGGCCGCACGACGGGCGGCGGCGCATCCAGCGCGAGGGCCTGATGCGCGTGTACGTGGCGCAGCTGGTGGCGCGGGCCGCCTTCGAGGTGGCCTTCCTGGTGGGCCAGTACCTGCTGTACGGCTTCGAGGTGCCGCCCTTCTTCCCCTGCAGCCGCCGGCCCTGCCCGCACGTGGTCGACTGCTTCGTGTCGCGGCCCACGGAGAAGACGGTCTTCCTGCTGGTCATGTACGTGGTCAGCTGCCTGTGCCTGCTGCTCAACCTCTGCGAGATGGCGCACCTGGGCCTGGGCAGTGCCAAGGACGCCGTGCGCGCCCGCCGCCCCGCCCCGCCCGGCCCCGGCCCCGCGCGCCGCCCGCCGCCCGGCCCGCCGCCCGCCGCCGCCGGCCTGGCCTTCCCGCCCGACTACAGCCTGGTGGTGCGCGCCCCCGGGCCCGCCCTGCGCGGCCCCGCGCTGCCCGCCCTGCGGGACCCCGACCGCCCGCCCTGCCCCGGCCTCCCCGCCGCCCGGGGGCCCCCGCGGGCCGGCGCCTCGGCTTCCGGCTCGGGCAGCGCCACGTCGGGGGGCACGGGCGGGGACCAGGGCCGGCCCGGCGCCAAACTCAGGGCGGGCTCCGAGAAAGGCAGTGCCAGCAGCCGGGAGGGCAAGACCACCGTCTGGATCTGAGGCCCCGGCCGGGGGCTCGGCCCTCCCTCCGCCGGCATCGCCTCTGCTGGGGACTCTGGGATGAAGCTGGGTACCGGCCGCGCTGGACACAGAGCATCACCTGCCGCCTCCTCCTCCTCCGCTGGCCGACCTCTCCCCTGGGAAGGGCACCCTCTGCTCATATCACTACCCCTGCCCACCGGAGCCCTCTCTCCCAGTTCTGGTCCGTAGACCCTGAGGAGTGCGCTGGACTGTGGCTAGGGCACTGCCCCCCGCCCCCATCGCCCCCTACAGAGCCACCTTGAGCCTCTCTGGCCCAGGTGCCCAGTCCTTCCCTCAGCTTCCCTGGGCCCGGCCAGCGCCTCAGGACAAGGTCTCTGAACAGAGGGTCCAGCCTCCTCCCTGCTCCCTGGCAGCAGCCCAGATATGACCCCAGAGGTGCCTGGCCTGGGCTTTCGGGGTACAGTGCTGTCCCTACTCCCTGCAGCAGCCAATGGGACTCCTTTCCCAGCACCTTAACCCCCCTCTCCCTCTGCACCGCCCTACCCCCCCCCCCCCCCCAGCCCACATGCTGCTTCCTGCAGAACGGAAGCAATTCCGAGTCTTCTTCCTACAGTAGGGGGAACCGAGGCAGCCCGCAGCTGCGTCTCCTCCCTCCTTGGCCCTTTGGGCACCAGCTCCTAAGCTGCCCACACTCCTCCGCGAGTGCAGGGCGGGCCTGCATCCTGCCCGGGGCCCCGCCCAGACAGATGGGCGTGGATTCGGCCACGCCCTCTAAGCTTCGCGCTGCCGGCTGGGCCCTTCCCCTGGGACGTCATTCTGCCTTGCTGCTGGGACCTGCAGGGTGGTGGCCAGGAGCTGCGGCGTTGGCCGTGTTGGGGGAAGGGGCTTAGGGGCTCCTGCCCAGGGCCTCTCTGTCCTGCAGCCCCTTCCTAATTCAGACACAGCCTCCCAAATAAAAATCTAACTTTTGTTTATAACTGTATGTGTGATGTGTGTGTATGCACAGGTATGTATTTATGTGCATGCAACCTGTGTGCACATGTCCTGTGTACAAGCACATGCATACATGTATCCCTATGGTGTGTGCAAACGTGTGCATGTCCATCACTGCCTCCAGGTACACAGCTAAGCTCTAGGCTAGCCTGGAGAGCAGCTCCTGAGACACTGGTGCAGCTCAGTGCCAGGCAGAGGCCAGGCGGGCCCCTCCACGCACACGGGTGGTAAGAACGAAGAGCAGTCCAGGCCCGACACTCAGAGCCAAGGTTGGCCTGTGGCTCAGGGGACAGATGCTGCTGTCTCAGGGGAACTTTGATGAGGTGGCTTTGGTGAGGAGCAGAGGTGGGCAGGGGAGGTGGGGAAATCGGCTGCTGTCTGCGAGGAACCACCTTGGTCTAGACTTCGGTGACCAGCTGCCTTCCCTCAGGCCCGGCTCAGGTCCTGACAACCTCTCCTGGCTGGAAGCCCTCTCTTTGCTGCCCCGGGGACCAAGCCCTGTTAACGTAAGAACAGTCAAACCTGTAAAGAATTTTCGTGAGTTAATATGAGCCAAACTGTCACCAATTGCCGGGAAGCAGAATCACAACGGATTGGGATAATTTTCCAGAGCAGTGCTCCGCAAACTGCAGCTTGCGAGCCTCAGTTTGCCTCTCTGTTCGCTAATGAGTTTGCCGACCACTGCTCCAGAGAATGGTGGTTTTTCACCTGTTTTAGTTACATCAAAGGAGGAGATGTAAGTGGGTTACATGAAATCCATTGTGATAGGTTAGGGAGGCGAGAGGAAGCCAAGGGCGGGGGAACCCTGGGATTGGATAAAAAGTAAAATGGTAGACACATACTTCTTTTACTCGGGTGCAGGATAGTTAACAGTGAACAATTAACATGATAACAATGACAATGAAGGAATTGTGGTCTCCGCCCTGGCGCCCAGGGTATTTGGTTGTGCTCTGAGGAATCCAGAAAAAGGGAAGTTACAAGTTACTCTGACATTTCAATGATACGTTAGCACAAATGCAAAAAGACAATCAGCTCAGTTAAGGTAAAGCTTGACCTTGTCAGGGAAGATACCAGATTAAGATGTAACTGCCCACAATAAATGCTTTTAGTTAAAGTTTCATTTCGGACCATCCTGTGTGGTTACCTTAGGTCTCTGAGTTTGCATGACTGCCATACAGGCCTCCCCTGAGCGTGTCAAGTCAGCACATGGCCCCTTTCCTTCACAGCTCCAAGGCGGGCTGAACCCTGCCCCTAACCTCAGCCTGCATCAGGTCAGATGCCACCTATAAGCTGAGTCCCTCTTCCGTGTGGGGTCAGACTGTCTGAGCACCGCCCCTAGGTGAGCCCCTTCCTAAACAAGCCTGCGTCCAGGCTGAGCCTTGTCGCTAGGGGAGCTGCACTTCAGTGGAGACTGGCCTCTTGAAGAGCCCTCTCCCTGGGGAGCCTCGCCCCAGGAAGTCATGGAGGGCGACTCCAATCTGGATCCAGAGCTGGGACGTACAGCTCACCTCCCTAAAAGAATTTGGTCCACGGAATAGCAGTCCTGGACTTAGGACTGTGATCCTGGCTTTGCGGTCACCGAGGGAGACTAGGTCCCTGGGGTTGGGGCAGTGCTGTCCTGCCATACCTGGTTTCCAAGGGTAGGATCGGGCACAGTGAGTGGCCGAGCTGGTAGTGATGGAACGCCTGTGCACTCTCTCCCCGGCCCCTCCATGCTTCCATGTCAGTCCCCTGCAGCCCACTCTCCTCTTTGGCAGAGGCCCTCAGGAGCTCAGAGAAATGGGTGGGCATCTGGGTGGGGAACAGTGGAACTTGGGGTTCACAACAGCCCTAATGGCTGCAGAGGGCTAGCAAGGAATGCAGGCCTCTACTCCCAGCAGGGACGGGAGGCTGGCGGGACCCTGAAGGTCAGTGCTCCTCATGTGATGGTGAAAGCGTCTAGAAGGGGTGGGGAGTGGGGCACGGCCCTACTAAGCAGAGAGGGGAGACACTGGGCAGATTTGTGTTTGGGGAAGAACATTCTAGATTCGAACATTCTGGACAGGATGTCTAGACTTTGGTCTTCTCCTGTCCTTGGACTTGGACTCAAGTGGGAACTTAGGCCACTGGCTCTCCTGAATCTTGAAGATGGCAGATCCCGGGACTTCTGAGCCTCCACCACTGCATGAGCCAATTCTTTGTAACACATCTTCCTCTATAGATCACAAGTTGGTACTGTTTCTCTAGAGAACACCCAGGGATACACACCCCACCAGCAGAGATGGTTAGAGGGCACCCCCGCTGAGAGGGAAGGTGCAAAGGGAGGCTCTATTCTGGAACGGATCTCTCAGCTCAGGCTTCAGGACAAATACCACGGGCGGGCGGGGCTTACACGGACGTTTCTCTCCCAGCCCTGAGGCTGCGTGTCCAGGATGCAGGTGTGGGCGGGGCTGGTTCCCCGGAGGCCTCTGTCCTCGGTGTTAGAGGGCCATCTCCTCCCGTGTCCCCACATGGCCGTCCCTCTGAGTGTGTCTGTTCTAATGTCCTCCTCTTGTAAGGACATTAGTCATATAAGAGGAGGCCTCGTTTCACTTTAATTACCTCTTTAAAGATCCTATCTCCCAAAACAGCTCCATCTGAAGTCCTTCACCTGAAGGCACATGCCCATCTGAAGTTGCGATCACCGCAGGGCAAGGCAGAGGCCTCTGTCTCTGGAACTTGGGGGCTTGCATGCACCACCTGGGTCCTGTCAGTTTTGTGAGGGGTTTTGTTGGTTTGTTTTTTTTACTAATATATTTTTATTGATTTCATAGAGAAAGGGAGAGGAAGAGAGAGATAGAAACATCAATGATGAGAGAGAATTACTGATCAGCTGCCTCCTGCACATCCCCTACTGGGGATGGAGCCTGCAACCCGGGCGTGTACCCTTAAGCGGAATTGAACCTGGGACTCTTCGAGGTTCTATCCACTGAGCCAAACCGGCGAGGGCTTGTGAGATTTCTTTAAAATGTGTTTTTATCGATTTTGAGAGAGGAAGGGAGAAGGCTAGAAAGATAGAAACATTGAGGAGAGAGAAACATCATTGATCGGCTGCCTCCTGCACATCCCCACTGGGGACTGAGCCTACAACCTGGGCATGTGCCTTGACCGGGAATTGAACTAGTGACCTCTTGGTTCATAGTCCAGTGCTCAGCCACTGAGCCACACCAGCCAGGCAGTTTTGTGAGCTTTTGAGGGTGGTGTCTTAGGTTCTGTTGTCACTGGTTGTCCTAGGCCTGAGGAGCCAGCCAGGGTGTCATCCATGGTCCCGTCTCTAAAACCAATTCCTTGACGCTGGACACAACCTCCATCTCATGCCTGAGCTGATACCTTAATGTGGTGGGCCATCTCTCACTCAGACATGGTTTTTGAGATGCTCAAAAGTCTGTTAACTCCAAGAACTGGAGCCCAGTCCAACCAATAAACCCTTTGCGTTCACTTAGCTACTTAAAAAACAAACAAAAAACAACATAAAAATCCCTCTCCGTGACCCTGTCAACCATGAGGATGAAGGGCTGAACCTGGGCACAGAACTGTCCCCCCTGCCCACCCCGTCTGCCCGCCTGGCTCAGGAGCAGGCCAGCAGGGTAAGCCTCTGCGCCTCGGGGGGTCCCTGGGCTGCGCTGGTCCCAGGCCCAAGCCGGGGCAGGGTCAGCCCGGGCACAGCTCGGGCAGGATCAGATGGCATGGCCTCATCTCATTCCCATCCGTTTCCATGGCTGGAGCCAGCTCCCCAGCTACTCAGGGAGACTGCAGAGGGCTGCAGGGAGGGGTGCTCTAACACCCCCAGAACGGGGCAACTTCCTTATCCTGCCTTTGGGAAGGGAGGAGGCCACGAGGAGAGAATAACAGGAAACCACCCCTGGCTCAGCAGCATCTGGGAAGTGGCGTCACACCCCCACACCCGCCATTTCCCCAGACTCCTAGCTCCCCACCCGTCCTGATGACTCCAGTCCTGTGGCCTCGGGGGCAGGAGCGCGCACATGTGCATCTGGCTGCAGCCCCAGCTCCCCGGGAGCCTCCTGAGGCCTGGCCGCCGCTCCTTCCGGAGAAGCAGTGGGACTGAGAAGGGGCAGCAGTTGGGTGGTGCTCACATGCCAGGCTCCCTAGTGTCAGGCTGGACAGGCTACAGCAGAGACCCAGGAAGGCTTCCTGGAGGAGGGGCTGGGAGCAGCGCCGGCTGGCAGACTCCGGGGTGGTGGAAGGTGCTATCTGTTCCATCCACAGAGGCAGACACCAGCCTTGGTGGACGGAACAGACAGCATTGCCAGGTGGGGAGGAGCTGGAATGTTCACTTGACATTTTTTAGTCACTTTGCACTGAACAGCCCAGGTAGTGAAGCAGGCCAGGGAGATCCCAGGTGGCCCCAGGCTGCCCGCTGGCCCTTCCTGCAGCAGGGCCAGGGCCGGGGGTGGGGGGGGGGAGGAAGCAGTTTTCTCTGCTGGCTGGGGTTCAGGCTGATGTGAGGCTGCAGGAACGCGCCCCCATCCCGTGTTGTCCCAGGGGCTGGCGGGAGGTGCTGGGTCACCTTTGGAATGCCCGGTGGCAGAGGAAGACCTCCCCCACGAAGGGCCAGTGGTCAGGGGTGCCACATACCAGGCCTGACCGGCGGGTCACAGCCAGGAAGCCAGCTGGGTGGGGGCGGAGGGTCTGGGGGCTCTCGGCATGCTGCCTGTGCCCCTCACCACGCAGTTGGCCCCTCTGGGGAATCAGAGTTTGGGCAGCACAGTCCCCAGAGGGGGACAGCCCCACAAGTGGGAGCTGCGCAAGCACGGAGACAGCAGACTGAAACACAGGGCAAAAGGCTGACAGTTGGTGACACAGCTTATTACTTTCACAATTTCTGTAGGTTAAATATTTCAAATAGAACGTTGGAGAAATGCATTCACAGCTTTGTTGAGAGATGGTATCTGGGCCCAATCTTGGAGTGGGGCAAGTTTTGTGCTCTTGGGGAGGGGGCAGAGGTGGGAGGCCAGAGATGGGGCAGAGCTGACTCTGATGAGCCTGGAGGGGAGTGTGGGGCTGTGAGCTCTGTGGGGGAGAGTCCAGGTGACACATGGGGACCTCATGGACACAAGGGGTGTGCAGGCAAGCCGAGCCCAGTGGAGCTGGAGTGATGGGTCTTTGGGGAGACGTGGGGGTGAGGCTTGTGCACACACAGTTAGACTATCAGACATGCTGGGGGAGTGCCAAACAGACTACGGGGCTGGGATCTGGGAGCAATGCCTGGACTGCAGCCAGGACTTGGAGCATTGGTTTGTGGGCACTGAAATCAGGTGTCTGGAGAGCTGGCGGGTTGAGTGGAAGTGGGGAGGCTCCAGGGGACACTCCTGACCCCACACTACAGGCCAGCATGGTTCTGCTCTGAAGCTCTCTGACCGGCGGACCTGGGTGGAAGTGGCAGTGAGAAGGGAGCCCAGGCCAGCAGATGGGGGAGCAGGAAGCAGATGAACACAGCGCAGGAGGGGCTGTGGCACTTGTGGCTGGTTTCAATCTGCCACCTTGCAGTTTCCTGGGTAGACCAGTTGTGGGTTTCAGGAACAGTGAGTTATTTATAGGCTCTCGAAGTTTCCCTTGGGAGGGGAAGCCAACAACTGATGGGGGAGCAGGGGTTTAAAAACTGTGCTTGGTGTTAAGGGCTGAATTATGTACCCCAATATCCACTTGTGGAATCCCTATGCCCAGTGTGACAGTGCTTGGAGATGGGCTTTAGGAAGTGATTAAGGTTAAATGAGGTGATAAGGACGAGGCCCTAATCCCATTAGGATGTGTATCCTTATATGAAGAGATACCTGGAGTAAGAGAGGGCTGTGTGCACACTAAGAAGAGAGAGGCCCTGTCAGAAACCTGCCCGACAGTACCCTGATCCTGGATGTCCAGCCTCCCTTCAGGCTGTGAGGGAGATGGCCTGTGTTTAAGCCACCCAGCCTGAGGTGTTCGTTAGGCATCATGAGCTGACTGAGACACTTAGGAGACAACATGGAGATTTCCTGCAAAATTAAACACAGAATTGCTGTATGGCCCAGCAATTCCACTTAGGGTATTTACCTGTGATACTGTGACTTACAGTGGAAGATATACACTGAGTGGCCAGATTATCATGACCTCTGAACGCATAATAATCTGGCCACTCAGGGTATATTTGTTCTTGTATTATTACTGGTGTACAGAGCTCCTAAAATCATTTGAATTTCTTGTAATGAGAACCATAAAGGAGTCTTTTTTTATATTAATGAAGTAACTTTTGGAAAGCCCTAAGGATGGGGGCTGGTTACCAGGGAAGCCAACCAGGTTCTGCCTCTAGACCTCCAGGGAAGAAAGAGGTGCTGGAGATTGAATCAATCACTAATGAGCGGCGATTCAGTCACTTTGTGCCAGTGTGAGGGAGTCGCCAACTTCCTCAGGGGGTCTGGAGAGCTTCTGAGTTGGTGGAAGTGTGGAGAGGCAGGGAGAGTATTGGGCACAGAAAGCATGGAAGCCCCTCCCTCGCTCTTTCCCACACCCTGCCCTGCGCATCTTCCATCTGGATGTTCTGAGCTATATTTACCAGAAGCTGGCAATATTAGGTAATGTTCCTCTGGATTCTGTGAGCCACTCTAGCAAATTAATGGAACGCAAGGACACGGTTGTGGGAACCTCAAGTTACGAGGCTCTGGCCCTTCACCTGTGGGACACCCAGCTGAATTGCTTGAGGCATGGACCTCCTGCGTGAGCACCTTTGGTGATCAGAAGTGCCCTAAATGAAAGGAGTGTGAGAGTCAACAACACACAGGAGTGGATTTCCATGCACAATGCCAAGAGCAGAGTCTTAAAGAGATATCTGCACACCCATGTCTATGCAGCACATTCACAATAGCCAAGGGGTGGAAGCAACCCAAATGTCCAGCATCGAGTTAGGTAAACAAAATGTCAGGTGATGTTATTCAGCCTTAGGAAGGAAAGGCTGTGGGTAAGCCTGGAGGACATCGTTCACAGTGGCATCAGCAGTCACAAAAGGATAATGTCACATTACTTCTCTCATATGAGTCCCCGGAGAAGTCAGGTTCAGAGAGAGAGCCGCCAGGGGATGAGGAGAGGGGGACTCCAGTTTGATGGGTATGATGTTTCCATTTGGGAAGATGGGAAAGTGCTGAATGGCGGGGATGGCTGGAGGACACTGGGGATGCGCTTACTGCTCCTGAGCTGTGCACCTGGAGAGCGCTGAGGCGGCAGTAAGCCAGCGGAAACTGCTCAGAAAATCCAAGGCAGGCCGGGGCAGGCGCGCCGAGCCCGGGGCGGAATCCCACCCCGGCGGGCCGGGCGGGGCGAGGGGCAGACGACCAGCCCGAGGCCCCGCCCATCCATGTCCCCGCACTTGTTCCGCCCGCCGCCAGGGGCCGCTGTGGAACCCACCCGTGGCAGGGTCGCTCCTTCCCGCCGCCGCCGCGCTCGCGCCCAAGATGGCGGTCGCTTCGCTGTTCCGGGGCGCGGCTCCAGGGTGTGGCGGACCTGCCTGGCTCTGGCGCCTGCGCGCGACCTCAGGGCACCGCCGGGCCTCTGGCTCGAGCGGCCACGGCGGCGACCCCGCTGACGGCGCGGCCTGGGCCTGCTTCCCGCTGGGCCAACGCGCCCTGGTGCGCGTGCGCGGGCCGGACTCGGCCCCTTTCCTCCTGGGGCTGCTGACCAATGACCTGCCGCTTCCGGTTCCTGCGGACGGTGCGGCCTCGCCCCCCGCGCGTGCGGGCTACGCCCACTTTCTCAACGTCCAGGGGCGCACGCTGTATGACGTCATCCTCTATGGGTGAGAGCGGATTGTGGGGAGAAGGGGAGCCAGGGCAGGCGCACCCGGGGGAAAGTGGGGAGTCAGAGGGAAGCGGACCACCCAAGAGAGGGGTGGGGAGCTGGAAGGAGGAGCATTTATGGAAGGGCACCGGAAGATGGGCGGTAGCCTGGGGGAGGGCTTCCGGCAAGGCTTCCGTAGGTGGGGGGAGGGGCACCGAAGGGCGGGCCCTCAGGCGCTGTGGTGGTGCTGGTGGTGGTGGTGGTGGTGGTGGTTCTGGTTCTGGTTGCTGGTTGCTGGTTTCTGGGCGGCCCTGCACCTGCCCTTCCCTCCGGTTCAGTCTTGCCCCGGTCGCCCTGTCTTCATTGCACGGAAAAGGGAGCCACGGCTTCTGGGAGTTGCTTCTGCGTGACCGGCTTGTGCCACGACTTTCTGAGTTCTGCGGTGCTCTCCACACTTCCCTCCCAAATCCCCCCATATCCAGTGATACCTGTGTTTGGTGTGTTACATCAACCCGGCGACATTATCATGACCCGTTATGCGGGACGGTCCTGGGACCGCCCACTAGCGCAGTTCCAGTGTGTGGTGCAGTTCCAGTATGTGGGGAAGGAAGCATGCTGGGCCCGGGAACCCCCGTGTCCCCTCCGGTGTGGGCGCGGCTGCCTCTTTCTTGTTGGACTCGCAGAGATGCTTGTTGAGAGGTGGACACTGCAGGTGGACGGACTCAAAAGAGCTCTGCAAGTGGTCTTACCCGATGGTGTGACTGGAATAAAACTTCAGGTGCAAAGTTGCCACTGAGAATTGTGAAACCATAGCCTGTCTTTCTGAGCTGGCATTTCTGTTGAGAAGCTAAATGCCTTGTTTTGGAGCCATGAAAGCTTGTAGAGCAAGCATGTCAAACTCGCGGCCCGCAACGAATATTTTTGAGGCCCAGCCAGAATAACAGTACGTAAGAGACATTTTAATAAAAAATTTTTATAATATCCTTTGTACATTATTATTATTTTTTTATATTTTTATATATTTTATTGATTTTTTACAGAGAGAAAGAGAGAGAGTTAGAAACATCAATGAGAGAGAATCATTGATCAGCTGCCTCTTGCACGCTCCCCATTGGGGATGTGCCTGCAACAAAGGTACATGCCCTTGACCAGGAATCAAACCTGGGACCCTTTAGTCTGCAGGTTGATGCTCTATCCACTGAGCCAAACCAGTTAGGGCCCTCCATGTCTTTTGATGGCTTATGATAGCTGATTTCTTTGTAGTGCCAAATAATACCGGTTTTAGCACAGTTTATTCATTTGTTCATCTACTAAAGGACATCTTGGTTGCTCCAAAGTTTTGGCAACCAAATATATATAAAAGGCTAATACGTAAAGGGTCCCCTTGGGAGTTCAATTGGGAGAACAGGAGTTCGATCACTCACTATGACGTGCACTGACTACCTGGGAGCTGCGTGGAACATGGCAGGTGACCAGCAGCAGCAGGCTGCGGTGGTGGGGTGCTGAGGGAGTGAGAAAAGGAGGAGACAGGGAGGCGGGGAACCTGATCCATCCTGATCGCCAGCCAGACCTAGGCACTCTACCTGTGTATAAATTTTGTGCACTTGGCCTCTAGTCGTATATAATAAAAGCATAGTATGCAAATTGTCCCCTTGACCAGGAGTTCATCTGGGAGTTTGACTAGGGAATGGGTCCAGCCTGGGGAAGGGAGGGAGGCCCAGCTGGCAGCCACTAGGGACCCTACCAGTGCACAAATTTCATGCACTAGGCCTCTAGTTATGAATAAAGCTGCTATAAACATCTCTGTGCAGGTTTTTGTGTTGGCATGTTTTCAACTCCTTTGAGTTAATACCAAGGAGCACAATTGCTTGTATGAGTATGTTTAGTTTTGTAAAAAACCTTTCAAAGTGATGCACCATTTTATATTCCACAAGCTCTTTTTTTTTTTTTTAAATATATTTTATTGATTTTGTACAGAGAGGAAGGGAGAGAGATAGTTAGAAACATAGATGAGAGAGAGTCATCAACCAGCTGCCTCTTGCACACCCCCTACTGGGGATATGCCCGCAACTAAGGTACATGCCCTTGACTGGAATCGAACCCGGGTCCCTTCAGTCCCCAAGCCAATTGAGCCAAACCGGTCTTGGTTATATTCCACAAGCTCTTATTGCCCTATATCCTCACCCATGTTTGATGTTATCAGTGTTCTGGATGTTGACCATGCTAATAGGTGTATATTTGTGACCATGTGTGGATACCCAGGTGACCTTGAACAAGATGGAGCCACTCTATCACCACTAGGCTCCCTTCTTCTTGCCATCCCCTCAGCCCTATAGACCCTTCCCTGTTCTCTCTCCATCTCTATGATTATGGCATTTTAGGAATGTTGTACAAATGGTCACTGCCCATAATGTCCTTCATCTCTATCCAGCTGGGACCAGTGGTCCATCCTGTCTTCTTGTTGAGAGCATTCCATTGAGGGGATGAACCACAGTCTATTTAACCTTTCTCTCACTGAAGGGCAGTTTGGTGTCATTTTTTGCTATCTTATATAATAAAGAGGTAATATACAAATTGACTATCACTCCAACACATAAGATGGCTGCCCCCATGTGGGCACAAGATGGTCACCACAAGATGGTTGGCAGGGGAGGGCAGTTGTGGGCAATCAGGCCAGCAAGGGAGGGCAGTTGGGGATGATCAGGCCTGCAGGGAAGGGCAGTTAGGGGCAACCAAGCCTGCAGGGGAGGGCAGTTGTGGGCAATCGGTCCAGCAGGGAGGGCAGTTGGGGGTGATCAGGCCTGCAGGGGAGAGTAGTTAGGGGGAAACTAGGCCTGCAGGGGAGAACAGTTAGGGGGGACCCAGGCCTGCAGGGAAGGGCAGTTAGGGGCAACCAAGCCTGCAGGGGAGGGCAGTTGGGGGTGACCAAGCCAGCAGGGGAGGGCAGTTAGGGGTGACCAGGCAGGCAGGGGAGGACAGTTAGGGACAATTGGGTTGGCAGGGAAGCAGTTAGGTGTCAATCAGGCTGGCAGGGGTGTGGTTAGGAGATGATCAGGCTGGCAGGCAAAAGTGGTTAGGGGCAATAAGGCAGACAGGCAGGCAAGCAGTTGGAACCCAGCAGTCCTGGATTGTGAGAATGATGTCCAACTGCCCGTTTAGGCCTGATCCCGGTGGCCTAAACAGGCAGTCGGACATCCCTGGAGGGATCCCAGATTGGAGAGGGTGCAGGCTAGGCTGAGGGACACCCCCCTCCCTTCCCCGTTTATGAATTTTGTGCACGGGGCCTCCAGTTATGGATAAAACTACTAACATTTGTGTACAGGTTCTCGTGTGAACGCAAGTTTCCATTTCTCAGGTAAGGGCCCAGGAGTGCAGTGGTAGTTGATGGTAGTGCTTGGGTGGTAGTTGATGTTTAGTTTTATTTATTTATTTATTAATAAATTTTTATTGTTCATATTATTGCAAATGTTCCTTCCCCCTCCCCCACCATTGCTCTCCTCCACCCCACCCTCTGCCCTTTCCCTACCCCCCATTGTCCTCATCCATAGGTGCACAGTTTATGTTCAGTCTCTCCCCTTTTCCCCAAGAATCGTCAGTTCACTCCCCTTCCATACCTCTGATTCTATTATATTCACCAGTTAATATTGTTCATCAGATTTTTTTTTAAATATCCTTGGTTTTTAGATTCACTTGTTGACAGTTACGTATTTGTTGTTCATAATTTTTATCTTTATTTACTTTCTCTTCTGAAAGAACCCCCTTCAGCAATTCATATAATTCTGATTTGGTGTTGATGAACTCCTTTAGTTTTTTTTTATTAGTGAAGCTCTTTATCTGGCCTTCGATTCTGAGTGATAGCTTTGGTGGGTAGATTATTTTTGGCTGTAGGTTCTTGCTATTCATCACCTTGAATATTTCTTGCCATTCCTGTCTGGCCTGCATGGTTTCTGTTGAGAAATCAGCTGACAATCGTATAGGTGCTCCTTTATAGGTAACTACCTGCTTTGCTCTTGCTGCTTTTAATATTCTCTCTTTGTCTTTTGCTCTTGGAATTTTAATTATGATTTGTCTTGGTGTGGTCCTCTTTGGATTCCTTTTGTTTGGAATTCTGTGTGCTTCCTGGACTTGTAAGTCTAATTCTTTCACCAGGTGGGGGAAGTTTTCTGTCACTATGTCTTTCAGTATGTTTGCGATATCTTGCTCTCTCTCATCTTCTGGGACCCCCATAATTCTGATGTTGGTTCGCTTGAAGTTGTCCCAGAGGTTTCTTACATTATCTTCAATTTTCTGGATTCTCTTGCCTTCTAGCTTCTGTGGAATGTCTTCTGGCTCTTTATGTTCCAAATCTTTGACTTGATTCTTGCGATCTTCCATTCTGTTTTTAGGACTCTGTATAATATTTTTTTATTTCAGACAATGTATTCTTTATTTCTTGTTGATCCCTTATCATATCTTGTTGATTCATTATTAATTCTAGTTGATCTCTTTTCATATCCTCATAGGTCTTATTGATCTTTTCTAGGAAATTCTTGAAAAACCTTATAAGCGTAGATTTGAACTCTATATCCAGTCGCTTTTTGTCCTCCATTTCTTCCGTTTGTGATCTATTTTGTTGTTGCATTTCGCAGCTACAGATGGGGCGGAGTTTCAGGGTGGAGCCTACAGCCAGGCTTCTGTCAGCCCCGCCCAATGCGGCTCCTGGGTTTCAGGGTCCTTTAGTACTCGTTGCAAGTGCCTGTGAGAGAAAGATGCCCTCGATTTTCGCCTGCTACCAAACAGTCTATGCTCTCCCCCAATGAGCCTGGAACTGGGGTTCAGTTCAGTTGGTAGTGGGATTGGAGGTGACATTCAGAGCAGTCTGGAGCCCCTATCTCCTTCCCGCCAGGGCAATCCCGTGGCACAGCCAACGGTCTTTTCTCTGCGCGCAATGTGTGCGCCTCCTGGGACCTCCTTTCGCCGCTCCCCCGGGTTTCTCTCTTACAGCCCAGCTCCCTCTGTTTGAGCCTGGGTCCCTGGGGTCTGGCCTAGAACTGGGGTTCAGAGCCGTCGGAACTGGGGCCCAGCACAGTCGGGGTTTTATCTCCTTCCCACTAGGGAACGCCAGCCAGGCACTCAGCCGCCCTCCTCTCGGGCTCCGTCCTCTCCACGCACGCCGCGTGTCTCCGTGCCTTAGGCTTTTCCAGCTCCTCTGCGCCTCCTTCTGGTTTTTGTTGTAGAATTTCCTTGCTTCTTGTTGTAGAATTTCCAGCCAGTCAACTTTCCTGTAGTTCTGGGTAATGTCCATTTTATATTTTAGTTGTATTTTATTGAAATTGTTGTGTGCGGCTGCGGCTAGGTGTTTACCTGGGCAGCCATCTTGGATTCTCTGATGTTTAGTTTAGTTTTTTTTTTTTTTTAGAATGACAGCAACATTTCAAATATATTTTATTGATTTTGTACAGAGAGGAAGGGAGAGAGTTAGAGAGTTAGAAACATCGATGAGAGAGAGTCATTGATCAGCTGCCTCTTGCACACCCCCTACTGGGGATGTGCCCACAACCAAGGTACATGCCCTTGACCGGAATCGAACCCGGGTCCCTGGCCTCCCCGTTGCCCATTTGCTGTTAGTAATTACAGGGTGTCAGCGCCACAAGCAGTGCCCCGTTCCTCCCGCAGGCTCCCGGAGCACACTGACCCCGCTCCCACCTTCCTCCTGGAGTGTGACAGCTCGGTGCTGGGCGCGCTGCAGAAGCACCTGGTGCTGCACAAGATTCGGCGGAAGGTCACGGTGGAGCCATGCCCTGAGCTGCAGGTGTGGGCTGTCCTGCCGGCCGCTCCTCAGGAGGTGGGTGGGGCCGCACCACTGCCCGAGCACCAGGGCTCTGCCATCCTCGCCCGGGACCCCCGCACCACCCGCATGGGCTGGCGGCTTCTCACCCAGGACAAGAGCCCCGCCCCGGTGGCCAGGGGCAGGCTCAGGGACGTCTGCGACTACCACCGGCACCGGTACCAGCAAGGTGTGGGGGCACCTGGGACCAGCGGAGACTGACCGGGTGGAATGGGAGGGGCTGGAGTGCAGGGCCCAGTTGAGACTGGGAGGCGCAGGGAGGAGCCAGTGGAGTGGGCATGGCAGGGGTCAGAGAGGAGGTCTTTTTTCTGGCAAGGAGGGCTGAGGACCAGACAGCCCCTCGCCAGGGAACAGGGAGGTGGTGGCCGGCGGGCGGAGGATGGGGTGCTATGGGGGAGGAGGGGCCGTGCTGGTCTCCCCTGGCTGAGCCCTAGCTCTGCAGGACACCTCAGCCTCACCTTGTTTCTCCCTTTCCACCCCACAGGTGTCCCTGAGGGGGTCCATGACCTGCCCCCAGGAGTGGCCCTGCCTCTGGAGTCCAACCTGGTCTTCATGAACGGAGTCAGCTTCACCAAAGGCTGCTATGTGGGCCAGGAGCTGACAGCCCGCACCCACCACACGGGGGTCATCCGAAAGCGCCTCTTCCCCGTGCAGCTCTTGGGCCCCCTCCCCGGGGGCGGCATCCCCCCTGGCACCACGGTGCTCACTGAATCTGGACAGGATGCCGGCAAGTACCGGGCGGGCCAGGGGGACGTGGGGCTGGCCCTGCTGCACTCGGAGAAAATCAAGGGCCCGCTCCACGTCAGAACCCCGGGGAACGGCCGGGTGGCCCTGACTGCATCCGTGCCGGACTGGTGGCCCACAGCCCCCAAGTAGCCGCCGGCCCCGCGCCCCCACAGAGGCCTCTGTCCTGGAAGACATGCGTCCGTGGAAGGACCAGAGTGTTGGTGGGAGTCCTGCGGCTGCGGTGTCCAGCTCTCCATGCGTCCACCTGAGCCCCGCCTCTGCTGGCGGCTCTGTGCCGGGGGAGCCAGAAGCAAGCCTTGCGCCTGCCCCCGCTTCCAGCGTCCAGACAAGGTTCCAAACCACGTGCCTCTGGAGGCCTTTGTGCACCGGCCAAGGACGGGAGGGAGAGGCTGTGCCTGCGGGTCTTCTCCCGCCGCCTGCACCACCAGCCTGCCCCGAGGTGGTGCAGCCAGGGAGGCAGGGGCAGGTGGGAATTGTCTCATCCGGGCTGGGGCATGTCTCAGGTCAGGGATCACATGTGGGGGTGCGGTGGTCATGTCGGCGGGTGGAGGCACGGCTGCCCACAGGCACCCCAAACAGTTCTCCAAGTGCTCCTCCGTGCTCGGCGCTGCCGTGGGAGCCCCGGCACCATTTCCAGGGCTCTCCGCTCCACAGCATCGGCCCCTGGTGGCCTGGGCAGCCCCTCCTCCCCCCGAGCCTCTGTGCAGAGAGAGCGCGTGTGGTTCACCACCGCTGTTGTGCCCAGGCCCCCTTTGAGCCAGATGCCATCCTCCCACTGCAGTGTGACTGACATTATGGGTGTCCCAGAGTGAATATTAAAGTTTGACTTACAAGCGGCTCATATGGAATTCTAGTTTCATTTTGGTGGAAGGTGCTGGGACGTGGTTTTGTGCAGACTAGACATGTGGAGAAGGTCTCCCTCGGACAGCCAAGCACACCAGATAAAATAGGTTAGCAGAGTTCCAGTCCCAGAAGGACTGACAAGAAGGTCTGAGGCCGGGGTTTGGGGGCTCGGAGCTCTGGTCTGAGGCCCAGAGCCAGGAGACAGCCAGGCCCACCCGGGAGGAGGGCCACGTGGGGAAGGAGGCATCATGGTGCCTGGCACAGTGTCAAACCCCTGCTGAGAACCTGTAGCCGAATGTAGGTTTGGAGTTGCTTCAGGGAGAGATGGGGAGCCCGTGAGGGGAAGGGGGCCCAGAGTGGGACTGGGCATTGCAGATGAGGCAGAAGAGGTGAGGGAGATGGGGGAGGGCCCAGCCAGCCCCCAAGGGCAAGGCTCATCCTGACCTACATCTCCTGGGGTGGAGGAATTAACCATGTCAGCTTCTGGACAGGAAGGCATATAAATGAAGGACTCCGGAGCCCTTGTGCCAACGGCCAGGGCAGTCGCCTCTCGCAGCTCTGCCTCTGGCACCTTCTTTGCATCTGTTGTCTTTTACTGAAAATGGAGCCCGCTGGCTAGTCTTGACCCCGATGCTGAGACCTCGGCTCAGGAGTCAGTTCCCCCTGTGTCTGTGTGACCCGAGCCCGAGGCCAGCCTTGCAGGCCAGGCCTTCCTCCTGGGTGGACGTGCGTCCACAGCCGGTTCCTGGGCTGCGGTGCTGGTAGCACATCAGAGCCCCAGGCAGGAGTCTAAGTCCTGAGAACATGGGAAAGGAGGCTAGCAAGCCCGGGGTTCTCCAGGTGAACAAAATATTCGGTTCAGATTCCACACTGTAACTCAGTGCTCTTAGAAGGAGTCAAACCACAGCATCCTCCCCAGATACCTGCGGAAGGTGTGGCCCATAGCGATTCTG
The DNA here is from genome assembly GCA_036971965.1 of Nyctalus aviator. Taxonomy (NCBI): domain Eukaryota; kingdom Metazoa; phylum Chordata; class Mammalia; order Chiroptera; family Vespertilionidae; genus Nyctalus; species Nyctalus aviator. The sequence continues at coordinate 6,111,915 of CM072927.1, read as the reverse complement.
GCGAGGCCTCCAAGGGCCAGTTGGATCCAGTCTTCACATCTGCCTCAACGTCATGAACCCCGCTCCACGAAAATCGGTGCAGGTGCCCAGAAGGCTCTTAGCTAGTTTTCACATCTGCTTTAGCTTGTTTTATAAAAAGTGTAGCTCGGCTGGTGTCACTCATTTGGTTGAATTGCATCCCATGCACCAGAAGGTCGCCGGTTGGATTCCAGGTTAGGGCACATGCCCAGGTGGTGGGCTCGATCCCTAATAGGGGGTTGTGCAGGAGGCAGCCGATCAATGTTTCTCATTGATATTTCTAGCTCTCGCTCCCTCTGAAATAAATTTTAAAAAACTAAAAAAATTTATAAGTGTACAAGTTCTGAAAAATGGTGGTCATAATAATAATTAAAAAGAAAAAAACAACCAAAAACCCCAAAATAGTCCTGCAAGGTAGTGTTTTCAGGAGCCTGGAAGTGTAGGTGTGAAACTTACCATGGGAACCCTCATCCAACTTGAGCCTTCCGTAGGAAGGTTCTAAGGAATAAATAAATCTTTATTGATAAAAAGTCTGAAGGAACCCAGAAACACTTAACCCCCAAAGAAGCAAGGTCAGCAGAAAACGCCACAGATTTTTAGATATCTATAACCAGACACACTATGAAAAATGTATATTACTATATTTAAAGAAGTAAACTAAGGAATTGAATATTAGTAAGAGCAAAAGACTGAAAAAGAATCAAGGAAATTTCTAGAAATAAAATATTTTTGAAATCCATGGATAGAGTTTTTGAAGAATTGGGAAGCTAAAACAATGACCCTCCAATGAAGAGCTGGTCCTAGAATGACCACAGACAGACAGAGGGAAATGAGAGTGGGGTGAAGGGCAGAGAGGGAGATAACTGATCCAAGGAGGTGGGTGTTACACAGGAGAGGAAAAGACAGGGGGCAGGGGTGGTGTTCACAGAAATAGTGGCTGAGAAACCAAGATGGTGGCACAGGGTAGACACCTAAAGGCAGCCTACCACAACAATTTTAAATTTACAACTGGAAAACAGCAAACATCACCCTGAAATACCAGACGGCTGGCTGAGTGGAAGCTCTACCATCTAGGAAGGGAAGAGAAAGGTCGCTGAGCCTCAGGAGCTGTGGAGGTGCGGAGATCTGTGTGGTGCAGAAAGGGCTGCTGCCGAGTTCGCTGCTGGCTCACTTGAGGCACACGGAGAGGGCGGGCAGCTAACGCGTGGCTGGCTTTCTTGTTCGGGATAGAGAGTTAGAAACATCGATGAGAGAGAAACATCGATCAGCTCCCTCATGCACACCTCCCACTGGGGATGTGCCCGCAAGCAAGGTACATGCCCTTGACAGGAATCGAACCTGGGACCCTTGAGTCCTTCAGGCTGATGCTCTATCCACTGAGCCAAATGGGCTAGGGCTGATCAGTTCTTTAAAAATAAATAAATAAATAAAATTATATATATACATTATTGATTTTTTTACAGAGAGGAAGAGAGGGATAGAGAGTTAGAAACATTGATGAGAGAGAAATATCGATTAGCTGCCTCTTCCACACCCCCTATTGGGGATGTGCCCACAACCAAGGTACATGCCCTTGACGGGAATCGAACCTGGGACCTTTCAGTCCGCAGGCCGATGCTCTATCCACTGAGCCAAACCAGTTTCGGCTATCAGTTCATTTTAAAATATATTTTATTGATTTTGTACAGAGAGGAAGGGAGAGAGATAGAGAGTTAGAAACATCGATGAGAGAGAGTCATTGATCAGCTAGCTGCCTCTTGCACACCCCCCACTGGGGATATGCCCGCAACCAAGGTACATGCCCTTGACCGGAATTGAACCCGGGACCCTTCAGTCCCCAAGCCGACGCTCTATCCATTGAGCCAAACCGGTCCCGGCTGATCAGTTCATTTTAAATGGGTGTGTGGTGCACATTGCCCAGTGTGGCTGTTATGTCTTCACTTTAATAGTGATGGGCATTTAGGTTCTTTCCAAAGTTTCTCCATCAGAAGCAATCATGAATTAAAAACCCTCTGTCCACCTGGGAGCTGGGTGCTCCTCTGGTTGCTGTCGTCAAACTATTTGCTTTTGTGCCTCCCAGGATTTCTAACCATTACACATTTTATCAAAACCAAGCTCCGGACTTCATGTAGATTTCACGTGTTTAGCCACCAATGTGCCCTGTTTGTTCCGGGATGTTATGCAGGTTGTCTCGCCATCGCCCTGGCTGCCTTCTGAACCCCGGCGGAGCCCTGTCCATGTGTAAAGTTGAGCAAGTCATTGCAGCCACTCTGCACCTCAGGTCGAGCTGCTGTGAAAGGAGAAACCCTGGGTTGGGGGACCCAGTGAGACCTTGACCTGAAGCCCTGGGAAGCATTCCTATGTCTTTGTTTCCCAAGCGGGACACGCACTGGCTTCACCAGAGAGTCACACACCATAAACATCTTCCCTTCAAAACATTACAAGGGAATTAAATACTTTTTCCTCAGAATATGCAGCAGCATCTTTCCGAGGACTGTGTATGATGACAAGAGGGACACACTGTGACCCACTTGCTTTTGCGTCCGTGATGATGGGAGTTGGTCCAAGGGCCAGGGTGGGTAGGGAAGGTAGTCACAGACATGGACCCTCAAAGCTGGAGTCTTCCCCAGACAGACGCACCATTTAAAGCCTCAGGGGACCTGGTGGGTGATGGGAATCTACTCTCACTGCCAAGACCCGTGAGGTCAACATCACCTTTTCCATCACGGATCACAGACGACACCACACTGGCCAGGTGCACAGGACCTGCTACGGGAATGGGAACAGGAGAGCGGACATGCTGTGATGGCCAGAGATGCACAGGGCCATGGGTTGCAGCTGGAGACCTGGGATTTGTCACAAGTAAAAGAGCTGGCAGAGCCAAAGGGAATAGTGGTCTACAGATGCTGAGCCTCCCATCCTGACACTGAAGACACAGCCTATCGTGAGACAAGTAACCCAGAGACAAGAGAAAAAGAGGGTGAGCTGTGAGGACACAGGACAGGGAGGAGGACAGAGGAGGAGCTGTGAGGACACAGGACAGGGAGGACAGAGGAGGAGGGAGCTGTGAGGACACAGGACAGGGAGGAGGACAGAGGAGGAGGGAGCTGTGAGGACACAGGACAGGGAGGAGGACAGAGGAGGAGGGAGCTGTGAGGACACAGGACAGGGAGGAGGACAGGGAGGAGGGAGCTGTGAGGACACAGGACAGGGAGGAGGGCAGAGGAGGAGGGAGCTGTGAGGACACAGGACAGGGAGGAGGACAGGGAGGAGGGAGCTGTGAGGACACAGGACAGGGAGGACAGAGGAGGAGGGAGCTGTGAGGACACAGGACAGGGAGGAGGGCAGAGGAGGAGGAGCTGTGAGGACACAGGACAGGGAGGAGGACTGAGGAGGAGGAGCTCTGAGGACACAGGACAGGGAGGAGGACAGGGAGGAGGGACCTGTGAGGACACAGGACAGGGAGGAGGACAGAGGAGGAGGAGCTGTGAGGACATTGGACAGGGAGGACAGAGGAGGAGGGAGCTGTGAGGACACGGATGACAGAGGAGAAGGGTGTGGCCAGGGCCTCTTTGGACAGTGATATCTGAAGTGACGATTCCGCGAGTTTTCCCAAGTGGGGTTCAAGGCCTGGAGAAGGGGCTGATGTAGGAACGAATACACTAGACAGGAATTTCACATTTAGAAGGCACTGGGGAGCCAGGCGGAGACCTTTCTCTAGCGGAGAGGCTCCCTGAAACCTCAGACTCATCAGCTTTTATTTACTTGAATACACATTTGCCCTTTAGGAATGCACACAGGCACGTCAAAGGTAAAGTTTGGTGAACAGTAAGAGGATTATCAGGTTAGGGGATTGCCTCCAGCCGTTTTGCTGTTTCTTTTCTATTAAATTAAATTAAAGCCATGCTTAATAGACTAACAATAAACAAATTAAAGAAAAAAACAGTCTTGGGTTTATTCTATAGCATCTGTGAAGAGATGGGGCTCAGTCCAAGAAACCACCCAAAACCGGGCGGGGCGCGCCTTCTCTTAAGCCAGCCTTTTCCTCTTCATGGTACATAAATCCCAGACGCATCCCCAAATTTTGAGAAATGTCTCATCTGTCCAAATTTCAAATGACAGACTGGGAAATAAAAACATGGCGAAAATGAGACTTTTAATAACACTCTCGAGAGTGGGTGTCCGTTTTACAGGATCACCAAAAGGCTGGGGCCTTTTTTAGTCACCTCCCTTTGGCTAGGGAATTTTCCCAGAATCTGTGTCATTGGCCATGTGTGCCACTCATATTCTCTCTTTCCCCATTCCCACATTCTGTTTGCTCTGGGGAAATTTGGTAATTTCTGTTAACTACTGTTAAATTAAATTAAATTTTCTATTAAATTAAATTAAATTAAAATTAAAGGCATGCTTAATAGGCTAACAATAAATAAACCAAACAACAAAGACAGATAAAACCACAATCAATAGACAAGCGCCCATAACACATAGATAAGACTTAATGAATCAGAGTTCATGAATTTTTTCAGATGTTTTACATTTGCCTGGGACTTACAGCCAGAATGCAGCCTAGATGTTAGTCCGTTGTTCACAGGTCTTACTGTGTTCTGCCCTTCGCAGCATTGACTGGCGTCTGAAGTTGTTTTAGCTAAAATCTGCCTGTCCCAAGGCAACATGTGGTAATTTTCAGACAAAGTCCTTTTTGTAAAAGGACTGTTAGCCCCATTTTCTCTGGCTATTGAGCCTTTACACACTAGAGGCAGAGGATCCTGGGCCTTAGGTACACGTGACCCTGGGCGGGCCCACAGGCGATAGGTGACATTTCATTGTAGAGGATCCAGGGAAGGGAGGGAGAGTCGGATCCCTGCAGCCTTCCCAGCAGGAAGAATGCCATGGGCGAGGTGGCAAAGTGCCTCTGGAGACTGTAGGACTCACCTCCTGGTCTCGTCAACAGACGTGCCGTGAGGATACACACAGAAGAACCCGTAGACAGCAGGTGGGGTGGGCATGCATTCAGGACACAGCAGGGGCCAGCCTCCTGAAACCTCTCTGGGTTTCACTCCACTGCATTCAGCTTTTTCTTTTTTTAAAATCCTCACCAGAAGAGTGAGGGTATTCTTTCCATTGATCTTTAGAGCATGGAAGAGGGGGGCGGGGGGGGGTTAGGGAGAGAGAGAGAAACATGGATTGATTGCTGCCCATATGCACCCTGACTCGGGGTTGAATCTATAACCTGGGTAGGTGCCCTGACCGGGAATGCATTGGTGACTTGTTGCATGAGACGCTCAACCACCTGAGCACACCTCACTGCACTCAGCTTTTAGTTCTCTGGAAAAAGGGTAAAGAGCAGGTGTGTGTACCTCCTCTGGGCCTCACTGCTCCCACGGTCACGTCCCAGGAGGTATGCGGTGGGAGCGTGCACGCATGGGCGCCAGCTGTGGGTCCCCAGGGCCGCATGGTGGGGCTGGGCCTCCTCGAGTTTTCCTTCCTCACGGGGTGCTGTGGACTGAATGTTTCCACGGTGAAAGCTCTGCTCCACAGTGTGATGAGGAAGGTGAGGAGGCCAGATGAGGTCCTGAGGATGGGCTCCCAGGAGGGATTAGTGTCCTAAGAAGAGGAAGAGCCAGAGCGCTCTCTCCCCACGTGAGGACAAAGTGAGAAGACATCGTTTGTGTCCCAGGAAGGAGCCCTCAGCAGAACTGATCTGCCTCCATTCCGGACCTGCAGCCTCAGGAACTGTGAACAACAAATGCTGTGTAAGCCCCTAGCCTGTGGTGTTTGTTACGGTGACTGGAGATGGCCAAGCCCGTGGAGCCATTCCCCAGGGGACCAAGGAGAGGCCTTGGGTCAGGTGGGGTGCAGCGGGCCTGCCCTGGGCGTGGGCAGGCAGGATGGGGACAGGGGCAGTTGATGTGGGTGGTCTTAGGAGGGCTCCCCGCTCCCCATCTCTGTGGCTCAGGGACAAATGTGGTCAGGGTGCCAGGCTGCCCTGGACTCAGAGCGGGCCACCTGGTGGGAACCCTGGGGCCTCTCCTGGGAAAGGGCCAGCCCCGGCCCACAGGGGCCCAGGTGAGAGACTCATCTGTGTGCAGAGCCAGGGCAGCACAGACAGCCACTGCGCCCTGCCTGACCCAGGGCCCTTTCTGCAGGGGTGTCCATGGGCTGAACCCCGCCATCGGTGCCCTGCCCCACCTCACCCCTGCCCTAGATCCAGCACTAGGGTGTGTGTCCTAGCTCAGTTCCCAGCCCAGGCCCTGCCATCCTCACACCCCCTCTGTGCCGCCTGCACCGTTCTGAGCACAGACCCAATGTGGCCAGTGTCAGCTCAGCCAGGTGTTCCCAGGTCCCCCGGGCATGATCCTGGGTCTCCTTGGAGATGGTCCCTGTGCTCCTGGGCTTCTTCCCAGCCTGCTCTCCAAGATGCTGGTCTGACCAGGGGTCCCAACCAGCTGGGGCCCTGCCCCATCATCATCAATCATCATCATCATCATCATCATCATCATCATCGCTGAAAGACAGGGTCTCCTCCTTCCCCCAGCTACCCTGAGCCTCTGCACTTTGCCTACCTAGGGCCTGGGGTGAAACTCAATAGGGGCAGTGACAGCCAGGCTATTTTGAAGCTGGGCTGGGCTGCCTGGCCAGTGGTGGGGGCAGGGTGGGGGCGGGCCCAGCCTTCTCCAGCTGACAGCGTCTGCCTGTCCTCTGTCCCTGTCCAGTCTGAGGACCGGCCAGAGTGCAGGCTGCCGGGCAGGAGTCCTGCCGGTCCTGGGCCCTTAGAGGAAGGTGAGACCTGGTGGCTCGTGCTCCACCGTCTGAGCCCCTGGCCTGGGCGCTGTCCTGAGTCCCCCTGTTGAGACAGGTGAGAAGGCAGAGCGGGCAGGGGTAGGGGCTACCCCATCCGGCCCCCCCTCCCCCGCAGGGTGGTTTGGCTGAAGGTCATGGTTCTGGGAGACTGAGTAGGGTTCTGGCTGGGCCGTGCTGCTCCCTGACTGGGGGCCTGGATTCCAGCCCCCGCCCCATAGGTGACCGGAGCTGGGCCTCATGCGGGAAGGGAGCAGCCAAGCTTCGAGACTGGGGCCTTGTGGCCCATTCTGATCCAGGGCCTGGGGTCTGGCTAGCCCTGCCCCCAGCCTGGCTGAGATGGATGCCCGCTGACAGCTGGGGCTATTTTGGGCCTGTTGGCTCAGTAGTGGGGACAGCCAGAGGCGTAGCGACACCTGACTCCAGGAAAGAATTTCCCCGTGGTGTTCGGAAAATAGGACCCTGGGTCTGGGGGCCGAAGATGCAGGAACTGCCCTTGAGGTCTTTTCTGGAGGATGTGGGGGCAGCAGAGTGGGCAGTGTCAGGTCCTCGGGCTCACTTGGATAACGGTCCAGGGTCCCCTGAACCCAAACGCGAGAAGCCAGCGGCGGGCTCGGGCGAGGAGGGCGGGGAACAATCCCAGGTGGGGGCGGTCGCAGCCCTGGGCCACTGAGGGATCCTCAGGAAGCCACCTCGCAAACAGGCATCTGGGCAGGAGGGGCCTCCTGTGAGGCTGGGCTCCCGTTCTGGCTGGGTCCCCCTCCTGAGGTCTGTTTCTGCCAACGTGGCGAGGGGCGGAGGCGGCCCCTGCAGGTGTCCCTGTCTCAGAGGTTGCCTTGTACGGTCCCCTCCCCCGGCCTCCCGAACCAGAGAGGCTCCGGAGTCCTTGGGCATGTGCTGGGGGCGCCGGCCCAGCTGACGGGCAGGGATGCCTGCCTGGCAGGGCTGCCTTGGGGCTCTGACGCTGTCACGTCCCGGGTGAGCCTCCTCAGATCCCATGGCGTCTGCTGCATGGGAGTGAGGGTGAGGGGGGTGCAGGCTCTAGACAGGGAGCAGGATATCAGTAGAGTCCCCAGTGGCTGTAGAGGGTCTCAGGATCTCTGCCCACCCCTGCCAGGCCGGGGACAGCCTGCACGTCTGCTGCAGCTGCGGCAGCTCCCCCTCTGCACGTGCAGAGATGGGCGCTCCCTTCTTGCCCTCCTGGCCCCAGAGGCCCAGAGGCTCATGAGCTGGGAGCAGCTTCTCTGGCACCTGCTCTGGGTGTGTGTGTGGGGGTGGGGTGGGGGGAGGCTCCGTGTCCTGCCTTGGGGAACCCACACAATGACTATCTGATTTGGCGTGGCCACTAGGGATAGCTCAGAGCTCAGGGTCTCAGGAGTCTTGGTGTCAAAGTAACCCCTCCAAAGAGGGATGCCAAAGCTCGGCGGCATCCATGGAGGGGGGGGGGGCATTGGTGGCTGCCCTCCCGGGTTTTCCCAGGCCCTCCCTGCCTGGCCTTGGGGGGCAGCTGGTGGGGTGGGGGACAGAGGTGCTGACTGCACAGTGAGTCAGCAGGCCGCTCTGGGCTCAGCCGCCTTGAGGGGGATTAAGGGGATTAAGTGCTGAGTCACAGGACCAGCAGCAGAGGACCCAGAAACACCCCCCTATGCTGTGGTGGTGGGCAGCCCAGGTTGGAGGCTGGAGGCCCGGCTCTGAGGGCGGAGGGAGTTAACACGCTTGGCGCCAGCCCGGGGCCCGGGGAGGCCCACTGTGCGCCCTGTTCTCACAGAAGCCCCCTCACCCACCTGTTCTGGGGCCCGTGGGGCTCCCCGGATGGGTAGAGGCCAGAGTCACCTAAGACATTTAGCGCCCCCGGTGCCAGCCCTGTCCATGCAGGGTGCCGGGAGAGTGAAGCCGTGGAATGAAAGGGCTGGATGCAGCCCCCGGGTTGGGCTCAGCCGGCCAGCTGGCCTAGAGGTCCCTGGCTCTTCCTGGGGGATCCGCCGCCGCCCTCTGCCACTGCCCAGGCACGCTGCTGCCCGGCTGCGCTGCCCAGACAGTCTTCCTCCAGAGGGAGGAGCTAGGCGCCCACGGTGAGGGGTCAGGCTGCCTGCTGGGTGAGGGCGCTGTCTTGTCAGGAGGAGCTTGCTCGGCTACAGAGTTTTCATTTATTCTCTGCTCACCGATGGGCACAAGCCCCCAGGGATTTAGGGAAGGGGGGGGGGTGGGGGGGCCCCAGAAGAGGTGGCCCAGAGCTGCTGCAGGTGGGACAGATCTGGGCACAGGGCTCCATGCTCACAGCTCCATGCACACAGCTCCCCAAAGGCTGGGGGAAGCCACTTGGGGGAAGAACGGGAATAAGGGGAGGTTAAGGGAACCCTGGGCTGAGGGCTGGAGGAAAGCCTGTGTCCTTGGGAGCCAAGCAGCGCCCCCTCTTTGCCTGGAGGAGAGGTAGGCAGAGTGCGGTTTCTGGCCCCCGGAGGCAGATGTCTGTGGGAGGGGACAGACAGTGGGAGGCAGTGGGAGTGGCTCAGGGGGCACACGCAGGTCTGCTTAGCAGGTGCCCTGTGGCCGGTGGAGGGAGAGGCCGGCGCTAAAGCCTGATGTTTCCTGGCAGGGAGGGGGCAGCCTGGTGGCTGGCCTGGTGTTTGGGGTGGGTGCTCAGCTGGACCTGAAGTTGGGCGGGGAGGGGGGGGAAAGAGGCTGGAGATGCTCGCCCATGAGAACTTGTTTTGGGGATGGAGCCAGACCCCAAATGCTCAGAGAGGCAAATCTGCACTTTCGAACCACCGTGCCTTCAGGGGTGGGGGTGGGGCACGAGGCCTGGGGGTGTGGGGGGGGAGGCATGTGCAGGTGTCTAGCCGGGTTCCCAGCCTCTCCGGGTGGCACCGATGGGCGAGGCAGCCCGGTGGGACCAGGTGGCGGGCTCTGAGTGTGCCGGGGGCTTGTCTTCATTGAGACTTTTCACCCCCACCTCCCAGGTCCCCCCCGCCCCCGCCTCCCGCCATGGCTCATTCCTCGTTCAGCGGCGCGCCCCGGTTCCTGACCCGGCCCAAGGCCTTCGTGGTGTCGGTGGGTAAGGACGCCACGCTGAGCTGCCAGATCGTGGGCAACCCCACGCCGCAGGTGAGCTGGGAGAAGGACCAGCGGCCGGTGGAGGCCGGCGCCCGCTTCCGCCTGGCCCAGGACGAGGACCAGTACCGCCTCACCATCCTGGACCTGGCGCTGGGCGACAGCGGCCAGTACGTGTGCCGCGCGCGCAACGCCGTGGGCGAGGCCTTCGCCGCCGTGGGGCTGCAGGTGGACGCCGAGGCCGCGATCGCCGAGCAGGCGCCCCACTTCCTGCTGCGCCCCACGTCCATCCGCGTGCGCGAGGGCGCCGAGGCCACCTTCCGCTGCCGCGTGCGCGGCTCGCCGCCGCTGGCCGTGAGCTGGGACAAGGACGGCCGCCGCCTGGGCCCGCCCGACGCCCCGCGCGTGAGCGTGGAGGCCAGCGGCGAGGCGAGCGCGCTGCGCATCCGGGCCGCGCGCCCCCGCGACGGCGGCACCTACACCGTGCGCGCCGAGAACCCGCTGGGCAAGGCCAGCGCCGCCGCCGCGCTGACGGTGGACGCGGACTCCGACGCCGCGGGCCCGCCCGGCGCCTCCACCGCCGCCCTCCTGGCGCACCTGCAGCGGCGGCGCGAGGCCATGCGGGCCGAGGGCGCGCCCGCCTCGCCGCCCGGCTCCGGCACCCGCACCTGCACCGTCACCGAGGGCAAGCACGCGCGCCTCAGCTGCTACGTGACCGGCGAGCCCAAGCCCGAGACCGTGTGGAAGAAGGACGGGCAGCCGGTGGCCGAGGGCCGGCGGCACCTGGTGTACGAGGACGCGCAGGAGAACTTCGTGCTCAAGATCCTCTTCTGCAAGCAGTCGGACCGCGGCCTGTACACCTGCACGGCGTCCAACCTCGTGGGCCAGACCTACAGCTCGGTGCTGGTGGTGGTGCGAGGTGAGCTGGGCCCGCCCCGCGCACCTGCCAGAGCCACTGCCGGGAACGCACGCACGCTAGGCTCCTCCATGCCTGCCCTGTAGTGGATCCCGAGTTGGAAGTCCTGGCCCGCAAAATGCCTGTCCCCTCAGCCCGCCCCCTGCCTTTGTGAGCCACAAGAGTAAAGAAGGAAGCGCTTTGTCACCAGCACCCCTCCCCGTGGGAGCCCCTGGGAATGCCTGGCAGCTGAGCGTGTCCTGTGCAGACTGTACCCTGGATGCTCAGGGGGGTGTCTCCCTGACAGAGGGCAGGAGGGCAGGGGCGGGGACAGACGCTGTGCTTTGGAGGGCTTGACCCAGTGGCTGCGTACAGCCTAGGTGGCTCTGGGGCAGTCTGCAGGCTCTGGTCCAGGTCCGGGCAGGTGTGGGCAGCACCGCAGGTTCTGTTGGGAGGTCGCTTTATTCTTCCCTCCTAACACCAGCCTCTGGAGTGCTGAGTCCCGCTGCCACCCTATTACACATCTCAACCGCGCCAGGGTTGTGAACAGGGTGCATGGCTCTTCCCGCGCAGGCCCCAGTGTCCTCGTTCTCGGGAGTAAATGCTCCTCCACCGCGGGGGACCCTGAGAAAGCGACCGGGGGGAGATCCGGGCGGCACCTCGCGGGCCTCGGCCAGCGGGTCTTGGCCCTGCTGTCTGGGCTCTGGCAGGACCCGTTCCAGGCGCCGAAGGCTGTAGCTTTACCTGCCTTGCTTCTTTCTCCTTCCAGACTGCTTCTATTTGGGGGGAGGGGCTCTTTTCTTTAATTTCTGTCTCCCCCCCGCCTCGCCTTCCCCTTTCAGCTCTCCCACTCACCCCTGCCCTGCAGCCCTCCAACCCCTGCCCGGACTTCCTGCCCCACTTCAGCACCTACTTGCCCTTAGCTTGCCCTGCCCTGTGCCACCCACCACGCTCCAGGGGCCCCAGCCGAGTACCCCCTTTCTTTCCCTGCCCAGCCACCCTGCCTGCTCACCAGCCCTCTCCCCTCAGAGCCCACAGTGCCCTTCAGGACCAGGCTGCAGGACCTGGAGGTGCAGGAGAAGGCGTCGGCCACGTTCCAGTGCGAGGTGCCGCTGCCCACCACGGAGGCCGTGTGGTACAAGGAAGAGACGCGGCTGTGGGCCAGCGACAAGTACGCCATCGAGGCGGCGGGCACGGAGCGCCGGCTCACCGTGCACAACGCCTCCACGGACGACGACGCGGTGTACATCTGCGAGATGGCCGAGGGCAGCCGCACGGTGGCCGAGCTGGCCGTCCAAGGTGGGCGGGCAACACGATGGGGGGGGGGCCGAGACTGGAGAGGGGCGGGCTGTCCGGTTTGGCTAACCTGTGGCTCTGGCCATCCTAGGCAACGTCATCCGAAAGCTCCCGAGGAAGACGGTGGTGCGAGTGGGGGACACTGCCCTGTTCTGCGTGGAGCTGGCCAGGCCGGAGGGCCCGGTCCACTGGCTTCGGAACCACGAGGAGGTGGTGGCCGGGGGCCGAGTAGCCATCACCACAGAGGGCACATGCCACACGCTGACCATCTCCCAGTGCAGCCTGGAGGATGTGGGCGAGGTGGCCTTTGTGGCCGGGGACTGCCGGACGTCCACCCAGTTCCTGGTGTCAGGTAAGGGCCTGCGTGCCTCTGGGATGGCAGAGGTGCCCCGTCACCACCCGTGCTCGGGACCGGCGCTGGCCCACACGTGCTCAGTAGCTGCAGGAAGGGGGTGGGGCACATTGTATTCAGGCCGTGGCTCTGGTTCCCTCAGACCCACAGCTGTTTGCAGCCATCTCCCACTCTGGGCTTCCCTGGACACTGACAAAATGGGAGACTTGGTAGCCCTTCATCCTACTAACCAAATTAGAGGTGCAGAATGTTCTAGAAGCACAGTGTGTGTGTGTGTGTGTGTGTGTGTGTGTGTCCGGTGGTATCTTCTCTCTGTGGCCTTTGGTATCTACATTGTAGATTGGGCGGTGGTTCCCTCCCACTCCAGCCCTCCCCCACAGGGCTAACTCTTGGCGGGGGCCAGGGGGTGCCCTCCACAGGGCCCCTGCGCCTCAGGAGGGTCACTGTGCCCTGCTTTAGCCACTTCCCAGCCAAGGCCCACTGCACTGAACTGGAAGGTGTCTCCCCAAACCCGTGGCCAGCTTGTGGCGGCCCTGGGCCCAACGCGGCTCTGAAGCCAGGGTGCCCTTTCTGCTGCGCCCAGAGGAATGGCCGCAGGTTGAGATCGGGGATGATGGGCCTACAGCTTCCCCTCAGGCTGGCCTTCCCGCTTGGCTGTGGCCATCAGACCATCAGAGCAGTGCCCCCTAGGAGGGCTGGGGATCCTGTGCCCCCCTCTGGCAGGGTGATCCTGGACCAGGACCAGGGAGGGGCTCCCAGCTGGTGATAAGGACATGTGCTCTGCCCAGCCCCCAGGAAGCCACCTCCGCACACCCCCGAGGCCCCTGTGGTGAAGGCCAAGACAGAGAGTTCCGTGACTCTCAGCTGGTCCCCCCCGCCCGCCGGGGATCGCCCTGTCCCCATCGATGGCTACGTGGTGGAGAAGAAGCGATTGGGCACCTACACCTGGAGCCGGTGCCATGCGGCCGAGTGGGTGGCCACCCCTGAGCTGACGGTGGACAGTGTGGCCGAGGAGGGGGACTTCCAGTTCCGGGTGTCAGCTGTAAACGGCTTCGGCCAGAGCTCCTACCTTGAGTTCCCGGGGACGGTCCACCTGGGTAAGTGTGGAAGGTTCTGTTCCCATTGGCTTCCAGACAGCGGCCTGCAGGGTGCCTGCTGCTGAGGCACCCAGACCTAGAGCACAGCCCAGCCTTGGCGAGGCCACAGTGGCTCTTTATTCACATGGAGCCTCTTTATTCACGGCAGCGGGTGGGGGTCCTGATGCTGGCGCCTCCTCGTGGGAAGGGGAAGGGACTCTGAGACAGGACTCGAGGCCCCTCGGAACCTCTGTGTCCACCAGCCCCAGGGGACCAGGCGGCACAGCTGCACCCCCACCTCTGGAGTGTAGGATCCGAGGGGACCTTGCGTGGCTCTAGCTTGTCCCTACTCAGTTCGGAACCTGCGATCTCTCATGGTTGGCGTGGGCCTGTCTGACGGGCTTCCTGGAGGAGAGGGCACATGGGCCCAGGCTCGGGGGGGGGGGGGGAAGAGGAGGGGAGGCCAGGCGCCCTGCTCCTTCCTGAAGCCCCTACCCTGCAGCACCCCAGCTGGCGGTGAAGACGCCTCTGAAGGCAGTGGAGGCGGTGGAGGGCAGTGAGGTGACCTTCTCTGTGGACCTCACTTCGGTCTCTGCGGGCGAATGGTTCCTGGATGGGAAGGCTCTGAAGGCCAGCAACACATACGTGATCCGCTGCGAGGGCACGCGGCACGTGCTCACCATCCGCTCGGTACCCGCCAGCCTGCATGGCGCTGAGCTCAAGTTCGTGGCCAATGGCATCGAGAACAGCGTCCGCATGGAGGTCCGAGGTAGGTGGGCCCCAGCCCATGACCCCCGGGGCCTCTCCAAGCTCTCTTTCCTCTAAGGGTGGGGGCAGGAGTGGGACCTGTGACCCTAGGCCCAGGGGTCCTGGGGCGTGCTGGTGGGTCGCTGGGTTTGTGGCCTGGGCAAGCAGGACCAGATTTTTTTTTTTTTTTTTTTTTTGGGGGGGAGGGTATGTGAAGCAGCTTGCCCTGCCTGGGGGGTGTCCCCTGCCACAGGGTATGAGCGGACGAGGGGCTGGACTCCTGATGACACCGAGGCTCATGTCTCCATTTTCCTCCTCCTCCTCCACTCTCGGTCACCTCCACACGCTCTCTCTCCACCTGTGGGGGCCCCCCAGGGCTGACCACCAAGCATCCAACGGAAGTTCGGGAGGTGCTGGCCCGGCTACACGAGGAGGCACAGCTCCTGGCGGAGCTGTCAGACCAGGCCACGGCGGTAACGTGGCTCAAGGACGGCCGAGCGCTGCCCCCGGGCCCCAAGTACAAGGTGCAGGCTTCGGCAGGACGGCGGGCACTGCTGGTGCGGGACGTGGCGCGGGACGATGCTGGCCTGTATGAGTGTGTCAGCCGTGGGGTCCGCATCGCCTACCACCTGTCAGTTCAAGGTGAGCATGTCCACATGTGTCCACGTGCTCTGGCCACTGCTACAGCTACCGCATTCTGTACCCAACTCTGGGCAGGCTCTAGGGGGCCAGGGCAATGGGAGCTGTTGTTCTCTGTGGCTGGGTAAGTTAGGGGGCATTTTCAGGTGACTGTGGGGATGGTGGCTCAGGTTACCCCTGTTACGGGTGGGGAAGGGGAAAGCTCAGGTGGCTCCATGGGGACAGTGGGGGTGTGGGAAGGTGCTCACTCTGCCCCATGGAGAGAGTGGGGGCCAGGGCTTTGTTCAGTAGAGGGAGGGACCCCCTGGGGAAGTCCTAACAGTCCATGGCAGTGGTGGCTTGGAAGTCAGCAGGCCCTGTGTGAAGGGACCCCGGGCTGGGCTGAGCCAGGGCTCCACCTGGTCCCAAAGCCCTGAGAGCCTGCATTTGCTGGTGTGTGGGTGTGCTCACAGGCCTGCCCCCTCCCCCAGCTGCCCTCGCAGGACTCACGCCCTTCCTGCACAAGGACTCGGCAGGCGG
Organism: Nyctalus aviator; assembly: GCA_036971965.1. Taxonomy (NCBI): domain Eukaryota; kingdom Metazoa; phylum Chordata; class Mammalia; order Chiroptera; family Vespertilionidae; genus Nyctalus; species Nyctalus aviator. The sequence continues at coordinate 6,096,524 of CM072927.1, read as the reverse complement.
CTGCGTGGACACGGTGGCCGGGGGTCCGGCCCACTTTGAGTGCGAGACCACGGAGGCCCACGTGTCTGTGCGCTGGTTCAAGGACGGCTTGGAGCTGGGCCGCTCCTGCTCCCACTTCTCGCAGGAGGATGTGGGCACGCGGCATCGACTGGTGGCCAGCTCAGTCACCAGGCAAGACGAGGGCACCTATTCGTGCCGTGTGGGCGAGCACTCAGTGGATTTCCAGCTGCGTGTCTCTGGTGAGTCGGCAACTCAAGGGCTTGGTCAGTGGGGAGGAGGTCTGGGACTTGTGAGGTAGAGCTGCCTGGCTCTTCATTGATCATGTGAATGCTTGGGGTGGGACAGTTGCTTGGGTTTGGGAAAAGAAATTACCCCCAAAATGAGCACTGAGATGGATGAACGGTGCTAAATAAGAAGGAACTGTGAAGTCGTTGTCTTCCTTTTAATTTTTTTTATTAAATTATTATCTGTGTACATATTTTAACATTGCTCGCCCCTCCCATACATACCCTCCCTCCCCAGAGTTTTGTGTCCATTGGTTGTACTTATATGCATGTATACAAGTCCTTCGGTTGATCACTTATCTCCCCCAGATCTCCCTACCCTCCCTGATGTAATTTTACAGTCTGCTTGTTGCTTTACTGTCTTTATATCTGACTTTTGGTTTGTCAGTTTACAATGTTCTTTAATACCCATAAATGAGTGAGGTTATGTGGTGTTTCTCTTTCATTGACTGGCTTATTTTACTCAGCATGATGTTCTCTAGTTCTATCCAGGTTGCTGCAAATGATGAGAATTCCTTCTTTTTTATGGCAGCATAGTATTCCATTGTGTAGATGTACCATAGTTTTTTGATCCAATCATCTGCTGACGGACACCTAGGCTGTTTCCAGATTCTAGCTATTGTAGATTGTGCTGCTGTGAACATAGGGGTGCATATATCCTTTCTGATTGGTGTTTCTAGTTTCTTGGGATATATACCTAGGAGTGGGATTACTGGGTCAAATGGGAGTACCATTTTCATTTTTTTGAGGAAACTCCACACTGTTCTCCACAGTGGTTGCACCAGTCTGCATTCCCACCAGCAGTGCACGAGGGTTCCTTTTTCTCCACAACCTCGCCAACACTTGTCATTTGTTGTTTTGTTGATGTTGGCCATTCTGACAGGTGTGAGATGGTACTGCATTGTTGTTTTGATTTGCATCTCTCAGATAATTAGTGACTTTGAGCATGTTTTCATGTGCCTTTTGGCCTTCCTTCTGTCTTTTTTTGAAAATATTCTATTTAGGTCCGTTGCCCATTTTTTAATTGGATCATTCATCTTCCTTTTATTTAGTTGTATAAGCTGTTTGTAGATGTTGGAGATTAAACCTTTATCAGTGGTAACATTTGCAAATATGTTCTTTCACACAGTGGGCTTTCCTGTTGTTTTGTTGATGGTTTCTTTTGCTGTAAAAAAGCTTTTTATTTTGATGTAGTCCCATTTGTTTATTTTCTCTTTAGCTTCCATTGCCCTAGGGGCAGTATCAGTGAAGAAGTTCTTTTGGCATATGTCTGAGATTTTGTTGCCTGTGGGTGCTTCTAGTATTTTTATGCTTTTCCGTCTTATGTTTAAGTCCTGTATCCATTTTGAGTTTATTTTTGTGTATGGTGTAAGTTCGTGATCTAAGTTCCATTCTTTTGCATGTATCTGTCCAATTTTCCCAACACCATTTATTGAAGAGACTGTCTTGATTCCATTGTATATTCGTGCCTCCTTTGTCAAATATTAATTGAGCATAGTGATTTGGGTTGATATCTGGACTCTCAATTCTATTCCATTGATCTATATGTCTGTTCTTGTGCCAGCATGAGGCTGTTTTGAGAACAGTGGCTTTGTGATACAGCTTGAAGTCTGGTATTGAGATCCCTCCTACTTTACTCTTCTTTCTCAGGATTGCTGTGGCTATTCGGAGTCTTTTATTGTTCCAAATGAACTTTTGGAGAGTTCTTTCTAGGTCAGTGAAATATGCCGTTGGTATTTTAATGGGGAGTGCATTGAACCTATAGATTGCTTTAGGAAGTATGGACATTTTGATGATGTTGATTCTACCAATCCATGAACATGGTATGTTCTTCCATCTGTTTACATCTTCCTCTATCACTTTTTTCAGTGTCGTGTAGTTTTCCGCGTATAGGTCCTTTGCTTCCTTAGTTAAGTTTATTCCTAGGTATCTTAACTTTTTTTGGTGCGATGATAAACGGAATTGCTTTTTTAGTCTCTGTTTCTATAAGTTAGCTGTCGTTGTCTTTCTTTTAAAGATCAGAGGAGGCTGAGCAGACCCAAAAGGTGTTGGCAGCATCCTCAGCAGGATAGAGTTGGACCTCAGTGACTGAGGTCCCGGCTCCTTCTAGAAGCCACTAGGGCCTCTTGATGGGTTCTCTGAGTCCTGCAGCACCGCCTTGCCCCCAGGACAGGCTTTGTCAGCCCCGCTGCCACCCTCTTACTGAGGCAGCAGTCAGGCCCCCTGTGCTGGGAGGACTGTGCTGCAATACCCGACCACAAAGGATCTCGGGGGACCGGTGGTTTCCGTGTTTGAGCCTTATTGTGGCTTCAGGGGTCAACCGCTGTGGGGCCTCTGACTGTGCATCCCTCCCTGTTCCCAGAGCCCAAGGCGGTGTTCGCCAAGGAGCAGTCTGCACACAGCGAGGTGAAGGCCATGGCCGGGGCCAGTGCCACGCTGAGCTGCGAGGTGGCCCAGGCCCAGACGGAGGTGACGTGGTACAAGGATGGCAAGAAGCTGAGTGGGAGCTCGAAAGTGCGTGTGGAGGCCACGGGCTGCACCCGGCGGCTGGTGCTGCAGCAGGCGGCCAAGGGGGACAGCGGGGAGTACAGCTGCGAGGCCGGGGGCCAGAAGGTCACCTTCCATCTGGATGTCCCAGGTCAGTTCTTTGGTGGCACTAACTTAGCTTTATGTGTAGGTAATGACTACAGCCGGGCACATCCTGTCTCTCTTTCCACTGGACCTCACCTTTTTAGCCTTCTCTCCTCCATCTCCCATATCATCCCAGTGGTGGGGCCAGACAAAGCTGGGTGGGCAGCATGTGAGCAGAAGGGAGAGGTGATCCTGTACACACAGAGTTATGCTCAGGTTTTGCTCAGTCATGGTTCCCAGCACCTGCCAGAGCCTTCTGGGTGCTCCTCACCAGCCGGGACTTGGGCTCTACCTGTCAGGTGGAGTCTGAGGGCGACGAGTCGTCTCTTACCTGTGTCATGTGAATTTCCTACTCCCCACGTCCTGGTAGCTCTCAGATGCCCACACCCATCCACATGGGCAGATACACGTTTGAATTTCCTTACAACAGAATATGGGGAAGTCTCTGCCACCCAGTCTTACTCGATCCATCTCAAGACTAAACCATGTGTTAGCCAATTGTAGCTTTTCAGGGCACTCCCTTGTGTGTGGATATAGAAGTTATTGGATCCTCACTTGGAGCAAAATCTAGATCCATTTTTTCTTGCAAGGTCTGTGCAAAAAGTAAACAGAGTCCAGAGCATTGTTAGGTGTGTGCCAGGGACCTGTACCTGTGAGGTCTGGAATTCTCTTCCTAAAGTACATCTTGGTTTCCTTTTGTGTCCTGTGTCAGAATCACCTGAGTCTGATGTATAGATTTAGACACGGAGAGGAATAAGGAGCTTCTCCCAATCTGCATGGCTTGTTGAAGACAAGAAACTCTAGCGATAGCCCTTGACTGTTTTGTCAGAATATATGCCATAGTGTTTCCTAATGACTCATGTGTATTCGTCCCTGTCTGCTTTGTTCACAGAGATGTCTGTGAACTAACTGTGTTTTCATTTTGTTAGGAGAGTTTTAATCTCAGATCTACTTCCCGGTGCCTCAACATAACAGTTTGGTGTTATATTTGTGTACCATAACTTGTGGTTGTGTGTAGATACAGAAATAAAATCCACCAAACATTTTTAATTGTTACTTTAAGAGAATATGACAAAAGATTTTGTAGGAGTAAACATGAAAATGTTTGAGAAATTGACCAAATTATTAGAAAACTATATGAAAAGTGGCATAAGATTTGACAGCTAAAATAGTCCTGCAATCCTTTTCAATAAATGGAACCACAATAAAAAAAAAAAAGTTTATATAGGTCAAGATGGCTCCAATGGAAAATATATGAACTATTCTATAAGGACATTGTTGAGTGTTCATGGAGATCCTTGTAGAGCTAGAGAAGGACAAAGAGTCCCTGGCTTATTACGTGACATCTATCACCAACATCTGATTGATAGGGAGAGTTCAAATAATGGGCCACTCCCCTTTGGAGACCCAAGGCCAAAATCTGAAGCTAAGCAGTATCAAAATGAATGGGCAATGTATTAAGAGGACAGTGCAGTATAAAGAAAGTCACGGCCCAGCTTGTGAGGTCAGCAAATCAACCTCACTCAAGTCATGAGCAGATTGAAACTAAAATATGAAGTAATTGCCTCATCAGTGCAGAGCTGAGTTTTGATAACATTGAATATTAGAAATCTAGAAGAAATGTTTATTAATATCTATTCATGCCATGGATTCTTAACCAATTATAAAGAAAACAGTTCATACTTCTGATAAATGATCCTGAAGGACAACTAGGTAACCACACTAAGTGACACTTGAAGGCTTTGCCTGTGAGAGCAGGAACAGGCAAGGGGGCTCACAATCACCACTTTTGTCAGCAGGAAATAAAGTAAAATGTATAAAAGTGTGAAAAACTGGAATGAAATTCAGATAATATTATTTATGCAAAAGATACATCATTAGACTTGGTGGGAGTGGGGAGAAGTATTACGGTGCCCCAAATTCCCATGAACAGACACAGCACAGAAGAGCAAACAGTAAAGACCGAAAACATAGCCAAGGCCCACCACTTTGTGAGTCATCCACACCATGGAAGAGACAGGCTCAGGAGGCACAGTTCAGTCCCCTGGGAGGCCAGCAGGTGACACAGGGAAGGCAGGTGGGAGGTGAAGCCCAGGACCTGTCCCTGGCTGGGTGGGAATGCTCCCTGCACATCCGGGAAAGACTTGGTCACTTGGGGAGGGTGTGTGCACCCCTCCTGGCCTGAAGCCCCTCTGCTAGAGGGTGTGTGCTCCGGAGAAGTCCATCATGGTGTCTCCAGCAGAGACTGCCCCCTGGGCAGGGGTCAATGTGCAAATGAATGAGCTGAGAAGGTGCTGGGGCTTCTGCAGGCCCCACAGAGCCTTGAGGATTTTCCCTCCCTGCCACCACTTGCATCCCGAGTGCTGTCCTCCTGATTTAGAAAATATCTTTGACCCTGTGTGTGCCTCCCTGCCTGCAGAGCCCAAGGCGGTGTTTGCCAAGGAGCAGTCTGCACACAGCGAGGTGAAGGCCATGGCAGGGGCCAGTGCCACGCTGAGCTGCGAGGTGGCCCAGGCCCAGACGGAGGTGACGTGGTACAAGGATGGCAAGAAGCTGAGTGGGAGCTCCAAAGTGCGTGTGGAGGCCACGGGCTGCACCCGGCGGCTGGTGCTGCAGCAGGCGGCCAAGGGGGACAGCGGGGAGTACAGCTGCGAGGCCGGGGGCCAGAAGGTCACCTTCCATCTGGATGTCCCAGGTCAGTTGACGAAGCAGAGGTTTGAGCACCCTGGGAACAGGCCTGGAGACATGTTTCAGTGTGTGTGCAGGGGCTGCGGGCAGCAGCTCTCTCAGCGCCTGTTCAGCCAGTTATTTGTTGTTGAGTAACAAATATCCCCCAAACCTAGAGGCCTGGAAAAACTGCGATTACTGTCCCGATTCTGTGGGTCAGGGCTCCGTGGGGTTGGCTCCTCTCTGCTCCTGTGGTTTTGGTGGCGACATAAGGAGCCAGCCTGACCTCATTCTGATACCCCAATTAGGATGGCTCCCAGGGGAGGAGCTGATGGGGGTTTAGGTCTCTCTCTCCTGTGATGTTGGCTGGTCTACTTCTATTTCTGAGATCCCATTCTCTTCTGGTGGCATCTCACCCACAGGCCTTTTTCTTCACTGGCCAGTCTGGGCTCCTTCACATAGTGTCTGGGTTCCCTTAGGGAATGGTGGATACCATAGGGCTTGCTAATATCTATCTCCAGCCATCCCAGAATGTCACCCCCTCTGTGTAAAGCCAAGGATAAGGCCAACTTGATTCCAAAGGGGGAGAAGTAGAGCAGTGGCTCCCCGAGGACCACATCCAGCAGTCTCTCACAGGGACCTGGCAGAGGCTCAGGCGCTGTCTGTCTCTCATTCTCCGCCATCCTAAGCGTTTCACCGTTTTCATTCTAATGCTTATGGTCACAAGATGGCTCTCACAGCTCCAGCCAGCACCTTCAAGATGGGAAGAATTGCAAGGGATGTTTTTATATTTTTACTGCTGTGCAACAAATGATGACATACTCCGTGGCTTAAAACTGCCTATCGATGGGCTCACCGTTCTGTAGGTGGGAAGTCCGAGCCTGGAGTGGCTGGATTTTTGGCTCAGGGTCTCAGAGGTTGGAATCCACATGCCATTCATTGAATCCTCTGGGAGTCCTCTTCCAAGCTCATCTAAGTTGTTGGTGACTTCCATCCCTGGCAGGTATGAGTGTGAGGCTGTTCCCTGGCTGGCTGGCTGGCAGATGGAAGCCGCTTTTGGTCCTTTGCCATATGGTCCCTCCCTCTTCAGGCCAGCCGTGGAGAATCCTCCTGTGTCCAGTCTTTGGCCAGAAAGGGCCCTTCCCTTCCAGGGCTCCCCTGATGAGTTTAGGCTCACCCAGGGTCATCTCCCTTTGATGAATTAAAAGACAGCTGACCTGGGACCTAAATTCCTTCTGCAGAATCGCTCACAGCAGTGTGCACATGCATTATTGTGTTTGGCGGGCTAGCTTGGAGAGACTGTGTGAATATCTTGGAGCATTTCTATCTAGCACTGGGTGTTACCTGTTGTCTCTTCTGTTTGGAAGGCAGGTGCTCTCCTTTCTGGGAGCCAGAAGAAGTTTTCCCTTAAGCCTTTTGCCAGGTGTGGGTCCCACAGCCACGCCTGCTCTAGGAGCCTGGGAGATGAGCCCCTGACCTTCCTCTCCTGTTAGTGGGACATCGAGACTGGAGGAGGTGGGTCTGTTGAGGGGGCTGTGTGGCAGGTTGGCCCATGCCCACATCAGGGTGGTCACACCCTTCCAGGCTATCTGTGAAGGGAACAGAGTATGGACAGGGTCAGAGCTCAGTCGTGCCTCTTAGCAGCTGGATGACCTTGGGCAAGTTGTTAATGTCCTGTCCCCCTGAAATTCACACCCATTGGGCACTTCAGATTGTAGCCTTTTGTGGAAATAGGGTCTCTGCAGATGTCCTCACTGGGTGATCTCTAGATGAGATGATCTGGATGAGGTAGGCCCTGAATCCAGTGACAGGGGTCCTTATAGAAAAAAGAAGGGGAGATTTGAGACACACACACACTCAGGGAGATAGCCATGTGACAACAGAGGCAGAAATGGAGGGATGTGGCCACAAGCCCAGGGATGCTTGAGGCACCAGCAGCTGGAAGGGGAAGGAAAGACCCTCTCTGGAGCCTGTGGCCCTGTAATATCTTGATCCTGGGCTTCTGGCCTCCAGACCTGCAGAGGATAGATCCCTGTGGTTTTAGCCCGGTGTGTGGTCACTTGTTCTAGCCTCCCTGGGGGCTCCTGCAGTCATCCTCTGTATCTCAGTGTTCTCCTTTGTGAAGTGGGTGGTAATAGAGCTTCTAGGGCTGTGCCGAAGGACTGCCCCCTAAGCCCACCCCTGCTGCTCTGCAATGGCACGGCCCACTTCCCACCACCTCCCTCCAAGCCAGTCTGAGTTCTGACCACTGGCCTGGGTTCTGGGTATGAGGTAGGCAAGGGAAGGTCTGAGCTTGCTTGGTGGGCCAGAGATCCAGGCAGCAGGCCCTTGTGTTGGTCTTGGAGGATGAACCCAAGTGTGCCGGGCAGGCAGTACAATAGGAATTGTGCATGTGCCCGGGTGTCCAGAAAGTTCTGGATGGCAGCAGCTGGCTGTGTCTGAGGATTGGGCAGGAGGCTGAGCAGAAACCGTGTTGGATTATTAAGGCCAAGCTTTCCAAACCATGGTTTTTCTTCAGAACACACTTCTCTGAAGCGGGACCCAGAGACCTGTGTGTTCACAGGCCAACGCAGCTCTGTCAGGTTTCTGCACAGAGAAGGGATGCTCTTACACCCGGGCCAGAGGCTTCCTTGGGCTGCATAGCGAGGGGCTAGAGGCCCACAGGCCTCCGGGGCTGCACCCCAAACTGGTGGTCTTTGCATAGAGTTTTCTTTAAATTGAGCTCTTTAAAATTATTTATTTATTGATTGATGAGGTAGAAAGAGAGAGAGAAAGAGAGAGAGAGAGAGAGAGAGAGAGAGAGAGAGAGAGAGAGAGAGAAAGGGAGATAGATTTGTTGTTCCACTTATTTATGCATTCACTGGTTGATGTTTATATGTGTCCTGACCCTGTGAGCAAAGTTTTTTTTGGTAGTCTCTCTCTTTTATTCCATTGATCTGTGTGTCTGTTTTGTGCCAATACCACAGCACTGTTATGATTATTACTAGAGGCCCAATGCGTGAAGATTTGTATAAGAACGTGCCTTTCTTCCCCTGGCTGCCAGCACTGCCTTTGCTCTGGCCCAGAGCCACCTTTCCACCTTCTCACACTGCCCAGAGGCCTAGAGCTGCTGGAGCAGTGAGGAACTTCTTCGACCCACCCCGTCCCTGGTCACTCAATGCCTGAATATGCAAATTAATCCTTTATATTTGTTGGCTTAATTTGCATACTCACTCCTGATTGGCTGGTGGGTGTCACGAAGGTACGGTCAATTTACATCTTACTCTTTTATTAGTGTAGATAGCTTTGTAGTATAGTATGAAATCAAGAAGTGTGATACCTTCAACTTTATTCTTCTTCCTCATTCATGGTTGGCTATTCATAGTCTTTTGTGATTCCATATAAATTTTAGGATTATTCTAGTTCTAAGAAGAATGTCATTGTATCTTGATAGGAATTGCATTGAATCTGCATGGTTATTTTAGCAATATTAATCCTTCCTATCGATGAGCATGTCTTCAACATCTTTCTTCAATGTCTTAGTCTTCAGAGTACAGGTCTTTCACCATCTTGGTATTTATTCCTAGGTATTTTTAAAATATATATATTTTATTGATTTTTCACAGAGAGAAAGGGAGAGGGATAGAGAGTTAGAAACATCGATGAGAGAGAAACATCGATCAGCTGCCTCTTGCACACCCCCTACTGGGGATGTGCCTTCAACCAAAGTACATGCCTCTGACCGGAATCAAACCTGGAACCTTTCAGTCCACAGGCTGATGCTCTATCCACTGAGCCAAACCAGTTTTGGCCCTAGGTATTTTATTTATTTATTTACTTATTTTGATGCAGTCGTAAAAGGGATTGGTTGCTTAATTTTTTTGTCTGATTGTATAGGAATGTGATAGATATCTGTATATGAACTTTATATCCTGCTACTTTATTCAATTCTTTTATTAATTTTACTAGAGGCCCAGTGCACAAATTTGTGCATGGTTGGAGTCCCTCGGCCTAGCCAGCGATTGTGGCCCATCAGGGCTGGATCAGCTGCAGGGAAGGACCGTGTGAGGTTGGCTGGGTGGGAGGAGGTGCTGAGGGACCTTGTCTGTGGGACCACACTGACCACCAGGGAGAGCTCCTGCGTTGAGCGTCTGCCCCCTAGTGATCAGTGTGCATCATAGCAACTGGTCGACTGGTCGTTTTGGTTGTTTGGTTGTAATGGTCGCTTAGGCTTTTATATGTATAAATTAACCTTTTTTTGTGGAATCTTTAGGTTTTCTATATATATATACCATGTCATCTGCAAATTGTGATAATTTCACTTCTTCCTTTCCAATTTGGATGCCTTTTATTTCTTTTCTTTTTAAAAAATATATTCTCATTGATTTTAGAGAGGAAGGGAAAGGGAAAGAGAGACAGAAACATCAACGATGAAAGAGAAGCATTGATCGGCTGCCTCCTACATGCCCCCCCCTCCCCACACTGGGGATTGAGACTGCAACCCAGGCATGTGCCCTTGACCAGAATTGAACCCGGGATCATTTAGTCCATAGGCTGACATTCTGCACTCTGTCCATTGAGCCAAACTGGCTAGAGCTTTTATTTCTTTACCTTGTTGGATTTCTGTGGCTAGGACTTCAGTACTATCTGTATATATAAAAGGCTAATTTGCTAAGTCTGGGTAATGATGTCAAGTAGCAATGCCCAGCTTTCTCTTTGTATGGACTAGGCTCCTTGGAGTTTCTTCAGCCCAGGATCACGACTTTCTTTATAGTCAGGTGGAAACACTTTACTCTTTAACTAAATGTCTGTGAAGTGTTTTCCCGTGCCTCATCTCATTTGATACTCACAGAAGTCCTAGAGTAGGTAGATAAGAGACTTAGTGGAATCTTGTTTTCTTTTTATTAGCTGGAAAATGGAGATTTAAAAAACTTAGAAACTTGACCTGACTGAAAACAAGTAGGAAATGGTGGATCTTGAAAATGACTTCAGGTTATCTCACTGCACAGAATATAGTCAAGCACTGCTGCAGTTAAATATTTTACCCTTTGTTCTCCCTGTGTGATGTACAATAATAATCTGCTTCAAGTTGATATTTACTTACCTGAAAGAAAAGTTGGGGTGCTTCACTGGGATGGAAAAAGTTTAGCTAAATCAGAAAGCAGGTCTAATTAAGCAAGTTTATTCTACTGTATATCTATAAAAGGCTAAGTTGACTTGCGCATGTGCCATACATATGAAGTTCTGCTGGAGCCAATCATATGTGCGTGTTTTCATCTGTCATTGTCAATTGTGAATTTGGCTGACGCTTCTATTATAGAGAAAGGGTGACTAGTGATATTAATATACTTCTTTTAATTAATTTCCTTTCAATGTGCACAAATTAATTCGTGCACTAGGCCACTTGTGTTGAATAATAGTGATGAGAGTGGGCATCCATGTCTTGTTTCTGATCTTAGAGGAAGAGTTTTCAGGTTTTCACCATTGAGTGTGATGTTAGTTGTGGGTTTATTATATAAGTCCTTTATCAAATTGAGGTAAGTTTCTCCTACACTGTGGTCAGCAAACTGTGGCTCAAAGCCACATGCAGCTCTTTTGGCCCTTTGAGTGTGGCTCTTCCACAAAATACCACGGCCTGGGAAAGTCTATTTTTTAAAACTTTTATTTATTTTTTTCCATTTTTTAATTAAGATATATGTGAACATATCTTAACCATTGCCTCCCCACCCCACTCCCATACGTGCCCTCACCCCCCAGTGTTTTGCGTAGGCGAGTCTATTTTGAAGAATTGGCATTAGAAGAAGTTTAAGTTTAAAAAATTTGGCTCTCAAAAGAAATTTCAATTGTTGTATTTGGCTCTGTTGACTAATGAGTTTGCCAACACACACTTTGTTGAGAGTATTTTGTTTGTTAATCATCACCCAAGGATATTTTTTCATTGTGGCTAGAACTTCCAGTACTGTATTGAATAAGAGTGCTAAAAGTGGACATCCCTATCTTGTTTCTATTCTTAGGGAAAATGCTTTGCCTATTGAATATGATGTTGGCTGTAGGTTTGTCATATAGGGCTTTATTATGTTGTGGTATGATCCCTCTACTCCACTCCACTTTGCTGAGATTTTTTATCAAAAAAGTGTGTTGGATTTTGTTGAATGCTTTTTTCTATGTTGGTTGATATGATCATGTGATTTTTGTCTTTCAATGTTTATGTGATATGTCACATTTATTGATTTGTGAATGCTGTACCAGACTTGCGTTCCTGGAATAAATCCAACTTCTTCATGATGTGTGATCTTTTTTAATATATTGCTGGGTCTGATTTGCTAATATTTTGTTGAGGATTTTAGCATCAATGTTCATTAGGGACATTTGCCTGTAATTCTCTTTATTTGTAGTATCTTTATATGAATTAGGATAATGCTGGCTTTATTAAAAGAGCTTGCAAGTGTTCCTTCCTCTTGGATTTTTTTGGAATAGTTTGAGGAGTATGGGTGTTAGTTCTTTGAATGTTTGGTGAAATTCCCCTGTCAAGCCATCTGGATAAAGCTTTTGTTTGCTGGGAGTTTTTTAAAGAATGTTTCTAGTCCATAAGTTGTTATTGCTCTATTGAGGTTTTCTGATTCTTCCTGATTCAGATTTATAAGATTGTATTTTTCTAGGAATTTGTCCATGTCATCGAGGTTTTCCGGCTTGGTGGCATATAATTGTTCAATCCTTGGTATTTCTGTGGTATTAGTTGTTACTTCTCCGCTTTCTTTTCTGATTTTATTTATTTGGATTGGCTCTTTTTGTTTCTTGAGTCTAACTAGTGGTTCATCTATCTTATCTTTTCAAAGAACCAACACTTGGTTTCATTGACCTTTTGTATTGTTTTTTTCTTTTTAGTCTCTATGTCATTTGTTTCCACTTAAACCTTTATTATTTCCTTCCTTCTACTTACTCTGGGTTTTTCTTCTTGTTTTCCTTCAAATTATTTTAGTTGTAAGGTTAGATAGAATTTGTGTGTGTGTGTGTGTGTGTGTGTTTTAAGGTAGGCTTATAGTATTATAATCTTGCCTCTCAGGACCGCCTTTGCTGTGTCCCACATATTTTAGGTTTTTGTGTGTTCATTTGTTTCCTGGAAGTTTTTGATTTCTCCCTTGATCTCATTGGTAACCCATTTATTGTTTAATAAGATGCTATTTAGCTTCCATGTGTTTGAATATTTTGGAGTGTTTTTTATTACAATTGATTTTTAATTTTATTCCATTGTGATCTGAGAAGATGCTTGATATGATTCCAATCTTCTTGAACTTGAAGAGACTTACTTTGTGTTCTAACATGTGGTCTATCTTTGAGAATGACCCATGTGCACTTGAGAAGAATGTATATTCTGCAGCTCTGGGGTGAAATGTCCTGTGTCAGTTAATTACATGTGATCTAGTGTGTCATTTAGGATCCCTGTTTCCTTGTTTATTTTTTTGTCTAGAAGATCTATCCAGTGATGTCAGTGGGGTTTTAAAGTCCCCTACTATGATTGTGTTGCTGTCTCCCTTTAAGTTCTCAAGAAGTTTGTAATACACACACACTTGAATGATTCTATATTGGGTGCATATATGTTTGCCAGGATTATATCCTCTTGTATCCATCCTTCACTATTATGCAGTGACCTTCATTGTCTTTTGCTATGGCCTTCATTTTGAAATCTATTTTTTCATATATGAGTATTGCTACCCCAGCTTTTTCTTTCATTTCTATTTGCATGGAAGCATTTTTTTCCATTCCTCCACTTTCATTTTGTATGAGTCTTTGGTTCTGAGGTAGGTCTCTTGTAGACAGAATATAATGGGTCATGTTTTCTTATCCAGTCAGCTACCCTTTGTCTTTAAAAAAAAAATATATATATATATATATATATATATATATATATATATATTTTATTGATATTTTACAGAGAGGAAGAGAGAGGGATAGAGAGTTAGAAACATTGATGAGAGAGAATCATCGATCAGCTGCCTCTTGCACACCCCCTACTGGAGATGTGCCCACAACCAAGGTACATGCCCTTGACCAGAATCAAACCCGGGACCTTTCAGTCCGCTGGCTGATGCTCTATCCACTGAGCCAAACTGGTTTCAGCTACCTTTGTCTTTTGATTGGAGCATTTAAGCCATTTATATTTTTTATGCCTGCATCCTTCTCTTTCTATTTCTTTTTCTTACACTACTTCCGTTAGCAATTATTGCAGTGCTGGTTTGGTAGTGATAAACGACTTTAGCCCTTTTTTTTTTTTTTTTTTTTCTAATCTGTGAAGCTCTTTTTGAAGGATAGTCTTGCTGGATAGAGTAGTCTTGGATTCAGACACTTGCTTTGTAATATTTGGTATACTTCATGACACTCCCTTCTGTTCTGAAGTTTTTGCTGACGGTCTCATGGGACCTCCCTTGTAGATAATTTTCTGTATCTTTCTTGATACCTTTAAGGTTCTTTCTTTGTCTTTAACATTTACCATTTTATTTTAAAATATATTTTTATTGATTGCAGAGAAGAAGGGAGAGGGAGAGAGAGAGAATCATTATTGGCTGCTTCTTGCATGCCTCACACTGGAGATGGAGCCCACACCCAGGCATGTGCCCTGACTGGGAATTGAACCCTGACCTCCTGGTTCATAGGTCAATGCTCAACCACTGAGCCATGCTGGTCAGACAATGTTTGCCATTTTAATTATGATATGTCAAGATGTGAGTTCTTTTGGGTTCATCTTGATTGGGACTCTCTGTGTTTCCTGAACTTGAGTGACTTTTTCTTACACCAGGTTAGTGAAGTTTTCTGTCATTATTTCTTAAAACAAGTATTCTATTCCTGGCTCAGATTCTTTGTCTTCTGGAACCCCTCTGATACAGAAGTTGTTACGTTTCTTATTGTTACAAAGCTCCCTTAAACAATCCTTCTTTTAAAATTCTTTTTGCTGATGCTTCTGATTGGGTGTTTTTCTTTGCTTTTTTTTTTTTTTTTTTTTTTTTTTTTTACCTTGTCTTCTAATTTGCTGATTTCTTCTCAGTTTCTTCAGATCTACTGTTGATTGCTTCCAGGGTGTTTTTTATTTGTTTGTTTGTTTGGTTTTTTTTTTCCTTCAGCTATGTCATTCTTCATTTCTGATTAATTCTTATTCATGATTTCTGTGTCTGTTGTCATGCTGATATTTTGCACTGAGTTCCTTATAGTTCTCACTAAGTTGTCTGAGAATATTTATAAACTTTATTTAAACTCTATATCTGATAATTTGCTTCCCTCCATTTCATGTAGCTCTTTTCCTGGAGATTCCTCCTGTTCTTTCATTTGGGGCCTATTTCTTTATTTCCCCCTCTTTTTTTTCTGTTTCTTTGTGTTTGTTTCTGTGTATTGAAGAAAACTCTTATGCCTCCAAATGGGACCCAGTGGTGTAGACTCCTTGATCTTCTGAGCTGTATGCTATGGGTTCTCCTGTTGAATTTGGGTCTTGATTTCTGTTGTTCCATTTGTGAATGAGTTTAGCCCTCCGGCTTATTGACTGTGAGTCCCAACCCCGACCTCATCATGCCAACTGTTATACACGTACTGACAGAATGAAACAATAGCAAACCAAAAAGAACATGAAGAAAATAACAACAACAACAACAAAAACCCTAAAAAGCAAACAAACAAAAATCAAACACCAACAATAATCAAAGCAGTAACCCAAGACGAAAAAGCAAGCAATCAAACAAAATCAGGCACACTAACAAAGACCTGAAGAATTAAAGGAGGAAAGCAAAATACTAAAATAAATTTAAAATTGAGTATATGAAATCAAAGAAGGAAGAGATCAGAAATAGTGTATCAAAATAAAAGGTAAAAAATAATCAATAATATAATAATAATTTTAAAAAGTAATAATATTAAATAAAATGAGATATAGAATAGGAAAAGAAGATGGAGAAAGAAAAAAGAGAACATGCCGAAACTGGTTTGGCTCAATGGATAGAGCGTCCGCTTGGGGACTGAAGTGTCCCGGGTTCGATTCTGGTCAAGGGCATGTACCTTGGTTGCGGGCATATCCCCAGTAGGGGATGAGCAAGAGGCAGCTGATCAATGACTCTGTCTCATCGATGTTTCTAACTCTCTCTCTCTCTCCCTTCCTCTGTACAAAATCAATAAAATATATTTTTAAAAAAAGAAAAAAGAGAAGAACAAATAATTGAATTAAATATAAGAACAAAAAGTAAAGAGACTAAGAAAGAAAAAATTTTTGGTTAAAATAAAAGATAGCAATGAGAGAATATGAGAAAAAAAGAGAGAAGATGAGAAAGAAAATCTAAACCAAATCAAATCCCACCCCCCCCAAAAAACACCCACACAAACAAAAGACCTTGAGTCTGCTATTTGTGGAGCTCACTGGATTTTGCTGTGATGCGGTTGTATCTGGCCCCTTGGTGTGTGGGTCGCAGGCCTCCCGGGCAGTTCTCTGGTGCTGCCCAATGTGAGTCACTGTCTCTGCCTAGCCTGGGCAGCCTGGCTGAAGCCTTATGGGTCCCCAAGTATTCTGGTGGGTGGGGCCTCCATAGTCCAGAGCTGTGTCTGCTCGGACTTGCCCCTTGAATATACTTGTTCTGGGCTGCTGTCCCTTCTCCCATGGAGCTAGGCTTGGTGGGGTATTTGGTCCAGATCAGGATGTTTTTAACAGGCTTGCCTTGGGGGTGGTGCCCTTAGCTTGTAGGAGGGGAGGTGACTCTTCCTCTCCTTCCAATGCCTCAGCTCTCCTGGATTGCTGGCACCCCTTGTTGCCACCTCTAGCAGTTGGGATTTAAGCAAAGCACACACAAAAAGCAAAATAGAACAAAAAAATCACTCTGCCCCACTTGGCTCTCTAATCTTTCAGCAAGGCCCACTCTCACTGTGCTCCCGCCTGGCCAGAGATGTTCGGGCACAGATTTCTAGCCCAGAGCTGTTCCACGGGGCAGGGAAGGAGCGGCTCCTCTTCATTTGAGGTTGGGAGGATTGTGCCTTTTCCCAGGACACTCAGACTGGCCCCCATCCTGCTCTTCCAGGAAAGTTTTTTGAGAGAATAATTGACCCCTCGGATTCACTGCTGGGTGGTCTGCTCAGACCCCTCTCCTGGCTAGAGTTCTGCTGAGTAGCCCTTCCCACAGATTCCAATCCGGGTGAGCTTCCCAGGCTGTACTGTAACCCAGTATTCACTTTTTGTCTGGGATAGGGTGGTCTGCGTTCCCCTGGTGGCCTGAATTCCTACTTATTCCCACTGCCCGATGCTATGTGGGCTCCCCTTCCCTTCTCTGTTGCTTTGGTTTGGGAATCCCTGTGTGTGGTTGATACTCTACTCTCCTAGGGGGCAGGAGCTGCTCTGCCACACTGTTCCTTTCCCAGCCAAGGTGCTTAGCTGTGCACATTGGCTCACCCACACCATGTCTTCTGTCCCCTCTCCACAGTCCACACTCACAGTATCTTTTTCAGGTGGTTTTTCAAGTTGAATGTTCTGATTAGCGTGCTACAAGCCCATTCTATTATCTTCTGGATTCCATATTTTCATATTTATTGCATTTATTGTGGTGACATTGGTTAATAGAATTATATAGGTTTTAAGTGTACAATTCTGTAATACATCATCTGCATATTGTATTGTGTGTTCATCACCCAAAGTGAAGTCTCCTTCTGTCACCATTTATCATCTCATTTACCCTCTTCTACCTGCCCCGTCCTTTCCTCTGGTAATTACCATACTGTTGTCTGTGCCAATGAGGTGTTTGGGTGCCATTTAATCCCTTCACCTATTTCAGCCAGCCTCCAACACCACTCCCCTCTGATAGATGTCAGTCTGTTCTCTGTATCTATGAGTCTGTTTCAATTTTGTTTGTTTTGTTCATTAACTAATATGGTTTTTGTCTGTCTCTGACTGTCTTATATCTCTGAGCTTATTACTCTCCAGGTCTATCTATGCCATCACTAAAGGTAGGTTTCTTTATTTTTTATGATCAAGTAGCATTCCGTTGTGTAAATGTACTACAGCTTTTTTATCCACTCATCTACTGCTGGGCACCTGGGCTGCTTCCAAATCTTGGCTATTGTAAATAACACTGCAATGAACATAGGGGTGCATATATTATTTTGAATTAGTGTTTTGAGTTTCTTCGGATATATTCCCAGAAGTAGAATCACTGAGTCAGAAGGCAGTTCCATTTTAAAAAATATATATTTCATTGAGTTTTTTACAGAGAGGAAGAGAGAGGGACAGAGAGTTAGAAACATTGATGAGAGAGAAACATCTATCAGCTGCCTCCTGCACACCCCCTACTGAAGATGTGCCCACAACCAAGGTACATGCCCTTGACCGGATTCGAACCTGGGACCTTTCAGCTGCAGGCCAATGCTCTATCCACTGAGCCAAACTGGTTTCGGCTAAAGGCAGTTCCATTTTTAATTTTTTGAGGAACCGCCATACTGTTTTCCATAGTGGCTTCACCAGTCTGCATTCCCACCAACAGTTCACAATGGTTCCTGTTTCTCCATACCTCACCTATTGTTGGTTGATTTATTGATAATAGTAATTATGACAGGTGTGAGGTGATATCTTACTGTGGTTTTAATTTTATTTCTCTGATGATTAATGATGCTGAGCATCTTTTCATATGTATATCTTCTTTGGAGAAGTGTCTATTCAGGTACTTTGCCCATTTTTTTTTATTGGATTGTTTGTGTTTCCGGTGTTGAGTTGTATCAGATCTTTATAAACTTTGGATATTAACCCCTTATCAGATATATCATTGGTGAATGTTTTCCCATTCAGTGGGCAGTCTTTTCATTTTGTTTATTGTTCCTTTTCTGTGCAAAACCTTTTTAGTTTGAGTGGTCCCATTTGTTTATTTTGTTGTTGTGGTTTTGTCATAAATAGTTTTTATTATGTTGATATTAGAGGCTCGGTGCACAAAATTGGTGCACTGGGGTGGGGGTGGGGTCCCTCAGCCCAGCCTGCACCATCTTCAATCTGGGACCTCCTGGGGGATGTCCGACTGCTGGTTTAGGCCCAATCCCACAGGGCCTACACTGGGACTGCTGACTCCTAACTGCTCACCTGCCTGCCTGCCTGATCACCCCCTAACCACTCCTCTGCAGGCCTAATTGATGCCTAACTGCTCCTCTGCTGGCCCAATTGCCCCCAACTGCCCTCCCCTGTTGGTGTGGTCACCCCAACTGCCCTCCCCTGCCAGGCCAGTTGCCCCCAACTGTCCCCGCCTGCTGGCCATCTTGTGGCAGTCATCTTGTGGTGGCCATCTTGTGATGACATGGAGTAGCTATCTTGTGGTGGCCATCTTATGACAATATGGGAGGTGGCTTGAGGGAAACCTAGGCTTTTTTTTTTTTTTTTTTTTTTTTTAATATATTTTACTTGAGTTTTTACAGAGAGGAAGAGAGAGGGATAGAAAGCTAGAAACATCGATCAGCTGCCTCTTGCAAAACCCATACTGGGGATGTGCCCACAATCAATGTACATGCCCTTGACTGGAATCGAACCCAGGACCCTTCAGTCCGCAGGCTGACGCTCTATCCACTGAGCTAAACCGGTTTCAGCTGTTGGGGATTTTTTAAATTATTCCTTCAATTTCATCAGTTGTAATCAGTCTATTCAGGTTTTTTTTTCTTATTCAGTTTTGGGAGATTGTATGTTTCTAGGAATTTACTTATTTTGTCCCCATTGTCCAATTTGTTGACATGTAGTTGTTTGTAGTATTTTCTTACAATCCTTTGTATGTCTGTAGTGTCAGTTGTTACTTTTCTTTCATTTATGAATTTATTTATTTGCTCTTTTTTTCTTGATGGGTCTGTTTAAAGACATTTTAATCTTGTTTATTTTTTCAAGGAACCAGCTCTTGGCTTCATTGACCTTTTGTGTTGTTGTTTTTAAACTCTATTTTGTTTATTTCTGTTCTGATCTTTTTTAAATCCTCACCAAAGGATATATTTTCCATTGATTTCTAGAAAGAGTGGAAGGGAGGGAGAAGGCAGAGAGTGGGGGGGGAGAGGGGGAGAGGAGAGAGAGAAATATTGATGTGAGAGAAACATATCAATTGGTTCCCTCTTGCACATGCCCTGGGGCAGGGGTCAAATCTGCAATCTAGGTATGTACACTTGACCAGGAACCAAACCCCTCAACCCTTGGGTATACAGGTTTAACCACTGAGCAGTGCCTGCCAGGGCTGCTCTGATCTTTATTATTTCTTCCTTCTACTTACTTTTGCCTTTGTTTGATTTTTTTTTATAGTTTTTTTTTTTTTAAATGTCATGATAGATTGTTTATATGAGATTTTTAAAATTTATTTATTTATTTATTTATTTATTTATTTTTTAAATCAATCTTTATTGTTCATAATATTACAAAGGTTCCTTATTTCTTCCCCCCTCCACCAGGTTCCCACCACCCCCTCCCCATCCCCCATTGTCCTCATCCATAGGTGCACAGTTTATGTTAAGTCTCTTCCTCCCTCCCTTTCCTCAATAGTAAATCCCTTTTCAGATAGTAAATCAGTTACTTAGCATTTTCTCATATCAATAATATCTCCACATGCCCAATGATACACTTCAGACAAAAGACATTTCCAAATAGGTCAACCAACCTCATCCAGGCCCCACCCAAGACGCTTACAGATCAACACCCCAGCGCTATACTAACTCAACACATCCAGATCTAAGCCTTCATCACTTGATTCAGCAGACCCTCAAGTTCCCGCAAAAGTCTCCAGCCATGTCTGAGAGGCAGCCTTGGGGCAGGGGCAGGCGAGGAGCGAGCTGTTTCGGGCCTGGCTGCACCGGGCCTGGCCTCTGTTGCTCTGGTTCGTACCACAACCAGCTGCTCCGGGTCTGGCCACTGCCACTCCCGACCTAGTTGTTCTGGACTTGGCTGCTGCTCCTCCGGGCCTGGCCGCACCCAACCCAGCTGCTCTGGGCCCGGCCGTTCCGGGCCCGGCCACTCCGGGCCTGGCCGCTCCCAACCTGGTAGCTGCTGCTACGAGCCTGGCTGCTCCCAGTCTGGCAGCCGCTGCTCCGGGCCTGGCCGCACCCGACCCGGCTGCCCCGGGCCTGGCCGATCCCAGCCCGGCAGCCGCTGCTCCGGGCCTGGCCGCACCCGACCCGGCTGCCCCGGGCCTGGCCGCTCCCAGCCCGGCAGCCGCTGCTCCGGGCCTGGCCACACCCGACCCATCTGCTCTGGGCCCGGTTGCTCCAGGCCAGGCCGCTCTGAGCCCGGCTGCTCCCGGACTGGATGCTCGGATCTTGGCTACTGCTGTTCTGGGCCTGGCTGCTCCCGACCCGGCTGCTCTGGGCCCAGCTTCTCCGGGCCCAGCCACTCCAGGTCTTGGTGTTCCTGGACTGGCCACCCTGGGCTTGGCCACCTCCGCCTCAGGCCTGGCTGCCACTGCCCCAGATCTGGCTGCTCCAGTGCTGGCTGTTGCTGCTCTGGTTCTGGTTGCTGCTGCTCTCGGGCCTGGCTGTTGTTGCTCCAGGCCCGGCTGCCACCGCCTTGTGCCTGGCCACTCTAGGCCTGGCTGCCGCTGTTCCAACATTATGTCCTTCTTTTTTTAAAAAAACAAAAAAAAAACCAAAAACGCATTTATGTTGCAATGTTGGCTGGTGAGTTGAGTTCTGACTTAGTCTTTGATTTTTCAAGATCTTCTTTGTATTCTTTCTTAAGTAATTTTACTGTCTTTTGCTCTCACTTGATTTCTTCACATTGAGAACTTCTTTGGTTTCTTCCTCCTTGTCCTGGAAGCTCAGCAGGTTGGCCTTTGGCACCCCTTTGTTCTCCGCGGGCTCCTGTGCTTCTTCAGCCTGTTGCCGGGGTCGGCGCCACCCAGGAAGCAGCCCCCAGCCTTGGCTCCATTGCCCGCACTCAGCGGTTGAAGGCTCAGGGGCACCCCCCACCCCTGGGGGCCCCGTCGCCGAGCTCCTTGCTGGTGCCCGGCTGGCCGGTGACTGGCAGGGGCTCCTGCTCCTCGTCGCATTCCTCCAGTCTGGAGCTTTTTTTCTCCTTCCCACTAGGGGAGTCTAGCATCAGAGTCAACAGACTGTCCTCTGCGTGCAGTGTGCGCGCGACTCCGGGGGCCTTGCTTTTCGCCGCTCCCCCTGGACTCCACCTCACAGTTCCATCTCCCTCTGCTTAAGCCTGGGTCTCCAGGGATTGGCCTAGAATGGTGAAAGTCTGGACTGGGACTCAGCGCCGCCAGAGGCTTTGTTTCTTCCCGCTAGGGCAATCCAGCATCAGAGTCAACGTTCAGTCCTCTGAGCGCAGGGTGCGCGCGAGTCCGGGGCCCCTGCTTTTCGCCGCTCCCCTGGGATTCTGCCTCACAGCCCCGTCTCCCCCTGCCCGAGCCTGGGTCCCCAGGGTCTGGCCCATAACTGGGGCTCAGCGCTGCTGGTTTGGGGGTTCATCCCAGGCCGGGGTTTTTATTTCCTTTCTGCTAGGGAACGCCTGGCAGGCCCCCAGCCTTCTCCTCCTCTCTGGCTGCGACCTCTCCGCGCGCACATGCGGGCGCGCAGCATGTCTCCGTACCTTAGGCTTTTTTTCAGCTCCTCTGATTTTCCTTCTGGTTTTCTCTTTCCTTCTTGTTGTAGCTTTTTCAGTCAGTCGACTACCTGTAGCTCTGGGCAATGTCCGCTCTACATTTTAGTTGTATTCCATTGAAATTGTTGTGTGCTACTGCGCTTAGGTGTCTACCCGAGCAGCCATCTTGGATCTCTCCTCCCCTAAAATTTATTTTTTGAGGTAGGCCTGTAATGCTGTGAATTTCCCTCCTAGAACTTCTTTCTCTGTGTCTCACAGATTTGGGGTTGTTGTGTTTTCATTTCCATTTGTTAATTTCTTCATTAATCTCATTTTAATCCATTCATTGTTCAGTAACATGTTATTTAGCCTCTAAATGTTTGTGTGTATTTCACTTTTTTTCTTGTGATTGATTTCTAGTTTCATAGCATTATGGTTAGAGAAGATGGTTGATATGATTTCAATCTTCTTAAACTTACTAGGACTTACTTTGTGTCCTAACATGTGGTTTATCCCAGAAAATGTTTCATGTGTACTTTTCAAAGAATGTATATTTTGCTGCTTTGGGATGAAATGCTCTGAAGATATCAATTAAATCCATCTGACCTAGTATGTCATTTAAGGCCACTGTTTCCTTCTTGATTTTATGTTTAGGAGATCTATCCATTGATATCCAGTGGATTGTTAAAATTCCTTACTATGACTGTATTACTGTTAATCTCTTCCTTTATGTCTGAGATTTGCTTTATATATTTAGGTGTTCCTATGTTGGGTGCATAAATATTTACAAGGATTATATTCTCTTGTTGGATTGCTCCTCTTAATATTATGGTAGTGCCCTTCTTTGTGTCTTATTATAGTCTTTGTTTTAAGGTCTATTTTGTCTGATACAAGTTTTACTACCCCAGGTTTTATTTCCATTGGCTCAAAACATCTTTTTCTATACCTTTACCTTTAAAGTATATGTCTTTGTATGTCTTTCATTCTGAGGTAAATCTATTGTAGACAGCATATGTATGGGTCTTGTTTTCTTATCCATTTTGCTACCCCATGTCTTTGTCTATTGTTGACAGTATTACAGATGTTTCCCATTTTCTTTTTGCCCCCCCCCGCCCCCAAACCCTTCCCTCCCTAGGCCTTTTCCTCCCCAGGTCTGCGTCCATGGGTTATGCATATATGATCTTTGATTAATTCTCCCCCCTGCCCCAACTGAGATATGTTATTCTGCTCAATGCATTCATACCTCTGGACCTTGTTCACCAGTTTATTTTGTTCATTAGAGTTCACATTTATGTAAGATCATGTGGTATTTGTCTTTCCATGGCTGACTTATTTCACTTAGCATAATAATTTCCAGTTTCATCCATGCTATCTCAAAGGGTAAAAGCTTCATCTTTTTCAGAGCTGCATAGTATTCTGTTGTGCAAATGTACCACTGCTTTTTTTATCCACTCACTTACAGATGGAAACTTGGGCTGTTTCCAGATCTTAGCTATTTTAAATGCTGCTACTGTGAACATAGGGATGCATATATTCTTTCTGATTGGTATTTCTGGAGTCTTAGTATATATTTTCAGAAGTGGGATCGCTGAGTCAAATGGCAGTTCCATTTTTAATTTTTTGAGAAAACTCCTGTTTTCCACATTGGCTGCACCAGTCTGCATTCCCATCAGCAATGTACTAGGATTCTCTTTTCTCCATATCCTCGCCACACTTGTTATTTGTTGATTTATTGATGGTGGCCATTTTGGCAGGTGTGAGGTGATAACTCATTGTTGTTTTAATTTGCATCTCTCTGAGAACCAGTGACTTTGAGCATCTTTTCACATGTCTATTGGTCATTTGTGTATCCCTTGCGAATAATGACAGTTTTACTTCTTTTCCAATTCAGATGTCTTTTATTTCTTCTTGTCTGATTGCTATGGCTAGTGCTTCCAGTACTGTGTCGAACAGGAGTGGTGAAAATGGGCATCCCTGTCTTGTTCCTGTTCTTAGGGGAAATGGTTTTAGTGTTTTCCCATTGGCTGTAGGTTTGTCGCATAAGGCTTTTATTATGTTTAGGTGTGACCGCTCTATTCCCACTTTGCCGTAAGTTTTTATTTAAAAAATCAGTGTTGGATTTTGTCAAATGCTTTTTCTGCATCAATTGATATGATCATGTGATTTTTGTCTCTCAGTTTGTTTAGGTGATATATAAAGTTTGTTGATTTGTGAATATTGTACCAGCCTTATATCACCAGAATAAATCCCACTTTGTCCTAGTGTATGATTGTTCTAATGTAATGCTGGATCCGATTTGCTAGAATTTTATTGAGGATTTTAGTATCTATGTTCATCAGGGATATTGAACTATATCCTGGCTTCATAGAAAGAGTTTGGAAGTGTTCCTTCCTCCTGAATTTTTTGAAATAGTATGAGGAGGGTAGGTTTTAGTTCTTCTTTGAGTGTGCCCTCTTTGGAGAAGTGTCTATTTAGGTCCTTTTCCCATTTATTAATTGGATTGTTTATCTTCCTGGTGTTGAGTTGTATAAGTTCTTTATGTATTTTGAAAATTAACCCTTTATTTGATTTATCATTGGTAAATATGTTTTCCCATGCAATAGATTCTCTTTTCATTTTGTTGATTTTCTTGTTGTTGTTGTTGTGTAGAAGCTTTTTAGCTTGATGTAGTCCATTTGTTTCTTCTTTTCTGAGTTTCCTTAGCCCTAGGACCATAATCGGCAAACTGTAGCTCTTGAGCCACATGCGGCTCTTTGGCCTTTGAGTGTGTCTCTTCCACAAATACCACTGCCTGGGCAAGTCTATATTGAAGAAGTGGCATTAGAAGAAGTTAAAAAAAATTGGCTCTCAAAAGAAATTTCAATTGTTGTACTGTTGATATTTGGCTCTGTTGACTAATGAGTTTGCTGACCACTGCCCTAAGAGATGTATCTGTAAACACATTGCTATGGGAGATGTTTGAGATTTTACTGCCTATGTTTTCTTCTAGGATTTTTATGGTTTTGCGACTTACACTTAGTATTTTATCCATTTTGAGTGTATTCTTGTGTATGGTATAAGTTGGTGGCCCGGTTTCATTTTTTTTGCACGTATTTGTCCAATTTTCCCAGCACCATTTATTGAAGAGACTATTTTACTCCATTGTATGCTCTTGCCTCCTTTGTCAAATATTAATTGTCTGTATTGGCATGGGTCAATTTTTGGGGTCTCTGTTCTGTTCCATTGGTCTATATGCCTGTTCTTGTGCCAGTACCAGGCTATTTTGACTACAATGGCTTTGTAGCATAACTTGATATTCAGTATTGTGATCCCCCCAACTTTATTATTATTTCTCAAGATTGCTGTGGCCATTTGGAGTCTTTTTTGTTTCATATAGTTTTTTTGAATATTTGTTCTAGATCTATGAAATATGCTGTTGGTGTTTTAATAGGGATAACATTGAATCTGTAGACTGCTTTGGGTGGTATGGCCATTTTAATGATTTAATTCTACCAATCCAAAAACACAGGATATGTTTCCACCTGTTTGTATCTTCCTCTATTTCTTTTTTCAATGTCCTATAGTTTTCTGAGTATAGGTCTTTTGCCTCCTTGGTTAAGTTTATTCCCAGCTATTTTATTTCTTTGTTGCAGTGGTAAATGGGATTGTTTTTTAGTTTCTTTTTCTGAGAGTTCATTATTGGTAAACAAAAATGCCACTGATTTCTGGATGTTAATTTTGTATCCTGCTATATTGCCAAATTTATTTATTAAATCTAGTAGTTTTTCGGTGGAGTCTTTAGTGTTTTCTGTGTACACTATCATGTCATTTGTGACAAATGACAGTTTTACATCATCCTTTCCAATTTGGATGCTTTTTTATTTCTTGTCTGATTGCTGTGGCTAGATTTCCAATACTGTGTTGTATAAGAATGGTGAAAGTAGACTTTTTTTGTCTCCTTCCTCATCTTTAGGGACATGTTTTTAATTTTTTCCTCATTGAGTATGATGTTGGGTATAGGTTTTCATGTATGGCCTTTATTATGTTGAGGTATGATCTCTCTATTCCCACTTTGATAAGTTTTTATTAAAAATGGGTATTGTACTTTGTCAAATACCTTTTTTGCATCTACTGGATTTTTATCCTTCATTTTGTTAATGTAGTTTATCACATTTATTAATTTGTGAATATTGAACCATTCTTATATCCCTGGAATAAACCCCACTTGGTCATGGTGTATGATCTTTTTAATACATTACTGGATCTGATTTGCTAATATTTTGTTGAGAATTTTAGCATCCATGTTCATTAGGGATATTGCACTGTAATTTTCTTTCTTTGTTGTGTCTTTATTGAGTTTTGGAATTAGCAAAATGCTGGCCTCATAAAAAGAGCTGGAAAGTCTTCCTTCCTTTTGAATTTTACTGTCTCTGATTAGAGCATGTAAGCTATTTACATTTAAAGTCATTATTGACAGATATGTATTTATTGCTGTTTTATTTTTTATAGCTATATTCCTTTCTCTTTTTTTAAAAAAATATATATTTTATTGATTTTGTACAAAGAGGAAGGGAGAGAGATAGAGAGTTAGAAACATCAATGAGAGAGAGTCATTGATCAGCTGCCTCTTGCACACCCCCTACTGGGGATGTGCCCGCAACCAAGGCACATGCCCTTGACCAGAATCGAACCCGGGTCCCTTCAGTCCCCAAGCCTACGCTCTATCCATTGAGCCAAACCGGTTTCGGCTCTCTCTCTTTTTTTTGTTCCTTTTCTTAAAGAAGATCCTTTAACATTTCTTATACTCCTGGTTTGGTGGTGAAGAGCTATTTTGGCTTTTTCTTATCTTGAAAGTTCTTTAGTTCACCTTCAATTTTGAATGATAGTAAGCTGGGTAGACTAGTCTTCCCACCATTTTGAATATTTCATGCCATTCCATTCTGGCATGAAATGTTTCTGTTGAGAAATCTGCTGAAAATCTATGGGAGCTTCCTTGTAGGTAACTGTCTGTTGCTGCTTTTAGTATTTTCTCTTTGTCTTTAATCTTTGTCATTTTAATTATGATGTTTCTTGGTGTGAGCTTCTTTTGGTTCATCTTGTTTGGGACTCTGTGCTTCCTAGATTTTTGTGTCTTTTTTCTTCATGAGGAAGTTTTCATACATTATTTCTTTAAATAGGTTTTAAAATTTATTTTATTTTTAAATTGGGTATGAGCCCTAACAAGGAATTGAGCCTGCCTATTTCTAATGAATGGAATGAAACTCCAACCAACTGAGCCGTATTGGCCGTGGCCAACTAATTTCTTGATCCCTTGCTCTCTTTTATGTCTTTCTGGTATTGCAGTGATGCAAATATTGTTACACTTCATGTTGTCCCAAAGGTCGCTTAAACTAGTCTTTTTAAAAATATATTTTTTCTTTTTACTGCTCTGATTGTTTTCTGCTACCTTGTCTTCCAAATTGCTGATTTGATCCTCTGCTTCATCTGATGTACTGCCTGTGACTGTCCTTGGGCAACCTATTTGGAACTACAGAGCTATCCACAGTTTGTGGCTGCTTCTGCTGGGCCTGAGTATGTGTGGATAGGACCAAGCTGCACACCAAGTCCAGCTTCCACCAGCACCAAGCCTAGGGGTGGTCAGCAAAAGGCCCAAGTCACCCCATGGTCTGACTCCACTTGCTGGATGCCTCTTAGGCTCAGCCACTGAAAGAGCCTCTAGTGGTAACTCATGTTGCATGAGGTAGGTTCTCAGTGAGTCACCACGTAGGAGCAAGTGGTATTCACCAGACTGATACAGCTTCAAACATGGTGCCAGTGCCTGGACTTGAGACCACTTAGCAAATGTCCCAAGGTATACCAAGCTTAGCTGCCACCACTGGTGCCACTAGACCTTTGTGGTGGGTGAGGTCTAGGGAGTTGTCAGGGTGAGAACAGAGTTTATCGGCTACAAACAGACCAAGATTTGGCCATGTGAATGGAAGACTCTGCACCAGCCATGCATGCGAGGGAAAATGGTCCCTCTCCTAGTGTAACACAACTCAGTCTGTCCCAGATACTGCTGAGAGCCCAAGATCAATATGGTAGGGCCACTGAGAGTCAGGAGGCTTGGGCTAGTGGATTTTCTATGAGTAGGAGGCATTGATCAGGCTTGGGAGAGGGTGGGGGTGTGGTCCCTGCACCAGAGCCATACAACTCAGTCTGCCCTGGATTCTTCCCAGTCCTCCTGGCGGGAGCCTGAGCTCAGCAGGGCAGGGCCACCAGGAGTTGGGATGATGGAACTGTTGAGAACTGTAGCATGGGGCTAGTGGAGCTCCCGTGAGGGGAGGGCACTGGTTAAGCTCACAGGTGGGTAGTGGGGATGGCCCCCATGTCAGTGCCACACAAGTTAGTCACTGACACCTACTGAGTCTGCCTGGACATTTTATACCATGGGTTCAGGCAGCTGACTCCTCTGTAGGGTGTGAGCTCTGTCGGGTGGGGTAGCAGGAAGTCCAGAGGGTAGGGCTATTGCAATCCTCCAGACTGATGCCATAAAGAGGTGAGTGCTCCACCCAAGAAATATGGTGTCAGTGATGTGGGAGAGGGACTCAGCACAAGTATCCTGGCGTCTATCCCTTTAGCTCCTACTTGTGGCCATACACCCAGTCTCTCCTCACACAACCTCATCCACTCTGCCCTTCCCCTGCTGGAGCCCAGGCTGAATGGCTATGAGTGAGATTTTGTTCACTGGCCTTCTGTTGTTGTTGATCCTCACCTGAATATATGTTTCCCATTTATTTTATTTATTTTATTTATTTATTTTTTTGAGTGGAAGGGAAGTGGAGAGACACAGAGAAAGAAACATTGATGTGAGAGAGACACATTGATTGGTTGCCTTCCATGCACACCCCAACCAGGGCCAGGAATTGAGCCCATAACCGAAGTGTGTGCTCATGACTGGAATCAAACCCTTCAGTCCATGGGCGGATGCTTTATCCATTGAGCCAAAAGGACTAGGGCGTGCACTGACTGGCCTTTTCAGCGGGCACCTGTGTCTCTAGTAGATTCCTATCTTTCTCTGGTGGATAGAATCCCTGCTGATTTTCCAGATCGTACTTGTTTGCCTCTTCCTGGCCCCAGTGCTCTGCGCTGTGGAGCTTGGTGTGGGGTTGGGACCCCACAGTCCTTAAGGAGAATATTTGCAACTGAGATACCCCTCCAGATTCTTAGCCACCACCCATGGGATCAGGACCAGCCCTTTTTGTGTCTCTGCCCTTCCTACAAGGCTTGATGTAGCTTCTTCCATAAATCCTTGGTTATAAGACTTATCTTCATTTGCTTATTCAGGTTGTTTGTATTTCATTTGTAATTCCAATTTGTTCCTGGGAGGAGATGAATGTAACTTCTATCTGTCTTGCTGCTATTTTGAATCTCCATATTTTATTTTGAAACATCATTTTTCAGGTCTATTATATTTTTATTTTTTAAAGTGTTTTTATTTTAAATATTTTAATTTTTATTGATTTCAGAGAGGAAGGGAGAGGAAAAGAGAGATGGAAACATCAATTATGAGAGGGAATTATGGATCAGCTGTTCTCTTAACCTCCACAACCTACTCCCCCAACCCTCCCCTCCCTCTACCAGCCACTGGGAATTGAGCCTGCAACCTGGGCATGTGCCCTGACTGGAAATTGAACCATAATCTCCTGGTTTATAGGTCAATGCTCAACCACTGAGTCATGTTGAAGGGTTATTTGTTTATTTGTTTGTTTAGTCCTGTTGCTTTTAAGGTATTGTTTTTTATTTTGAACAATTTTACTTTCACCAGGCATGGTTTTCTTTGTACTCATATTGGGGCAATAGAGCATCATGAGTTTGTGAGTTTATCTCTTTCAGCAGCTCTAGGATGTGGGTTATCACATACCCCATATGCATCTCTTCTTTTCTTCTTAATTCCCCCCCCTCTCTTCTTTATTATAGATATTTTCTTTCCATCTGTCTTCCAATTCACTTATCATCTATTCTATTTAATCTGCTGTCAAACCCATCTATAGTATATTTCCTTTCAGTTATTTTATTTTAGAGTTTTATAATTTTCAATGAATTATTTTTTTTAAATAAATCTTTATTGTTCATATTATTACAAAGGTTCCTCATTTCTTCCCCCCTCCACCAGGTTCCAACCTCACCCTCCGCCCCCTCCCCATCCCCCATTGTCCTCATCCATAGGTGCATAGTTTATGTTCAGTCTCTTCCTCCCTCCCTTTCCCCGATAGTAAATACCTTTTCAGATAGTAAATCAGTTACTTAGGATTTTCTCATATCAATAATACCTCCACATGACCAATGATACACTTCACACAAAAGACATTTCCAAATAGGTCAACCAACCTCATCCAGGCCCCACCCAAGGCACTCACAGATCAACACCCCAGCGCTATACTAACTCAACACATCCAGATCTAAGCCTTCATCACTTGATTCAGCAGACCCTCAAGTTCCTGCAAAAGTCTCCAGCCATGTCTGAGAGGCAGCCTTGGGGCGGGGGCAGGCGAGGAGCGAGCTGTTCTGGGCCTGGCTGCACCGGGCCTGGCCTCTGTTGCTCTGGTTCGTACCACAACCAGCTGCTCCGGGTCTGGCCATTGCTGCTCCCAACCTAGTTGCTCTGGACTTGGCTGCTGCTGCTCTGGGCCTGGCCGCACCGGACCCGGCTGCTCTGGGCCCAGCTGCTCCGGGTCTGGCTGCTCCCAGCCTGGCAGCTGCTGCCCAATGAATTAATTTTTATAGATTCTAGATTCCATAGTAAAATTTTTATTTGATACATTTTCTTTCCTATTTTAAAAAATATTAATCATGGTTATAACACATTCTGATAACCACAATAGCCTATCATCTGATATTGCCTTCTTTTTTCTTTTTTTGGTTTTCTCTTTACTCCTCTCCTTGGCATGAATTTTTGACTGACTGCCAGATAATGTGTGAGGAAATGTATTAATATGGATGCTGTTATCTTATAGGCGGAGAGAGGATGACTAAAAACTTTAGTCCCTTCAGTATCATGCAGACTCAGGCTGCATTGCAGTTTTGATCAGGTTTATTTATATTTGCCTTTCCTCCCGTCCTGATATAGTTCTCCAAGGATTCCTGCAGAGACTTGGAGTGTGGATGGAGGCCCCTTGGCTCCAGACACTCAACTCTAATATTTGTCTCTCTGGTAATCCAAGATACTAAAATTCCTCTCTAGTTTATAGAGGTTTTTTGTATGGCTTCTTAGTCTCCCACCCATGCAGCTTTGGAATTCATCAAATGTCTTTTTTTTTTTTTTTCCATCAAATGTCTTAAGGTGAATGTGGTTGAAATGGGGATTGATTCTACAAGGTCCTTTTTGACAGGGACTTGGCTGCTCAATCTCTAATTTCATCACTCTGTCTACACAAGATGTCCACAGCTTGACTGTTTTCCCTGTGTCTTAATAGCAACCCCATAGCTGGATTTTCATTGCATTCCAAACCTAGAGGCAGAAGTGCTTTGGGGAGAAGATGCTCTGTGTGGCCTAATCTTTGAGCAGTTCCCCTTTACCTTCCTCACTCACTTTACACCTACCCCTCCAGGAGAACTCTGACCATAATGCTCATCTTCATTAGACTGTCTCTTCCAGGTTTTAGTCAAAGACTGCCTCCCATTTATCATTTATCAATCCACCTAAATGTCACTCCTTAGTGAGATATGCTCAGACCACCAAATATAAGTCACCAATCAGACCCTTCTTTCTAGCATGTCATCTGTTTTATTTTATCACAGCACTCAACATACCATTATGTCATTATTGTCATGGTTTATGTTTGTTTGTCCTCTTCCCGTTAGAAGAAAAGCTCTGTCAGAACAGAGACTGTGCTGCTCACCATAGCATACTCAACCACTATCATGTACCTACATACTGAGGGCCATCCATTGACTTTAATTGGGTCAATGATCAAATGGATGAATGAAGGAAGGAATGAAGGAATCTATAGCATGAACACTCTAAGATTCTATATGTATTCACTTGAGTTTATTGAGACATACACAAGTTAAAAATTGATTATATCTGTTCTGGTCAGTGGTTGGGCATTGTCCCATGCACCAAAAGGTTGCCGGTTTGGTCTGGTCAAGGGCACATGCCTGGGTGGTGGGCTTGATGTCTGGTAAGGGTTGTGCAGGAAGCAGCTGATTGATGTTGCACTCTCTCATTGATGTTGTTTTTTTTTTTTTTTCTATCTCTCCCTATCCCTTCCTCTCTGTCTAAAAATCAATAAACTATACTTTTAAAAAATTGATGATATGCAGTGTTGGTAAGCATGTGGAGAATCAGAACACTCAAAACACTTATAGTGGGTGTGTAAATTGGTACAACCATTCTAGAAACTCTTTAGAAATATTGGCTAAAGCTCAAATGCAGGCCTACCCATGTGACCCCCAAGATATATTCAAGAGTATTCATAGCAGCTTTACTCATCAGATCTCCAAATTGGAAATAACCCAAATGAACCAGGAGAGGGAAAGTATAAGTAAACCATTGTGTCATACAACAGAAACATGTATATCAATACAAGAGAACAGAGTATTGCTCCATGTAACATGATAGAGCTCACAGACATCATATTGAGTGGAAAAAACAGACCCAGAGATAATATGACTCATTCATGTGAGATAAAAAATAGGCCAAGGTCAAGATGGTGGTTACTTTGAATAATCAATGGAAGAAGACTTGCTGGAGAGAACCCTGCTAACTGAGGACAAAAAGTGGAGATCATATAGAGACAGGTAGGAGGGGCAGAGGCGCAAAAGGACTGGCTGGGCTGCCATAGACAGCAATGAAGTTATGGAGGGATATCTCATCGGTGGGGGGTTGCCACTGAGAACTCTGGGGTCTAATCTCAAGCTGTCCCTCACCAGCAGAGAGCACCAGACCTGAGAAGGGTACCCTAACCAAAGGATTACAAAGTATTATGAGAAAATACTATAAACAACTATATGCCAACAAGCTGGACAATGTGGATGAAATGGAAAAATTCCTAGAAAAATACAATCTCCCAAAACTGAATCAGAAAGAATCAGAAAACCTGAATAGGCCAATAATAACTGATGGAATAGAAGCAGTTGTCAAAATACTCCCAGCAAACAAAAGCCCGAATCTAGATGGCTTCACAGGGAAATTTTATCGAACATTCAAAGAAGAACTAACATCTGTACTCCTCAAACTACTGCAAAAACATTCAAGAGGAAGGAACACTTCCAAGCTCTTTTTATGAGGCCAGTATTATTCTAATTCCAAAACCAGATAAAGACACTACAAAGAAAGAGAATTACAGGCCAATATCCCTAATGAACATAGGTGCTAAAATCCTCAAGAAAATATTAGCAAATCAGATCCAGCAATATATTAAAAAGGCCCATATACCACGACCTAGTGGGATTATTCCAGCAATGCAAGGCTAGTACATATGATATTTTCAAATCATTACATATGATACATCACATAAAGAAATTGAAAGTCAAAAATCAGAAATCACATGATCATATCAATAGCTGCAGAAAAATTATTCCACAAAATTCAACACCTATTTTAGATAAAAATCTGAGCAAAATGTGAATAGAGAAAGCATATCTCTACATGATAAAGGCAATATATTACAAACTTACAGCCAACATCATACTCATTATACAAAAACTAAAATAATATCCCCTAAGAACAAGAACAAAACAGGGAGTCTGCTTTCACCACTCTTATTCAACAGTAGAGGCCTGGTGCACAAAGATTCATGTACTGGGGGGAAGGGGAGGGGTCTCTCACCCCAGCCTGCACCCTCTCGCAGTCTGAGACCCCTCTGGGGATGTCCACCTGCCTAAGTTGACAGTCAGACATCTCTCTGGCAGCCTAGGAGTCCTTGGGGGGTGGGGTGTCTGACTCACAGCTCCCACCATTGCTGATGCACTCTCAGCCCTCAGCCTGACTTGTGGCTGAATGGAGCTTCCCTTGTGGGAGCACACTGACCACTAGGGAGCAGCTCCTACATTAAGTGTCTGCCCCCCTGGTGGTCAGTGTGTGTCATAGCGACTGGTCATTCTTGTTCATTCTGCCTTAGGTTCAATTTGCAAATTACCCTTTTATTTTGTTGTCTGGAAGTCCTAGCCACAATGATCAGACAAGAAGAAGAAATAAAAGGCATCTAATTGGAAAGGAGGAAGTAAAGCTCTCACTATTCACAAATGACATTATACATAGACAACCCTGAAGACTCCAGCAAAAAACTACTAGATTTAATAAGTGAATTTGGCAATGTAGCAGGATACAAAATCAACACCCAAAAATTAATGGTTTTTTTTATACACCAATTTGAATTCTCAGAAAGAGAGACTAAACAATCCCATTTACCACTACAACAATAAAAATTAAGTTACTAAGGAGTATACTTAACCAAGGAGGCAAAATACCTATGCTCAGAAAATGACAGGTTGTTGAAAAAAGAGATAGAAGGAGATATAAACAAGCAGAATATAGCATGTTCATGAATTAGTAGAATCAACATCATTAAAATGTCCATATACCCAAGGCAATCTACAGATTCAAAGCAATCTTTATTAAAATACCAAAGGCATATTTCATACATCTAAAAAAAATACTCTAAAATGTTTATGGAGTAGCTTCAAGAATCTTGAGAAAGAAAAGCAAAGTTGGAGGAATCACAATACCATATTTGAAGTTTCACTACAAAGCAATCGTAATCCAAACAGCCGGGTTCTGGCACAAGGACAGGCATATAGATCCATGAAACAGAATAGAGAACCCAGAAATCGACCCAAGCCATTAAACTCAATTAATATTTGACAAAGGAGGCAAGAACATACAACGGAGACAACAGAATATTGTCAATAAATGTTGTTTGGAAAATTGGACTGATAAATGAAAAAAAAAATGAAACTAGACCACCAACTTACACCATATACAAGAATAAACTCAAAATGGATGAGACTCAAATTTAAGTTGTGAAACCATAAAAATCCCAGAAGAAACCATAGGCAGCAAAATCTCAGACATCTCTCGTAACAATACTTATACAGATTCATCTCCTAGGGCAAAGGAAGCTAAGGAGAAAATAAACAAATGAGACTATATTAAAAATAAAATTTCTGAGGAGAAACCAAGATGGCGGCATAGGGTAGACAACCGAATGCAGCCTACCACAACAAACTTGAATTTAGAACTGGAAAACAGGGGAGGCATTGCCCTGAAGCACCAGACGGCTAGCTGAGAGGAGGCTCTGCCATCTGGGAAGGAGAGAGAAGGCATGCTGAACCTCAGGAACTATGAAGGTATGGAGAACTGTGCGTGCAAAAAGGTGCTGGTGTACTCCCGGCACCCAGAGAGGAAGGGCCGAGATTGCTGCTGGCTTACTCCCAGCGCGGAGAGGGCTGACAGCTGAGGGGCTGCTGGCTTTCTTGTTCGAGAGGAAAACAGAATCACCCTATTGCTCTGATAGACGGCCCCAGACAGGGAGAGGCCAGACTTTCAAGCAGCGGGCAGAGATCTCTCGGAGGTGTGTGAAGCCAGAGGCCATTACTGCCGGACTTGGGGAGGAGCCGACGGGAAAACAAAGCTTGTCTGCACCAACCCGAGGCTCTGCCCCATCCAAGCTGAGCACAGAAGCTCTCCCAGAGGCTGGCTTTCTCTAAGGAGGGACTGGCCAGAATCCAAAGCTTGTCTGCGCCTTTACCAAAGAGGTGTGTGCACCTGCAACCAATCTGAAACTCATTGCGAACAGAACAGGACTTTTCTAAGACGAGACTGACAGGGAACTAAAGATTGTCTGTGCCACTCCGAGACCCTGCCCCATCCAAGTGGAGTACAGAAGCCCTCCTAGCTGAGACACTGCTGACCCTCACAGCAATTGGCTTGGAGATCAACGCTTCCCAGTGATACCAACAATAAGCAAGGCTTACCAACAAGACTGCACACACAGCCCACAAAGGGTTATACCAAGACTGTCCACCACAGGTAACTGGGAAGGCTGTGCTACTGAGCTCTACCAGAACACCTAGCACACAAAACTATTCCATCTAATCAGGGAAACAAATAAAATGCAGACAAGAGGAAGGACACAAGAGAGGAGATGGAGGAAAAGAAAAGATTGGACATTGAGTTCAAAACTACAGTTATAAGATTATTCAAGAATATCCTAAAAAAAAGGCCGATAAAATAAATGAGACCTATGAGAATATGAAAAGGGAGCAACTAGAAATAATAATAGATCAATTAGAAATGAATAAAACATTGTCTGAAATAAAAAATATTACACAGAGTCCTAAAAACAGACTGGAAGATCGCAAGAATCAAGACAAATATTTAGAACACAAAGAGTCAGAGGACACTCCTCCACAGAAGCAAGAAAAGAGAATCCAGAAAGTTGAAGATAGTGTAAGAAACCTCTGGGACAATTTCAAGGGAACCAACATCAGAATTATGGGGATCCCAGAAGAAGAGAGAGAGCAAGATACCGAAAGAATATTGGAAAAAGTAGTGACAGAAAACTTCCCCCACCTGGGGGAAAAATAGACTTACAAGTCCAGGAAGCCCGCAGAACCCCAAACAAAAGGAATCCAAGGAGGACCACACCAAGACACATCATAATTAATACACACACACACACAGTATTTTCCGGTGTAAAAGAAGACCCCCTAATTTTACAGTTAAAACATAGGTTTAGGCCTATATTCGCTGTTTTAAACTACCCCCCACTTCAAAGAAAAGACTTACTTTGCCGTCAAGATCTGCAGGTAATTTTTGTGCAATTTTGGTCTTTTGCCCCACATTTTTGGTTGACTTCCCCCCCCCCGCAAAGTTGTCTTATATGCCGGAAAACATGGTATATATATATTTTTATTAATTTTTTTTTTTTTTACAGAAAGGAAGGGAGAGAGATAGAGAGCTAGAAACATCGATGAGAGAGAAACATTGACCAGCTGCCTCTTGCACACCCCCCACCGGGGATGTGCCTGCAACCAACATACATGCCCTTGGCCAGAATCGAAACTTGGACCTTTCAGTCTGCAGACCGATGCTCTACCACTGAGCCAAACCGGTTTCGGCAAGACACATCATAATTAAAATTCCAAGAGCAAAAGACAAAGAGAGAATATTAAAAGCAGTAAGAGAAAAGGAGGTAGTTACCTATAAAGGAGCACCCATACGATTATCAGCTGATTTCTCAACAGAAACCATGCAGGCCAGACGGGAACGATAAGAAATATTCAAGGTGAATAGCAAGAACCTACAGCCAAAAATACTCTACCCAGCAAAGCTATCACTCAGAATCGAAGGCCAGATAAAGAACTTCACAAATAAAAAAAAGCTAAAGGAGTTCATCACCACCAAACCAGAATTATATGAATTGCTAAAGGGGGTTATTTAGGAAGAGGAAGAAGATAAAGATAAAAATTATGAACAACAAATACGTAACTATCAACAAGTAAATCTAAAAAACAAGGGAATTAAAAAATCTGATGAACAATATTAACTGGTGAATATAATCGAATCAGAGGTATGGAAGGGGAGTGGACTGAAGATTCTCAGGGAAAGGGAAGTGGGGGTGCGGGAAGAGACAGAACAAAAACTGTGCACCTATGGATGGAGACAATGGGGGATGGGGAAAGGACAGAGGGTGGGAACCTGGTGGAGGGGAGCAATCGGGGGGAGGGGAGAGAAGAGGAACACATTTGTAATAATCTGAATAATAAAGATTTATTAAAAAAATAAAATTTCTTTCACAGTAAAAGAAACCATCAACAAAATGAAAAGGGAACCCACTGTATGGAAGAACATATTTGGCAATGATACATCTGATAAAGGGTTAATATCCAAATTATTTAAGGAAGACAAACTATCCAATTGAAAAATGGGCAGAGGACCTAAATAGACACTTCTCCAGAGTGGACAAACATAAGGCCAAGAGACTTGTGGGGAAAATGCTCAGTCACTGATCATCAGATAGATGTAAATTAAAATGACAATGAAGTATCACCTCACACTATCAGAATTGCTACAATCAACAAATCAATAAATGACAAGTGCTGGTGAATATGTGGGGAAAAGGGAACCCTAGTACACTGCTATTGGGAATACAGACTGATGTAACTATTATGGAAAACAGTATGGAAGCTCCTTAAAAATTTAAATATGAAACTGCCATTTGACCCAGTGACCCCACATTTATATATCCTAAGAAACTCAAAACACAGAAAGAATGATTATAACGTACAATTTACAATAGCTAAGATCTATAAACACCCCAAGTGCCCATCAGTAGATGATTGGGGGGGAAAAAAAAAAAGCTGTGGTATATTTATACCAGGGAGTACTATGCAGCAGTAAAAAAAAAAAAAAAAAAAGAATCTCGCCCTGACTGGTTTGGCTCAGTGGATAGAGGTCCTGAGAGGTCCTGGGTTCAATACCGGTCAAAGGCATGTACCAGTAGGGGGTGTGCAGGTGGCAGCTGATCGATGTTTCTAGATCTCTGTCCCTCTCCCTTTCTCTCTGTAAAAAAATCAATAAAATATATTTTAAAAAAGAAGAATCTCTTACCCTTTGAGACAGCAAGGAGGGACCAGGAGAGTATCATGCTAAGTCAGTCAGAGAAAGAGATGTATCACATGATATTATTCATATGTGGAGTCTAATTAAGATAATCTGATTAATGGAGTGTATCCAGAGAACTGGAAGCATTTAACAGAGTGGGGAATCTCTGAGGGAAGACAGGAGAGGGTGGGTGGGAGAGAGGTAATAAATCGAGGACTTGGTATGCATATATGCATGGCCATGGACACAGACAGAATATAGCCCAGGTGGTGAAGGCGTGGGATGAGGGCAGGGGGTCTTTAGAGGGGGTTGGTGTGTGTGTGTGTGTGTGGGGAAATGGGGACATGTAATACTTTCAGCAATAAAGAGTTTGATCATCAGTGGATGAGCAGCTGGAAATGTTCTGTTGGTTGATGTTTGGATACATGGGGAAAGCTAAGTCTGAACTTCATTGAGCTGTGCAAATAAATTAGTGTACTTGACATGTGAGTTAGACCCAGAAAGGTGTAGCTTAGTTTGTGGATGACATGCCATGAGCCAGGCTCTGGGGGTAAAAGAGTTACCAACCTGCCCGACCGGTGAGAATCAGTGATTGAGTGTCGCCCCATGAATTAGATCACCATTTGATTCCCCCAAGGAATGGAATTGTGCGCTTGAGTCCCAATAGGGGCAGCAAAAGGCAGCTAATCAATGATCATCTCTTATCATTGATATTTCTGGATCTCTCTCCCTCTCCTCTCTGAAATCAAGGAAAACATATTAAAAAATAAAGGAGTTACCATTGCCACCTGCACACAAGAATTGACTATCATATGGGAAGACAATGAACTGGCACTGACAAGTGGCATAATAGCCTTGATTGACTTCCTCAGTCTTAGAAATTTTTCTGTCAGGATGCTCTCAATGCACATTTTGAAATTCCATTACAGGAGACACATGTTTTTAAATAATATGCTGATTCCACCAGGGACTAATACCCAAACAGGCACATAGCTGCAAGGAGAAATTTTACTCATCTCTGAAACTTCGGGACTTCTACAAGTTTTGTGTCTCTGACCCTGTGCATCCCTTCCTGTTCCCAGAGCCCAAGGCGGTGTTTGCCAAGGAGCAGTCTGCACACAGCGAGGTGAAGGCCATTGCCGGGGCCAGTGCCACGCTGAGCTGCGAGGTGGCCCAGGCCCAGACGGAGGTGACGTGGTACAAGGATGGCAAGAAGCTGAGTGGGAGCTCCAAAGTGCGTGTGGAGGCCACGGGCTGCACCCGGCGGCTGGTGCTGCAGCAGGCGGCCAAGGGGGACAGCGGGGAGTACACCTGCGAGGCCGGGGGCCAGAAGGTCACCTTCCATCTGGATGTCCCAGGTCAGTTCTTTGGTGGCACTAACTGAGCTTTGTGTGTAGGTAATGACTACAGCCGGACACACCCTGGTGATCTTTCGACTGGACCTCACCTCTTCAGCCTTCTCTCCTCCATCTCCCATATCATCCCAGTGGTGGGTCCAGATCAGGATGGGTGGGCAAAGTGTGAGCAGAAGGGAGAGGTGATCCTGTACCAGTATAGTACTGCTCAGGTTTTGCTCAATCATGGTTCCCAGCACCTGCCAGAGCCTTCTGGGTGTTCCTCACCAGCCGGGACTCGGGCTCTACCTGTCACATGGAGACTGAGGTAGACCAGACGTCTCTTACCTGTGTCATGTGAATTTCCTACTCCCCATGTCCTGGTAGCTTCCAGGTGCCCACATCCAGCAACATGGGCAGAGACACGTTTGAATTTCCTTACAACAGAATATGGGGAAGTCTCTGCCACCCAATCTTACTTGATCCATCTCAAGACTAAACTGTTGTGTGTTGACAAGTTTTAGCTTTTTAGGGCACACCCTAAGGTGTGGATGTAGAAGTTACTGCATCATCACTTGTCCCAAAAATCTAGATCCGTTTTTTCTTGCAAGGTTTGGGCAAAAAGTAAAGAAAGAGCAGAGCATTGTCAGGTGTGTGCCGGGGACCTGCACCTGTCAGGCCTGGAATATCTTCCTAAAGTACATCTTGGTTTTCTTTTGTGTCCTGTGTCAGAATCCCCTGGGAGTCTGATGTATAGATTTAGACATGGAGAGGAATAAGGAGCTTCTCCCACACTGTACACCTGGTTGAAGACAAGTAACTATAGTGATAGGCATTGACTGTTGAGTCAGTATTTATGTCATAGTGTTTCCTAACGACACATGTGTGTTTGTCTCTGGTTTGTTCACAGAGATGTCTGTGGACAAAATGTGTTTTCTTTTTGTTAGGAGAGTTTTAGCCTCAAATCAACTTTCAGGTGCCTCTACATAACAGTTTGGTGTTATCTCTGTGTAAAATAATTTGTGGGTGTGTATAGACACACAAAAAATCCACCAACCAAACTTTTTAAATTGTTACTTTAGGAGAATATGACAAATTATTTTGTAGGGTCAAATATTAAAAGTTTTGAGAAATTGACCAAATTATTGGAAAAATACATGAAAAGTAACAAGAGATTTTAATAGATAAAATAGTCCTACAACCTTTTTAATAAATGGGCCAACAATAAAAAGAGTTCTTATAGGTGAAGATGACACCCCGATGGCTCCACTGGAAAATTATATGAACTATTTGGTAAGGAAATTATTGCATGCTCATAGAGATCCTTCTAGGCTCTAGAAGGATCTCACGACCCA
Organism: Nyctalus aviator; assembly: GCA_036971965.1. Lineage (NCBI taxonomy): Eukaryota > Metazoa > Chordata > Mammalia > Chiroptera > Vespertilionidae > Nyctalus > Nyctalus aviator. Next base: position 6,055,158 of record CM072927.1, on the reverse strand, counting down.
CAGGTTGAGAACCGCTAGCAGGGTTGCCTAAGACCATTGGAAAACACAGATATTTCCATAACAATTCATTAACAATAGAAAAATTACAGATAGGAAGTAGCAACGAAAATAATATAATGGTTGGAGGTAACCACAACATGAGGAGCTATTTTAGCACCATGCTCTAACCAACTGAGCTAACCGGCCAGTGGTATGAGGAACTATTTTAAATAGTAGTGGCATTAGAAAAGTTGAGAACCACTGTTCCAGAGCTAGAAAAGGACATACTGTTTGTGCCAGCATGACATCTATCACCAACATCTGATAGGGAGAGTTCAAAATAAGGGCCAAACTATTGTGGAGACCAAGGCTCAAATCTGAATCTAGGTAGTATCAAAATGAATGAGCAATGTATTAAGAGGACGATGCAGTAAAAAGAAAGTCATGACCCAGCTGTGTGAGCACTACAAAGGTCAGCAAATCAACCTCATTCATGAAGACATGACATGAGCAGATTGAAACTAAAATATGAAGCGATCATCTCATCAATGCAGAGCTGAGTTTTGATAACATTTAATGTCAGAAATATAGAAGAAATGTTTATCAGTTTCTCTTCACCTATTGGATTCTTAACCAATTATAAAGAAAACAGTTCATCCTTCTTCTGATAAATGAACTAAAGAACAATCAGCTAACCACACTAAATGACACTTGAAGGCTTTGTCTGTGAGAGCAGGAACGGGCAAGGGGGCTCACAGTCACCACTTTTGTCAGCAGGAAATAAAGTAAAACATATACAAGTGTGAAAAAATGATGTGAAATTCAGTTTAATTTATGCAAAAGATACATTGTTAGACTTGGTGGGAGTGGGCAGAAGTATTATGGTGCCCCAAATTCCCATGAACAGACACAGCACAAAAGAACAAACAGTAAAGACCAAAAACATAGCCAAGGCCCACCACTTTGTGAGTCATCCACACCATGGAAGAGACAGGCTCAGGAGGCACAGCTCAGTCCCCTGGGAGGCCAGCAGGTGACACACGGAAGGCAGGTGGGAGGTGGAGCCCAGGGCCTGTCTCTGGCTGGGTGGGAATGCTCCTTGCACATCCAAGAAAGACTTGGTCACCTGGGGAGGGTGTGTGCACCCCTCATGGCCTGAAGTCCCTCTGCTAGAGGGTGTGTGGTCAAGAGAAGTCCATCATCTGTCCCCATCATGGACCGCCTCTGGAGAGGGGTCTATGTGCAGATAAATGAGCTACTTATGCTGAGAAGGTGCTGGGGCTTCTGCAGGTCACACAGAGCCTTGAGGGTTTTTCCTTCCTGCAACCTGCCCACTCAGTCCTTGCATCCCGAGTGCTGTCCTCCTGATTTAGAAAATATCTTTGACCCTGTGTGTGCCTCCCTGTCCACAGAGCCCAAGGTGGTGTTTGCCAAGGAGCAGTCTGCACACAGCGAGGTGAAGGCCATGGCCGGGGCCAGTGCCACGCTGAGCTGCGAGGTGGCCCAGGCCCAGACGGAGGTGACGTGGTACAAGGATGGCAAGAAGCTGAGTGGGAGCTCCAAAGTGCGTGTGGAGGCCACGGGCTGCACCCGGCGGCTGGTGCTGCAGCAGGCGGCCAAGGGGGACAGCGGGGAGTACAGCTGCGAGGCCGGGGGCCAGAAGGTCACCTTCCATCTGGATGTCCCAGGTCAGTTCTTTGGTGGCACTAACTTAGCTTTGTGTGTAGGCAATGACTACAGCCGGACACACCCTGGTGATCTTTCGACTGGACCTCACCTCTTCAGCCTTCTCTCCTCCATCTCCCATATCATCCCAGTGGTGAGGCCAGACCAGGCTGGATGGGCAGAGTGTGAGCAGAAGGGAGAAGTGATCCTGTACCAGTAGAGTACTGCTCAGGTTTTGCTCAATCATGGTTCCCAGCACCTGCCAGAGCCTTCTGGGTGCTCCCCACCAGCCGGGACTCTGGCTCTACCTGTCACATAGAGACTGAGGTAGACCAGATGTCTCTTACCTGTGTCATGTGAATTCCATACTCCCCACGTCCTGGTAGCTCTCAGATGCCTGCACCCATCAACATGGGCAGAGACACTTTTGAATTTCATTACAACAGAATATGGGGAAGTTCCTGCCACCCAGTCTTACTTGCATCCATCTCAAGACTGAGCCGTGTGTTAGCCAATTGTAGCTTTTTAGGGCACTCCCTTGCGTTTGGATGTAGAAGTTACTGGATCCTCACTTGTCCCAAAATCTAGATCCATGATTTCTTCCAAGAATTGTGCAAAAAGTAAACAGAGACCAGAGGATTGTCAGGTGTGTCCCATGGACCTGCACATGTGAGGTCTGGAATTCTCTTCCTAAAGTACATCTTGGTTTCCTTTTGTTTCCTGTGTTAGAATCCCCTGGGAGTATGATGTATAGATCTAGACATGGAGGAGAATAAAGAGCTTCTCCCACTCTGCATGGCTTGTTGAAGACAAAGAACTATAGCAATAGCCCTTGACCGTTTTGTCAGAATTTTTTAAAAATATATTTTATTGATTTTACACAGAGAGGAATTGAGAGGGATAGTTAGAAATGTCGATGAGAGGGAAACATCAACCAGCTTCCTCCTGCACACCCCCCACTGCGGATGTGCCCGCAACCAATGTACATGCCCTTGACCAGAATCGAACCCGGGACTCCTCAGTCCCCAGGCCAACGCTCTTCCACTGAGCCAAACCGGCTTCGGCTGTTTTGTCAGAATTTATGCCATAGTGTTTCCTAACGACTCATGTGTATTCGTCCCTGTCTTCTTTGTTCACAGAGATGTCTGTGAACAAACTGTGTTTTCATTTGTTAGAAGAGTTTTAACCTCAAATCAATTTCCAGGTGCCTCTTTATAATAGTGTAGTGTTATATCTGTGTAAAATAACCTGTGGCTGTGTATACATACAAAAAAATTCCACTATACATTTTTAATTGTTACTTTAGGAGAATATGACAAATGATTTTGTAGGAGTAATTTATGAAAAGTTTTGAGAAATTGACCAAATTGTTATAAAACTATATGAAAGTTTTATAAGATTTTGACAGCTAAAATAGTCCTAGAATTCTTTTCAGTAAATGGAACCAGCTTAAAAGTTCTTATAGGTCAAGATGACACTCCAGTGGCTTCACTGGAAAATTATATGAACTATTCTGTAAGGAAATTGTTGCATGTTCATGGAGATCCTTCTACAGCTAGAGATGGACATAGAGTCCCTGGCTTATTACGTGGCACCAGCATGACATTTATCACCAACATCTGATTGATATGGAGAGTTCAAATTAAGGGCCAATCCACTGTGGAGGCCAAGACCAACATCTGAAGCTAAGTAGTATCCAAATGGATCAGCAATGTATTAAGAAGATGATGCACTATATAAAAGTCATGCCCAGCTGTGTGAGTACCACAGAAGTCAGTAAATCAGCATCACTCGTGATGTGAGAAGATTGAAACCAAAATATGGAGCGATCATCTCTCGGTGCAGATTTGAGTTCTGATAACATTTAATATCAGAAATCTAGGAGAAATGTTTACCAATATCTATACATGCCATAGATTCTTAACCAATTATAAAGAAAACATATCTTCCTCTTTCTGATAAATGATACTGAAGAACAACCAGCTAATCACACTAAGTGACAGCAGAAAGCTTTTCTTGTGAGGCCAGGGACAAGGAAAGGGGCCTCACAGTAACCAGTTTTGTCAGCCGGAAAGCAGGAAATAAAATTAAAAAAAACATATAAAAGTGTGAAAAACTGAAGTGAGATTCAGGTAATATGATTTATACAAAAGGTAAATTATTAGACTTGGTGGGGGTGGAGAGAAATATGGTGTCCAAAATCCCCATGAACAGACACACCATAGATGAGCAAACAGTAAAGACAGAAAACATAGCCAAGGTGCACCATTCTGAATCACCCTATTGCAGAAAACTAAAGAAAAACCAAGTGATGTTATAAAGAAGACCAGGGACAATGTTTAATACACCAGCAGACTTGGGGAATAGCCTTCCAAATCTGAGTGCAGAAACATGCACGGGGCTTCTTTTTATCTCTCCCTGTGGTCTTTGTCCTGCAAATATGGATTATGCTTCCGGTCCTTGTAGTGGGCCTTGTAAGAATGCCCCATATCTGACGGTCTGGCCTGGCACCAGCATTAATAACCCTCCCTCTGGGGCAGCGCACTGTTCACAATAGCAGGTTCTTCAAGAATCTTATCTCAAAAGGATGTAGTGACTTAATTATAGGTTATCAAGAATGTGCACTGAGCATGCTGGCATGGATTCAGATAACTAGTCCCCAAATATCAGGGTAACATTGGAGTTATCTCTTTTATTTTAATTTTATTGATTTTTTTAGAGAGGAATGGAGAGCTAGAAACATTGATGAGAGAGAAACACCCATCAGCTGCCTCTTGCACAACTCCTTTTGGGGATGTGGCCACAACCCAGGTACATGCCCTTGACCGGAATCGAGCTAGGAACCTTTCAGTCAGCAGGCTGATGCTCTATCCACTGAGCCAAACTTGTTAGGGTGGAATTAGCCCTTTTCAGCCTTATCAATAAAAACCATGCAAGAGATAGGCTCAGGAGGCACAGCTCAGTCTTCTAGGAAGGCAGTTGGGAGGTGGAGTCCAGGACCTGTCCCTGGCTGGGTGGGAATGCTCCCTGCACATTCGGGAAAGACTTGGTCACCTGGGGAGGGTGTGTGCACCCCTCATGGCCTGAAGTCCCTCTGCTAGAGGGTGTGTGGTCAAGAGAAGTTCTTCACGGTGTCCCCAGCATAGAGCGTCCACTGGGCAGGGGTCAATGTGCAGATGAATGAGCTACTTGTGCTGAGAAGGTGCTGGGGCTTCTGCAGGCCATACAGAGCCTTGAGGGTTTTCCTGTCCTGCCACCTCCTGCTTAGTCCTTGCATCCAGAGATGTGTCCTTCTGATTTAGAAGATATCTTTGACCCTGTGTGTGCTTCCCTGTCCGCAGAGCCCAAGGTGGTGTTTGCCAAGGAGCAGTCTGCACACAGCGAGGTGAAGGCCATGGCCGGGGCCAGTGCCACGCTGAGCTGCGAGGTGGCCCAGGCCCAGACGGAGGTGACGTGGTACAAGGATGGCAAGAAGCTGAGTGGGAGCTCCAAAGTGCGTGTGGAGGCCACGGGCTGCACCCGGCGGCTGGTGCTGCAGCAGGCGGCCAAGGGGGACAGCGGGGAGTACAGCTGCGAGGCCGGGGGCCAGAAGGTCACCTTCTATCTGGATGTCCCAGGTCAGTTCTTTGGTGGCACTAACTGAGCTTTGTGTGTAGGTAATGACTATAGCTGGACACACCCTGTCTCCTTTCCACTGGACCTCACCTCTTTAGCCTTCTATCCTTCATCTCCCATATCATCTCAGTGGTGGGGCCAGACCAGGCTGGGTGGTCAGAGTGTGAGCAGAAGGGAGAGGTGATCCTGTACCAGTAGAGTACTGCTCAGGTTTTGCTCAATCATGGTTCCCAGCACCTGCCAGAGCCTTCTGGGTGCTCCTCACCAGCCATCTCCGGCTTTACTTTTCACATGGAGTCTGCGGTAGACCAGACATCTCTTACCTGTGTCATGTGAATTTCCTATTCCCCATATCCTAGTAGCTCCCAGATGACTATACCCAACAACACGGGCAGAGGCATTTTTGAATTTCATTAAAACCGAATATGGGAAAGTCTCTGTTACCCAAACTTATTTGAATTCTTCTCAAGACTGAACAGTGTGTTCACAGATTGTAGTTTTTTTTAGGTCATTCCTTTGCCTGTGGATATAGAAGTTACTGGATCCTTGTCACAAAATCTAGATCCATGTTTTCTTGCATGTTCTGTGCAAAAAGTAAAAAAGGGAGATAGAATTAGCAGATGTGTCTTGGGGACCTGCACTTGTGGGGTCTGGAATTCTTTTCCTAAAGTGCATATTAGTTTCCTTTTGTGTCCTGTGTCAGAATTGTCTGAGAGTCTGATGTATAGATTTAGACATGGAGAGGAATAAGGAGCTTCTCCCACACTGCACACCTTGTTGAAGACAAGTAATTCTAGCGACAGCCCTTGACTGTTTTGTCAGTATTTATGCCATAGTATTTTCTAACAACTCATGTGTATTTGTCCTCTCTGGTTTGTTCACAGACATGTCTGTGCACTAACTGATTTTTCATTTTATTATGAGAGTTTTAATCACAAATCTACTTCCAGGTGCCTCTACATAACAGTTTGGTGTTATATCTATATACAATAGCTTGTGACTGTGTAAAGATAAAATAAATTCACTGTACATTTTTAATTGTTAATTTAGGAGAATATGACAAATTATTTTTATAGGAGTCAACATGAAAAGTTTTATTAAATTGACCAAGTTATTAGAACTCTATGAAATGTGGTAAAAGATTTTGACAGCTAAAATAGTTCTACAAGTGTTGCAATAAATGGAACCACAATAAATAGAAGATCTTCTAGGTGAAGATGACACCCAGTGGCTCCACAGGAAAATTATATGAACTATTCTGTAAGGACACTATTGCATGTTCATGGAGATGCTTCTAGAGCTATAGAAGGACATACAGTCTCTGGCTTACTACGTGGCACCCTCATGACATCTGATAGGGAGAGTTCAAATAATGGGTCAACCCATTGTGGAGCCAAGGCCACCATCTGAAGCTAAGTAGTATCCAAATGAATGGGCAATGTATTAAGAGGACTATGCAGTATAAAGAAAGTCATGGCCCCACTGTGTGAGCACCACAAAGGTCAGCAAATGAACCTCACTCATGACGTGAGCAGATTGAAACTAAAATATGAAGCAATCATAGCATCGGTGCAAAGTTGAGTTTTGATAACATTTAACATCAGAAATCTAGAAGAAATGTTTATCAATATCTATTCATACAATAGACTTTTTTTAATGTGCTCTTAGGTCTAATTTTATTTTTATTTATTTTATTTTATTTTTTAAAATAAATCTTTAGTATTCATATTATTACAAATGTTCCTCTCCCTGCCCCTCCATTGCTGTCCTCCACCAGGTTCCCACCCCACCCTCTGCCCTTTCCCCACCACCCATTGTCCTCATCCATAGGTGCACAGTTTATGTTCAGTCTCTTCCCACACCCCCCTCTCCCCTTTCCCCCGAGAATCGTCAGTTCACTACCCTTCCATACCTCTGATTCTATATTATTCAACAGTTAATATTGTTCATCAGATTTTTTTTAATTTCCTTAGTTTTTAGATTCACTTGTTGATAGTTACATATTTGTCGTTCATAGTTTTTATCTTTATTTACTTTCTCTTCCGAAAGAACCCCCTTCAGCAATTCATATAATTCTGGTTTGGTGGTGATGAATTCCTTTAGCTTTTTATTTTTTTTTATTTTTTATTTTTTTTTATTTTTTATTTTTTATTAGTGAAGCTCTTTATCTGGGCTTGGATTCTGAGTGATAGCTTTGCTGGGTAGATTATTTTTGGCTGTAGATTCTTACTAATCATCACTTTGAATATTTCTTGCCATTCCCGTCTGGCCTGCATGGTTTCTGCTGAGAAATCAGCTGACAATCATATAGGTGCTCCTTTATAGGTAACTACCTGCTTGGCTCTTGTTGCTTTTAATATTCTCTCTTTGTCTTTTGCTCTTGGAATTTTAATTATGATTTGTCTTGGTGTGGTCTTCTTTGGATTCCTTTTGTTTGGAGTTTTGTGCTCTTCCTGGACTTGTAAGTCTAATTCTTTCACCAGGTGGGGGAAGTTTTTTGTCACTATTTCTTTCAGTATGTTTTCGATATCTTGCTCTCTCTCATCTTCTGGGACCCCCATAATTCTGATGTTGGTTCGCTTGAAGTTGTCCCAGAGGTTTCTAACACTATCTTCAACTTTCTGGATTCTCTTGCCTTCTTGCTTCTGTAGAGGAGTGACTTCTGGCCCTGTATTTTCCAAATCTTTGTCTTGATTCTTGTGATCTTCCATTCTGTTTTTAGGTCTCTGTATAATATTTTTTATTTCAGACGATGTATTCGTTATTTCTTGTTGATCCTTTATTATTTCTTGTTGATTCCTTGTTATTTCTAGTTGATCCCTTTTCATATCCTCATAGGTCTTATCGACCTTTTCTAGGAAATTCTTGAAAAACCTTATAAGCATGGTTTTGAACTCTATATCCAGTCACTTTTTGTCCTCCATTTCTTTCGTTTGTGATCTATTTCCTTGTCTCGGCATTTTCTCAGCTTCCCTGAGTTGGTAGCTTTAAAAGTCTCTGTGTTCAGCTTGGATGGGGCGGAGTTTCAGGGTGGAGTCTACAGCCTTGGCTTCCGTCAGCTACGCCCTATGAGGCTCCTGAGTCTCAGTATTCCTCAGGGTCCTTCAGTACTTGTTGCAAGCACCTCTGAGAGAAAGGTGCCCTCGAATTTCGCCTGCTACCAAACAGTCTAGGCTCTCCCCCAATGAGTCCGGAACTGGGGTTCAGTTCAGTTGGAAATGGGGTTGGAAGTGTGGGTCAGAGCAGTCTGGAGCTTGTCTCCTTCCCACTCGGGCAATCCCGCTGCACAGCCAACCGTCCATTCTCTGCGCACAATGTGTGCGCCTCCGGACCTCCTTTCTCTACTCCCCCGAGATTCCGCCTCACAGCCCAGTCTACCTCTGTATGAGCCTGGGTCCCCAGGGTCTGGCCTAGAACTGGGGTTCAGAGCAGTCGGAACTGGGGTTCAGCACAGTCTGGAGCTTTTATCTCCTTCCCGCTAGGGAACGCCAGTCAGGCACTCAGCCTCCCCCTCCTCTCCGGCTCCGTCCTCTCTGTGTGTGCAGTGTGTCTCAGTACCTTAGGCTTTTACAGCTCCTCTGATTTTCCTTCTGGTTTTCTCTTTTCTTCTCGTTGTGGAATTTCCAGTCAGTCAGCTTTCCTATAGTTCTGGGTAATGTCTATTTTATATTTTAGTTGTATTTTATTGAAATTGTTGTGTGCAGCTGCGGTTAGGTGTTTACCTGTGCAGCCATCTTGGATTCTCCTCTTAACTCTCCATACAATAGACTCTTAAACAATCTATCTATCTATCTATCTATCTGGCTAATATGCTAAGTGTTCCCTCTGGAATTTGAGAGACTGGTTGTTCGATCACTCCCTGTGACATATGCTGACCACTAGTGGGTGGTACAGAACAAAGGAAGGCCCAGACCTGTAGCCAGAAGGCCCTGGAGGCCCAGATCGCTGGTCAGGGCTAGCGGCCATACTCGTGCACAAATTTTGTGCATTAGGACTGTAGTTATAAATAAAATGGTTCATCCTTCTTCTGATAAATAATCCTGAAGGAAAACCAGCTAATGACAATAAGTGACATTTTAAAGCTTTGCTTCTGAGAGCAAGAAGAGGCAAGGGGGCTCACAGTCACCAATTTTGTTAGCAGGAAATAAAAACCTATAAAAGTGTGAAAAACTGAAGTGAAATTCAGATAATATGATGTACCCAAAAGATACATCATTAGACTTAGTGGGATGGGGAGAAGTATTATGGAGCCCCCAATCCCAATAACAGACACACCACAGAAAAGCAAAGAGTACAGCCTGTAAACATAGCCAAGGCTATGACTTTGTGAGTCATCCACAGCATGGAAGAGACAGGCTCAGGAGGCACAGCTCAGACCCCTAGGAGGCCAGCAAGTGACACACAAAAGGCAGGTGGGAGGTGGAGCCCAGGACTTGTCCCTGGCTGGGTGGGAATGCTCCCTGCACACCCAGGAAAGACTTGGTCACTTGAGTTGTTGTGTATACCTAATGGTCTGAAGTCCCTCTGCTAGATGGTGTGTGGTCGAAAGAAGTCCTTCATAGTGTCGCCAGTAGAGACCATCCTCTGGGCAGGGGTCAATGTGCAGATGAATGAGCTACTTGTGCTGAGAAGGTGCTGGGGCTTCTGTAGGTCACACAGAGCCTTGAGGATTTTCCCGTCCTGCCACCTCCCTGTTCAGTTCTTGCGTCCCGAGTGCTGTCCTCCTGATTTAGAAAATATCTTTGACCCTGTGTGTGCCTCCCTGCCTGCAGAGCCCAAGGCGGTGTTTGCCAAGGAGCAGTCTGCACACAGCGAGGTGAAGGCCATGGCCGGGGCCAGTGCCACGCTGAGCTGCGAGGTGGCCCAGGCCCAGACGGAGGTGACGTGGTACAAGGATGGCAAGAAGCTGAGTGGGAGCTCCAAAGTGCGTGTGGAGGCCACGGGCTGCACCCGGCGGCTGGTGCTGCAGCAGGCGGCCAAGGGGGACAGCGGGGAGTACAGCTGCGAGGCCGGGGGCCAGAAGGTCACCTTCCATCTGGATGTCCCAGGTCAGTTCTTTGGTGGCACTAACTTAGCTTTGTGTGTCGGTAATGACTACAGCCGGACACACCCTGTCTCTCTTTCCACTGGACCTCATTTCTTTAACCTTCTATCCTCCATCTCCCATATTATCCCAGTGGTGGGGCCAGACCAGGTTGGGTGGGCAGAGTGTGAGCAGAAGGGAGAGGTGATCCTGTACACGCGGAGTGGTGCTCAGGTTTTGCTAGTCATGGTTCCCAGCACCTGCCGGAGCCTTCTGGGTGCTCCTTACCAGCCGGGACTCAGGCTCTACCTGTCACATGCAGTCTGAGGTAGACCAGACGTCTCTTACCTGTGTCATGTGAACTTCCTACTCTACAAGTCGTGGTAGCTCTCAGATGCCCGCACCCAGAAACATGGGCAGAGACACATTTGAATTTCCTTACAACAGAGTATGGGGAAGTTCCTGCCACCCAGTCTTACTCAGATTCATCTCAAGACTGAACCATGTGTAGACAAATTATAGCTTTTTAGGGAACACCCTTGCATGGGGAAGTAGACATTACTGGATCCTCACTTTTTCGCAAAATCTATATTCATGATTTCTTTCACGGTTTCTGCCCTAAGTAGCAGAGTATTGGCAGGTGTGTGCCGGGGACCTGCACCTTTGAGGTCCGGAATTCTCTTCCTAGAGTACATCTTGGTTTCTTTTTGTGTCCTGTGTCATGACCACAGGTTGAGAACTGCTAGCAGGGTTGCCTAAGACCATCAGAAAACACAGATATTAACATTATGATTAATAACAGAAGCAAAATTACAGATAGGAGGTAGCAATGAAAATAATTTTATGGTTGGGAGTCACCACAGAATGAGGAACTGTATTAAGGGTTGTAGCATTAGATAGGTTGAAAACCACTACTGTAGATCCTTCTAGAGAATGAAAAGGAGTTACAGTCTCTGGCTTATTACATGGCACAGGCATGACATCATCAACAAATTCTGATAGAGACAGTTCAAATTAAGGAACAATTCATTGTGAAGACCGAGGCCAACATCCGAAGCTAGGTGGCACTAACTTGGCTTAATAATGAATTGGCAATGTATTAAGAGGATGATGCACTATAATGAATGTCATGGCCCAGCTCTGTGAGCACTAAAAAGGTCCACAAACCGAAACCCGTTTGGTTCAGTGGATAGAGCGTCAGCCTGAGGACTGAAGGGTCCTGGGTTCAATTCCTGTAAAGGGCATGTACCTTGGTTGCAGGCACATCCCCAAAAGGGGGTGTGCAAGAGGCAGCTGATCGATGATTCTCTCTCATCAATGTTTCTAACTCTCTATCCCTCTCTCTTCCTCTCTGTAAAAAATCAATAAAATGTATTTTTTAAAAAGTCCACAAATCAACCTCAATTGATTGAAATTAAAATATGAAGAGATAGCCTCATAAATGCAGAGTTGAGTTTTGGTAACATTTAATGTCAAAAATCTGGAAGACGTGTTTATCAATATCGATTCATGACATAGATTCTTAACCAATTATAAAGAAAACATATCTTCCTCTTTCTGATAAATGATACTGAAGAACAATCAGCTAATCACACGAAGTGACAGCAGAAAGCTTTTCTTGTGAGGCCAGGGACAAGGAAAGGGGCTTCACAGTAACCAGTTTTGTCAGCCGGAAAGCAGGAAATAAAATTTTAAAAAAGTGTGAAAAACTGATGTGATATTCAGATATTATGATTTATACAAAAGGTAAATTATTGGACTTGCGGTGGGTGGGGAGAAATATGGTGTCCAAAATCCCCATGAACAGACACACCATAGATGAGCAAACAGTAAAAACAGAAAACATAGCCAAGGTGCACCACTCTGAATCACCCTGTTGCAAAAAACTAAAGAAAAACTGAGAGATTTTTATAAAGAAGACCAGGGACACTGTTTAATACACCAGCAGACTCCGGGAACAGCCTTCCAAATCTGAGTGCAGAAACATGCACGGGGCTTCTTTTTATCTCTTCCTGTGGTCTTTGTCCTGCAAATGTGGATTATGCTTCTGGTCCTTTTAGTGGGCCTTGCAAAAGGCTCTCAGGTGTTGGGAGTCTCCAGGCCATATCTGATGGTCTGGCCTGGCACCAGCATTAATAACCCTCCCTCCGGGGCAGCGCACTGTTCACAATAGTAGGTTCTTCAATAATCCTATCTAGAAAGGAGGTAGTGACTTAATTATAGATTATCAAGGATGTGCACTGAGCATGCTGGCATGGATTCAGATCACTAGTCCCCAAATATCAGGGTAACATTGGAGTTATCTCTTTTATTTTAATTTTATTGATTTTTTTAGAGAGGAATGGAGAGCTAGAAACATTGATGAGAGAGAAACACCCATCAGCTGCCTCTTGCACACCTCCTATTGGGGATGTGGCCACAACCCAGGTACATGCCCTTGACCAGAATCGAACTGGAAACCTTGCAGTCCACAGGCTGATGCTCTATCCACTGAGCCAAACCTGTTGGGACAGAATTAGGCCTTTTCAGCCTTATCAATACAAACCATGGAAGAGACAGGCTCAGGAGGCACAGCTCAGTCCCATAAAAAGCCAGCAGATGACACACGGAAGGCAGGTGGGAAGTGGAGCCCAGGACCTGTCCCTGGCTGGGTGGAAATGCTCCCTGCACATTCGGGAAAGATGGTCACCTGGGGAGGGTGTGTGCATCCCTTCTGGCCTGAAGTCCCTCTGCTAGAGGGTGTGTGGTCAAGAGAAGTTCTTCACGGTGTCCCCAGCATAGAGCGTCCACTGGGCAGGGGTCAATGTGTAGATAAATGAACTACTTGTGCTGAGAAGGTGCTGGGGCTTCTGCAGGCCCCACAGAGCCTTGAGGATTTCCCTGTCCTGCCACCTCCTGCTTAGTCCTTGCGTCCAGAGTGCTGTCCTCCTGATTTAGAAAATAACTTTGACCCTGTGTGTGCCTCCCTGTCCGCAGAGCCCAAGGTGGTGTTTGCCAAGGAGCAGTCTGCACACAGCGAGGTGAAGGCCATGGCCGGGGCCAGTGCCACGCTGAGCTGCGAGGTGGCCCAGGCCCAGACGGAGGTGACGTGGTACAAGGATGGCAAGAAGCTGAGTGGGAGCTCCAAAATGCGTGTGGAGGCCACGGGCTGCACCCGGCGGCTGGTGCTGCAGCAGGCGGCCAAGGGGGACAGCGGGGAGTACAGCTGCGAGGCCGGGGGCCAGAAGGTCACCTTCCGTCTGGATGTCCCAGGTCAGTTCTTTGGTGGCACTAACTGAGCTTTGCGTGTAGGTAATGACTACAGCCGGGCACATCCTGGTGCTCTTTCCACTGGACCTCCCCTCTTTAGCCTTCTATCCTCCATCTCCACTATCATTTCAGTGGTGGGGCCAGACCAGGCTGGGTGGTCAGAGTGTGAGCAGAAGGGAGAGGTGATCCTGTACATGCGGAGTGGTGCTCAGGTTTTGCTCAGTTATGGTTCCCTGTACCTGCCAGAGCCTTTTGAGTGCTCTTCATCAGCCGGGACTAAGGCTCTACCTTTCACATGGAGTTTGAGGTAGAACAGACATTTCTTACCTGTGTCATGTGAATTTACTACTCCTCACATCCAGGTAGCTCCCAAATGCCCGCACCCAGCAACATGGGCAGAGACACGTTTATATGGGAAGTTCCTGCCACCCAGTCTTACTTGCATCCATCTCAAGACTGAACAGTGTGTTCACAAATAGTAGTTTTTTTAGGGCACTCCCTTGCGTGTGGATGTAGAAGTTACTGGATCCTTACTCTTCACAAAATCTAGATCCATGTTTTCTTGCATTTTCTGTGCCAAAAAAAGTAAAGAAGGGAGATAGGATTAGCAGGTGTGTGTTGGGGACCTGCCCCTGTGAGGTCTGGAATTCATTTCCTAAAGTACATCTTAGTTTCTTTTCGTATCCTATGTCAGAGCCCCCTGGAATTCTGATGTATATTTAGACATGGAGGGGAATAAGGAGTTTATCCCACACTGCACACCTTGTTGAAGACAAGTAACTCTAGCAATAGCCCTTGACTGTTTAGTCAGTATTTATGCCGTAGTATTTCCTAACAACTCATGTGTATTTGTCCTCTCTGTTTTCTTCACAGACATGTCTGTGCACTAACTGATTTTTCATTTTGTTAGGAGGGTTTTAATCACAAATCGACTTCTCGGTGCTCTACATAACAGTTTGGTGTTATATCTATATACAATAACTTGTAGCTGTGTATAGATAAAAAAAAATCCACTGTAAAATTTTAATTGTTAATTTAGGAGAATATGACAAATCATTTTATAGGTGTAAACATGAAAATGTTTAAGAAATTGACCAAATTATTAGAACACTCTATGAAATGTGGCAAAAGATTTTTTAAAAATATATACTTTATTGATTTTTTTATAGAGAGGAAGGGAGAGAGATAGAGAGCTAGAAATGTCGATGAGAGAGAAACATCGACCAGTTGCCTCTTGCACACCCCCTACCGGGGATGTGCCCACAACCAAGGTACATGCCCTTGACCGGAATTGAACCCAGGACCTTTCAGTCCACAGAGCTATGCTCTACCACTGAGCCAAACCGGTTTCAGCGAAATGTGGCAAAAGATTTTGACAGCTAAAATAGTCCTACAAGTGTTGCAATAAATGGAACCTCAATAAATAGAAGTTCTTATTGGCTCCACTGTAAAATTATATGAACTATTCTGCAAGGACATTATTGCATGTTCATGGAGATGCTTCTAGAGCTATAGAAGGACATACAGTCTCTGGCTTACTACGTGGCACCCTCATGACATCTGTTAGGGAGAGTTCAAATTATGGGCCAATCCATTATGGAAACCAAGGCCAAAACATGAAGCTAGGTGTTATCAAAATGAATGGGCAATGTATTAAAAGGACTAGGCAGTATAAAGAAAGTCACAGCCTCGCTGTGTGAGCACTACAAAGATCAGCAAATCAACATCACTCATGACATGAGTAGAATGAAACTAAAATATGAAGTGATCATCTCACCAGTGCAGAGTTGAGTTTTGATAACAATGTCAGAAATCTAGAAGAAATGTTCATCAATATCTATTCATGCAACAAATTCTTAACCAATCTATATATATAAAAGCCTAATATATAAAATGTTCCCTCGGGAATGTGACTGAGAGACTAGTTGTTCAATCATCCACTGTGACATATGCTGACCACTAGTGGGTGGCCTAGAACAAAGGAAGGCCTGCAGCCAGAAGGCCCTGAGAGGCCTAAATTGCTGGCAAGGGCTAGTGACCATACCCATGCACAAATTTTGTGCACTGGGACTCTAATTATAAATAAAATGGTTCAACCTTCTACTGATAAATTATATTGAAGGAAAGCCAGCTGATGACAATAAGTGACACTTGAAAGCCTTGCTTCTGAGAGCAAGAAGAGGCAATGGCGCTCAAGTCACCAAATTTGTCAGTGGGAAATACAGTACAATGTATAGAAGTGTGAAAAAATTGAAGTGAAATTCAGATAATATGATTTATGCAAAAGATACATTAGACTTGGTGGGAGTGGGGAGAAGTACTACAGTGCTCCCAATCCAAATAATAGACACATCACAGAGGAGCAAAGAGTACAGCCCATAAACATATCCAAGGCCCACCACTTTGTGAGTCATCCACACCATGGAAGAGACAGGCTCAAAAGGCACAGCTCAGTCTCCCAGGAGGCCAGCAGGTGACACACGGAAGGCAGGTGGGAGGTAGAGCCCAGGACCTGTCCCTGGCTTGGTGGGAATGCACTCTGCACATCCAGGAAATACTTGGTCATCTGGGAGGGTGTGTGCACCCCTCATGGCCTGAAGTCCCTCTGCTAGAGGGTGTGTGGTCAAGAGAAGTTCTTTACGGTGTCCCCAGCATACAGCGTCCACTGGGCAGGGGTCAATGTGCAGATAAATGAGCTACTTGTGCTGAGAAGGTGCTGGGGCTTCTGCAGGCCATACAGAGCCTTGAGGGTTTTCCTGTCCTGCCACCTCCTTGCTTAATCCTTGCATCCAGAATGGTGTCCTTCTGATTTAGAAAATATCTTTGACCCTGTGTGTGCCTCCCTGTCCGCAGAGCCCAAGGCAGTGTTTGCCGAGGAGCAGTCTGCACACAGCGAGGTGAAGGCCATGGCGGGGGCCAGTGCCACGCTGAGCTGCGAGGTGGCCCAGGCCCAGACGGAGGTGACGTGGTACAAGGATGGCAAGAAGCTGAGTGGGAGCTCGAAAGTGCGTGTGGAGGCCACGGGCTGCACCCGGCGGCTGGTGCTGCAGCAGGCGGCCAAGGGGGACAGCGGGGAGTACAGCTGCGAGGCCGGGGGCCAGAAGGTCACCTTCCATCTGGATGTCCCAGGTCAGTTCTTTGGTGGCACTAACTTAGCTTTGTGTGTAGGTAATGACTACAGCTGGGCACACCCTGGTGTTCTTTCCACTGGACCTCCCCTCTTTAACCTTCTCTCCTCCATCTCCCATATCAGCCCAGTGGTGGGGCCAGACCAGGCTGGGTGGTCAGAGTGTGAGCAGAAGGGAGAGGTGATCCTGTACATGCGGAGTGGTGCTCAGGTTTTGCTCAGTCATGGTTCCCAGCACCTGCCAGAGCCTTTGGGTGCTCCTCTCCATCCGGGACTTGGGCTCTACCTTTCACATGGAGTCTGAGGTAGAACAGACATCTCTTACCTGTGTCATGTGAATTTCCTACCTTTCACGTCCATTGGCAGAGACATTTTTGAATTTCCTTACAACATTTTATGGGGAAGTTCCTGACGCCGAGTCTTTCTTGCATCCATCTCAAGACTGAACAGTGTGTTCACAAATAGTAGTTTTTTTTAGGGCACTCCTTGTGTGTGGATGTAGAAGTTACTGGATCCTTACTTGTCACAAAATCTAGATCCATATTTTCTTGCATGTTCTGTTCAAAAAGTAAAGAAGAGGGATAAGATTAGCAGGTGTGTGTTGGGGACCTGCACCTGTGAGGACTGAAATATCTTAGTTTTCTTTTGTGTCTGTGTCAGAATCCACTGGGAGTATGATGTATAGATTTAATCATGGAGAGGAATAAGGAGCTTCTCCCACTCGGCACACCTTGTTGAAGACAAGTCACTATAGCGATAGTCCTTGACTGTTTTGTCAGTATTTATGCTATACAACTCATGTGTATTTGTTCCTCTCTAGTTTGTTCACAGAGATGTCTGTGCATTAACTGGTTTTTTCATTTTGTTAGGAGATTTTTAACCTCAAATGACTTCTCTGTGCCTCTACATAACAGTTTGATGTTATATCTGTATACAAAAGCTTGTGGCTGTGTATAGATACAAAAAAATTCACTATACATTTAAAAAATTTTTAATTTAGGAGAATATGACAAATTATTTTATAGGAGTAAACATGAAAATGTTTGAGAAATTGACCAAATTGTTAGAACACTCTATGAAATGAGGCAAAAGATTTTGACAGCTAAAATAGCCCTACAATCGCTTCTTGGCCTTTTGGCTAAGATCAAGTGTAGTATCTGTTCTTATCAGTTTAAAATAGCCCTACAAGTGTTGCAATAAATGGAACCACAATAAATAGAAGTTCTTATGGGTGAAGATGACACTGGGTGAATATGAACTATTCTGTAAGGACATTATTGCATGTTCATGGAGATCCTTCTAGAGATAGAGAATGACATACAGTCTCTGGCTTACTACGTGGCACTCTCATGATATCTGATAGGGAGAGTTCAAATTATGGGCCAATCCATTGTGGATACTAAGGCCAAAATATGAAGCTAGGTATTATCCAAATGAATGGGCAATGTATTAAGAGGATGATGCAGTAAAGAAAGTCATGGCCTAGCTGTGTGAGCACTACAAAGGTTAGCAAATCAACATCACTCATGACATGAGCAGACTGAAACTAAAATATGAAGCGATCATCTCACCAGTGCAGAGTTGAATTTTGATAAAACTTAATGTCAGAAATCTAGAAGAAATGTTCATCAATATCTATTCATGCAATTGATTCTTAACCAATCTACATATATAAAAGCCTAATATGCAGCATTCCCTTGAGAATTTGACTGAGAGACTAGTTGTTTGATCACTCACTGTGACATGTGCTGACCACTAGTGGGTGGTGCAGAACAAAGGAAGGCCCAGGCCTGCTGCCAGAAGGCCCCGGGAGGCCTAAATTGCTGGCCAGGCCTAGTGACCATACCTGTGCACAAATTTTGTGCACTGGGACTCTAGTTATAAATAAAATGGTTCATCCTTCTAATGATAAATGATCCTGAAGGAAAACCAGCTAATGACAAAAAGTGACACTTAAAAGCTTTGCTTCTGAGAGCAGGAAGAGTCAATGGGGCTCATAGTCACCAATTGTGTCAGTGGAAAATAAACTAAAACGTATAAAAGTATGAAAACCTAAAGTAAAATTCAGATAATATGATTACACAAAAAATACATCATTAGACTAGGTGGGAACAGGGAGAATATTATGGTTCCCTCAATCCCAATAACAGACACAACACAGAAGAGCAAAGAGTACAGCGCATACACATAGCCAAGGTCCAACACTTTGTGAGCCATCCACAGCATGGAAGAGACAGGCTCAGGAGGCACAGCTCAGTCTCCTAGGAGGCCAGCAGGTGACACATGGAGGGCAGGTGGGAGGTGAAGCCCAGGACTTGTCCTTGGCTAGGTGGGAATGCTCCCTGCACATCCAGGAAAGACTTGGTCACTTGAGGAGTTGTGTATACCTAATGGTCTGAAGTCCCTTTGCTAGATGGTGTGTGGTTGAAAGAAGTCCTTCACAGTGTCACCAGCAGAGACCATCCCCTGGGTAAAGGTCAATGTGCAGATGAATGAGCTACTTGTGCTAAGAAGGTACTGGGGCTTCTGCAGGTCACACAGAGCCTTGAGGATTTTCCAGTCTTGCCAACTCCCCGCTCAGTCCTTGCGTCCCAGTGCTGTCCTCCTGATTTAGAAAATTTCATTGACACTGTGTATCTCTCCCTGTCCACAGAGCCCACGGTGGTGTTTGCCAAGGAGCAGTCTGCACACAGCGAGGTGAAGGCCATGGCGGGGGCCAGTGCCACGCTGAGCTGCGAGGTGGCCCAGGCCCAGACGGAGGTGACGTGGTACAAGGATGGCAAGAAGCTGAGTGGGAGCTCCAAAGTGCGTGTGGAGGCCACGGGCTGCACCCGGCGGCTGGTGCTGCAGCAGGCGGCCAAGGGGGACAGCGGGGAGTACAGCTGCGAGGCCGGGGGCCAGAAGGTCACCTTCCGTCTGGATGTCCCAGGTCAGTTCTTTGGTGGCACTAACTTAGCTTTGTGTGTAGGTAATGACTACAGCCAGACACACCCTGTCTCTCTTTCCTCTGGACCTCACCTCTTTAGCCTTCTATCCTCCATCTCCCATATCATCCCAGTGGTGGGGCCAGACCAGGCTGGGTGGTCAGAGTGTGAGCAGAAGGGAGAGGTGATCCTGTACACGCGGAGTGGTGCTCAGGTTTTGCTCAATCATGGTTCCCAGCACCTGCCAGAGCCTTCTGGGTGCTCCTCACCAGCCGGGACTCGTGCTCTAACTTCCATGTGGAATCTGAGGTAGACCAGACATCTCTTACTTGTGTCATGTGAATTTCCTACTCCCCACGTCCTGGTAGCTCCCAGATGCCCGCCCCCAGCAACATGGGCAAAGACACGTTTGAATTTCATTACAACAGAATATGAGGAAGTTCCTGCCACCCAGTCTTACTTGCATCCATCTCAAGACTGAACACTGTGTTAGCCAAATGTAGCTTTTTAGGGCACTACTCCCTTGCATTTGGATGTAGAAGTTACTGGATCCTCACTTGTCTCAAAATCTAGATCTATGATTTTTTCCAAGAATTGTGCAAAAAGTAAACAGAGACCAGAGGATTGTCAGGTGTGTGCCATGGACCTGCACCCTTGAGGTCTGCAATATATTCCTAAAGTACATCTTGGTTTCCTTTTGTGTCCTGTGTCAGAATCCCCTGTGAGTCTGATGTATGGATTTAGACATGGAGGGGAATAAGGAGGTTCTCCCACACTGCACGACTTGTTGAGGACAAGCTACTATAGCGATAGCCCTTGACCGTTGAGTCAGTATTTATGTCATAGTATTTCCTAATGACTCATGTATATTTATCCCTGTCTTCTTTGTTCACAGAGATGTCTGTGAACTAACTGTATTTTCATTTTGTTAGGAGAGTTTAAATCTCAAATTGACTTCCAGGTGCCTCTACATAATGGTGTAGTTTTATATCTGTGTAAAATAACTTGTGGGCGTGTATAGATTTTAAAAAAATCACTATACATTTTTAATTGTTACTTTAGAAGAATATGACAAATTATTTTGTAGGAGTAAATATGAAAAGGTTTGAGAAATTTAACAAATTATTAGAAAACTATATGAATGTACATAAGATTTTGACAGTTCAAATAGTTCTGCAATCCTTTTCAATAAAATGAACCACAATAAAAAAATAAGTTTATATAGGTCAAGATGACACCCCAGTGGCTCCAATGGAAAATTATATTAACCATTCTCTAAAGAAATTATTGCATGTTCGTGGAGATATTTCTAGAACTATAGAAGGACTTAGAAACCCTGGCACAATATGTGGCATCAGCATGACATCTATCACCAACATTTGATAAGGAGAGTTCAAATTAAGTGCCAATCTATTGTGGAGACCAACGCCAACATCTGAAGCTAGGTACTATCAAAATGGATTGGCATTATATTGAGAATGATGCGTATATAAAAGTCTCAGCCCAGCTGTGTGAGCACTGCAAAGTTCAGAAAATCAACATCACTCATGACAATATCAGATTGAAACTAAAATAAGAAGTGACCGTCTAATCAGTGCAGAGTTAAGTTTTGATAACATTTAACGTCAGACATCTAGAAGAATTGTTTATCAATATCTATTCATGCCGTAGATTCTTGTCCTATTATAAAGAAAACAGTTCATCCTTCTTCTGATAAATGATACTGAAGGAAAACCACCTAATGACACTACGTGACACTTGCATACTTTGCTTGTTAGAGCAGAAACAGGAAGGGGGCTCACAGTCACCACTTTTGTTAGCAGGAAATAAAGTAAAATGTATAAAAGTGTGAAAAACTGAAGTCAAATTGAGATAATAATGATTTACCCAAAAGATACATCATTAGACTTGGTGGCAGTGGGGAGAAGTATTAAGGTGCCCCAAACACCCATGAACAGACACACCACAGAAGAGCAAACAGTAAAGACTAAAAACAAGGCCAAAGGCATACCACTTTGTGAGTCATCCACACCATGGAAGAGACAAGCTCAGGAGGCACAGTTCAGTCCCCTAGGAGGCCAACAGGTGACACATGGAAGGCAGGTGGGAGGTGGAGCCCAGGACCAGTCACTCAGTCTGTGGGAATGCTCCCTGCACATCCAGGGAAGACTTGGTCACCTGGGGAGGATGTGTGCACCCCTCATGGCCTGAAGTCCCTCTGCTAGAGGGTGTGTGCTCCGGAGAAGTCCATCACGGTGTCCCCAGCAGGGATCACCCCCCTGGTCAGGGGTTAATGTGCAGATGAATGAGCTACTTGTGCTGAGAAGGTGCTGGGGCTTCTGCAGGCCATACTGAGCCTTGAGGATTTCCCTGTCCTGCCATCTCCCTCCTTAGTCCTTCTGACCCAGTGCTGTCCTCCTGAAAATAACTTTGACCCTGTGTGTGCCTCCCTGTCCGCAGAGCCCAAGGCGGTGTTTGCCAAGGAGCAGTCTGCACACAGCGAGGTGAAGGCCATGGCGGGGGCCAGTGCCACGCTGAGCTGCGAGGTGGCCCAGGCCCAGACGGAGGTGACGTGGTACAAGGATGGCAAGAAGCTGAGTGGGAGCTCCAAAGTGCGTGTGGAGGCCACGGGCTGCACCCGGCGGCTGGTGCTGCAGCAGGCGGCCAAGGGGGACAGCGGGGAGTACAGCTGCGAGGCCGGGGGCCAGAAGGTCACCTTCCATCTGGATGTCCCAGGTCAGTTCTTTGGTGGCACTAACTTAGCTTTGTGTGTAGGTAATGACTACAGCAGGGTACACCCTGACGCCCTTTCCTTCTCTCCTCCATCTCCCATATCAGCCCAGTGGTGGGGCCAGACCAGGCTGGGTGGTCAGAGTGTGAGCAGAAGGGAGAGGTGATCTTGTACATGCAGAGTGGTGTTCAGGTTTTGCTCAGTCATGGTTCCCAGCACCTGCCAGAGCCTTCTGGGTGCTCCTCACCAGCCGGGACTCGTGCTCTAACTTCCATGTGGAATCTGAGGTAGACCAGACATCTCTTACTTGTGTCATGTGAATTTCCTACTCCCCATGTCCTGGTAGCTCCCAGATGCCCGCACCCACCAACATGGGCAGAGACAGGTTTGGCTTTCCTTACAACATTTTATGGGGAAGTTCCTTCCACCCAGTCTTACTTGCATCAATTTTAAGACTGAACTGTGTGTTAGCAAATTGTAGCTTTTTAGGGCACTCTGTGTGTGGATGTAGAAGTTGCTGGATCCTCACTTGTTACAAAATCTAGATCCATGATTTCTTGCAAGGTCTTTGCAAAAAGTAAAGAAGGAGCAGAGTGTTGGCAGGTGTGTGCCGTGGACCTGCACATGTGAGGTCTGGAATTCTCTTCTTAAAGTACATCTTGGTTTCCTTTTGTGTCCTGTGTCAGAATCCCCTGGGAGTCTAATGTATAGATTTAGACAGAGGGGGAAAAAGAGCTTCTCCCACACTGCACGCCTTGTTGAAGGCAAGTAACTATAGCGATATTTGAGTCAGTATTTATGTCATAGTGTTTTCTAACGACTCATGTGTATTTGTTTCTGTCTGCTTTGTTCACAGAGATGTCTGTGAACTGTGTTTTCATTTTGTTAGAAGAGTTTTAACCTCAAATAGATTTTCAGGTGCCTCTACATAATAGTGTAGTATTATATCGGTGTAAAATAACTTGTGGGTATTATACATACAGAAAAAATTCACTATACATTTTTAATTGTTACTTTAGGAGAATATGACAAATGATTTTGTAGGAGTAAATATGAAAGGTTTGAGAAATTGACCAAATTATTAGAAAACTATATGAAAGTGGCATAAGATTTTGACAGCTCAAATAGTTCTACAATCCTTTTTAATAAATGGAACCACAATAAAAATTAGTTCTTACAGGTGAAGATGACACCCCAGTGGCTCCAATGGAAAATTATATGAACCGCCAAAACCGGTTTGGCTCAGTGGATAGAGCGTCAGTCTGCGGACTGAGAGGTCCCAGGTTCGATTCAGGACAAGGGCATATACATTGGTTGCAGGCACATCTCCAGTGGGGAGTGTGTAGGAGGCAGCTGGTTGATGTTCTCTCTCATCGATGTTTCTAGCTCTCTATCCCTCTCCTTTCCTCTCTGTAAAAAAAAAAAAAAAAAAAAAAAAAAAAAAAAAAAAAAAAAAAAAAAAAAAAAAAAAAAAATCAATAAAAATATATTTTAAAATATTATTTAAAAAAAGAAAATTATATGAACCATTCTGAAAAGAAATTATTGCATGCTCATGGAGATCTTTCTAGAGCTAGAGAAGGGCATAGAGTTCCTGGCTTAATATGTGGCACCAGCATGACCTCTATCACCAACGTCTGATTGATAGGGAGAGTTCAAATAATGGGTCAATCCTTTTTGGAGACCAAGGCCAAAATCTGAAACTAAGTAGTGTCAAAATGAATGGGCAATGTATTAAAAGGACAATGTACTATAAAAAATTCACAGCCCAGCTGTGTGAGCACTATGAACGAAAGTCAGCAAATCAACCTCTCTCATGACATGAGCAGATTGAAACTAAAATATGAAGTGATCACCTCACCAGTGCGGAGCTGAGTTTTGATAACATTTAATGTCACAAATCTAGAAGAAATGTTTATCAATATCTATTCATGTCATAGATTCTTAATCAATTATAAAGAAAACAGTTCATCCTTCTTCTGATAAATGATACTGAACGAAAACAAGCTAATTACACTACGTGACACTTGCAAACTTTGCTTGTTAGAGCAGAAACAGGCAAGAGGGCTCACAGGCACCACTTTTCTCAGCAGGAAATAAAATAAATCTTTATTTTTTATTTTATTTTATTAATAAATATTTATTGCTCAGATTATTACAATTGTTTCTTCTTCCCCCCCCCCCCATAGCTCTCTTCCACCAGGTTCCCACCCCCCCCCCCGCCCATACATCCCCTCCCCCTCTTTCCACTATCCTCATCCATAGGTGTATGATTTTAATCCAATCTCTTCCTACACCCCCACATCCCTTTTCCCCTGATAATTATCAGTCAACTCCCTTTCTTTGCCCCTGATTCTATTATATTCACCAGTTTATTCTATTCCTCAGATTTTTAATTCACTTGATATTTAGATTCACTTGTTGATATATATGTATTTGTTGATCATAATTTTTTTAAAATCTTTTTTCTTCTTCTTCCTCTTCTTAAAGAATACCTTTCAGCATTTCATATAATACTGGTTTGGTGGTGATGAACTCCTTTAGCTTTTTCTTATCTGTGAAGCTCTTTATCTGCCCTTCAATTCTGAATGATAACTTTGCCAGATACAGTAATCTTGGTTGTAGGTTCTCGCTATTCATCACTTTGAATATTTCTTGCCACTCCCTTGCATAGTTTCTATTGAGAAATCAGCTGATAGTTGTATGGGTGCTCCCTTATAGGTAACCAACTGCTTTTCTCTTGCTGCTTGTTAGATTCTCTCTTTGTCTTTTGCCCTTGGCATTTTAGTTATGATGTGTCTTGTCTGGTCTTCTTTGGATTCCTTTTGTTTGGGGATCTGTGTGCTTCCTGTACTTGTAAGTCTATTTCTTTCACCAGGTGGGGGAAGTTTTCTGACACTATTTCTTCAAATAGGTTTTCAGTATCTTGCACTCTCTCTTCTTCTGGCACCCCCATAATTCTGATATTGGTACGCTTGAAGTTGTCCCAGAGGCTCCTTACACTATCTTCAACTTTCTGGATTCTCTTTCTTCTTGCTTTTCCAGAGGAGTGTCCTTTGGCTCTTTGTATTCCAAATTTTTGACTTTATTCTTGTGTTTCTCCAGTCTGCTGTTGGATCTCTGTATATTTTTTATTTCAGTCAGTTTATGTTTAATTTATAGTTGGGTCTTATTAAACTTATCAGCCTTTTCTAAGAAATTCTTGAAAAACCTTATAGCCGTGGTTTTGAACTCTATATACAGTCTTTTGTTCTCCCCCATCTCTTTCGTTTGAGATCTATTTCCCTGTCTCGGCATTTTCACTGCTTCCCAGAGTTGGTAGGATTACTTTGTGCGTTTGGTGTCCTATATGTTACGGTGGGTCAGCCTCTCTTGTTACCTGAGGTAGACACTCTTGGTGCTCCCCTTTGTGGACTGTGTGAACAGCCTTGTTGTAGTTAAGACTTGATTGTTGTGGTATCACTTGGAGGAATTGAGCTCCAGGCCCATTGGATGTGAGTATCAGCTGTGTCTACTCCGGAATAACTTCTGTATTGGAGACAGTCTTATAGGATCAGACTTGCAAAATTGCAAAAGCCTCTGTGCTCAGCTTGGATGGGGCAGAGTCTCAGGGGTGAGCTGACAGTTTTGGCTTCCCAGCAGTCTTGCCCTTGTGCACTCACCTGAGTTTCCACCTGACCTCTGCCTTCCGCGGCTCCCCTAAGTTTCCGCCTGACTGTCCAAATTCCTCGTGCTAGAGCGTGGGTGCCCCAGGGGTTCGCCCGGAATTGCGTTGGGTCTCTGTAGTCTGGAGCTTCTGATTCCTTCTGCTATGAAGAGGTAGCAGCAACCTCCGCGGTCAGATCTTTGGGCGTACTCATGAGCGAGCGACTGTAGACCCTGCCTGCTGTGGCTCCTAGCTACCCTAGTCTCCCAGTCTCTAAGTCTCCAGGTGCCTTTTTCTACAGTCCGGACTCCACCTGTATGAGCCTGGGTCCCCAAAATTTCGGCCAGGGTTGGGGTTCAGTACAGTCGGAAAGGGTTCATTGCAATCGGGGACTTCCTTTCCTCTCCAGCCAGCCAGGCATTCAGCAGCCTTTCTTGTCTGCACAGGAGCATCTCCCTACCTCAGCATTTTGAGGCTCCCAATCCAATCCGTGGGCCTCTCTCCTTCTTTCTAGTTATAGATTTCCCACTAAGCCAGCTTTCCTGTGGTTTTGGATGATGTCCATTCTGTCTTTCAGTTTTTGTTTTGAAATTGTTGTATGAGGTGGCAGTTTAGGTGTTTACCTAGGCTGCCATCTTGGTTTCTCTCTAATAAAGTACCGTGTTTCCCCGAAAATAAAACATCCTCCGAAAATAAGACCTACTTACAGATTTCTTTCTGAGTGAAATGTAAGGCATCCCCCTGAAAATAAGCCCCCCCCCCACTAGGCTCTGTCTCAGAATGCTATTGCTAAACATGAGAGATTTGTTCCACTGATTCTGAAAGAAATGGAGTCACAAGAAATTCACCAGGAAATTCAGGAATTGGATTGTTATGATGATGTTCCAGAAGATAATGACATGATTGTCATTGAATAAATGAGTAAATTCTTGATACTGTAGGATTCACAGTTTGTCTGGATTGTGTTGACAAGTACCATACTACCATACCATATACAGGTAATAAATTTCCTTTATTTTCATTTAACAATAAATGTGTACCATATTCTTCATGGAAAAATAAGAAATCCCCTGATAATAAGACCTAGTGCATCTTTGGGAGCAAAAATTAATATAAGACACTGTCTTATTTTCGGGGAAACAGGGTAAATCTTATAAAAGTGTAAAAACTGAAATGAAATTCAGATAATAAGATTTACACAAATGATACATCATCAGAGTTGGTGGGAGTGGGGAGAAGTATTAAGGTGCCCCAAACATCCAATAACAGACACACCATAGAAGAGCAAACAGTGAAGACTGAAAACATAGCCAAGGTGCACCACTTTGTGAGTCATGCACACCATGGAAGAGACAGGCTCAGGAGGCACAGCTCAGTCCCTTAAGAGGCCAGCAGGTGACACACGGAAGGCAGGTGGGAGGTGGATCCCAGGACCTGTCCCTGGCTCCGTTGGAATGCTCGCTACACATCCAGGAAAGACTTGGTCACCTGGGGAGGATGTGTGTACTCCTCCTGCCCATAAGTCCCTCTGCTAGAGGGTGTGTGCTTTAGAGAAGTCCATCACTGTGTCCCCAGCAGGGATCACCCTCCTGGGCAGTGGTTAATGTGCAGATGAATGAGCTACTTGTGCTGAGAATGTGCTGGGGCTTCTGCAGGCCATACTGAGCCTTGAGGATTTCCCTGTCCTGCCATCTCCCTCCTTAGTCCTTCTGACCCAGTGCTGTCCTCCTGATTTAGAAAATAACTTTGGCCCTGTGTGTCCATTCATGTTCCCAGAGCCCAAGGTGGTGTTTGCCAAGGAGCAGTCTGCACACAGCGAGGTGAAGGCCATGGCAGGGGCCAGTGCCACGCTGAGCTGCGAGGTGGCCCAGGCCCAGACGGAGGTGACATGGTACAAGGATGGCAAGAAGCTGAGTGGGAGCTCGAAAGTGCGTGTGGAGGCCACGGGCTGCACCCGGCGGTTGGTGCTGCAGCAGGCGGCCAAGGGGGACAGCGGGGAGTACAGCTGCGAGGCCGGGGGCCAGAAGGTCACCTTCCATCTGGATGTCCCAGGTGAGTTCTTTGGTGGCACTAACTGAGCTTTGTGTGTAGGAAATGACTACAGCAGGGTACACCCTGACGCCCTTTCCTTCTCTCCTCCATCTCCCATATCAGCCCAGTGGTGGGGCCAGACCAGGCTGGGTGGTCAGAGTGTGAGCAGAAGGGAGAGGTGATCTTGTACGTGCAGAGTGGTGTTCAGGTTTTGCTCAGTCATGGTTCCCAGCACCCTCCAGAGCCTACTGAGTGCTTCTCACCAGCTCCTCACCTCTACCTTTTACATGGAGTCTGAGGTAGACCAGATGTCTCTTACCTGTGTCTTGTGATTTTTCTACTCCCTACATCCTGTTAGCTCCCAGATGCCCACACTCATCAACAAAGACACAGACACATTTAAATTTCATGATAACAGAATATGGAGAAGTTCCTGCCACCCAGTCTTACTTGCATCCATCTCAAGACTGAACAGTGTGCTGGCAAATAGAAGCTTTTTAGGGCGCTCTTTTGTTTGTGGATGTAGAAGTTGCTGGATCCTCACTTGTTGCAAAATCTAGATCCATGATTTCTTGCAAGGTCTTTGCAAAAAGTAAAGAAGGAGCAGAGGATTGGCTGGGGTGTGCTGTGGACCTGCACATGTGAGGTCTGGAATTCTCTTCTTAAAGTACATCTTGGTTTCTTTGTGTCCTGTGTCATAATCCTCCAGGAGTCTGATGTACAGGTTTAGACATGGAGAGGAATAAGGAGCTTCTCTCACACTGCACGCCTTGTTGAAGACAAGGAACTATACCGATTATACCGATAGCCCTTGACTGTTTTATCAGTATTTATGCCATAGTGTTTCCTAACGACTCATGTGTATTCATCCCTGTCTGCTTTGTTCACAGAGAGTTCTGTGAACTAACTGTGTTTTCATTTTGTTAGGAGAGTTTTAACCTCAAATCGACTTTCAGGTGCCTCTACATTATAGTGTAGTGTTATATTTGTGTAAAATAACTTGTGGGTGAGTATACGTACAAAAAATTCCACTATACATTTTTAATTGTTACTTTAGGAGAATATGACAAATGATTTTGTCGGAGTAATTTATGAAAAATTTTGAGAAATTGATCAAATTATTACAAAACTATATGAAAGTCTTATAAGATTTTGACAGCTAAAATAGTCCTACAATTCTTTTCAGTAAATGGAACCAGCTTAAAAGTTCTTATAGGTGAAGATGACACCCAGTGGCTCCATAGGAAAATTATACGAACTATTCTATAAGGAAATTATTGCATGCTCATGGAGATCCTTCTAGAGCTAGAGAAGGACAAAGAGTCCCTGGCTTATTACGTGGCACCAGCATGACATTTATCACCAACATCTGATAGGGACAGTTCAAATAATGGGCCAATCCACTGTGGAGGCCAAGGCCAACATCTGAAGCTAAGTAGTATCAAAATGAATGGGCAATGTATTACCAGGGCGATTCACTATAAAAAAGTCTTGGCCCCGCTGTGTGAGCACCACAAAGGTCAGCAAATCAACCTCACTCATGATGTGAGCAGATTGAAACTGAAATAGAAAGTGATTGCCTCATCAGTGCAGAGCTGAGTTTTGATAACATTTAATATCAGAAATCTAGAAGAAATATTTATTAATAACTATTTATGCCATAGATTCTTTTTTAAAAATATATTTTATTGATTTTTTACAGAGAGGAAGGGAGAGCTAGAAACGTCGATGAGAGAGAAACATTGACCAACTGGCTCTTGCCCACCCCCTACTGGGGATGTGCCCGCAATCAATATATATGCCCCTGACCGGAATCGAACCTGGGACCTTTCAGTCCGCAGACGGATGCTCTACCACTGAGCCAAACCGGTTTCAGCAATACCATAGATTCTTAACCAATTATAAAGAAAACAATTCATTCTTCTTCTGATAAATGATCCTGATGGAAAACCACCTAATGATACTGACACTTGAAAGCTTGCCTTCTGAGAGCAGGAACAGTCAATGGGGCTCACAGTCACCACTTTTGTCAGCAGGAAATAAAACGTATAGAAGTGTGAAAAAGGGAAGTCAAATTCAGATAATATGACTTATGCAAAAGATACATCATTAGACTTGGTGGGAGTGGGAAGAAGTATTATTTTGCCCTAAATCCCAATAACAGACACACCATAGAAGAGCAAACAGTAAAGACCAAAAACATAGCCAAGGTGCACCATTTTGTGAGTCATCCACACCATGGAAGACACAGGCTCAGGAGGCACAGCTCAGTCCCCTAGGAGGTCGGCAGGTCACACATGGAAGGCAGGTGGGAGGTGGAGCCCAGAAACTGTCCCTGGCTGGGTGGGAATGCTCCCTGCACATCCGGGAAAGACTTGGCCACCTGGGGAGGGTGTGTGCACCCCTCATGGCCTGAAGTCCCTCTGCTAGAGGGTGTGTGCTCCGGAGAAGTCCATCACAGTGTCCCCAGCAGAGACTGCCCCCTAGGCAGTGGTCAATGTGTAGATGAATGAGCTACTTGTGCTGAGAAGGTGCTGGGCTTTTGCAGGCCACACAGAGCCTTGAATATTTTCCTGTCTTGCCACCTCCTTACTTAGTCCTTGCATCCTGAGTGCTGTCCTCCTGATTTAGAAAATATCTTTGACCCTGTGTGTGCCTCCATGTCTGCAGAGCCCAAGGTGATGTTTGCCAAGGAGCAGTCTGCACACAGCGAGGTGAAGGCCATGGCAGGGGCCAGTGCCACGCTGAGCTGCGAGGTGGCCCAGGCCCAGACGGAGGTGACGTGGTACAAGGATGGCAAGAAGCTGAGTGGGAGCTCGAAAGTGCGTGTGGAGGCCACGGGCTGCACCCGGCGGCTGGTGCTGCAGCAGGCGGCCAAGGGGGACAGCGGGGAGTACAGCTGCGAGGCCGGGGGCCAGAAGGTCACCTTCCATCTGGATGTCCCAGGTCAGTTCTTTGGTGGCACTAACTTAGCTTTGTGTGTCGGTAATGACTACAGCCGGACACACCCTGTCTCTCTTTCCACTGGACCTCACCTCTTTAGCCTTCTATCCTCCATCTCCACTATCATTTCAGTGGTGGGGCCAGACCAGGCTGGGTGGTCAGAGTGTGAGCAGAAGGGAGCGGTGATCCTGTACACGCGGAGTGGTGCTCAGGTTTTGCTCAGTTATGGTTCCCAGCACCTGCCATAGTCTTCTGGGTGCTCCTCACCAGCTGGGACTCAGGCTCTACCTGACACATGGAGTCTGAGGTAGACCAGACATCTCTTACCTATGTCATGTGAATTACTCCCCAGGTCCTGGTAGCTCCCAGATACCCGCATCTAGCAACATGGGCAGAGACACATTTGAATTTCTTTACAAGAGAATATGGGGAAGTTCCTGCCACCCAGTCTTACTTCAATCCATCTCAAAACTGAACAGTGTGTTGGCAAATTGTAGCTTTTTAGTGCACACCCTTGCTTGTGGATTTAGAAGTTACTGCACCATCACTTGTCCCAAAATCTAGATCCGAGTATTCTTGCAAGGTCTGTGCAAATGTGAAGAAGGACCAGAGGATTGGCAGGTGTGTGCCAGGGACCTGTACCTGTCAGGTCTGGAATTCTCTTCCTAAAGCACATATTAGTTTCCTTTTTGTGTCCTGTGTCAGAATCCCCCAGGAGTCTGATGTACAGATTTAGACATGGAGAGGAATAAGGAGCTTCTCCCACACTGCATGCCTTGTTGAAGACAAGTCACTATAGTGATAGCCCTTGACTGTTTTGTCAGTATTTATGCCATAGTATTTCCTAACTACTCATATATATTTATCCCTGTCTGTGAACTAACTGTGTTTTCATTTATTAGGAGAGTTTTAACCTCAAATTGACTTCCAGGTGCCTCTACATGATAGTTTGATGTTATGTCTGTGTACAATAACTTGTGGGTGTGTACAGATACAAAAGAATCCAGTATACATTTTTAATTGTTATTTTAGAGAATATGACAAATTATTTTGTAGGAGTAAATGTGAAAAGCTTTGAGAAATTGACCAAATTATTAGAAAACTATGTGATAATTTACATAAGATTTTGACAGCTCTGATAGTCCTACAACCTTTTAAATAAATTGAACAACAATAAAAAAAAAAAGGTTCTTATAGGTGAAGATGAAACCCCAGTGGTTTCACAGGAAAATTATACGAGCTATTCTGTAAGGAAATTATTGCGTGTTCATGGAGATCCTTCTAGAGCTAGAGAAGGACACCAGCTTATTGTGTGGCACCAGCATGACATCTATCACCAACATCTGATTGATACAGAGTGTTCAAATAATGAATGGGCCAATCCACGGTGGAGGCCAAGGCCAATATCTGAAGTTAAGTATGGGCAATGTCTTAAGAGGACGATGCACTGTAAAGAAAGTCACAGCCCAGCTGTGTGAGCACCACAAAGGTCAGCAAATCAACCTCACTCATGATGTGAGCAGATTGAAACTAAAATTTGAAGTGATCATCTCATCAGTGCAGAGCTGAGTTTTGATAACATTTAATGTCACAAATCTAGAAGAAATATTTATCAATATCTATTCATGTCATAGATTCTTAACCAATTATAAAAAAAAAAAAGGGATCATCCTTTTTCTAATAAATGACACTGAAGGACAACAAGCTAATGACACTAAGTGACAGTTGAAGGACTAGGCAAAGGGGCTCACAGTCACCACTTTTGTCAGCAGGAAATAAAGTAAAACATATACTAGTGTGAAATTCACATAATATGATTTACACAAAAGATACATCGTTAGACTTGGTGGGAGTGGGGACAAGTATTACGGTGCCCCAAATACCCAATAACAGACACACCATAGAAGAGCAAACATTAAAGACCGAAAACTTAGTCAAGGTGCACCATTTTGAGTCATCCAAACCAGGAAGAGACAGGCTCAGGAGGCGCATCTCAGTCTCCTAGGACAGTGTCTGCAAACTGCAGCTCAAGAGCCACATGTGGCTCTTGGGGCTCTGGAATGTGGCTCTTCCGCAAAATACCACCTGAGGGCGCGCATGTACAGTGCAATTGAAACTTCGTGGCCCATGCACAGAAGTCGGTTTTTGGTTCTCAAAAGAAATTTCAGTCTTTGTACTGTTGGTATTTGGCTCTGTTGATTAATGAGTTTGCTGACCACTGCCCTAGGAGGTCAGCAGGTGACACACGGAAGGCAGGTGGGAGGTGGAGCCCAGGACCTGTCCCTGGCTGGGTGGGAATGCTCCCTGCACATCCGGGAAAGACTTGGCCACCTGGGGAGGGTGTGTGCACCCCTCATGGCCTGAAGTCCCTCTGCTAGAGGGTGTGTGCTCCGGAGAAGTCCACAACGGTGTCCCCAGCAGGCACCGCCCCCTGGGCAGTGGTCAATGTGCAGATGAATGAGCTACTTGTGCTGAGAAGGTGCTGGGCTTCTGTAGGTCACACAGAGCCTTGAGGATTTTCCTGTCCTGACGCCTCCCTGCTTAGTCCTTGCATCCTGAGTGCTGTCCTCCTGATTTAGAAAATATCTTTGACCCTGTGTGTGCCTCCCTGTCCGCAGAGCCCAAGGCGGTGTTTGCCAAGGAGCAGTCTGCACACAGCGAGGTGAAGGCCATGGCCGGGGCCAGTGCCACGCTGAGCTGCGAGGTGGCCCAGGCCCAGACGGAGGTGACGTGGTACAAGGATGGCAAGAAGCTGAGTGGGAGCTCGAAAGTGCGTGTGGAGGCCACGGGCTGCACCCGGCGGCTGGTGCTGCAGCAGGCGGCCAAGGGGGACAGCGGGGAGTACACCTGCGAGGCCGGGGGCCAGAAGGTCACCTTCCATCTGGATGTCCCAGGTGGGTCCCACCTGCCTCCCTGGGCAGAGAGGACAGGTACCTGGCCGATCAGTGACAGGCAATGTCTTGAAAGGCTGTGCAAGGACTGTTGGTGTGGTTGCATCTGTTGTGGTTTCTATGGTCATGCCCTGCCTCAGGCCTATGTCCTCTACTGACCTGTTGTGACTGAGGACATGGGCTGAAGCCCCTAGTGCAAGGCATTCTGGACATCTTTTGTCACCTCCTCACCCTCCCCAGAATGGAGGCCTCTGCAGACTCTTACAGGCTGAGGCCTAGAGCAGACAGTTTTGTGTTTTCAGTCCCCCTTTGCAACTATGGAGTCCAGTCTCGCTCTGGGGACCCTCAACAGAGGCGCCGCTGGCTTTGGATGCCTTTTTCCACAGTGGAGTCTGGGTCCCTACCTCTGGCCTTGGGTTCCTAATTGTCCAGCAATTGTTAAGTCAGTCCGGGATCTGGTCTCTCCTGGGGCACATCCTGGTCCTGCTGGTGTGCTACCTGTCCCTTACAGCCCCCGCTGGGTTTCAGAGTCCTGCTGCAGGTGTTTGTCTTGAGCTGGCGGGCACGGCCCTGTGCCCAGGTGTGGCCCCATCGTACAGCCAGCATGTCTTCAGGTGCTGCCCTGGGTGGGCTCTTACAGGACCCACTTGGGCACCTTCTGGGGCTTTCCCCTTCCCCCTTTGGTGCTGCTACGCACTCCCCACGACATGCGGAGGCACTCAGGCTGTTTCAGCCTCGCAGCCTTTGTCCTGGGCCCAGGCTCCCTGGAGGGCAGCCATTCATGCCTCTAGGCCCTTGGTTAGAGCCTGTGGCTCCAGGCCTGCGGTCCCCTGCAGGGGGCTCCTCTTGGCCGCTCTTCATGGCCCTGAGAGCCTGGATGGTGGCCATCGGGGTGAGGCGCTCTGAGGCATTCCCTCTTGGGTCTGCTCAGTGGAAGCAGCAGCCAAGCCCTGGGTGAGCAAGGCATCGCATAGCAGTTGGAGCTTGGGCCAGTCCCACTTCAGGTCTTCTCCCTTGGAATGGCGGGAAGGAGGCAGGGACCAGGCCAGGGAAGCAGGGTCCCCCTTTCTTGATGACTAATCCTCCCGCTCCTCCTCGCTGCACCCCAGAGCCAAAGCCTGAGCCCCCAGCCCCGGAGAGACCCGACCGCAGGGGGCTAGTGGTGGTCAAAGAGCACGAGGACATCGTCCTGACCGCCACGGTGGCCGCGCCCTCCGTGGCTGCGGTGACGTGGCTCAAGGACGGTGTGGAGATCCGGCGCAGCAAGCGGCACCAGATGGCCAGCCTGGGGGACACGCACACGCTGACGGTGCGGGGCGCTCAGACTCTGGACAGCGCGGTGTACAGCTGCCGCGTGGGCGCCGCGGCGCAGGACTTCCCGGTGCAGGTGGAAGGTCAGCGGGCGGCGCGGTCCCTGCGAACCCCGCCTGCTGGGTCTCCCGAGGGCGGTGTCCGGGAGTGGGTACCGGTGGGGCTCGGGGCGCACGAAAGCACAGAGGGGGCCTCCGGGCTGACTCCTTCCCGTCCGCAGAGGTGGCCGCCAGGTTCTGCCAGCCCCTGGAGCCGGTGAGCGGGGAGCTGGGCGGCACGGTGACGCTGGCCTGCGAGCTGAGCCCGGCGCAGGCCGAGGTGGTGTGGCGCTGCGGGAGCACGCAGCTGCGGGAGGGCAAGCGCTTCCAGATGGCGGCCGAGGGGCCCCGGCGCTCCCTCACGGTGTCCGGCCTGCGGGCGGAGGATGCGGGCGAGTACGTGTGCGAGAGCCGCGACGACCGCACCAGCGCCAGGCTCTCCGTCCGCGGTACGCACCACGGCGGGCGGGGCGCGGGGCGCGGGGCGCGGGGCGCGGGGCGCGGGGCGCGGGGCGCGGGGCGCGGGGCGCGGGGCGCGGGGCGCGGGGCGCGGGGCGCGGGGCGCGGGCTGGGCGTTCCGGGGCTTCACGGAGAAGGTGCTCTTCCGGGGCGCCTGCCAGTGGGGCCTCGCTGCTGCTCCCACCAACTTCTCTCTGTCCATAGTCCCCCGCGAAGTCAAGTTCACGTCCGGCCTGAGCGCCGTGGTGGCGGAGGAGGGCCAGGAGGCCACCTTCCAGTGCGTGGTGAGCCCTGGCGACGTGGCGGTGCTGTGGTTCCGGGACGGCACCCAGCTGCAGCCCAGCGAGAGGCTTCGGGTGGCGCAGAGCGGCGCCTGCCACAGCCTCACCATCTCGGGGCTGGTCCTGGAGGACGCCGGCCAGATCAGCGCCAAGGCTGAGGGGGTCACATCCTCCGCTGCCCTCCGCGTCCGAGGTGCGGGGGCAGGGGGGTGGGTGCGAGTGTGGGCCCCTCACGGGTGGGCTGGCATCCTGCTGCCCGGGCCCATCTCAGGGAGCACGGGGTTTGCACAGAGAAGCCGGGGTGGGACGGAAGGCTGGCACCTCCTCTAGAAGAGTCAGCTGGCGCGCTGTGTGTGCCCCTGGTCCAGAAGGATCCACAGGAGCCCATGGGTGGTGAGAGGGAGGCAGTGGGGTTGGCAGCCAGTGAAGCTGAGGCCGGAGGGGAGGAATTTTGCTCCAGGAAGCCAGATTGTCAGTGAGAGCAGCCCTCACCCGAGAACAGGTCATAGTAAGAGCAGTGTGGGCAGATGCGCTTTCTGGGGAGGTCATGGCACCGTGTGGGACAGGGAGGTCCACTCCAGGCGTGTTTCTCTCCCTTAACGTTCTGGCTCCCAGGGCTCCAATGGAGTGGAGATGCTAGTTCTACTGGTCTGGGGGAGGGGAGGACTCTGAGCCTGTCTCACCAGCTCCATGCCCAGAGGCTACTGGTCACCACACGTAGGAGCTCCAGACACGGGAGCCTGGCAGGGCTGTTCAGAGCAGGGGAGCGGCGGTGGGAGGGGGTGTGAAAGGAGAGGCCTCCGTAGTCTCCATTCCCCCCATGGAAGGATACTGTGCAGCTGGACCCCGAGGACTGCTCAAGCCTCGCCTGGCGTGGAGTCAGCATGCGGTCGGGGCCCTGCTCTGCCGCTGGGGGCCGGGTCGGGCAGGGGCCCTCTGTGCCGCGTGTTCCTGAGTGGCAGTGGCTGTGTGACTGCCCTTTCCCTGACCCCAGAGGCTCCCGTGCTGTTCAAGAAGAAGCTGGAGCCACAGACAGTGGAGGAGTGGGGCTCCGTGACCCTGGCGGTAGAGCTGACCAGGCCTTGGCCGGATGTCAAGTGGACGCGCAATGCCGTGGCCCTGTCCCCAAGCGAGAACGTGGCGATCCACGCGGAGGGCGCCAGTCACCGCCTGGTTCTCCGCAGCGTGGGCTTCGCTGACCGCGGCTTCTATGGCTGTGAGACGCCAGATGACAAGACACAGGCCAAGCTCACAGTGCAAAGTGAGCTACCGGGCAGCAGGGTCTGGGGTCTGGCACCCGGGAGAGAGGAGGGCAGGAGGAGGGATGGAGAGGAATGAGTTTCCCGCTGGGGACCTGGTCCTGGGAAGGGGATGGAAAAGGAGGGTTAGCAGGGGGAGGAGTCGTATGGCTGGGGATGAAGCGGGCCTCCAGGGAGGGCACTCTCCTTCTGCGGGTGGGAGTGGGCCTCCCCCTCCGGGGCCGCACGCTGAGCTGAGGCCCCTGGGAAGGGGCGGGAGGGCGGTTCTCGGTGCAGAGGCACATCCTTCCTCCTTTCTCCGCAGTGCGCCAGGTGCAGCTCCTGCGGGGCCTGCACGCGGTGGAGGTGCAGGAGCAGGGCTCCACCACCATGGAGGTGGAGCTGTCCCACGCCGACGTAGAGGGCAGCTGGACCCGTGACGGCCTTCGGCTACAGCCGGGGCCCACGTGCCAGCTGGCAGCGCAAGGCCCCGTTCACACCCTCACGCTGTCGGAGCTGCGGCCACAGGATGGGGGTCTCATTGCCTTCAAGGCTCAGGGCGTGCACACATCGGCGCGGCTGGTGGTAACGGGTGCGTTGGGGATGGGGCGAGACCCACTCGAGACTGCCTGGTCCCTGTTTCGGAGGGGAGGCAGGTGGGGATGGGATGTGGAATCTTGGGAGGTCAGGACGGGGGGGGGGGGGGGAGGGCACTCATTCCTAGAACCAGCTGAGTGATTTGGTCCAGCTCAGCCCCCCTCCAACGCTCCGCCTGCCTCTCTCATCTCCTTCTGCCTCCCCAGAGCTGCCCGTGAGGTTCAGCCGCCCACTGCAGGACGTGGTGGCCACAGAGAAAGACAGAGTGACCCTGGAGTGTGAGCTGTCACGCCCCAATGTGGACGTGCGCTGGCTGAAGGTGCCTCTGTCCCTGGACGCTTCTGCTCCATCCTGCTCCTCGCCACGAGGGCCACTCCCAGCACCTGACCGGGTTTTGTACTCCCACAGGACGGTGTGGAGCTGCAGGTTGGCAAGACAGTGGGTATGGCAGCCAAGGGCACCTGCCGGACTCTCATCATTTACCAGTGTGCCTCTGGGGACCAGGGCGTGTATGTGTGTGACGCCCACGAGGCTCAGACCTCGGCATCCCTGAAGGTGCAAGGTGAGGCCTGGGCAGTGTGGGGGGTCAGGGCCAGGTGCAGGACCTCCTTGCCCTCTGGGTCCCCCATTGAGGTGCTTGGCCCTCTGACCCCAACCCTCTGGCACTCAGCAAGCTGTGGGTGGAGGGGGGAGGGGGCAGGCAGTGCAGTGCTGCAGTGTGATAGGGCCTCCCTCGCTTCCGCAGGACGCAACATCCAGATCCTGAGGCCCCTGGAGGACGTGGAGGTGATGGAGAAGGAGAGCGCCACCTTCTCCTGCGAGGTCTCCCATGACGACGTGTCTGCTCAGTGGTTCCGGGAGGGCAGTAAGCTCCGGTCCAGCGACAACGTGCGCATGCGCCAGGAAGGTGTGACAGCCGGGGCGGTGGCCGTGGGAGGGCCTCGTCCCACCCCCCGTGCTCCTCCCCCGGTGCTGAGCGGTCCGTGTTCCCAGGAAGGACACACACGCTCATCTACCGGAGGGTCCTGGTGGAAGAAGCAGGAGAAATCCGGTTTGTAGCCGAAAATGCAGAATCTCGAGCCCAGCTCCGAGTGAGAGGTGAGGGGCTGGACACCAAGTGAGGACGTGGGCTGGACACCAAGTGAGAACATAGATGGGTGCTGTGCCAGCTGTCCCGACGCAGGCCTGGGGCAGCCCCCCCCTCTCCTCAGGACAGGACGGGGTGACCCAGGAGGAGGCAAAGAGGGTGTGGCCCCCGCTGCAGGAGGACATGGGTCTGAGGAGCAGCCCTTCTTGTTTGACATGGAGATGTCAGCGAGTTCTCCCTCCCAGGCTGCAGCAGGTGCTGGAGAGGAGGCCCTGGTGGCCTTGATGACAGGAGAAGGCAGCGGCCAGGCCTGAGGGAGGGCGGGATAGTCTGTGGGCAGGTGAGGTGATCACACGGGGCCATGGATGCGCAGGAGAGGGCAAGGGGGCAGCAGGAGGGGCACGGCAAGAGGTGGGAAGGGTGGAAGGCAGGTGCGGGTGCACCTACTTTCTTCAAGGCAATTGTACGGAAGGGGTCAGACCTGTGGGGACCCCCACCTGACCCCTCCCTGCTCACCCACAGAGCTGCCAGTGACCATTCTGCGCCCCCTGCGGGACAAGATCGCCATGGAGAAGCACCGCGGGGTGCTTGAGTGCCAGGTGTCTCGGGCCAGCGCCCAGGTGCGGTGGTTCAAGGGCGGCGTGGAACTGCGGGCGGGGCCCAAGTACGAGATGGTCAGCGATGGCCTCTACCGCAAGCTGGTCATCAGCGACGTGGAGCCGGAGGACGAGGACACCTATACCTGCGACGCTGGCGATGTGAAGACCTCTGCCCAGTTCTTCGTGGAAGGTGTGGGCGGGGCTGTGGGCTGCTGTCCTCTGGCATTGGCCCTGATGCCTGGAGGCAGCCGGTCTGAGAAGGGCCTGTGGGGGGGGGGGGGGCTGGGGGGTGGAGGGGGGAGGATGTGAGCACGGTGTGTTTGGAGGGAGGGTTTGTTCCCAGGAAGGAGCACAGGCGGGGGCGCTCCTCCTGCAGACGCGGTGCTGCCTCTCGCCCACAGAGCAATCCATCACCATCGTGCGGGGCCTGCAGGACGTGACGGTGATGGAGCCTGCCCCCGCCTGGTTCGAGTGCGAGACCTCCATTCCCTCTGTGCGGCCGCCCAAGTGGCTGCTGGGAAAGACGCCGCTGCAGGCGGGGAAGGACGTGGGCATAGAGCAGGAAGGCACGGTGCACCGGCTGGCGCTGCGGCGCACCTGCTCCACCATGACCGGGCCAGTGCACTTCACCATCGGCAAGTCGCGCACCACCGCCCAGCTGGTGGTCTCAGGTGGGCGCGCGGCCCAGCCCCCGGGCACAGGAGAGGCCCCTAGAGGACAGCGGTGTCCCAGGCTCTGCTGGCCCGGCCCCTCCGCAGCGCCGCTCTCTCTCTCTCTCTCTCCTCTCTCCGCGCAGACATCCCTGTGGTGCTAACAAGGC
This sequence comes from Nyctalus aviator, assembly GCA_036971965.1. Classification (NCBI taxonomy): domain Eukaryota; kingdom Metazoa; phylum Chordata; class Mammalia; order Chiroptera; family Vespertilionidae; genus Nyctalus; species Nyctalus aviator. The sequence goes on along the minus strand of CM072927.1, from coordinate 6,014,904 downwards.
CGCTGGAGCCCAAGGCGGGCCGCGAGCTGCAGTCCGTGGTGCTGTCCTGCGACTTCAAGCCGCCGCCCAAGGCCGTGCAGTGGTACAAGGAGGACACGCCGCTGGTGGCCTCGGACAAGTTCAGGATGCGCCTGGAAGGCCACATGGCGGAGCTGCGCGTGCTGCGGCTCACGCCCGCCGACGCCGGCGTCTACCGGTGCCAGGCCGGTAACGCCCAGAGCTGCGCCCAGGTCACCGTGGAAGGTGCGCGGGGGGCGGGGCTGCAGGGCCGCCCCGAGGGCCCGGGGGCGGCGGGGCCGGGCGCTGAGCCTCCGTGTGCCCTCGGCAGCGCGGGAGGTGACGGTGACGCAGCCGCTGCAGGACGCGGAGGCCTTGGAGGAGGGCCGCGCCTGCTTCTCCTGCGAGCTCTCCCACGAGGACGAGGAGGTGGAGTGGTCGCTCAACGGGACGCCCCTCTACAACGACAGCTTCCACGACATCTCCCACGAGGGCCGCCGCCACACGCTGGTGCTGAAGCGGGTCAGGCGGGGGGACGCGGGCACCGTGCGCGTCTCCTCCCCCAAGGTGACGGCCACTGCCCGCCTGGAGGTCAGAGGTGAGGCACCCTGCGGGGGGGAGGTGTCTGTGGGAGGCCCCCCGGGGGTCTCCGCTGGTGAGGCCGCGGCTCCTTCGCTCACCTCCTGACCCCTCGCCCTGCAGCGAAGCCGGCGGTGTTCCTGAAGACGCTGGACGACGTGTCGGCGGTGGAGCAGAGCGCCCTGACCTTGCAGTGCGAGGTCTCCGACCCCCAGGCGGGCGTGGTGTGGCGCAAGGACGGCGTGGAGCTGGGCCCCAGCGACAAGTACGACTTCCTGCACACGGCGGGCACGCGCGGACTGGTGGTCCACGACCTGAGCCTGGATGACGCGGGCGTGTACACCTGCCACCTGGGCGCCGAGGAGACCTGCGCGCAAGTCAGTGTGCACGGTGCGTGGGGCGTGGCTGGTATAGAAGGCGTGGCCACACTGAGGCTCCGCCCACTCAAGCCCAGGCTGCTGCACTGAGCCAGGGGCGGTCAGGCAGGCTCAGTACTCAGAATGGGCGGACTTGACGTGATCCTTAGGAGGCCCAGATGCAGGCAGGTCAGCGGGGACGATAGCAATGGAGTGAAGCAGGCTAAGCAGTGCCTGATGGAGTCCCGCAGAGCTCGGGTTCCAACAGGGACCTAGAGACCTTCCCTGTGCGCCAGGTGATGTGTGTGGGCGGGGGTGAAGCCGGTCACTGGAGCCGCTTGGAGGTGGGAAGCAGGAGAGGCCAGGGTATCAGGCAGGGATTCCCTGGAACTTCTTCCCCAACCAGGTGGTCGCTATCTTGGCTCAGCTCCGGTAGTCTTGTTCCCCTTCCACATGCATGACAGGCCTGTTCTCCGTGACCCCGTGGAGAGTGCCTGACATCTGGTGGGTTTTGAGATGAGACAGGAAAGGGGGGAGGGTGGTGCAGTGGGTTTGTCCCAGAGCTAGACGGCTCCTTCACTCGGGGCGCCTGTCCTTTCTCTTCCAGAGCGCGTGAGCTACTGAAAACCGATGCTCTGTTCTCTGCCCCTTGTTCTGTAGCAGGGAGGCGGTGCCCCGGTCAGAGCTCACAGCTATTGGCCATCCAAACACCAGGGTGTGGCCAGCTGGGGGCCAAGGGGGCATTGGCTGAGGGGCAGCAAAGTCGGCTGGGGGGTGGGGTGGGTATTTGAGCCTCTGGAACATTATGGGGCTCAATGATGCTGGCCTTGAGGGGCAGGCATCTGGGGCCTGGTCAGAGTGACCGCTGCCTCCCGTGGTTCACAGACCTGCACGTGGGCATCACCAAGAGGCTGAAGAACGTGGAGGTGCTCGAGGGTGAGAGCTGCATCTTCGAGTGCATCCTGTCCCATGAGGACACGGGTGACACTGCCACCTGGACGGTCGGCGGGAAGACAGTGGGCAGCGCAGACCGCTTCCGGGCCGCCCGCCAGGGCCGGAAGTACACCCTGGCTGTGCGCGAGGCGCTGCCCAGCGACTCCGGGGAGGTGGTCTTCTCTGTGCGCGGCCTCACCTCCAAGGCCTCGCTCCTCGTCCGAGGTGGGCACCACGCACTGGGCGGACGGGCCACTCTCCCCAGGCAGCCTAGAGTGGGAGCCTTCGGCTGGGCAGCTTTCCAGACGGGGGGGGGGAGGGGGGGGGAGGATAGCCACCAGTGGGGGCCCAGAACTCCAATCAGGATGCGGGGTTTCTGGTCATCTAGGGGCAGGAGCAGGGCTTCTGGTCTCGCATCCGTGGTCCGATGGCTGTGGTAGCTCCGGGGCACATGGTCACCGAGCCAGTGAAACCACCGAGCTCGTGCTCCCAGCATAAACGCTGGTGCAGATCGCTGAAGCCTGGTTCACAGCGGGCTCCAGCCATGGCTACGCTGTGTCATGGGCTCTGAACAATGCCGAGAGCACCTATCTCCCCCCAAAGGGCCTCCCTGTCACAGTGGGGACTCCTGGCATTCCAAGTCTCCGGGGCGCCTGGGTTTGATGTCCTAGAATTTCAGGCTGTTCGTCTGCGGGCGTGGCCTCCAGAGCCTGAAGGTTTCGAAACACCAGCCCTGCCATCGTCTCTGCCGTGGCTATGGCCCGGCCTCACGGGCTGCCTCTTGCTCCTTCAGAAAGGCCGGCGGACATCACGAAGCCTTTGGAAGACCAGCGGGCAGTGGCGGGGGAGGATGCAACGCTGAGCTGTGAGCTGTCACGGGGGGACTCCCCGGTGCGCTGGCTGAAGGACGGGAAAGTCATTCGCAAGAGCCAGAAGTATGACCTGCTCAGCGAGGGCACGCGGGCCGTGCTGGTCATCCACGCGGCCTCGCTCAAAGATTCCGGAGAATACACGTGTGAGACGGAGGTCTCCAAGAGCACAGCCAGGCTCTGTGTGCAAGGTAACCCCGCCAGAAACGCTGAGGCTGCGCCCAGGGCCTCTCCCCCTCAGTGTGTCATGGGGCCACTCCCTCAGGGCCTCCGCTGTGCTGTCCAAAGTGGAGAGGGAAGGGGCTCAGCCCAGTCCCTGAAGAACTGCCCATGTCCTGTGGGGTCTGTAGGCCTCACACACACACACCCTCCTTCTTATTTCTGCCCCCAGAAAAGCCAAACCGGTTCACCGAGGAGCTGGCTGACCTGCAGGTGGAGGAAAAAGGCGTGGCTGTGTTTACCTGCAAGACCGAGCGCCCTGCAGCCACCGTGACCTGGAGAAAGGGCCTCTCTGAGCTGCGCGCCTCGAGGAAGCATGCGCCCAGCCAGGAGGGCGTGACCTTGAGGCTCACCATCAGTGCCCTGGAGAAGGCGGACAGTGACACGTACTCCTGCGACATTGGTCAGGCAAGGTCCCAGGCTCGGCTCGTGGTGCAAGGTGAGGCTGGCACGTTGCACGGATTTCACGACCTGTGAAGTGGCCGGTGCAAGCCTTGTGTGAAACTTACTGCCCCGAGGCCTGGGACCAGCCAGCCTTGGTTCCCCATCTCCTGGAGGGGCTGCCGTGGGTGGCTCATCTCTGTGGCCTCCCGGCTGGACCTTGTGCGAATGAGTCAGCAGTCCTCATTTATTACTGCATTTGTGTCTCTGGAGCTCCTCCTGTGTGCGTGAGCTCCCGTGTATTTGCACACAGATGGACCGCTTCTGCACATGGAGGTCTCCAGGTTTGAGGAACAGTTTGTAGCTGGCAGGCAGGCTGAGGGTCATCTTTGTCTCCATCTCACAGATAAAGAAGCTGATGCTTTACATACAGTCAGAGGCTGGGCCAGGGTTGTTGGGCGTATTGGCATCCGGGCATCTGACCTTCCGGATCCCGGGCCAGCATCCAGGGTCCATTCCTCCTTCCTTCCCTCCCTTCCTCCTTCTCACTCTTCTGGAAATCAGTGGAAAAAATACCTCAGGCATCCTCGTGTGAGGATTAAAAGCAAAAAACACTCTCAAGAGCTCATTTGGTGGCCAATGCCTTTTCTCTCAGTGTCAGTCTTCAAATCAAAACTATTTTTCTCTGATCAGTCACCTCTGGATGCACCAATTGTCCTTTCCAATGCCTTGTACCCAGTGTCCATCCAGTGTCTTGTGTTTGGTGTCTAGTGCCTGGTGCCCGGCATATGGCAGCTTCAAATCACCCGTGAATATGGAGAAATCTGTTTTACACCCATTTTTGTGTTTAATTTTTTCTAAGTGTCCCTGACCTAAGTTGGCAGGGGGGAAAAATTTCCTAGCAATTCATGTTGTCAGATCTCCAGAGCATTGAGCATTGGATTTAAATTTCACATAGGCACATGTCTTTTTTCACACTCTGATGTCTTCTGTTAATACAAGATTTGGTTTCATTACGTGACTCTGGGGACAGGTGCACTGGCAGGGACCAGCTGGGAAGCACAGCTGTGGAGTGGCCATCGTGAGTCACTCTCATGTTCCACTGAAGGACCGAGGCAGACTGGGGCGTGTCCGTGGGCCTGGTCAGTTTAGCTCTGACTTCCTTGCTGTTTCTCAGTTTTCATCATCCTGAACCTGTTACAGGTCTGGGAGAGCACCCCGTTTCCCTCAATGGGGTCCTGATGTGCTCCCTCTGTCCCCCAGGTCAGAGAGTGCTCATCACAGAGGACCTGAAGGACGCTGAGGTGCAGGAGGGCTCCTCAGTCACCTTCAGCTGCCGTGTCTCCCCTGCTGACTACGAGCCTGTCTACTGGTTCCTGGACAAAACGCCTCTGCACCCCAATGAGCTCAACGGGATTGAGACCCAACCGGGTGGCTACCATGTGCTCACCCTGCGGGAGCTTGGGCTCAAAGACTCAGGCACTGTCTACTTCGAAGCGGGCGACCAGCGGTCCTCGGCCACCCTGCGGGTCACAGGTGGGCTGCATGCCAGTGCTGTGGTGGGGACCCTCCGTGTAGCTCGGGATGCAGTGTGATCCCGGGGCTCAGAGAGCAGGTGCTGTGGGCTGGGCCTTGGGTCCCAGGGTGGGCTGGGGAGGCTGGCTGTGGCTGTTTCCGGATGCACCATTGCACGTGGTATGCAGAGCTGATTCCATGGTCAGCGTGGCACAGACATGGCCATGCCCATGACGTGTGGGGAGCCATGCAGAGGCTGGCCTGTCTGTGCCGCCAGGCTGAGGTGGATAGATGGGTACTCACCTGGGGTGTCCCCTGGGCTGCAGCGACACCTGGAGCTTCTCCTGCAGGAGCCCCCATGTGCCCTGTTCTTCCCTCTCTGTCCCCAGAGAAGCCAAGTATCTTCTCCCAGGAGCTCACGGATGCCATAATCATGGAGGGAGAGGATCTGACCCTGGTCTGTGAGACCACTGTCCCGGACAGCCCTGTGCATTGGACCAAGGATGGGAAAACCCTGCGGGGGTCGGCCCGGTGCCAGCTGAGCCGTGAGGGCCGCCGAGCCCAGCTGGTCATCACGGGCACCACCCTGCAGGATGGCGGGCGCTACAAGTGTGAGGCCGCGGGTGCCTGGAGCAGCTCCATCGTCAGGGTCCACGGTGAGCCCTCAGGCAGGAAGGACCAGGCAGCTTCCAGGCATGCTCTGTGCCACGGCTCTCGTCTTGTTCAGGGCAGGGGTGGCCCCAGACCTCATCCAGCTCCTTCCCTCTCTGTCTTTGCCCTCTCGGTGTCTGTGTGTATGTGTGTATGTGTGTGTGTGTATGGGGGGGTGTTGTGTTTTGTCTGGCTCTGTCTCTCCACAGCTCATCCTCCCCTCACTGCTTCTCCCCGTCTCTGGGTCTGGCTCTCTGCTGCTGAGAGAACCTTTCTCACCCTCTCCTGGTCTCCTGACTGCCAGTATCTTTTGTACTTTATTCCTCACTTTGCCTTGTCTTCTGACATCTCTCCTCTCTCCTCCGGGCCTGACTTATCTCCATCAGCCTGGGCTGTGTAACAAATACCACAGACATGGTAGCTCAAACACCTGTCATTTCTCTCTCCCAGGCCTGGAGCCTGGACGTCTGGGACCCAGGTGTGGGCAGGGCTGGTCCCCTGGAGGCCTCTGTCCTTGCTGTGTGGGTGGCCACCTCCTCCTGTGTCCTCCCTGGGCTGTCCCTCTGTGTCTGTGTCCTGATCTCTTCTTATAATGACGCCAGTCACATGGGATTAGAGCCCATTCTGGTGATCTCACTTCACCTTCATCAGGTCTTTAAAGGCTCGGCTTCCCAATGCAAGAACCATCTGAGGTCCTGGGGTTGGGGCTCCCATGAGTGAAGGGGGGCACAATGCAGCTCATGACACCCCACCCTTCTGTGCTCTTTGGTTTGACTCCTCTTCCTGGAGGGTCCCCGGCACTAGCCCCTCATGTAGAAGGGTGGGGTGGGCCTCCCGCACCCTGCTGGTCCCTGCAGCCCTCCTCAGCTGTGGGGGAGCCCCGGGTGCATGCGGGAGCGAGGACAAGCTGAGCCTGCGCCTTCCACAGCGCGGCCGGTGCACTTCCGGGAGGGCCTGAAGGACACGGAGGTGCTGGAGGGCGGTGCTGCCACCCTGCGCTGCCAGCTGTCAACGGTGGCCGCACCCGTGGAGTGGCGCTGCGGAGATGAGGTCCTGAGGCCGGGAGGCAAGTACAGGATGCGGCAGGAGGGCACCTTGTTGGAGCTGGTGGTCCGGGACTTGCAGCCCGGCGACAGCGGGCAGTACGTCTGCTGCTTCGGGGACCAGACAACCTCAGCCACGCTCACCGTGAAGGGTACGCGTGCCCCTGCCCTGCCCATGCAGCCCCGTCGGTATCCTTGGTCCCCGGTAGGAGGATGAGGATGAGCTTCTCTGTCTCTGGCCCTCCACAGCCCTGCCTGCCGAGTTCATAGGAAGACTGAGGAGCAAGGAGGCCACGGAAGGGGCCGTGGTAACGCTGCGCTGCGAGCTGAGCAAGGCGGCCCCCGTGGAGTGGAGGAAGGGGCCCGAGACCCTCAGAGCTGGGGACAGAGTCAGCCTGAGGCAGGACGGGGCCATGTGTGAGCTGGAGATCCGTGGCCTCGTGGTGGCGGATGCCGGGGAGTACTCGTGCGTGTGCGGGCAGGAGAGGACGTCGGCCACGCTGACCGTCAAAGGTAAAGACCGTGTGTGGCCACGCAGAGCTGTGCTTTGGTGTCTGATTACTCTCTTCATGACATCTGCCTGCACGCGTTCCATGTTCTCTGCTGTCTCAGCGTCGTTTACTTCCCATCATTCCATAGAATCCCTTCCACCTTCCGGCGTTGTGCAAACCACGAGAAACCTGCACCTAGGCCACTTCTCGCTGCTGTGTCACTGATGGTTTTGTCCTGTTTCCTGTCAGTGTCTGCGTCAAGTCCTCTGTCCTGTTAGGTCCTGCTCCAAAGCTCTTCACAGAATCTAATGTTCTGTGTCTGTTCGGCCTCCACAGTCCTGCCTGCCGAGTTCATAGGAAGACTGAGAAGCAAGGAGGCCACGGAAGGGGACACAGCCACACTGCGCTGCGAGCTGAGCAAGGCGGCCCCCGTGGAGTGGAGGAAAGGGCTGGAGACCCTCAGAGCTGGGGACAGAGTCAGCCTGAGGCAGGACGGGGCCGTGTGTGAGCTGGAGATCCGTGGCCTCGTGGTAGCGGATGCCGGGGAGTACTCGTGCGTGTGCGGGCAGGAGAGGACGTCAGCCACGCTGACAGTCAAGGGTAAAGACCATGTGTGGCCACATGGAGCAGTGGCTCTGTGTCTGAGAGCTTGGGCAGGTCCCTTGCTCTGTCCGTGTGTGTAGGTATTTCCACCTCCCTGTGTCTCCGGCTATCCTGCAGCAGGAGTCTTAGCACATAGCTGTGTGAGGCCTTCCCAGATACAGATAAGAAAACAAGGTTTCCTCTTTCACAGGGTCACCTCTGGGGATGGAGGGGTGGGGGCAAGGGGAGAGTAGCCACACAACACGAATGGCGGGATACAGTCCTCTTGAGGAGGCCATGCAAGCATGGATTAGGAAGTAGATCTAAGTGTGGCCCTTGATGCAGAGATGTCAGGAGTTATGATCAAGGGAGGGAGCCAAGCATGTGTGATTGGCCATGACAGAGCCATAGAGGTGATCTGGGTCCACTGTCTAAGACTGGGTGCCATGGGAGGAAAGGCAGCTGTAGAGGGTGAGGTAGTGGTGTGGGTGTGAAGACTGAGGACGAGGTGAGGTGGGTGTGAGGGGAGGAGGATGAGGGGAGGTGGGTGTGGGAGGTGAGGAGGAGGTGAGGTGGATGTGAGGGGAGGAGAAGGTGAGGTGGGTGTGGGAAGTGAGGAGGAGGAGGTGAGGTGGATGTGAGGGGAGGAGGAGGGGAGGTGGGTGTGGGAAGTGAGAAGGTGAGGTGGGTGTAGGTGGGAAGGAGATGATGAGGAGGGTGTGGGAGGATGAAAGGAGGTGAGGTCTGAAATGGTGGAAGGACAGGGAGGGCTGGGTTGAAGAGCACAGCCCTAACCAGGAAGGGATGGTTGTGTCCATGCCAGAGTGGAGGGTCTGTTACTGGTTTCTGTGGCTAGTGGGCAGGTGGCATCCTCTCTGGGTTGGGCTCTGCGTCTTGTGTTGTGGTGGGTCTGGTGGTTCTCTTCTGCAGTAGCAGGGGGCTTGCTGGGTGTGGGCAGGTGGTCTCGAGTGAACTGAGAGGCCACGTTGAGGGTTGGGGTAGGGGCTCACTCAGCTGGAGTTGGTGGGCTGGCCCATGGATTAGGTGGACGGCAGCCAATTGTGTGGGCAGCCCAGAAAGAAAACAGGTGGGTGTCCCCTCTCATCAGAGCAGCCCCTGTGAAGGACGTCCTGCCTGTGACCCTGGGGCCACACCTCCAAAAGGTGCCTGTGTCACCAGCTTGGTATGTGTGGCCTGTTTCTTGTCTGCAAACTGCAGCATCCAATGGTCTCTGTGTCCATCTGACCCTCCATAGTCCTGACCCCCCAATGCACAAAAGTCCTGGGTCCTTAGACGGCCATGGAGGTGCCATGTCCGTGCTGCACATGTCTGTGAATTGTGCAGGGTTCCCCCCATGAAGTGGCGGAACAGGCCCGAGACCCTCAGTGTTGGGGAATCAGGACCGGGCCTGGCCATAGTGAGGTATGGCTGGCAGACTGGTGACAGGTCAGAGGGTCCGGGTCTTCAGGGGCCTGGGTCTTCAGGGGCCCTCCTGAGGTCCTGCCCCCCGCCCCCCAGAAGGGCAAGTAGATGGACAGAGACAGATGTCCTAGGAGGACCCACGGAACAATATCGATGAAGGAGCCCGGGCAGGATGGGCCTCAGAAAGAGCAGAGGGAAGGGCTCCTCTGCAGGTGTGAGGGTCGCCAGTCATGGGCCTCCAGACCTGCTCACGAGACAAGGTGGACAGCGAAGAAGGTGATTCTGAATGGCCATCATGTGCACGATGTTCAAACCTTGGGGGAGAAGCCACCACCATGACTCATTGGGCTGCACGGACAGAGCACTGCACCTCCAGCAGGGACGCACTGTGCCTTGTGCTAGTCAGATTTCCCGGGAGACCAAAGGAGCATGGGCTCCGAAGGCTTCACTCAGCCAACAGCCAGAGCACAGGATCTGCAGTAACAAGCTACAGGTCGCTCCAGAGAGCTGCTTCTAGAAGGGGAGGGGGGGGGTGTGTCCCAGGACACCGGTACTGGGGTGACAGGCTCATGGACCTTCCTGGCCAGGGTGTTCCTTACTCTGGTCTGTCCAGCTCTGGCCTCAGGAGCTACAGGAGGTCCTGAGGAGTGAGCGCGGATACAAACTTGTGGGAGAGATTTAGGCAGCCCTTTCCACGTCTCCTTCTCCAGCCGTGGAGTGGGCCATGGCTACGGTGTTATCTCAGCAACCTGGTGTGGCAAGTGAGGGAAGGGGCCAGGAGTCTTGACTCTGATCACAAATGAAGTCTGAGGTAGGACAAGTAACAGAAGATTCCAGATTACATCCTTCTGGTCACCGTCCCTGTCCATTGAAATTATGGCCATTTCCCTGTGTCTGTCCTGGTGAGAGGTCCCCACTGAGCATCCAATGGTCTGCATGTCCATTGAGGTTCAGCTCCTCCTCGCCACTGGGGTTCAGCTCCTCCTCGTCATTGGCCTTCACCTGGATGGGCACCACTTCCCCCCACTGTGTCCATGTGTTCATGAGTCCACGTTTGCTCCAAAGTGTGTTTCAATGTCAAGTGTCCATGTCTTGTTCAAACCCCCAAGTTCCCCAGGTAGTCTGATGTTTTCTGGGTCTTTCTGACCCCCCTAGCTCTGCCTGTGAAGTTCACAAAGAATTTGAGAAATGAAGAGGCCACAGAAGGGACCACAGCCACACTGCACTGCGAGCTGAGCAAGGAGGCCCCCGTGGAGTGGAGAAAGGGGCTTGAGACCCTCAGAGCTGGGAACAGAGTCAGCCTGAGGCAGGACGGGGCCGTGTGTGAGCTGGAGATCCGTGGCCTCGTGGTGGCGGATGCCGGGGAGTACTCGTGCGTGTGTGGGCAGGAGAGGACATCGGCCACACTGACCATTAAGGGTAACAACAACTGTGACCAAACAGAGCCCTATTTTGGTGTCCGGTTACTTGTTTCATGACATCTGTCTACACTCATTCCATGTTCTCTGCTGTCTCAGTATCGTTTGCTTCCCATAATTCCACAGAATCCCTTTTACCTTCCGGGCTGTTGTGCAACCACGAGAAACCAGCATGTAGGCCATTCCTCATCCCTCGTGTCACTACTGGTTTTGTTCTGTTTCCTGTCATAGTCTGTGTCACCTGGTCCATCCAGTCATGTCCTGCCCCAAATTTCCCCACAGAATCTGTTCCACTGTCTTTCCAGCCCTCCCAGTCCTGTCCACCAGTTTCATACAAAGCCTGTGGCCTGAGGCATCCATAAAAGTGGCACAGCCCTGCTGTTCAAAGCTGGTTGAAGGGCGCCACCATGCACAATGTGACTGGGCACACCCAGCATGTAGCTCGTGTCCACATGGGTCTTATGTCTCCTCTGTGCTGTCCACATCTTGTCTTATCCATGGCTCATATGTGTGATGCGCCCATATCTTTTGACTCCCAGCCCTGCCCGCCAAGTTCACAAAGGGTCTGAGGAAGGAAGAGGCCATGGAAGGGGCCACAGCCACACTGCACTGCGAGCTGAGCAAGAAGGCCCCCGTGGAGTGGAGGAAGGGGCCTGAGACCCTCAGAGCTGGGGACAGAGTCAGCCTGAGGCAGGACGGGGCCGTGTGTGAGCTGGAGATCCATGGCCTCGTGGTGGCGGATGCCGGGGAGTACTCGTGCGTGTGCGGGCAGGAGAGCACGTCGGCCACACTGACCATCAAGGGTAAAGTCTGCATATGGCCTCAGGGACCAGTGGCTTGGTGTCTGCACATTTCTACTCTGTCAACACCTGCTCCCTTGTAGCATCCATGTTTATGTCTCCAACTGGGGTCCCTGAGCATCTCCCAGCTTCATCTCTCCGTCCAGAGGTCCTGATGTCCATGTGTAGTCCTTTGTGTCTATTGTTCCTCTTTTCTATTTGCCTTTGTCACCATCTGTGCATTTGTTCTCAAGTTCATGTGATGGCCAATAGCAGTTTGTGTGGTCCTTGTGAGTATCCTTGTCCTGGATACAGAGTCCCACGGGCAGTCTGAAGTTCTCTGTGTCACTCTGACCTTCCCCAGCCATGCCTGCGAAGTTCACAAAGATCCTGAGGAAGGAAGAGGCCACAGAAGGGGCCATGGTAACACTGCGCTGTGAGCTGAGCAAGGCCGCCCCCGTGGAGTGGAGGAAGGGGCTGGAGACCCTCAGAGCAGGGGACAGAGTCAGCCTGAGGCAGGACGGGGCCGTGTGTGAGCTGGAAATTTGTGGCCTGATGCTGGCAGATGCCGGGGAGTACTCGTGCGTGTGCGGGCAGGAGAGCACGTCGGCCATGCTGACCATCAGGGGTAAAGACCGTGTGTGGCCAAGAAGAGCCCTGTTTTGGTGTCTGGCTCCTTGTTTCATGACATCTGCCTGTACTCATTCCATGTTCTCTGCTGTCTCATTGTTGTTTGCTTCCCATAATTCCACAGAATCTCTTCCACCTTCCAGGCTGTTGTGCAAACCATGAGAAACCAACATGTAGGCCACTCCTCATCCTTCATGTCACCTTGGTTTTGTTCTGTTTCCTATCAGAGTCTGTGTCACCTGGTCCATCCAGTCATGTCCTGCCCCAAATTTCCCCACAGAATCTGTTTTACTTTCTTTCCGGTCATCCCGGCCCTGTCCACCAGTTTCATACAAAGCCTGTGGCCTGAGGCATCCACGAAAGTGACATAGCTCTGCTGTTCAAAGCTGCTTGAAGGGTGCCACCATGCACAATGTGACTGAGCACACCCAGCATGTAGCTCGTGTCCACATGGGTCTTATGTCTCCTCTGTGCTGTCCACGTCTTGTCTTATCCATGGCTCATATGTGTGATTGCGTCCATATCTTTCTGACTCCCAGCCCTGCCCACCAAGTTCACAAAGGGTCTGAGGAAGGAAGAGGCCACAGAAGGGGCCACAGCTACACTGCGCTGCGAGCTGAGCAAGATGGCCCCCGTGGAGTGGAGGAAGGGGCTGGAGACCCTCAGAGCTGGGGACAGAGTCAGCCTGAGGCAGGACGGGGCCGTGTGTGAGCTGGAGATCCGTGGCCTCGTGGTGGCGGATGCCGGGGAGTACTCGTGCGTGTGCGGGCAGGAGAGCACGTCAGCCACACTGACCATCAAGGGTAACAACAACTGTGACCAAACAGAGCCCTATTTTGGTGTCCGGTTACTTGTTTCACGACATCTGTCTGCACTCTTTCCATGTTCTCTGCTGTCTCAGTATCGTTTGCTTCCCATAATTCCACAGAATCCCTTTCACCTTCCGGGCTGTTGTGCAACCACGAGAAACCAGCATGTAGGCCATTCCTCATCCCTCGTGTCACCACTGGTTTTGTTCTGTTTCCTGTCAGAGTCTGTGTCACCTGGTCCATCCAGTCATGTCCTGCTCCAAATTTCCCCACAGAATCTGTTTCACTGTCTTTCCAGCCCTCCCAGCCCTGTCCACCAGTTTCATACAAAGCCTGTGGCCTGAGGCGTCCATGAAAATGGCACAGCCCTGCTGTTCAAAGCTGGTTGAAGGGCGCCACCATGCACAATGTGACTGGGCACACCCAGCATGTAGCTCATGTCCACATGGGTCTTATGTCTTCTCTGTGCTGTCCACGTCTTGTCTTATCCATGGCTCATATGTGTGATGCACCCATATCTTTCTGACTCCCAGCCCTGCCCGCCAAGTTCACAAAGGGTCTGAGGAAGGAAGAGGCCACAGAAGGGGCCACAGCTACACTGCGCTGCGAGCTGAGCAGGGAGGCCCCCGTGGAGTGGAGGAAGGGGCTGGAGACCCTCAGAGCTGGGGACAGAGTCAGCCTGAGGCAGGAAGGGGCCGTGTGTGAGCTGGAGATCTGTGACCTCGTGGTGACGGATGCCGGGGAGTACTCGTGCGTGTGCGGGCAGGAGAGGACATCAGCCACGCTGACCGTCAGGGGTAAAGACCGTGTGGACCAATAGCTTCGTGTCTGCAGAGATCTCCTTCTGCTCCGTAGGACTACGGGGCAGGGTTTCTCCTTGAGCATCTCCCCGCTGTGGCCAATTTCATGTCCTGATATTTGTGTCGTCCTTTGTCTCCTCTGTTCCTCTCCTCCATTTGCCTCTGTCACCATCTGTGCATTCATTCTCATTGACACTATGACCCTTTGCAGTTTCTGTTGTGCTGTGGGTGTCCTTGTCTTGGACACAGAGTCCCGCAGAGAGTCTGAAGTTCTCTGTGACACTCTGACCCTCTGCAGCCCTGCCCGCCAAGTTCATAAAGAGTCTGAGGAAGGAAGAGGCCACGGAAGGGGACACGGCCACACTGCACTGCGAGCTGAGCAAGGCGGCCCCCGTGGAGTGGAGGAAGGGGCCCGAGACCCTCAGAGCTGGGGACAGAGTCAGCCTGAGGCAGGACGGGGCCGTGTGTGAGCTGGAGATCCGTGGCCTCGTGGTGGTGGATGCCGGGGAGTACTCGTGCGTGTGCGGGCAGGAGAGCACGTCGGCCACACTGACCATCAAGGGTAAAGTCTGCATATGGCCTCAGGGACCAGTGGCTTGGTGTCTGCACATTTCTACTCTGTCAACACCTGCTCCCTTGTAGCATCCATGGGTTTATGTCTCCAACTGGAGTCCCTGAGCATCTCCCAGCTTCATCTCTCCTTCCAGAGGTTCCGATGTCCATGTGTAGTCCTTTGTGTCTAATGTTCTTCTTGTTCCATTTGCCTCTGTCACCATCTGTGCATTCGTTCTCATTGACACTGTGGCCCTTTGCAGCTTCTGTTGTCCTTGTGGGTGTCTTTGTCCTGGACACAGAGTCCTGCAGACAGTCTGAAGTTCTCTGTGTCACTCTGACCCTCCCCAGCCCTGCCCGCCAAGTTCACAAAGATCCTGAGGAAGGAAGAGGCAACGGAAGGAGGCACAGCCACACTGCGCTGTGAGCTGAGTAAGGAGGCCCCCGTGGAGTGGAGGAAGGGGCTGGAGACCCTCAGAGCAGGGGACAGAGTCAGCCTGAGGCAGGACGGGGCCGTGTGTGAGCTGGAGATCCGTGGCCTCGTGGTGGCAGATGCCGGGGAGTACTCGTGCGTGTGCGGGCAGGAGAGGACATCGGCCACGCTGACCATCAGGGGTAAAGACCGTGTGTGGCCAAGCAGAGCTGTGCTTTGGTGTTCAGTTACCTGCTTCATGAAATCTGCCTGCACTCATTCCATGTTCTAGCTCTCAGTGTTGTTTGCTTCCCATAATTCCACAGATTCCCTTCCACCTTCCAGGCTGTTGTGCAAACCACAAGAAACCAGCATGTAGGCCACTTCTCATCCCTCGTGTCACCACTGGTTTTGTTCTGTTTCCTGTCAGAGTCTGTGTCACCTGGTCCATCCAGTCATGTCTTGCCCCAAATTTCCCCACAGAATCTGTTCCACTGTCTTTCCAGCCCTCCCAGTCCTGTCCACCAGTTTCATACAAAGCCTGTGGCCTGAGGCGTCCATGAAAGTGGCACAGCCCTGCTGTTCAAAGCTGGTTGAAGGGCGCCACCATGCACAATGTGACTGAGCACACCCAGCATGTAGCTCGTGTCCACATGGGTCTTATGTCTCCTCTGTGCTGTCCACATCTTGTCTTATCCATGGCTCATATGTGTGATTGCGCCCATATCTTCCTGACTCCCAGCCCTGCCCCCCAAGTTCACAAAGGGTCTGAGGAAGGAAGAGGCCATGGAAGGGGCCACAGCCACACTGCACTGCGAGCTGAGCAAGGAGGCCCCCGTGGAGTGGAGGAAGGGGCCCGAGACCCTCAGAGCTGGGGACAGAGTCAGCCTGAGGCAGGACGGGGCCGTGTGTGAGCTGGAGATCCATGGCCTCGTGGTGGCGGATGCCGGGGAGTACTCGTGCGTGTGCGGGCAGGAGAGCACGTCGGCCACACTGACCATCAAGGGTAAAGTCTGCATATGGCCTCAGGGACCAGTGGCTTGGTGTCTGCACATTTCTACTCTGTCAACACCTGCTCCCTTGTAGCATCCATGTTTATGTCTCCAACTGGGGTCCCTGAGCATCTCCCAGCTTCATCTCTCCGTCCAGAGGTTCCGATGTCCATGTGTAGTCTTTTGTGTCTACTGTTCCTCTTTTCTATTTGCCTTTGTCACCATCTGTGCATTTGTTCTCAAGTTCATGTGATGGCCAATAGCAGTTCGTGTGGTCCTTGTGAGTGTCCTTGTCCTGGACACAGAGTCCTGCAGACAGTCTGAAGTTCTCTGTGTCACTCTGCCCCTCCCCAGCCCTGCCTGCAAAGTTCACAAAGATCCTGAGGAAGGTAGAGGCCACAGAAGGGAGCACAGCCACACTGCGCTGCGAGCTGAGCAAGGTGGCCCCCGTGGAGTGGAGGAAGGGGCTGGAGACCCTCAGAGCTGGGGACAGAGTCAGCCTGAGGCAGGACGGGGCCGTGTGTGAGCTGGAGATCCGTGGCCTCGTGGTGGCGGATGCCGGGGAGTACTCGTGCGTGTGCGGGCAGGAGAGCACGTCGGCCACGCTGACTGTCAAGGGTAAAGGTTGCCTGTGGCCTCGTATCCTCATTTGGGTTCCATAGTCCTCTCTTTGTCTCTTGCATCCACACTGGGTACCAATGGGCACTCCCTCATCTCTGCCTATAACGATTTCCCTCTGTCTGCTTGCCTATCACTTTGTTGTCCAGTGTCCTGGTGTTTCGGTACAGATCTCCATCCACATGACCTCACTAGGCCAATTCTCATGATAAAGATAGAATTCCAGCTTGTTTGTCTTCCTGTCCTAATCTGTTTACCTTTTCTCCTTTCTATCCTCTAGTCAGGATCTGAGGGATGGCCCTGTGTTAGGGTTCTGAGGGGATCCACTGGCCTTGATTGCCTGATGGGACACAGCTCTGCTCATGGGCATGCTAGGTGGAGGCTGGCATGAGATTCGCCTGGTTAGATCCAGATCTCTTCCCGAAGCTCCCACCGTGGACCCTTCTTTCCTTTGAAGTGGGCCCAGACCCATGTTGCCCATTCCTACCTCAGTCTCCTGGGACATGTGGCAATGGGTCCATTGGGCAGCCAGCTGGGGTGAAGCTGGGAGCCACGCCTGACCTAGGTTCTCAGGAGGGTTGACTGGTGTAGGGCCTGTCTCCTGGCTGGGTGTGTTTGGATGGAGCGGAGGGGCCTGTCTCCTGACTGGGTGTGTGGGGGGCCTGTCTTCTGACTGGGTCTCTAAACTGACCCTGTCTCCCCTCTGCCCACCCACTCCGCAGCCCCGCCATCGGTATTCAGGGAGCCCTTGCAGAACCTGCAGGCTGAGGAAGGCACAGAGGCTAGCCTGCGATGTGAGCTGTGCGAGCCCAGGGCTGTGGTCTGGAGCAAGGGTGGCCTGGAGGTGCAGGCCGACGGGCACCGGGAGCCACGGCAGCAGGGCTGCATGGTGGAGCTGGTGCTGCGGGACCTGCGCTGGGAAGATGCGGGCGAGTACACCTGCACCTGTGGCTCCCAGGCCACCAGTGCCACCGTCACCGTCACAGGTGGGACCCAAGATGGGCTCTGCCCTCTGCACTCCTGCATGCTTTTGGGGGGCCCTCTGGGCTGCAGTCCCTTACTGAAGTCCAATTTGAGGGTCCTTGGCTCGGGCAGGGCTGATGGGTGGACCTGACCTGATGTTCCGTTGACGCTACATTCCCCGCTTCCTACAGCTGCACCCGTGCGGTTCCTCCGGGAACTGCAGGCTCAGGAGGTGGATGAGGGTGGGACAGCACGCCTGTGCTGCGAGCTGAGCCGGGCGGGCGCCAGTGTGGAGTGGCGCAAGGGCTTGCTGCAGCTCTTCCCCTGCGCCAAGTACCAGATGGTTCAGGAAGGCGTGACCGTAGAGCTGCTGGTGCGTGATGCAGAGCAGGAGGACGCCGGACACTACACCTGTGACACAGGCCACGCACAGAGCACTGCCAGACTCTCAGTTCGTGGTGAGCTACCCACTGGTCCCTGCCTTCCCCGGGACCCTCAGACCCTGTGGAGGAGGGTGGGGTGTCTTGCTCTGAACTTCTAAGTCCCTCTCTGGTCCCCCAGCCCCCAGGCCCATGTTCCAGGCTGAGCTGCAGGACGCAGAGCAGGAGGTGGGCAGCCTGGCCCGGCTGTGCTGCCAGCTGAGTGAGGTGGAGCCTGGGGCCCGTGTGCAGTGGCTCAAGGAGGGTGTGGAGCTGCACACTGGCTCCAAGTACGAGATTCGTCACCAGGGGACCACGTGTGAACTGCTGATCCATGGGGTCGAAGCCAAGGACTCGGGCCAGTATGCCTGTGTGGTGGGTGGCCAGAAAACCGTGGCTTCTGTCAAGGTCAGAGGTGAGCCCTTCCCTAATAGCTGCCCTGTGACCCCCTCTCTCCAGGTGCTGTCCCAAGGGTGGCTCTCAGGCCCCTGCGGTTACAAGCTCTCTCTTCTCATTTCGTCATCACTCCCCTGTCTACAGTGGGAAAAGGGAGGCTGTGGCCCCAGGATGCTGCCCTGCCTCCTGCCCCTAGTCGGCAGGTAGGGCAGCCTGAGCTGGGCTGCCCTCTCTGAGCCCCTGCCTGTCTGTGTGAAGGTCTTGCCTTCCTGATGTCCCAGCCAGGGCACGGCTGACCGCGGGGTGGGGATGGAAAGAGGCAGCTCCCCACTCAGCAGCCCCTTGCCTGCTTCCTCCTAACCGAGATGCCTGAGCCCATCTTGGCCCCTAGGGGTCTCTGTTTGTAGCAAATCAGGTGATGAATGCTATGTGAGGCAGATAGAGGGGACAGGACAAGCATGTGAGAGTATCCGGGAAGGCTTCCTGGGAGAGGGAGAGTTAGAGGTTCACCTGGGAGCTCAGGCCTGACTGGCAAAGGGTCCCATCACCCACCCCCAGAGCCTGAGGTAACCATGGTGGGAGGCTGGCTGACAGGGAGGTGCAGGCTGACAGGGAGGTGCAGGCTGACAGGGAGGTGCAGGCTGACAGGGAGGTGCAGGCTGACAGGGAGGTGCAGGCTGACAGGGAGGTGCAGGCTGACAGGGAGGTGCAGGCTGACATGGAGGTGCAGGCTGACAGGGAGGTGCAGGCTGACAGGGAGGTGCAGGCTGACAGGGAGGTGCAGGCTGACAGGGAGGTGCAGGCTGACAGGGAGGTGCAGGCTGACAGGGAGGTGCAGGCTGACAGGGAGGTGAAGTTCAGCTGTGAGGTGTGAGCGCGAGGGCTGCAGCTGCCCAGGGTGCCTCCAGGACCTGTCGCTGCAAAGCAGCAAGCTGGCAGAGGTGGCTGTGCAAGGTGCCCACACCGCGTGCTGCAGCTGAAGGGTGTGACATGAAGTTACAAGCAAAGACTCCTTCCACGTGGGCCCCCACAAGTCCTCAGCCCAGCTCGCTGTCCGTGGGAGTGGGTGAGGGTGGCTGCCCCTCTCAGCACACTCAGAGCCCACATGTTGTGACCCTATTGGGAGACAGGCAGACTGCAAGGACCCCTGCTTTGGGGATTGGGAACTAGCCCCATGCATGGGTGGATCTGAGGTGGCTCGAGATGCCAGGGTTGAGTGGTACCCTGTATGTTTATTTACAGAAAG
Organism: Nyctalus aviator; assembly: GCA_036971965.1. Classification (NCBI taxonomy): domain Eukaryota; kingdom Metazoa; phylum Chordata; class Mammalia; order Chiroptera; family Vespertilionidae; genus Nyctalus; species Nyctalus aviator. Next base: position 5,995,832 of record CM072927.1, on the reverse strand, counting down.
TGGGGTGGGGTGCTGGGGGCAGACTCCAGAACTGGGAGGTGCTCCTGACAGTGGAGTGTCCCAGCTGCTGAGGCTGATGCAACACTTCCCTTGGTGCAGCCCCCCAGGTGACCATTCTGGAGCCCCTGCAAGATGTACAGCTCAGTGAGGGCCAGGATGCCCACTTCCGATGCCGGCTGTCCAGGGCCTCTGGCCAGGAGGCTCGCTGGGCCTTGGGAGGAGTGCCCCTGCAGGCCAACGAAATGAATGATATTACAGTGGAGCAAGGCACTCTCCACACGCTCACTCTACACAAGGTGGGACCCTGGGACCTGCCTCCATCCATATGCTCCCAGGAGCGTGGGAGGAGAAGGTTCCAACCCCATTGGATTGGCCTGGGGAGGTGTCAGGAGACATTGTCTGAACAGGCTGCCAGGCTGAGACTCCATCTCTGCTCCCACAGGTGACCCTTGAGGATGTTGGAACCATCAGTTTCCAGGTGGGCTCATGTAGCTCAGAGGCCCAGCTGAAGGTCACAGGTGGGCAGCCCCCTCCCACACCTGGCAAGATGATGTCTCCATGTCCCTCCCTAGTCAAAGATCTCGTGGGGGTGGGGTGGTCAGAAACCCAGGTCTTCCAGCAGTTATCTTGCCCTGAGTGGCAGTTTTACAACCCCTGACTGCCAAAGCCATGAACTGGATAGCCCACTGAGATGGGCTGGTGAAGATCAGCTTGGTAGATTCTGGAGTGCATGTGGGGTCCCTGTGTGGGGGTTAGCGCTGTCTGCAGGAGGGAGGTGGGGAGCCTGGCCATGGGGGCAGGGAATTGAGCCCTAAGGTGAAAGCTATTCCTAAGGCACAGGTTATCTTAACACACATGTGCATACTTGTCAGGCTCCCAGGTGATTATGCAATAGCATACCTGTGACATGTGTACAGTTTTGGGGTATAGTGTAGTTGGCCTCAGGCATGCAAACAGGATTTTAAGAACCTTCAACTTAGATTATACCTTGTCTGCAGAGTTGGTTATTCTTGAGTATCCCTCTCCTGCTGTTCTACTCCTGGTTCTCACACCAGTCCCATCCATCTAACCAACTGTCTACCATCCATTCACCATTCATCCCTCATCCACCCACCCACCATCCATCCATCCACCATACTTCATCATTCATCCATCCATTCATCCATCCGTCATCCATTCATCCAACACGTAGCATCCATTCACCACCCACCATCTATCCATCCATCCACCATCAATCCATCCAGTACTGATCTATCTTCCATCTAGCTACCATAAGCCCATCCATTCATCTGTTCACCTATCCATTCATCCATTCACCATCTACCATCCATTGAACAAACGCTCTAAGCCTCTACCTTTGTCTAAGTCTCAGATCTTCAGAGGGGCCGGTGCAGCTCTGCCATCAGGGATCCCCCAATCCACTGGGATGATTGCACATTAGAGACAAAGCATGTCCCGGGTCTTCAGAGGTGAACAGATATGGCGAGTTCTGTGGCCTCTGGTGCTAGGAAAGACTCTGTGGTCTATGGGAAAGGCCTCAAGTTGAATGGTGGGAGAGGGGCAGTGTCTCAGGTATTGTGATCTGGCTGGGCCAGAAAAGGCTTTGTGAGTTCATCAGGGTGGTTGGTTGTGAGGGGGGACATGGAGATGGGTTGGGACTTATGGGTCTTGCTGAGGGTTGTGCCTTGACCCCTGTCAGCCAAGTCCCAGCCTGTGCCTACTGACCTGTGTACAGACATCTGGCCATGTCCTCAGGGGAAGGAAATGACCAGGGGTGTCCTGATAGCTGTTACATGGATCAGCTTAGGAACAGTGCTGGAAGTGGGAGTGGAGAGCTGGCGGAGCAGTCAGGGACTGTCAGATGTGCACTCTCAGAAGAGGGCTGGAGATCTGGTGGTGCATGCCCAGGAAGGGCTTGGGGAGGTTTCTGAGGAGGGCCTAGCTGGGGCAGATGTGGGGGCACAGATCAGGCAGCAGCCAGGTTGGGGAAGTCCCTGCACTAGGGCCTGCTGTGTGCTGGGGCAGAAAGGAGTTGCCAGGGGCATTAGGGCTCTGGAATTTTAGGGCTGGGGACCACAGGTGACATCTGGCCATGTGGCCTTCTGGGAATATAAGAAGCATCTGCTTCCACACCTGCAGGGATGGAAGGCTTACTACCTGAGGCAGACCCCACCCTCTCAGAGTGGCAGCCCCACAGCCTTTCCTCCCCACCCCCTCATAGCCATGTGGCTTGTCATTCTGATTGTTGAAGAGGCTGTGGGTGCATGTCTGCCTTCTGTGTATTTTTGTGAAAACAGGTGTATTCTGGAGAGAGGTGTGCATTCAGGGACACTGAGCCCACTCTCTGTGAGTGGTTTGAATGTATCATTCCGTGAGCAGGGTGGGATAGCTGGCCCAAGTTGATCTCTAAACCCCAGAGCCAGGGATCCCCCAATGTGTATACCCCCCACATAGTCCTGTGGGCCCAGGGCACCCCAGCCTGCCCTCCTATTGCCCTCTTGTGCAGAGGCAGCACCATGCCTGGTACGTGGCTTGCAGAATGTGGACGTCTTTGCGGGGGATGTGGCCACGTTCTCCTGTGAGGTGTCCTGTGCGGGTGGGCCTGAGGCCTGCTGGTGGCTGGATGGGACTCTGCTGCAGGACAGCCCCCAGACTGCCATCTGCGTGCATGATGGGACGGTTCATTCCCTCACGCTATCGGGCCTGGGGATTGCCGACTCAGGCACCATCACCTTCCGTGCAGGGCCCCTGGTCTCCACGGCCAAGTTGTTAGTCAAAGGTACCAGCCAATGGGACCCCGCCCGCACTAATGCTTCTGCCATCGTTGCTCCCGCAAGCTTCCTGCAGGCTCCGGGGCAGGGGTTGGGGACTGGCATTGCTCCACACGTGCCATGTGTGGACACTCACACATGTGTGGAAGGCTACTTCATGCCCACCTGCTCGTGGGACCCTGCGTGCTGGTGCCACCTGGTCACCATTCTGCAGCTGCACCTTCTCAGGCGTATACCCAGAGGGCAGCCTTCCCACCTTGCCCCAGCCTGTCCTACCCCTGCTCAAGGCTGCTTACACCGCTGTGGTTTGGGTTGGGGGTCTTGTGCTCTTTTGGGACAGAGCTAGCCTTTGGGGAGGTCAGTGGGATGCCAGGGGCCCCTCAGTCCACTCCCAGTTGGGTGCTCCTGGGACGGCCGCTGGTGTGGTTCCACCCGGCGTGTTTGCAGACGGGTTTGCACCGTTGAAGAGTGAATGGACACGCCCCCAGGTCCAAGGAGCAGCCCATTTATTGAGTAGGAGTTTTCCAGGTGGAGATGGGGTGGCGCCCCCTAGAGCGGTGGAGAGGCCCCTGAGAAAGGGACAAGCTGGGATAGGGGTGCTGGGTCCCAGCAAATGCTGAGGGCGCCTGAACTTTCAGGAGGCATTGCGTCCCTGCTGGTGCCCCATGCTCCCCAGGGCCAGGGCGGAAAGGGCTCAGGAGGTCAGAGGGGTCAGGAGGGATAGAGGCGTCTGCCGTGGGTGGGGTGTGTAGAGGCAAGGCTTGCAGTATGTGAGGGACCTGGGCCACCACGGCCAGTTCCTTTCCTGCGGAAGCCCCTCGCTTGCTTGCCGATGAACTGCTGCTGCTGACCGCAGAGGGGGGTAGGCGCTGGTCACACGGCTCAGGCTCACACGTGCCCGGCGTGTTGGCCGACAGATCCCGCAGTGGAGGTGGTCAGTGCCATGCAAGACCTGGCGGTGGAGGAGGGTGGCCCGGCCGAGCTCCTCTGCCAGTACTCGCGGCCGGTGCAGGCCACGTGGAAGATGGACGAGCAGGAGGTGCGCGCCGACGGGCGTCGCGTCATCATAGAGCAGGACTGGACCGTGGCCAGGCTGTCCTTCAGGCCAGCCTTGCCCTCCGACAGTGGCATCTATTCTTGTGAGGCTGCGGGCACCCGAGTGGTGGCTCTGCTGCAAGTGCAAGGTGAGGCCGCCCAGCAGGCAGCCCAGGCCCAGCAGGCTTCGGCATGGTCCCAGCCAATACGCAACGGTGGAGCATCGGGCGGGGCAGCCAGCAGTGTGTGACCCTGCCAGGATTAGGAAGATGGGATCTGAGCAGTAGGTCCTGCTGAAGCTGGCTGGGCCCTGGGCCCACCCATCCAGACCCCACCCCTCCTCAAGCAGCCCGATAGCACAGAGTGGCCAGATAGACCCTGGGCAGAGACTGCACCTAAAGAGCTGCATCCAAAACACCGGGGAGGTAGAGGCAGGCAAGGAAGCAGCCTCCGGGCAGGTGAGCAAGCAGCCCTGGGGCCGCAGGACCCTCCGCGGGGCTCTACATGGGGCTATGCCCCCACATCCTGGGCTCAGATCCCAGCTCTGCCCCTTCGCAGGCTGTCACTTCAACAAGCCCCATGTCCCTGAGAGGATATGCTGTTGGGGAACCAGGAGCAGAGAACAGTGGCCGCCCCCCTGTGTGGAAGGAGGCTTTGTGTGGCTGAAGCCACCTGATCTCTGGGGAAATCGGAACCGTCCCTGGTGGGGAGTGAGCGGAGCGTGGGAGGGTTGTCGGGGTCAGCCAAGCTGGGTAGCAGGTGTGAGCAGGTGAGACCAGTCTCCCACTGGCCTCACAACCCCTCCCCCTCCCCCCATTCCCTCACTAGTTCAACAACTAAGTTTTATAAACATTTTTGGGGAGCACCTGTGAGCACATCAGGGAACAACCAAAACTCCCTTATTCCCAGCAGCACCCTGACATCCTCATTGGAAATGTGATTGGAGCAGTGTGTCCCCGGCCTGGGGGGTGGGTCTGGGGCTCCTGGACATCTGGGTAGAGTCTGCAGCCACAGACAGGGCCCCTTGGAGAAGGAAGCAGTGTAAGGAAGGGGGCAATAGGGCTCGGGGGCTTGCTGCTGCTTTAAAATCTGGGGGTTTATCCAGCACAATGGTGACATCCTTGGGTAGGAAGTAAGGGTGAGCTCCAGCAATGACCTCACCAGCCTCCCCCCTGCTCTTCCTCTCCCCCCTTCCCCCTTCCCCCTCACCCCGTCCTGTCTCCGTCAGCTGGCCCTGATCATGCCACCCAGCAGAATGGAGTCAGATGCCTAAGTCCCTGTCAGCTCTAACGTGGGGAGGGGAGGGGCCAGGCCACGGAGGAGTCTGCTCTGTTGAGTGCGAGCGGGGTGTGGGCAGCCCAGCAGGTCCTCTGTTCTGAGACACCCTCCCCTCCTCATTCCCTGAGCCCCTGTCCAGAGCAGACACCCCTGCCTATAACATGGGCCTGGATGCTAACTGATCTGGGAGGCTGCATCCTGGCTGTGTGTGGGTTTCGTCTGGGGCACGGATCCAGACAGCAGTTGAGGCTGTGGGCTCGGACCTCCAGCTCGGTGACTGCGGCGGCTCCCTGGCTGCCATGTGGGTCAAACTCAGACCTTTCCTGGCATCTAGGCCAGCCCCGGGCCACCCGGAGCTCCTTTCCTGCCTGCTCTCACCACCTGGCCCGTTGCCTCTTTCACCCCGCTGGCTGACTCCCCGCTGGGCCCTCCTTCATTCCCATTGCAGCGTCCCCTCCTGTCACTCCTCTTGGCTGGATGCCTGTCCTGGAAACGGTGCTCGGAGGTGGCAAGCCTCACAGTCAGGCTCTGAGTTCATGGCCTCCGTGGAAAACGCATGACCATTAACTGTAGACTCTCGGGCTTTGTAGGAGAGAACAGAGAGGGCGGGGGAAGATGGCAGAGGTCTCTCGGGTCCCAGTGAGTGAGAGTAGCAGCCCAGCAGGTCTGATAGCAGTGGCCCAGAGACAGCGGAAAGGGGGACGGTAAAGCCCCATCTGCAGCCAGGGCAAGGGTGGGAGCACTCATGAGGCTTCTCTCTGGTGCGGTGGGAAGACCCCGTCCTGACACTAGCGTGTTGATGGTGTGGAGGCGGGCAGGGCCTGGGGAGGACATGCAGAAAGGCTCCGCGTGGCCATCCCTGGTGGCCCGCTGTTTGGCCCTGTGTCATGGGGGACACTTCTCTGCGGCCTGGGCAGTGAGGGCTCCCACGCCCTGAGTCACCCCTCCATCCTCCAGCCAAGAACACGGTGGTGCGTGGCCTGGAGAACGTGGAGGTGCCCGAGGGGGGCGAAGCGCTGTTCGAGTGCCACCTGTCCCTGCCAGAGGTGGCCGCGCACACCTGGCTGCTGGATGACCAGCCCGTGTCCAGCTCGGAGAACGCCGAGGTGGTCTACTTCGAGAACGGCCTGCGGCACCTGCTGCTGCTCAAAAACCTGCGGCCTCAGGACAGCTGCCGGGTGACCTTCCTGGCTGGGGACGTGGTGACCTCTGCGTTCCTCACCGTCAGAGGTGGGTGTGCGGGTCGGGGTCTCTGCGACCCTCCCACGGGATACCCTGCTGAAGGGATGAGGAGGGGTTGGTCTCTTAGACCCTTCCCACTATGGGATAGGGGTGTGGCCATGGTCTCTGACACCCTCCCACCAGATGCCAGGGTGCAAGGAGAACCAATGGCCACAGGGGGCGTGGGTCACTCAGACCCCTTCCACCAGATACTGCCTTCATGAGGGGCAGGTGGGCAGAGTGAGGAGGGCTGTTAAGGGGGGCTGTTGGTCTCTGAAGCTCCATCCCACAGGAGGCTTGGAATTTGGAGAACAATGACCTCAGAGAGCCGATCTCTAAGACCCCTCGCTCGGGAGCTGGGCCCCGATTTGGCTGGGAAGTAGAGGGAGCGGGGAGGGGGAAAGGTCTCCCAGCACCCGGAGGCCACCGTCCTGGTCTGTCCTGGTCCCCAGCTCACGCCCTGGCCCCGCCCACAGGCTGGCGCCTGGAGGTCCTGGAGCCCCCGCGGGACGCGGCCGTGGGCGCAGGGAGACAGGCCCACTTCAGCTGCACGCTCAGCGAGGCGGTGCCCGTGGGCGAGGCCACCTGGTACATCAACGGGGCCGCCGTGCAGCCGGACGATGAGGACTGGACGGTGACCGCGGACGGCAGCCACCACACGCTGCTGCTGCGCCGCGCTCGGCCGCACCACGCCGGCGAGGTCACCTTCGCCGCCCGCGACGCCGTGGCCTCCGCGCGGCTCACCGTGCTGGGTGCGTGGCTCGGTGCTGGACTCCCCCATGGGTGGGCAGGGGCGGCGGCTCCAGATCCAGGAGCTACCGCAGGCTCTCCGCGTCCCCCACCCAGGCGCACAGCCCTGGCTCCCGGGACAGGAGCCCAGGCGCCGTGGGCACAAGCCTGGGGGGTGATCTGTCCGCCCTCACTGCACCCCAGAATCAGACCCTAGGGCGGGAGGGCCTGTGCCCCCTATGAGAGAATGGAGACCAAACTGACCGCCCTCCCCGCAGGCCTCCCGGACCCCCCGGAGGACGCCGAGGTGGTGGGGCGCAGTGACCGCTCCGTGACGCTGTCCTGGGTGGCCCCCGCCAGCGACGGCGGTGGTGGCCTCCGTGGCTACCGGGTGGAGATGAAGCCGTCGGCCACTGGGGAGTGGCAGCTGTGCCACGAGCTGGTGTCCGAGCCCGAGTGCGTGGTGGACGGCCTGGCCCCTGGGGAGACCTACCGCTTCCGCGTGGCGGCCGTGGGCCCCGCGGGCGCCGGGGAGCCCGTGCACCTGCCCCAGACAGTGAGGCTCGGTGAGCTGCTGCAGGGTCCTGGCAGATAAGGGTGGGGTCCAGCCTGGAGCTCTCGGCCTCCCTAAACTGGAAGGTTGGCGCGTCCTTACTGACGGCTCATCCTCAGCAGAGGCCCCGGAACCTGCGCCAGCGCCCCTCGCCCTGGAGAGCCGGCAGGTGGCGCCCGGCCAGGACCTGCGTCTGGAATGTGAGGTGCCGGGGGCTGGAGCGGTCGTCTGGCTGAAGGGCACGGAGCGCATCCAGCCCGGGGGCCGCTTCCAGGTGCTCTGCCAGAGTGGGCGGCAGACGCTGGTGATCCGGGGCTTCTCGGCGGAGGACCAGGGCGAGTACCGCTGCGGCCCTGCCAGGGATCCCGTCTCTGCCTCTGCCAGGGCCTTCCAGGGTGCGTCCTCCGGGGCCCAGCATGCGAGAGTGGAGGAGTTGGGGGGAACCCTGGGGTGGGGGGAGGACCCCCCGTAGTAAGGGGTCCACTTGGGGAGTTGGCCTCACACCAAGGTAACCTGAGGCTTGCTGGGGAGGCGCACAGACCCTGCATGGCTCAGCCCCATGTCCGAGCCCACATCTCTGGTGCCTTAGGCTGCACCTCCTCTCTGAATGTGATCCCAGCCATCACAGTCCTGGAGACCCACTGCTGCTCCCTTAAGTCCTCCGGCCCTGTGCTCTGAGGCCCCACCAGGCCCTGTGCTCTCCCACTGCACTGTGCCCCCTCCCCTCTGCACTGTGCCTCCACCCCGCCTGCACTGTCTCCTCCCCCCTGCACTGTGCCTCCACCCCGCCTGCACTGTCTCCTCCCCCTGCACTGTGCCTCCACACCGCCTGCACTGTCTCCTCCCCCTGCATTGTGCCTCCACACCGCCTGCACTGTGCCCCCTCCCCTCTGCACTGTGCCCCCTCCCCCCTGCACTGTGCCTCCACCCCGCCTGCACTGTCTCCTCCCCACTGCACTGTGAGCCTCCCATGACCTCGAGCATCACCCCCCTCACTCTGAGGACTGAGGCCTGAGCAGGGGAAGTTGAGGCCCAGAAGAGCGGCTTGGAGCCTCTGAAACCTTGTAAAGGCTGTGCCATCAGGGCTCTCCAGAGGGGAGGGGAACCAAGGTCGGCAGCCCAGTTCCCACCAGGCTGACCAGTCTCCCACTGTCCATAGTGGTGCTGACCCCAGGATCCAAAGAGGAGGTCCCTGCACAGCCCAGCCTGCCCCCCGAGGCGGCCCAGGAGGGTGACCTGCACCTGCTGTGGGAGGCGCTGGCTCGGAAGCGCCGCATGAGCCGCGAGCCCACGCTGGACTCCATCAGCGAGCTGCCTGAGGAGGACGGGCGCCTGCAGCGCCTGCGGCAGGAGGCAGAGGACCTGGCCCCAGACCTGTCTGAGGACTACTCCACAGCCGACGAGCTGGCACGCACTGGTGAGGCCGACCTCTCACACACCAGCTCTGACGACGAGTCCCGGGCGGGCACTCCTTCCCTGGTCACCTACCTCAAGAAGGCTGGGAAGCCTGGCACCTCGCCACTGGCCAGTCAGGTGAGCCTCCAGCCTGGCCTGAAGGGAGGCCTGGGTGTCTCAGATCTTTACCACTCATTGTCCAGCCACGCATCATCTTATCCACCATTCACCATCCATCGACCCATCCATTCAATAACCCTTTGTTCATCCATCCGTCATCATCCATTTATCCCTCCATCAGCCATCCACTTATCCATTCATGCATCTATCACCACCAACCCACCCATCCATGCACCTCCATTTATCACCATCTATCCACACACTCACCCATCTGCCCGCCCACCCACCATTCACCATCCATCCATTCATTCGCTGTCCATAGGTCTATACCACCCATTTATCCATCCATCCATCCATCCATCCATCACCATCCCTTTATTAATCCATCTGCCATCCATTTAACCACTTTCCTATCCATTTGGCCATCATGCATCTTTCATACATTTATTTATCTATCCATCCACTGATGCACCCATCCCCCATTTCCCTGAAGAGCTGGAGCTGGCCCCTCTGTAGTGCTCCTCACAGCCCTGTGAGTCTCCATCCCGGTGTAAAGTGATTTCAGGGAAGGTGAGCTTGATTTTTGTGACAACCGGAGCCATCAAGCCTCTGGCCTCAGTGAAGGTAGTGCAGCTGCCAGGGGCAGAGGCAGAGTGGCCTGCTGGAGCTGGGATTAGACCGGGTTCTGCCTTCAGCCTACCCCGGAGGCGCCTGCCCATCCTTTCCCTGAGCCAGGCCTCGTTTCTCTACCTGATCTGTGCACACAGGGTGGGGCTCCAGCAGTCCCATCGGGAAAGCTGCAGAAGCAGCCGAAACAGCCGGCCACAGTGTGCCCACCGCCAGGAGACCTGACTATTGAGGACCTCAGCGACCCATCTCTGGACAAGGCGGCCATGAAGATCCAGGCTGCCTTCAAGGGTTACAAGGTGCGGAAGGAGATGAGGCAGCAGGAGGGGCCCGTGTTCCGGAGCACGTTTGGCGACACCGAGGCACAGGTGGGGGACATCTTACGTCTGGAGTGTGTGGTGTCCAGCAAGGCAGACGTGCAAGCTCGTTGGATGAAGGACGGGGTGGAGCTGACGGACGGCAGGCACCACCACATTGACCAGCTCAGGGACGGCACCTGTGTTCTGCTGGTCACTGGCGTGGGCCACGCCGATGCGGGCTGCTACACCTGCCAGGTGAGCAGCAAGTTTGGCTGCACGGTCCACAGTGCCCACGTGGCGGTCAGCGGGACGGAGAGTGAGGCTGAGAGCTCCTCTGGCGGCGAAGTGGACGACACCTTCCGCCGGGCAGCCCGGCGGCTGCACCGCCTCTTCCGCACCAAGGGCTCCACCGAGGTTTCTGAGGAGGAGATCTTCCTGAGCGCCGATGAGGGCTCGGGGGAGCCTGCGCAGCCTGGGGACTGGCAGACGTACCGCGAGGATGAGCACTTGGTTTGCATCCGCTTTGAGGCGCTGGCTGAGGCCCGTCGGGCGGCCACCCACTTCCAGGAGATGTTCAACATGCTGGGCATTGGGGTGGACATCAGCCTCTCGGAGCAGGGGCCCCGGGGGGTGGAGGTACGCATCGCCAAGGTGGCCGTTGCCCCCACAGCGCCTTCAGAGCCAGTGCCCAGCTCGCGGACCACAGAGGCTGGTGAGTCTGTGAGCCGCTTGGGGTGGGGCGGGAGAGGATGGGCGGTAGAGGAGGGGCGAGGCTGGTACCTGACCAGGGTCAGCTGAGAGGTCAGGGTCCCAGGCTGGGTCCCAGCTTCTGGCTCTTGGCAGATGCTGCCCACAGAGGTTGGCAGAGCCCGACTTGGTGGTGGATGGAGCTCCAGCTCCACCCAGTTCTGCCTGTTCTTGTCAGAGCCTCAGCGTTCTCCTCTGTGCCTGGGCCGTGAGAACGCTGACTTTTGTTTGTGGTTTTCTCCATGAGGGTTTGAGATGCAACCTGTATAAAAGGCGGGGTTCCATGTGGTCTGGTCTGCACCCCATTTCCTGTTCCAGCAGCAAAAATTAATTAAAAAGCCACCTCACTGTTCACTTGTCTGTCCCTAGAAATGGCAGAAGGGGTGTCATTCACCCACAGTGTTGTGCCTTTAAAATGTCCCTCTCAATTCTGAGCGCGAGGCCTCCAACCCTAGACTCCCAGCCACAATGCCTTGGTCCTGCCTCTACTTCCCCTCCTCCACGCCTTCTGTCTGCTGTCCCTCTGGCCACAAGGTGGCTTGGGAGCCAGGCTGACAAAGGGAGGACTCCCCTAGGGAATGGGGAGGAAGGAAGAGCTCAGAGAGCAGAGACAGTGCTGTTCAGCCGCTTGGTCTGAGTGCCCTCCCTCGAATGGGGCACACTCCATCCCGGTGTAAAGTGATTTCAGGGAAGGTGGGTGCACACGGGTGCACCCACTGCAGCCCAGGTGACTGGGCATGGGGGCTGCTACTAACCTGCACGCCCTCCCTGTCCCTCCCAGCCCCAGTGTTCCTGACTGAGCTGCAGAATCAGGAGGTGCTGGACGGGTACCCTGTGAGCTTCGACTGTGTAGTGACAGGCCAGCCTGTGCCCAGCGTGCGCTGGTTCAAGGATGGGAGGATCCTGGAGGAGGATGACCACTACATGATCAGCGATGACCAGCAGGGCGGCCACCAGCTCATCATCACGGCTGTGGTGCCTGCAGACATGGGTGTCTACCGCTGTCTGGCTGAGAACAGCATGGGCGTGTCCTCCACCAAGGCTGAGCTCCGCGTGGACTGTGAGTGTGGCCGGCCTGCTTTGCTGGCCTCGGTGGGCAGCTCAGGGCATCTTGGCTCGGGGGGCAGTGCTAGGTTGGATATGTCTTGTGGATGATGGAGAGCTCTCTGGGAGCCCCTTGGAGTGGGAGTAGGGACCTTAACTCTTTGAGAAGCATCAGGGCTGAGGAAGGACCCAGACAGGCTTGGGGGTGTCCTGGGGCATGGTGGGTGATCAATAGCATTGTGGGCAATAAGAAATATGTACCAGGTCTCATCCCTGGTTCCTGGCTCAGAGCTCTTAAATCTCTTAGAATTCCTAAGTGACAAGTCACTAAAGCAGTGACTCCTGCAGATGGCTTCAGGATGAAGGATGGCCACAGAAAAGACCACCTCATGGTCCCTATAAATATATCTAACTGATTTTTAAAATATATTTTTTAAATTAATTTCAGAGAGGAAGAGAGATAGAAAAATCAATGATGAAAATCATTGGTCAGCTGCCTCTGGCACATCCCCTGCTGCAACCTGGGCATGTGTCCTGACCGGAAGTCCTACTGAGACTTCTGATTCATAGCTCAACGCTCACCAGCTGAGCCACACCAGCTGGACATGTCTAACTGATTTTTGACAAAAGAGCAAAAGCAATTGAGTGGAGTAAGGATAAAGTTTCAAAGATGGTGCTGGAATAATTTGGACATTTATAAGAAAGAAAGAAAAAAAAGAACCTAGACCATAAATTAAAATTAACTCAAAATGGATTACATACTTAATGAAAATATAAAACTTCAGAAAAACAATAGGAGGAAATCTTCAATACCTAGAGCTAGGAAAGATCTTTGTATACTTGACTGGTAAAAGAAAAAAATTAGTAAAATGGAGTTCATCAGAGTTAAAATCTTTTGCTGGTGTGGAACAATGAAGTGTTTCTTAAAAATTGATTTTAGAGAGAGGAAGGGAGAGAGAGACAGAGAAACATTGATGTGAGAAACATTGATTGGTTGGTTGCCTCCTTTATGCACTTCATTGGGGATCAAACCCATAACCTGGGTATGTGCCCTGACCAGGAATCACACCTGCCACCTTATAGTGTATGGGACAATGCTCAAAGGAGCCACACTGGCTGGAGAGACAGAATGAAATTCTACAGCCTGAGAGAATATCCACAAACCATATATCTTGTGGAGGACTTTATCTAAACTATATAAAGAATGCTCAATTTTAAACAGTAAAAAAAAAAAAAAGTTTCTGGAGCATGTGCAGAAACTTCATGGGAAAGGCACAGAGATGACAGGAAAATGCAAACCAGGACTCTAGCAAAACATCCCTGCCCACAGTGGAATGACTAACATAAAAATTGTGCTGCCACCACATGCAGGTGAGGGGGCAGAGAAATGGGACCCTTATGCACTGCTGGTGGGTATCTGTAAGAAACATTGAAACCTGTACAGAATTTTTGTGAGTATTTGAACAAAACAATTGCCAGGAAGCAACATTTCAACAGATTGCAACAATGCTCCAGAGAATGGCAGTTTCACACCTTATTTTATACATTACAATCAAAGGAGGTGTAAATGGGTTACGTGAAATTCATTGGTGGTAGATTAGGGAGAAGGGAGAAAGCAGGTGGAGGGCCTCTGGGATTGGGTACAAAGTAAAATGATAGACATATACATTGTTTAGGTGGGTGGGTGCTGGATAGTTAATAGTCAACAATTGACAACAATGAGAGGATTTGTCCGCTCTGGTGCATTGGCTGTGCCCTGCGGGGTCCAGAAAAAGAGGAGTTACCCTGACATCCCAAAGGTGTGTTATCGTAGATGCAAAAGACAATAGACAGGCTCAGTCAAGGTAAGATTGACTTTTGTGAGGGAAGATTCTAGCCTAGGACATGATTACCCACCATAAGCTGCTTTTAGCTGAAAAGTTTTAATTTCAGACCATCCTTTGTGGTTACTGTAGGTCTTTGATTTTGCAAGGAGGTCACACAGGCCTTCTCAGGGAAGCATGTAGCACCTTTTCATCCACATGAGAGTGGAAAATGGTGCAGCTAATCTGGATCATGGTAGGGAATCTACACTAATTAAAGAGTAAGATTCAAATTAACCGTGCCTCCACGACACTCACCAGCCAATCAGGAGTGAGTATGCAAATTAGCCCAAACAAAGCTGGCAGGTTAATTTGCATACACAGATGCTGAATGGTGAGGGGGTAGGATAGGATGCTTGCACATTGCCATGGCAACGATGCAGGCCTTCTGCACTGCCCCAGCCACTTTGGGCCGTTAGGCAGAGTCGGAAGGTGGAAAGGCAGCTCTGGCAAAGCGAAGGCATAGCTGGCAACCAGGGGAAGGAAGACTCATTCTTTTTTTTTTTTTTTAAATCAATCCTTTCCGTTCATATTATTACAAAGGTTCCTCATTTCTTCCCCCCCGGAAGGCTCATTCTTGCATGAATCTTTGTGCCTCGGGCCTCTAGTCTTCTATAATAATAAAAGCATAATATGCAAATTGACCAAATGGCCAAACAGAGGAATGACCATCTGGACAACCTTCCAGATAAAGCCAGGGTTGTAAGGGCCAAGGCAGCTGTTATGCCTGCAAGGGCTGAGCCCCTTGCATGAATTTTGTGCATGGGGCCTTTAGTTTTTTATAAAACTAATCATGTACTTACCATATGACCCAACCATCATTTTGTTGGGCATTTATTCAAGAAATGTAAACTCAAATTCATAACACAACCTATACCCATATGCTCATAGAAGCTTTATTTCTAATAGCCAAAAACTGGTAATGACTCATCTGTCCTCAGGGGTTGAATGGTTAACTGTGCTCATTGAAACCTGCACAGAATTTTTGTGAGTATTTGAACAAAACAATTGCCAGGAAGCAAAATTTCAACAGATTGCAATAATGCTCCAGAGAATGGCAGTTTTACACCTTATTTTATACATTACAATCAAAAGAGGTGTAAATGGGTTACATGAAATTCATTGGTGGTAGATTAGGGAGAAGGGAGAAAGCAGGAGGAATGTTACTCAGCAAGGAAAAGGAACATGTTATTGATATGTGCAGCAAGGGTCATGAAACTGCATTTTATTGAAAGAACACTACACACACACACACACACACACACACACATACACACACACAATGGAATTCATGTGAAACTTGTAAAATCTGAACAAGGTCAGTGTATGGATTAATGTCACTAGTGGATTAGTTAAAAGTTAACCTTGCTAGAAACTGGGTGAAGATATATGGGATCTCTATATTTCTTTTTTTTTTTAATTGACTTTTTTTTAGAGAGAGATAAAGGAAGAGAGAGGGAGAGAGCCATGCTGGCTGGCTCTATACTGTTTCTCAGAACAGCATGTGAATCTACACTTCTCTCAAAATAAGAAGGAGAAAACTAGTCCAGCCACTGAGGCTTAGTGGTTGAGCATTGACCAACCTGTGACCCAGGAGGTCACAGTTCGATGCCCAGTTTCAGACTTGATCCCCAGTAGGGGATGTGCAGGAGGCAGCCAATCAAAGATTCTCTCTCATTATTGATGCTTCTATCTCTCCCTTTCCCTTCTTCTCTGAAAACAATAAAAATATTTTTTAAAAAGAAAAAAAAAACTATTAAAAACAATAACAAGTAGATTATCTTAAATAAGATAAGAGCATACACATGTCCCCATGTACCTCTATTTCCATGCTCTGCGTTCTGCTGTGTGGATCTAGATTTCCATCTGCCTGAAGGATGTCTTCTAACATTGTGTGGAGACTGGATATGCTGGAATTCTTTCAGCTTTTGTATATCTGAAAAATACTTTATTTTGGTTTTGGTTTTGAAAGATAGTTTTGCTCAAATAGCTTTGTCTTTTCATACTTTAAAGATGTAGCTCCTCCCCAGCTAGTGTGACTCAGTGGTTGAGCATCAACCTATGAACCAGAGGTCATGGTTGGATTCCGGGCCAGGCATATGCCCAGGTTGCAGGCTCAATTCGCAGTAGGGGGCATGCAGGAGGCAACTGATCAATGATTCTCTCATTGATGTTTCTCTCTCATTCTCCTTCCTCTCTGAAATCAAGAAAATAATTTTTAAAACTCAAAAAACAAAATATGTAGCTCCCCTGTGTACTAATTTGCATTATTTCCAATTAGAAATATGGCATTATTCTTGTCTTTGGTTCTCTGTACATAACTTGTCTTTTCCATTGGGATTTTTTTTAATGTTTATACACTATAGAATTCACCATTTAAAAATGTGTAACTCCCTGGTGTTTAGTATATTCACAGGGCTGTGCAATCACCACTACCTTCTAGTCCCAGAACATTTTTACCATCCCAGGTAGAAACCTCACACCCTTTAGCCATCACTCTCTATCTCTCTTCCCCAGCCACTGGGAACTGCTAATTGACTTTCTGTATCTCTGAAGTTGCCTATTCTAGAAATAGAATCAGACAATATATGGCCTTTTGTGTCTGGCTTCTGTCACTGAGCATATTTCTACTTAAAAAAAAAAAATATATATATATATATATATATAGTTTTTACAGAGAGAAAGAGAGAGGGATAGAGAGTTAGAAACATTAATGAGAGAGAAAAATCAATCAGCTGCCTCTTGCACACCCCCCACTGGGGATATGCCCACAACCAAGTTACATGCCCCTGACCGGAATCGAACCTGGGACCCTTCAGTCCGCAGACCGACACTCTATCCACTGAGCCAAATCGGTTTCGGCTGAGCATGTTTCTAAGGCCCATTCATGTGGGAACATATATCAGTACTTCATTCCTTTTTATGGCTGAAAAATATTCCATTGCATATGGACTTCTCATTCATTCATTGGATGACATTTATCCATTGGTTGTTTTGGCTACTATGAATAATGTTGCTATGAACAATCAAGTACAAGTTTTTATGCAGACATGTTTTCAGTTCTCTTGGGTATGTAGCTAAGAGTGGAATTACTGGCTAAAATGGTAACTTTCTTTAACTTCTAGAGAAACCTCCAAACTGTTTTTCTGCAACAGCTGCACCATTTTTCACTCCCAGCAGCAATATATTAGGCTTCCAGTTACTTCCTGGCCAGCACTTGTTATGTTAATTTTCTTAATAACAGCCATCCAAGGTGTTATCTCATGATTTTGATTGTATTTTTCTAGTGATAATGACTTTTGGTATTATATGTTTTCTTTGTAAAAGTATCTATTCAAATCTTTGGCCCATTTTTTAAATTGGGTTATTTGTTTTTTAAAATTTTGAGTTGTGAGAGTCCTTTTTATATTCTAGGTACTAGACCTCTATTAGATATACTAGAGGCCTGGTGCATGAAAATTCACGAACTGGAGGGGGAGTCCCTCAGCCAGCCTACCCCCTCTCACAGTCTAGGAGTCCTCAGGGGTGGGAGGCAACCCAGTGATCAGGGGAAGGCGATGCCCCATCACATCTCTGCTGCTGCCACTGCCAGTAGGACAAGCCTCAGCTGGCGCTGGTTACCTGAGCCTTGGGTGACCCTGGGTAGCTGGGCAGCCACCATCCAAGGCTTGCCTGTGCCTTGGACTGCCCTGGGTGGCTGGGAGGCTCAGGGGATTGGGGGACTCTGGATGCAGTTGTGCAGAGTGCCAGGTACCTGCTGCCCCAGCAGGGCTGAAGGGGCTGGGCACCACCATCTTGTGGCTGTGGCCGCTGCCATCTTTGAGGGCGGGGCAGTCAATTAGCATATTGGCAATGGCTGAGGGGGCTGGGCACCACCTCCTTATTGGCTGTGGGCACCACCCTCTTTGCGACGGCATGAGGGTCAATTAGCATATTCCCTCTTTATTAGAGAGGATGATTTGAAAATACTTTCTCCCATTCTATAGGTTGTTTCTTCACTTTTTGACAGTGTCCTTTGATGCATGAGTTTTTGATTTTTATGAAGTCCAGTTTATCTACTTTTTCTTTGGATATTTGTACTTTGGTTGTCATGTCTTAGAATCCATTGCCTAATCCAAGGCCATAAAGATTTACACCTTTGCTTTCTCTTAAGTTTTTATAGTTTTAGCTCTTATAGTTAGGTATTTGGTCTAGTTTATGTTCATTTTGTATATGGTGTGAGGTAAAAGCCCAAATTTACTTTTTCATATGGAAATCCAGTTGTCCCAACAACATGTTGCAAAGACTATTTTCCCCCATTAAATTATCTTGGAACTATTGTCCAAAATTAATTTCTATTAAGTGTATGAATTTATTTCTGACTCTCATTTCTATTCCACTGATCTAAATGTCTGTTGTTATGACATTGCCACGTTATAGCTTTGTAGTAAGTTTAGAGATATAGACATAGTAGTCCTGCAAGTTTAACTTCATTTGTTTTTGGGTGTGGCCAGCAAATGACAATTGTTATTTTTCAAGATTGTTTTGAACAATCTGGATCTCTTGCATTATTTTATAAATTATAGGATTGGTTTGTCAATTTCTGCAAAAATGGTCCCAGGATATTTTTTAAGATTTTCTTTTTTATCACTGGTTTTGAGTAATGTGATTATGATAATTGTTAGAAATAAGGGAACCCCCAAGCCAGGGGTCCTGATAGAACACAAAGGATACTTGAGAGCAAGGCAAATATCTTTACTTCCACAGGAGGGTGCTCACGCAATAGGGTCTGGCAGGATGTGTACACTGAGCAGGCTGTCAGCTCAGGGTTTTATGCCTGATGCATGTGATCTGTCCCTCACTCTTGAGCTCAGGCTCATGGTCTTGATCAATTGGCTAATTTAAAGAAAAAAGGAGGGGTTTACTTTTGTCATTTCAAACTGGCGGCCCCAGGGGAGCTGCAAGTCACATGGGCCAAATTGCTGGTTGCCTAAACTCCCTTCTTTGACAGAAAAGATTAATTGTTTATTCTCACAATTCCCCCCCTTTTCTTATTTAACTCTTTTCTTCAAACTTGGCTAACATTAGTTGACTTTCATGCTCTGCATTGTTTAGGAGATTATTTTGCTGTTTGGTCAATGTGGTTTCAATTACCCTTTAGATAAAACCTCTCATACATGGGCTAATAGAACATCCCATAACTCCTAACATGATTATCAAAGAGGTGAATTTGGACACCATCATCCCCTTCCATTCTCTGAACCATTGCTCTAGTGAATTGGAGAAAGGGTCCTCAATTCCAGGATTCTCAGCTAACTCATTAGCTAAATTGTTAATCCCTGAATGGCCTGGGTAATGGTTCCATCTGGAGCTGTGTTGTCAGGGATGAATGTACACTGGGCCCCCAACATTGCATATACTCCTGCTTTTCCTGCCAAAATCAGATCCAAGGCCAATCTATTCTCCCATGTCATCCTGCTGGTGGCATCTAGTTGTTTAGCTATACTTTCAACTTCATCTCAGAGTATAGTTAATAATCCTTTGTTGATTATAGTAAATATAATCAGTCCAACTACATTCTTGTTTACAGTGGACCACCAAAACAGGACAGATTTAAATCCTGCAGCAATCTGATTTCTAGCCTTAAACTTGTTTGGCACTTCTTCTGGAACCCTAATGGATCTATGTATATATGGGGATCAAAGGGACCCTTTGGGCTCTCTCTTTCTCCTAATCTGTCTGTCTGTTGAAAAACGTTTACTATATGCCAAAGGGGAAAAGATAGCCATTTGATTCAGAGCACAAATTCTGTTCCAACTTCTGGGCAAGGCCCCAAGTAAGGGTTCTCCACAGTACCACCATACATCAACATGGGCAACTTCAGAGATTGCAGAATGATTGGTTTCTGATGATACTTAGTCATTTACACATCTGGATAAATTTCCCATAAACTCTGAGTACTGTCCCCCCTCCCCCACCTTGAGAGACAGAGGTTATAGTCTACATTGAAAGGGGGGCTGGATCATTGTGGGGGATCCTTGCTCTTTACCTCTGTTGGACGGGAATGGGGAGAGAGTATTATAGTAATCACTCCCCCAGGCAATTTCTTCCTGATACAGGACAAGCACACGTTCCATGCAGGTACTGTCTGAGGTTCATTCGAATGAAAATGGGACCACTTGGGTCTGTAGCCTTCATGCCCCTCAAGCATAACAGTCGCTTTTATTCAGGGCCCATACAGAACATTTAATCCATTCCACCCAGGCATTCGTTTCCTTATATCTTACTTCTATTTGCATGGTGTTGACAGTGGCCTAGGGGACCTTTTCCTGTGACATCTAATCCTAAATTTAGTCCTACCCAATCTTTTGGCTTAAAAGCTGTAATATCCAAGTCATCCAAGTTATCTATAATCAATAACTAAGTAAGCATGATCCAGATACATAATTCCTCAGGCCACATTGTGAGCCCCTGCAATTTTACAGAGCCCTAAAGCAAATAGGCAGCTTACAGTTTCTTTAGTATTAATTTCAAAGGGATATGTCCTAGTATGGCCATCCAAGTTGAGGTGTCTCCACCCAGGAAAGCTGGTGGTCTGCCCTTAATCCATGTGATAGGTCCAACCTCATTCTGCAGTCTGAACAGTTGTCTCTGTGGTAAGCAAGACAAGGTAGGGTCTTTCCCAGGAGGGTTCCAACTTCTATCCCTCCATGTCTTGACCAGAACATAGTCTCCCAGTCAATGGCACTGAGCCAGGAACTCAAGAGGAGGGTCAGAAGGCCTTCTAACCTGAGGGAGATTAAAGTAGAAGAGATACCCAGTACATAGTTCTTAAGAAATTGGTCCCTAATCTCCGGTGTAGGAAGATCTTGAGGCATTCCAGGGTCTATTAGAATGACCTAAAGCCAATTCTATGGCAAGAAAACAATTTGCCCTTGGGTGTGGCCAGCAAAGGACATTAATTGGATTTCTGCTATCTGTCTCCCTGAGTACTTGGTTTAACCTATTTGCCTTCTGGTTAGAGAGGCAAAATGCAATTATTTACTCTTAAGTGTCCTTGGTTTAGGGAAGATGGATTTACTAAGGTAGATAGTTCCAAATTGCACTTAACCATCTCTGTTTCCCTATTCCACTTGTCTTGGCTTACTGGCCTGTGCCATTTATATAACATCCTTTCCTTACAAACCTTACAAACTTTCAGAACCCACCTTCTTTTTCTTTCAAAATTTCTTTCCAGTTGGAATTCTTTTGGGGGGAATTCTTAACCCTTAGAAACCTTAGTTTTTAGGTGACGTGTAAGTAATTAATATCCCTCAGATTTGCAATATATTCACATTTTTAAGATATATTTTAAATAAAATACAAGACGTATTCATTCAAATCTATCCTCTAGATTCTCCATACAAGGCATACTCAGAGTAATATTTTAGTATCCTGTTATTTCAAAATACCTAAATGTTTAACAATTTTTACCATTTAACCCAGAAAACTCAAAATTTTAAGTTACATGCCCCCGGGACCTGAGAGTAAACCTTGGACCTGGGAGTCAACCTTGGAATGTGATCCCTATTTCATGAACTACCCATTATTATGGAAACATTAATCTTATTGCCCAAAGAATGGAGTCTCACCCCAGCCCACATTGCTTTCTTCCCCATGCTTGTAATTCCTACTTCCCCATGTAATCTTTGTCCCTATGTCCCTAAACCAGAGGAGAGCATACAGCCTCCAAAAGATAGAAATCAGTAACCATTACAGACACACAGACAAAAAATTTCACTAGCTAAGAATTTCTGGCAGCTGACACCCTGAGAAGGAAAGCAGGAAAAATCCCCAAGATTAAGAATTCTCTGGAGCTGCTGGGGCATACCTGCAATCTCTGCCACATGTTCAGCCTTGCCACGAATAACTGAGCTCTCCCAAAGCGAGACGTGCCCCATCTTATAACAAATTAAACCAAACAACAAAGAGACACAAAACATCACCAGAAACATTGTACAGGTGCTCACAAGCCATGTTCGGAGACTGTCCTTCCCCTGAACCTCAGCATTCTCCCTAATGGACTATCTGGGAGAATGTATTCCTTAGACCTAGAATTTTTGTTTTCCCATCTTCAGAAAGTCCCTTGTGACTATGTGCTCAACCTCCCATACTGAAAATTTCTCACATCCCCAATTTCCGCTTCAAACCTCTCTGACCTCCCTCACAGGAGATCACAACTCTGCACTAGCTTCATGTCCAAGATACATCCCAGTCACATATATCCGACCTCTGAGGGCATACAACCAGCAGAGTAGTACTCAGTCCAACTCTCCACCTTGGTTCATGCATGGGGTTACCTGATTGCCATGGTTCACGCTTGCTTGGGCCCTTCCTGCGTTGCTGGCTGACTCTCTATCCCAAGCTCGTAATTGGCCCCGGAGAGTAATGGCTGTCCCTCCTCACCGAGGCAGCCACAACTTAGCAACAGGGCACATCTCCCTCCTCAGGAGAGGGATCCAATTGGCCCCATGTGACAATTACAATCCTGGAAGAGCCCCCAAATTGTTACAAATAAGGGGAACCCCCAAAGCCAGGGGTCCTGGCAGAACACACAGTATACTCAGGAGCCAGGATAGTAAGGCAAATATCATTACTCCTGCAGGAGGATGCACAGACACACAGTCTGGCAGCACATGCACACTGAGCAGGTGATCTACTGAGGGTTTTATGCCTGATGCATGTGATCTGTCCCTCACTCTTAATTGGTCAGAGCTTAGGCTCACAGTCCTGCTCGATTGGATAATTTAAAGGAAGGAGCTGACCTTTGTCATTTCAAAATGGTGGCCCCCAGGGGAGCTGCAAGTCATAAGGGCCAACATGCTGGCTGCCTAAACTCCCTTCTTTGACAGAAAAGATTACTTGTTTATTCTCACATATTCTTTGGTGCACTTTTCCTTTTTAATTTTTAAAAATTGATTTGAGAGAAAGAAGAAGAAGAAGAAGAAGAAGAAGAAGAAGAAGAAGAAGAAGAAGAAGGAGGAGGAGAAGGAGGAGGAGGAGGAGGAGGAGGAGGAGGAGGAGGAGGAGGAGGAGGAGGGGGAGATAGTGGTGGTGGTGGAGGAAGGGAAAGTGAGATAAAATCCCCCTACAGGGCACGTGCCCTGACCAGGAATTAAAACTGGTGACCTCTCAGTTCATGGGGTGTTGCTCAACCACTGAACCTCACCAGCCAGGGCTGGTGCACTGTTCTTTATGTTCCCCTTATGCTTGTAGCTAAGCTTCTTGAAATTTTGGTTTATAATTTTCAATAAGTTTGGGGATTTTTGCCATTATTTCTTCAAATATTTATTCCTTCTCCTAATTTGGTGACTTCAGTTGATTGATACTCTTAAGTGGTTTTTTGTTTTGTTTTGTTTTTTAATATATTTTATTGATTTTTTACAGAGAGGAAGGAAGAGAGATGGAGAGCTAGAAATGTCGATGAGAGAGAAACATTGACCAGCTGCCTCTTGCACACCCCCTACTGGGAATGTGCTCGCAACCAAGGTACAAGCCCTTGACCAGAATCGAACCACAGACCAATGCTCTACCACTGAGCCAAACCGGTTTCGGCGATACTCTTAAGTTTTTAAAACTATTTTTTCTCTGTGCATTTCAGTTGGATTTTTCTATTGCTAAGCCCATGCAGTCACTGCTCTTAGTATCTAATCTGCTGTAAGTGTCATCTACTGTATTTTTTGTCTCCAGAAATTCTACCTGACTCTTCCTTATGTGCCCTCTCTACTTGACTTTTTGAACACAGAGAATACAGTTCTGATACCTGCATGTCCTTCTCTGGCAGTTCTCATGTCATGTCAGTTCTGACTGATCATGCTCCACATCAAGGGTCCTGTGTTCCTGCCTCCTTGCATGTCTGTAGCCCTCTGACTGGGTGCCTGACACCGAGTCTTGCCCTCCGGGGAGCTGGATGTTGTGCATTCCTCCAGGTCTCCTGGAGCTCTGTTGTGGAAAACACGGCTTCTTTGGAAGTACGTTGGTTGTTTGGTGTGTGGTTTGTTAGATGAGGCCAAGGCAGCGCTCACATGGGGCTAATTCTCTTCCTATGGGGAGAGAATGCTCCTGGGCACCTTCCAGATGCCTGTGGGGTGGGTGTCCAGTCCGGCTGTGGAAATAGGAGCACCCCAGACCTTGTGCCCTCCAGCATTGTTTCCTCCAGCATCTCAGATGGCTCTTCCCTCACATGCACGTGCTGATCAGTCATCTGCTTAATCCCCGAGGGAGGGATCCCTCTTCTCTGTTTTCTGGCCTGTGACTCCAGCTGCCTCTGTCTCCTCAACTCAGAGCCTGCCTGGCTCTGCCTCAGCTTCCTCTTCTGGGCCTGAAAGCAAGATGCTGGGGAATCATGAGGCTCACCATTGTTTCCTGCCTATAAGGGGTCAGTGTCCTTGCTGAAACCATTCTGATGATTCAGTACCCAATTCCAAACAATGGTCTCACACCAGCTGAGTGTACTACAGTTTAACTCAGTTTGACATTATCTACTTGATGATAGCGTCAAACCCCGCAGCTTAAAGGCTCAGGACCACTAGCATGAAAGGGTTCAGATGCCAATGGTAAGTCCAAATTGTCACCTGTGCGTCTGTGTATCAGAGTTCTCACAGCCACCTCCTCGGGTTCCATTAATTTGCTCGAGTGGCTCACAGAACTCAGAGAAACATTTTCTTACGAGGTCACTGTCTTAATGTAAAAATTATAACGCAGGAACTACCAGGTGGAAGAGATGCACAGGACCAGGATGGGGGAGGGGAGGACTTGCATGCTCTCTGAGCCCAGCACTCTCCCTGCAGCTCCACCAACTAGGAAGCTCTCCAAACTTCATCCTTTTGGTTGTTCCTGGAGGCTCCATCACACAGGCACGATTGATTCAACCTCCAGCCCCTCTGCCTTCCCTTGAGGGACTGAAACTTCCAATGCTCTCATCACATGGTTGCTTGTCCTGGCAACCAGCCTCGTCTTAGGGGCTTTCCAAAAGTCACATTATTAACATAAACTCAGCTGTACTTGACAGGGGCTTGTTAGGAGTTTGAAGGAAACTCCAAGGGTTTTAGGAGCTCTGTGCCAGGAATGGTATAAAACAAAATATATATTACTTACTATAAATCATAACATTATGAGCATTGTTTCGTTTATTTTGTTTCAACTGGAGGGTGTCTTAGTTCATGCTGCTCTAACAAAGTACCGAAGACAGGGTGGCTTATGAACAACAGAAATGTATTTTTGCGTTTTGGAGGCTGAAAGTCCAAGGGCAGGTGCCAGCACAGTTGGCTTCTTCTACGTCATAGATGGCCCTCCTGGCTGTGTTCTCACATGGTGGAAGGAGTGTTGTGGGGTCCCTTTTATAAGGGCACTAACCCCATTTCTAATGGCCCCACCCTCATGACCTTGTCATCCCCCAAAGGTCCCACATCCGAATGCCATCACCTTGGAGGTTAGATTTCAGTATATGAATTTTGGGGGCATACAACATCCTGTCTATGGCAGAGGGCAGGTCCAGTCCGTGTTACACCATCATGGCTACAAGTGGAAGCCCCCATCTGAGGCCCAGATAACCAATCCCTGTCCCTTAGTGGGATGGAATTGGAAGATGTTGCCACTTACCCTGCCTGCCATTGGTGAAGCTCAGGGTCACCCATGTCTATAATTTGTTGGGTCTTGTAGTTAGTTACAGGCCTAGAACTTGGGCTGGTAACAGCCTGGGGGCAGGGAGGGACCACAGGGCGGCTGTGTCCCTATGACTTCTGACTAAGGAGGGTAAGTGGCTCCAGGAACAGCTGTGCAGGGAGAACCAGGTGTCTCTTGTGGGGGAGGGGGAGATGTGTCCGGACAAGGGAAACACAGCCTGCTCCAGTTTCACCCTTTATTCCCAGTGACCAGCACTGACTATGACACTGCTGCGGATGCCACCGAGACCTCGTCCTACTTCAGTGCCCAAGGCTACCAGTCCAGGTGGGGGCCATACAGGGGTGGCAGTGCCCAGCAGGCTGGCATGGGGGTGGCCGTGCTGGCTTGGCCTGACAGAATCCCAGTCCTGGAAGCTCCACCAAGGCCACGTGGTCTCTGTCCAGCATGTTAATAGAGAACCTCAGGAGCCATCCAGACTGACCCCACTCCCCTTGCCCTGGACCCCTCACCCGTCCACATCACGCTGCCCCCTCTCTGTTCCCTGCCAGTCGCGAGCAGGAGGGTGCAGAGTCTACGTCGGAAGAGGGACAATTGCCCCAGGTGGTGGAGGAGCTGAAAGACCTCCAGGTGGCCCCCGGCACACGCCTGGCCAAGTTCCAGCTCAAGGTGAAAGGTGAGGGAGATAAGGCAGGAGGGCTGGGTGGGGCCTTCCACTGGTAGATGTTAGGTGGTCACTGTGGCTTGGGGGGCCTCCAGGGATCCCCTCAGGTGGAGGACACAGCACCCCCTGGGCAGTGGCCCCATGCTGACCACTCTCCCTGTGGTGTCAGGCTACCCGGCGCCCCGCCTGTACTGGTTCAAAGATGGGCAGCCTCTGACGGCTTCTGCGCACATCCGCATGGTGAACAAAAAGACGCTGCACAGCCTGGAGATCCTCTCGGTCACCAGCGAGGATGCTGGCCAGTACTCTGCTTACATCAGCAACTCTGTGGGCGCCGCCTACTCCTCTGCCCAGCTGCTGGTCCAAGGTGGGAGCTGGGGGCCGACGTTCGCCTATAGGACCCCCATGGCAGGCCTGGGATTAGGCCCATGGCCTTCCCCCAGGGGCAGAGGTGCAGTGGAGGGCAGACACCTGCCTGCCTGCATGCCAGAAGGTGCTGGGTGTGGGGGTGGGAGGGTGCCATGCACCCTTGGAGCAGGCCCGCGGGCCCAGGCAGGACACACTGTCCTACTTCAGGTCTGACTTCCCTCCTCTTTCAGGCCCTAATGACCCAGAAAAGAAGCCGGCAGCAGCAGGTGAGCCCAGTCCAGATGGCGGGAGGGCAGGAGGCTCAGTGAGGGGGGATGCCCATCGGTGGAGGATAGGAAAGATCCCTGGTCACAGGCTCTAGGGACAGCGACTCGGGTGGGTGGGGATTGGGCCTGGGAGGAGGGGCAGAGGCTACCCATCCTAGGGCTGTGGCCCTGCACTTGTCACCAGCAGCCTCCGGTGTCTCCCCAGATGTGCAGCAGCAGCTGGTGCCACCCCGCTTCCTGGAGAAGTTCACCTCTAAGAAGGTGAAGAAGGGCTCCAGCATTACTTTCTCTGTGAAGGTCAAAGGTAGGGCATCCTGCCCTCCCTCCCTCAGGATCCCCAGACGGGGTCAGAGACACCCCCTTCTGGAGTCTCTTCTCAGTGGGGGCTGACGGTCCATCATCCACTCCTGCCCAGGTCTCCCCGCCCCCACGGTGCACTGGCTGCGGGAGGAGGCCGAGCAGGTGCTATGGATCGGCCAGGACACCCCGGGCTACACGGTGGCCAGCTCAGCCCAGCAGCACAGCCTGGTCCTGCTGGACGTGGGCGCGCAGCACCAGGGCACCTACACCTGCATCGCGTCCAACGCTGCCGGCCAGGCCCTCTGCTCCGCCAGCCTGCATGTCTCTGGCTGTGAGTGGGCGTGGGCGGCCTGTTGGGATGGGAGGGAGCCATCCTCTCTGAGGACTTTCACCCCCTCTCTGAGACCCTGCCCAGACCCTCCCTGAGCACAGGCCCCAGGGGCCAGCTCCCATCCTGCCTGTGGGCTCAGACCAGCAGGCCAAGACCTGCAGCAGCCCCTGCCACCCCAAGCAGTCCCTTCCTGGCCCCTCAGCCCCTCTGTGGGCAGGCCCATCAAGCGTGGACCCATTCCTGTCTCCACCCCTGGGGGGCGGGGGGCTACATTGCGATGCCTGGCCGGCCACAGCCTTTCCTGGGGGCTCTGGGCCAACAGGCCAAAGCCCTAGGTAGGGGTGGCCCAGACATGCCAGGCAGAGGTCCCCACCAGAATCATCTCAGCGGTGGGGTCATTCTGGCATCACCTGTGCTTCTGACAGTGCCCAAGGAGGTGGGACCAGTGGGAGAGGTGAAGGAGGCCCTCATCTCCACCTTTCTGCAGGGGTGAGTGAGGCTCCGCCAGAGCTGATGGGGGTGGCTTGGGGTTCTAGAAGCCCTGGGACGGGGCAGCACTGCTGCCAGGGAGGGAGCCCTATCCTGGACGCAGCCTGACTCTGTCCCTTGCAAGCTGTGTGGACAGAGTCCACCTCCCCACCCCCTACCTCTGCCAAAACAAACGAACAAACAAACAAACAACAACAAAAACCCCTTGCTGTGCCTCAGTTTCCCCATTGTGAAATGAGGGCTCCCCTGAGCCTGACTGGCATCTGGCCCACTGCCCTCAGACTCTTTCTGTCAGAGCTCCCACCCAAGGGTACGTGTGGTGGGCCCACCCCAGGCCCTCAGGATCCCCCCCCCACCCTCCCCAGGACCAAAGCCATCTCGGAACAGATGCCTGTGGATTTCAGCAGCCTTGCTGGGCAGAAAGGTACGGGCGGTGCTAATGGCCGGTTCCTAATTTGGGAGGGGGTGTGGCAGAGGCTGCCTGGCCCCAAGTATGGGCCCGATTCTGAGCTCTGGGCCCTGCCAGCCCCTGGCTCAGCTCTCAGCCAGAGGCTGTGTGGATGCCCGGGTGTAGGGGGCTGCAGAGTCAGAGCTCGGGTGAGGGGCCCCGTATGTTCAGCCCCTTCCCAGGCAACCGCTCAGGGCATTCTGGAACCTCGGCATGTTTTTACCTTCTTTATGGAAAATACCGAGTCTGCACAGAAGAGGGGACAGAGCCGTGTGCCCATTGCCCACCGTAGGGTCACTTGTTGGATGATCCACAGCTACTGCCTTTACCTGCCCCCCACCCCCAGTGGCCCTCAATCACCCTTAACCCCAGCCACCAAAGTTTGCCCCCCAGCCCTCAGGCCAGCAATCCGGGTCCTGCCCCCTGCCTTCAGTGTCCAGGCCCCGTCCCCCTCTCCCACAGCCTGGCCGAGCTCCCAGTGCCCTCTGCCCCTCCTGAACCCCTCCCCAGGTCAGCCGCCAAGTTGGAACCCCAATGGAAAAAGCATAACCCTCTGGGGCTCCAGTGTCTTCAGCTCCTCCCCCATCCTGGCCTCTACCCAGCTTGACCCTCAACTGCCCTTGCCCAGTGCCCTGCAGCCACGCTGGCTGCCCGTTCTCCTGACCGCCCCCCGCCCCTCTCCTGGGCCCGATTCCCTGCATTTGTAGCTTCCTCCGTCACACCTTGGCCCAGACACCTGTGAGCCATTGAGGCCCCGTATCCTCATCAGTGTCCCTGCTCTGGCAGCATAGCCCGAGCCTGTGTGTACCCGTGTCCCTGAGCCCCGAGTCAGGATGGGCGTGGGCCTGTCTGGAGTGCACACTGGCTCAGCGAGGGTCTGACCACCAGGAGAGCCGCTGGCAGCCGAGGCCCATGGCCACCTGACCCTGGCTGAGGTGGGCACGGAGGAGTTCCTACAGAAGCTGACCTCACAGATCACGGAGATGGTGTCGGCCAAGATCACCCAGGGTGAGGGGCTGGCATGGATCCATGTCCTAGGTGGGGAGTGATGGGGGTGGTGACCCAGGGCCAGACCCATGGGGAGGGGCACAGGGCACTGGCCCTTCCCAGTGTCACATGCCCTGTGCCCCCAGCCAAGCTGCAGGTGCCTGGAGGTGACAGTGACGAGGAGTCCAAGACACCGTCTGCCTCTCCCCGTCATGGCCGCTCTCGCCCCTCCTCCAGCGTCCAGGAGTCGTCCTCGGAGTCGGAAGATGGAGACTCCCGGGGGGAGGTGCTGGGGCCTGGGGGGTAATGGGGCCCACGGAGGGGAACAGGAGTGAGGGTGGGAGAGGGAACGGGGCCTTTGGGTGACAGGGTGGAGGAAGCTGAGGACAAACAGCTGAGCAGCCACCATCACCACCAGGACCCAGGACATCCCAGCAGCCCTGAGGCTCCCCCTTGCCCCTCCAGGTGGCCACCCTTGCCATCAGCGGAGCTCAGTGGGGCCTGTCTTACAACGTCACAGAATGTTAGGATGGCTTCTCCTCCCCGCTTCGGGCCCAGGCCCTGTGGCTGGGGCCTTGGGAAGCCCTGCGGCTGGCTGCCCTCTGGCCTGACCAGTGCCCTCCTCCCCAGATCTTTGACATCTACGTGGTCACCGCCGACTACCTGCCCCTGGGGGCCGAGCAGGACGCCATCTCGCTGCGGGAGGGCCAGTACGTGGAGGTGCTGGACTCGGCCCACCCTCTGCGCTGGCTGGTGCGGACCAAGCCCACCAAGTCCAGCCCCTCGAGGCAGGGCTGGGTGTCCCCCGCCTATCTGGACAGGCGGCTCAAGGTACCTGGACGGCCTGGGAGGGGGCAGGTGAGTTTGGAGGCTGGGCCAGCGCCCAGGCCACCACCAACCCTCTCTGTGCCTCATCAGTTGTCGCCCGAGTGGGGGCCCACGGAGGCCCCCGAGTTCCCTAGAGAGGCCGTGTCTGAGGATGAGTACAGGATGCGGCTGAGGTGAGGAGCATGGCGGGGGTCTTTGGTTGACGAGGTTGTGTGGTGGGGCTGCCCCCTCCACCGTCTGGCTGGTGCCTGTTCAGCATTTGAGCTCTTGGTCCCCTCACCCTGCCTCCAGCTCCATCGTCCAGGAGCTGCTGAGCTCTGAGCAGGCCTTCGTGGGCAAGCTGCAGTTCCTGCAGAGCCACCACATGCAGCACCTGGACCACTGCCCCCATGTGCCGGCCGCGGTGGCCAGCCAGAAGGCCGTCATCTTCCGCAACGTGCAGGACCTCGGCCAGTTCCACAATAGGTAAGCGGGCCTGTGTGTGCAGACACATGCACACACATGCAGACATACCACACACGTGCGAATGTACCCTCAGGCTGGGCCTCCAAGGCTTAGCAGGAGCCAAGACAGACGAGAGAGAAACTGCGCACTTGGTGCACTTGTTGGCACACCACACCCATGTACACAGATACACACATCCTCTGGAACATAGGCGTGTGCACCTGCTTACCCAGCACTCCTATCTGCTGCAGCCTCTGTACATAGGCACACATGCCATTAATGCATGGGAATGGGTTACATTGGGCACATGGGTACATGTGCACAGCCACACAACATATACAGCAGACAATGCACATGCACTACATGTGTGCACCTGTTTACGTGTGCACACATGCTTACATATATATGCCCCAATGTACGTGCACTCGTTATACGTATGCACACACATGTGCACACCCTAAAACACCACACACACATGTCCTCACAGCCCAGCCTGTTCCCAGGACTCCGCCTGTTTCTCCCCAAACCTGGGACGGGCTGGCAGGGGCAGTAAGCAGGGTCCTGACGTTGTTGCCTCCACGCCAGCTTCCTGCAGGAGCTGCAGGGCTGCGAGACAGATGACGACGTGGCCATGTGCTTCCTCAAGAACCAGGAGGCCTTCGAGAAGTATCTGGAGTTCCTGGTGGGCCGGGTGCAGGCCGAGTCGGTGGTGGTCAGCACTGCCGTGCAGGAGTTCTACAAGGTGCCCCTCCCCCAGCCAGTGCTGCGCGAACCCCCCCTCCTTCCCCCTCCCCCTCTCCAAGGTCACCTTCCCTGACCCTGCCAGGGCCCCACAGCCGGCCCAGGCCCTGGGGCCCTGGCTTGTGAGCAAAGCAGGCAGAGCTCTGCAGTTCTCACCAGTCAGGGATCGGCCGCCGGTGGGGGGTGGGAGGTGAGGTGCCCCCCTGCCCTAAAACCGCTCTGCGGTTCCCACAGAAATACTCGGAGGAGGTGCTGTCGGCCACGGACCCCTCGCAGCCGCCCCCGCCGCCGCTGCAGCACTTCCTGGAGCAGCCGGTGCAGCGGGTGCAGCAGTACCAGGCTCTGCTCAAGGTGGGCCCGGCCCCTCGCCCACACCACCGCGCCGCGCCCCGCCCCGGGCTGGCGGGCGCCTGACCGGGCCTCTCTGCAGGAGCTGATCCGCAACAAGGCGCGGAACCGGCAGAACTGCGCGCTGCTGGAGCAGGCCTACGCCGTGGTGTCGGCGCTGCCGCAGCGGGCCGAGAACCAGCTGCACGTGTCGCTCATAGAGAACTACCCGGGCACCCTGGAGGCCCTGGGCGAGCCCATTCGCCAGGTCTGCGGAGGGCGCCACGCAGAGCGGACGTGGAGGGGGGGGGGGGGGGAAAGTGGAGGGCGGTGCCTCAGGCTGACCGAGGCCTGACCCCTCCCCCAGGGCCACTTCATCGTGTGGGAGGGGGCACCGGGCGCGCGGATGCCCTGGAAGGGCCACCACCGCCACGTCTTCCTGTTCCGCAACCACCTGGTGGTCTGCAAGCCCAAGAGGGACTCCCACACGGACACCTTCAGCTACGTGTTCCGGAACATGATGAAGGTGTGCAGGCACAGAGGAGCCTGGGTGGTGGTGGGGGACGGGGAGCCTGCAGGGTGGGCAGGAGGAGCCCTGGGTGGGTCCTCTGGCCACGCCCCGGGCACTCAGCCTGCTTCCTCCCCTCACAGCTGAGCAGCATCGACCTGAACGAGCAGGTGGAGGGGGACGACCGTGCCTTCGAGGTGTGGCATGAGCGGGAGGACTCGGTGCGCAAGTACCTCCTGCAGGCCCGGACTGTCATCACCAAGAACGCGTGGGTGAAGGAGATCTGCGGCATCCAGCAGCGCCTGGCCCTCCCTGTCTGGCGTGAGTGCTGGTCCTAGCGGTGAGGTTGGATGGGGGATCAAACCTGCCAGCCAGGCCATCTGGCTCGGGGGCATCCGGGCCCCTGCCCCTGCCTGTGCTGCACCCCTCAATCAGTTCAGCCTGCGCTGGGGTGCTGGGATGGCTATGACCTAGTGGGGCCATCAGGTTTCACTCGGGGGCCCTCAGCACAGCAGAGAAGCCCAGAGGGGTTAGGGGTGTGAAGGTCTGATCCCTGGGTCTCCTTTCCCATCTAGAGCACCCTCTCCTCTCCACACTCCCCACCACTCCCCACTGCACCCAGCCTGACGCTGACTCAGACTCCCACTCGGGCCCAGTGAGGGCTCCAAAGGGGTGGTGACTGCAGCAACCACACTGCTCGGCCCTGGACCTCTGGCCCTATCAGGGTGCACCGAGGGCCGGGGAAGCACTCGGCCCAGTGTGTGGTGTGTGTCCCCAGGGCCCCCGGATTTCGAGGAAGAGCTGGCCGACTGCACAGCCGAGCTGGGTGAAACAGTCAAGCTGGCCTGCCGTGTGACGGGCACACCCAAGCCCATCGTCAGCTGGTACAAAGGTAGGTCCCCGTGGGCTCAGGGTGCTGGCCTTGCCACAAGGCAGAGCCGCCCGGGAGGAATCAGGCTCGGTGGGGACCAGGACCAGGGTGGGGCCTGGCCAGGGGCTGGGGGCCAGGGACAGGCTGGGTGCTCCTGCTCCAGTTGCCTGCTCCCAAATCAAAGACAGCATGGCCAGGGCGCGTGAGGTGGGATGAAGGGGAGGGTGTGCATCAACCCTGTCTGTGGGAGCTGGCTCTCTAGGGGAGTGGACCGGTGGCAGCAGACAGACAAAGGTGAGACAGGAAGTCAGAACAAGGCACAGTCGGCACACCTGCTGGAGGCTTCCGAAGAGCAGTGCGATGGCCAGAAGGCCAGGGAGAGGGGGCGCCGCGGCAGAACAGCGGGAAACGTGGGCTGCCATGGGGCCTCACATTTGACTGAGTGATGGGAGCTGCAGAGTTCAGGGATCCCCGGGACACCCTCACTCTGACGGCAAGGTCCGGGGTCCCACAACTCCTGTTAGGTTCAGTGACTCGCAGAACTCAGCAGAGCCCTTCCACTGAGGTTCCAGTTATTGCTGTGAAACAGGGAGGGTGTGGGGCGGGGTCTGGCCGGGTGCAGGTGGGTTGGGCAGACAGTGCCTATTCTCCCAGCTCTGGTGTTGGACAGCTCAAGGAGAGTGGCCAGCTAGGGGCTCTCATCACGCTATGGTGTCCCGGCTTTCTGTTGGGGGTCGTTCATGTTGTCACGACCCACTGCTGCACGGCTGACCTCAGTCACAGCCCCTCCAGGGGTCAAGCCGACGCTGCGTGTTCCAGAGCCCCCATGCTCAACCACAGTGTAGCACAGGCCATTCAGAGCGGTCCAGGACCCCGGGTTAACCGGGATCTCTTGTCAGAGGTCACCTGGGCGGGCAGATAAGCCTCCTCTGGACTGGCAGGTAGTCCTCTGAGACCCTAGTCCAGGGTAAATAACCAAGTCCAGTCCTGGTTTCGGAGGATTTATTCCAGGGCTGTCGGTCCTTCTTGTCCTACTTGTCCACCCCTAGCCAGGGGCGTTTGTCTGCCCTTGAAGGGCTAAGGATGGGGCTGGAGAGGACACACAGGGGCGTTCTGTGGGAATGGGCAGGAGGGGCCTCCCTGTGCCCTCGGTCAGAGCTGCCTGGCAGACCTGGGGATGCAGCAGCTGGTTCCCGTGGCAGTTGGTTCCCAGGGTCTTCCTTCTGAAAGGAGGCCTGCTGGTCCACGTCCTGGGGTCCACATGGTCCCTTCCCAGACACCTCACCCTACACAGAACCTGTGCAGCTCAACCTCCCTTCCACTGTCTCTCTGCACCCAGACCTTTCCCCTGAAGGGCAGGCTCAGGCCCTCCAGACATGACTCGGCCTTCCTCAGGTCCTCCTTTTGGCCAGATTGTCCTCAGGCGCATGTGCTGGCCTGCCACATCCGAGGGGAATAGGGTGTACCTCACCCTGCGGTCAGGGTGGAACCCTGGGTTCTTAACTACGCCTCTCTCTTTCACCCTGGCGCTTACCCAGTGAGACCCTGGAGGGGATGGGCCGTCTAAGGACATCTGGGTCCAGTGAGTGCAAGAGGTGAGGGGAAGCTGGACGGACAGCTCACACTGACATGGTGGTCAAACTGCAGGTGGTCCGGGTGGCGCATGCACCCATGGGGTGTGGTCAGAGCCAGCGGTTGGCTGACCCGAAACAGCATCATGATGGGAAACACCTCAGATAGCCCTGAAGGCGCTGACTTGCCAGGATAGGGATCCGCTCATGTGATGCACCCCCACCTGGACTAGAGCATTTCTCAGCAGGCCTCTGTGTGGCTGCAGTGGGGTCAGTGCCCTGCACCCCGGGGCAGCTCCATGCAGAACCCTGGTGCTGGGTTGGAGCCCATCAGCAGCCTCTCTTTGCCTCCGTGGCTCACAGCCCGAGGTGGGGGTGTCTTCTGCCAGGCCACTGTGCTTTAAGTGGCAAAACAAACAGCCAAGCCACTTGCAACTGCTCAAGCACATAACAACCTTGGCCGGGAAGAGCAGCGTCGGGCAGAAGTCAGACTCGCCAGCAGACAGCATGTCCTCATACAGCAGGAGCTGAGTGTTGGGGGCAGAGGGTCAAGTCCCGACCCACCTGGGGCAGCTGCCAGGAGCAGAGAGCACTGTGTATTGGAGACCTTGCCATGAGAATGCACAGCAGACCTGTTGCAGCCACCCTGCCTACCCCAGCTGGAGCCACAGGAGTAGAGACTGGATCGGGCTGTGACAGTCCACTCCCTCTGGCTGTACAAGGCTGTTGATTTGGAACGCAGCCTCTTCTGTTACCCAGCTACCTTCACGTCACACAGGAGGCCCCGAACCTCCTTTCTCCGTGGGGCTCTAAGCTTCAAGCTGGGAAGGGACTGACTGCGGGGCTGAAGCGGTTCCATGCTCCAGGACCACCTCTCAATGTGCTCCTCCCCCCCAAACACAGCAAACATCAGGGTCTAGAGGTAGGAGCCACAGCCACAGTCCCCGGACGCTATCTTCCCAGATAACCAGGAACCTTGTGAAGACTCCATCCGTGCAGTCCAAGTGCCTGCATCGGAAGACCTTTGAAGGTCTGAGTTCTCCCCCTGCCTGAGGCCCCAGCATGTAGGACGAGCACGTAGGACCAGAGAGGCTGCTGCCCACCACGCCTGATCATTGTTCTCTTAAAGCAGTGGTGGTGGGTGGAGGAGAGGAAGGGGCCAGGGACCAAGACGCACTTCCACAGTTCAGTGACATCCAGTGCTTTGGGCTCACCCAAACCCTCACCTTGGCAGCATGACCGTCTCTGCTGATGTATCCATTTCAGCCCTGAGACCCCTTGTCTGAACAGCTGCGTAATCGCTCTCTGGGTTCCATGCCCTTCCGCTCACTGTGGTTTAACTTGTGTGGTAGTGACCTTTATGCTGTCCACTTAGCAGGTTGCCCTTTATTATGGGTTGTCCATCTCTAGTCTTTCTGTGATGGCTGAACAAGATTTCTGAGGTGGCCGAAACCGGTTTGGCTCAGTGGATAGAGCGTCGGCCTGTGGACTGAAAGGTCTCAGGTTCAATTCTGGTCAAGGGCATGTACCTTGATCGTGGGCACATCCCCAGTAGGGGGTGTGCAGGAGACAGCTGGGCGATGTTTCTCTCTCATCGATGTTTCTAACTCTCTATCCCTCTCTCTTCCTCTCTGTAAAAAATCAATAAAATATATATTTAAAAAAAAAAAGATTTCTGAGGTGGCAGGGCCACCTATCAGACAACATGCCCCCAGGCCACCTCTTCCAGCCATCACCAGCATTTTAGATGCCACCCAGGTGCCACGAGCTGTGTGCCAGCCATCAGTGACTCCCTGTGGGACATTTTCTGTTCAGGTGCCTGTCCTCAGACCCAGAATTCTCACTTGTTCCTGTCCTCGGCCCATCGGGATTGATGATGGCCCACGCGGGTGGTAGCACTTGTTGATGTTCCAGAAGAGGGCTGTGCATGCAAAGCTCTCCCCTAATGCTGAGGGAGCCAGCACACCAAAGAACGAGGCAGACAAGTCCAGCTGGTGAATTAGTGAGGTTAACAGGAGGCTTACATACAGATCTCCCCGCTTTGCCTCCCAGACCATTTTGTAGCCAGTAAGAGGGTGTCGTGGGAAAGACATGTTAATCTAAAGGGAGGGGGCCTGCCAGGTGCCAGGGGGTCTGACATCAGAGCTGGTCAAGAGACAGACAGGTCCAGGGCGAATCACTCCAGAAGCAGAGCACAGCGTTACCAGAGGCGGGGCCGGGAGTCAAGGTGGCAGATTAGCTACATCAGGGCCAGCTCTGTCCACACATCGGGAAGCAGGGTGACCTGAGGCTGGACCAACAGCGCCGGAGAGAGCGTGTCGATCAAGGCCCCAACCAGCAATCTGCTCGGAGCCTCCCTCTGGGCGCGCAGACTGCAGCCTTGTCCAGCCGCCCCTCTCCGTCCCCAGGCAGCAGATGGAGAGGTCTGTGCCTGCTCAGCTGACCACGCAGGTTGGTTGGCATGGACCTCCCTCTGGCCCTGGACTGGCCACCTTCTTTCTCTGCTGGAATGAGGTGTCTCTGACTATGTCCCTTGCTTGTCACCAAACTGAACATCAGAAGCCATGAAGAATCTGAGATGATTTCCTGCCTCCCAGCCAGACAGACACAAAACCCGGTCAGAGATAGAGACTGCTGGTCACAGAAAAGCACAGAGCTTTGGGTCAGTTGCCCTGATCCCCATGCCCAGGGCCAGATGGTAGCTGTGCACAGTGGTTTGCACCACAAGAGAGATCCCAAGATTTAGAAGGTGCTGAGTTTGGTTTTTTCAATATATTTTATTGATTTTTTTACAGTGAGGAAGGGAGAGGGATAGAGAATTTTAGAAACATTGATGAGAGAGAAACATCAATCAGCTGCCTCCTGCACACCCTCCACTGGGGATGTGTCCACAACCAAGGTACATACCCTTCACTGGAATTGAACCTGGGACCTTTCAGTCCGCAGGCTCTATCCACTGAGCCAAACTGGTCAGGGTGGTGCTGAGCTTTTGTGGTGCTGCTGACCCATCTGTCCGTCCATTTCCCAGAGAGATAAATGCCTTGGGGGCAGGGGTGGGGGCGGAGGTGAGGCGGGGGTGAGGAGAGGTTCTGTTTCTGTGCCCTGGGCAGCCCAGGTGTCTCATCAAGGGCCGGAGCTGGCGGCATGTCTGCACAGCGGTGGGCCTCGTGGGATGCTAGAAAGGCCCGGAGGACTGTTCGCTGACAGTAGGACAAGGACTGAGGAGGCACTGGGTTGATGATGTCACCCGCAGCCCTGCGGAGAGCTGTCTGTGGGAGATGAAAGTGGGGCGGGGGGCGGGGAGGGGGGTGCGCACGCGCATTGGGGGACGGTGAGAAGGAAGCACTGGAGTGAGAACAGCTGTCCTGGAACTTAGTACAGGGGAGGAGAGGAATGGGGTGGCGGCTGGAGGCTTCGTTTTGTATGCGTTAAAATCATTTGGTTTCCTGTGAATTAAAGGTCACGATTCTGGTTATGAACGGTTGTAATTTAAACCACATTGTTTAGCACACACAGAGCTCTGGGAAAATGTTTGTTTATGGGATTTCACTTATTTGTGGAGGAAAGAGTTCCCCGGAGTGAAAGGTGCACCTCTCCCCACCCCTCACTCAGGAAGGACTCACATGATGGCTGGAGACATTAGGTTGGCGGGTATTCAGACAGCGTGTCTGTTGCCGTTGGGGAGGTCTGCGCCTTGGAGGTGCCTGGAGGTCACAGAATCACTGGCAAGGCGGCTCAGGGTCTGGTTATCGGAATGGGGTTCAGGCCCCCAGCCTGCTCTTGCCTCCAGATAAGAGCCCACCCTCCAAAGGCCACACTGTGCACACGAAGGCCTGGGGACGTACCCAGGGAGCTGCACCTGGCCCCTACGCTTCAGGACCGCCCCCTACCCCTCACTGTCTGTGACCATGACCCCAGGCAAGCCCTGCCTCTTGTCCCCGTGCACCTCTCCATGACGGCCTCCCTCCTTTCCAGATGGGAAGCCAGTGGACGTGGATCCTCACCACATCCTCATTGAAGACCCCGATGGCTCGTGCACCCTCATCCTGGACAATCTGACCAGTGCGGACTCCGGCCAGTACATGTGTTTTGCGGCCAGCGCTGCCGGCAATGCCAGCACCCTGGGCAAGATCCTGGTGCAGGGTGAGCCTGGGAGGGAGGATAGATGGGCACCCGGACCACACCCACCACAGCAGTCCCCACGGCGGTGCAGGCATTCGGATGGAGTTGGTGGGGGATTGTGGATGTCTGACCCAAGTCTGGGGGCTCCTTGGTCTGAGTGGGGTCCTGCACATTATGCCTTTTCTCTTTGTCTCTGTGTTCCTCTCTGTGTCTCTCTCTCTCCATATTTTCTCTCTGTCTCTCTGCCTCTTCCTTCCTCTGTCTTTCTGTGTCTCTCAATCTATCTCTCTGTGTATCTCTTTACCTATCTCTGTTTCTTTTCATCTCCTTCCCTCCCTCCCTCTCTCCCTCCCTTTCTCCTCCCCACCCTGCGGCCCCACAGTCCCCCCGAGGTTTGTGAACAAGGTCCGGGCAGTGCCTTTCGTGGAAGGAGAGGA
This sequence comes from Nyctalus aviator, assembly GCA_036971965.1. Taxonomy (NCBI): domain Eukaryota; kingdom Metazoa; phylum Chordata; class Mammalia; order Chiroptera; family Vespertilionidae; genus Nyctalus; species Nyctalus aviator. Next base: position 5,956,808 of record CM072927.1, on the reverse strand, counting down.
CACCCAGGTCACCTGCACCATCGAAGGGGCTCCACACCCTCAGATCAGGTGGGTTAGGTGGACAAGGGGGGTGGGTCTGCCCCAGGGCCTCCACTTCTGCCTGTAAATCGAGGTTGGGCAGCATGTTCACTGGGTTTGGGTCAACTAGACAGAAGCTCAGCCATGCGGGTGAGAAGTGCGTGTCTTGGGGGCGTGGCCTGTCTGACACAGCCCTCGCTGCAGCAAGGAGGGCACTGCCAGGCTGGATGTTGGGCAGATGGCATCCAAAAGGCTGGGCGCCGTAAGGACACCAGGTCTGTGGGATGGGTGAGGTGGGTCATGAGCCCTGGGGGCTGGAGAGGCCCTACTGACTCCTGGGGCTGCTGGCTTCAGGTGGTACAAGGACGGGGTCCTCCTGACCTCTGGCGGCAAGTACCGGACCCTGAGTGAGCCACGCAGTGGCCTGCTGGTGCTGGAGATCCGGGAGGCCAGCAAGGAGGACTTGGGCCATTATGAGTGTGAGGTGAGGAGAGAGGATGAAGGGAAGTGGTGGTGGGGCTTGCCTTGGGGCCACAACCTTGTCATCGCCATCGGTAACACATGATGTAGAGTGGACACCAGGTTGGGGTCCCACAGGGTCCATGGTGAAACACCGAGTCCACTGTCATCCACGTTCACGGATGAGACAGAAGCTGTCAGGTCCACTGCCACCACCATCCATGATCCATGATGAGGGAGGGGACACAGGCTTGCTGTCACCTACTATTCATGATGAGAGATTGTACAACAGACTTACCAAAGTCCATTCTGAGACAGGGCACCATGAAAGTGTCTCCCACCACCGTGGTGAGAGAGGAGACACCAGACAGACTGTCACTCACCTTCTGAGAGGGAACACTGTCGCACATCACTCACCATTACAGGAGGGAAACCCAGCAACTTCCACCCCATTGAGGATGAGCTAACAGGACTCCATAAGCGGGGCTCTGGGCAGCGTCTGTCCTGCTCTTCATGGTCCAGGGACAGAGTGTGCGGGCTGTGTCTGTCTGGGGCCAGCCTCCTCCCTGATACTGCCACTAGCAGCCTGGGGTGGGCCAGGAGGAGTCTGCCCTCCATGTCAGGTCTCAAGTCCGCTTGGGCCCTGTAAGTTCCATTCGGCCCCATGCTCTAGCCAGTCCTTACTCACCAAAGGGGCGAGTCAGGCTCCCTGGACTCTCAGTGGCCTTTGCCGTCTGTGTCTGTCCCGCAGCTGGTGAACCGGCTGGGCTCCGTACGCGACGGCGTGCAGCTGTGCCTGCAAGGCCCTACCCTGCAGGCCAGGGAACGCCACCGGGAGCACGTGGCTGTGGTGGAAGGTAAGTGCAGCTGCAGAAGGCCTCGGCCTGGCTGGATTTGCCATGCACGTGGGCAGGGCTGGGTGGGGTGACACCATCAGTCCTTCCAATCAGCGTGTGCTCCCTGGAGAAGAGGCACTGAATGGAGGGGCTGCAGAGGCCCGACTGGAACACAAGGTGGGTGGGATGGGGATGATGGGCCATAAACCCAGAACCTGGGCATGGCTGGTCCAACAACTCTAGAGCTCAGGGCCCAGGCCCTGCTCACCAGCCCCGGGGAATAACGAGTGAGTATAAAGGGCAGATCTGGGACTGGGCAGCCTGCCGGGCAGCAGCCAGCAAGTCCTCATTGGAGGGGCAGTAGGAACGGTGAGGGGGGGGGCCTAGCAAAGTGTAGGCAGCTGGGCTCCAGCTTGGCTCCCTGGAAATGGAGCAGATGTCTTGGTGCTGGTCCCTCCATACTAGGCAGGATGTCCATGTTGCAAATCCCTGGCCTGGGGCCACTCCTGTGGTCCTGGGAGGGGAAGCGGTGGACCAGACTACAGAATGGGCCTCATTTAGGAAGGTGTGTTTCTGGCAGGAGGCGAAAGGCAGGGGAGTGCCTCATGCATCCACTCACACACACTGTGATCTCAGGGTCCCAGCTGGGTCTGGCTGAGGATGGCCAGGATGGGGAGGAGGGCAGCTCACATCTGTCCTGGGCCTGCTCCATCTGAGAGAGCAGCCTTCTGGGGCTCACAGAGCAGGCTGCCACCATGGGGAGAGCTGCTCCCTCTGAGCTGCCTCGCCTGGGAGAGGCTGTCGGGAAGGTGGTGGGCTTCCCGTCCCTGGAGACATGCAAGGACAGGCTGGGCCAACACCTGGTGGAGCTGCAACTCCCATCGTAGGACAAGTTGAAATGTGTGTCCTCCCAATTCTGCAAGTTGGCTGCTGTGATCCTTGGCCACTAGACCCAGTCCCTCCCAGGACCCGGCGTCCAGGGGCCACTGTCTGTCTGGACCCTCACAGAGTTGGCCACCTAGACTCTCCAGGGCTTTGAGACTCTCCAGAGCCCCCATGGAGACCCGGCCCTCCCTTGTGGGCAATGGTTCTGGTTCCTCACCCCCCAGAGGACTGCCTGCACTGCCAGTTCTGCCGGAGGACAGGGCTACCTCTGGCACCTCCACTTCCTGTGGTGGCATCTCCAGGGGATGTACTGAGCAAGGGGCTGGAGCTCCCTCTCAGCTGGGGATAAGCGCGTCCTACAGAGCCGTTCTCTTCACTGTCATGGTGGATCTTTCCTTGTCATTGTTCCGTGACCGGCCTCCAGTGTGGACAAGTGCTGTGCCTCACTCAGGGAGATGGCCGGCCCTCAGACCCTGGAGGCGGAGCCCGCCACCTCCCGCTTCCTAACCCTGGCCTGCTGCTTTACCGATAACCTGGTGGCCCGCAGCCAGCTGGCCCTGTGGAGTGGGCGCTGCCCCCTCGCTTGTGAAACCGCACTGGGCTGGAAGTCCTGCTTCGCACGTCTGCACCCTTCCACAGTCGCCAGTTCTCAGCAGGGCCCAGGGCCTGTTAGGCTGCAGTTAGGCCAGGAACAAAGCCATCCAGGGGTGCCAGGCCAGCACTCCCAAAAGCAGCAGAACGGGCCTGTCAGGGAGGGTGAGAAGCAGAGGCCTGGTTCTCTCATTGCTCTGTGCACAGGGTCTGCCTGGAGGCAGCCAACAGGCTGGCTCTCTGGGCCCAGCTTAGACAAATATATGGCATTTTGTCTGAACCCATTCTCTCCCAGCGGGCTGCCCTCTCTCCAGGAAGAGGCTTGCACAAACATGCACATACACATACCAGTGTGCATACCCACACAGGCACACACGCACACACGTGTGTGCGCACACAGTAAATGTGACTCCCAAGGGCCACACAGACATTTAATTTACATGCACCTGATCACAGACAAGTTTAAAAAATGCTCTTGGTTGCCTAAGGTGAAGCCTTACTCCACGTGGCTCAGCAGCAAAGCAAAGGAGCCTCCCCTTCCGCTTACACAGAATGGTGAGAGGATGCTGAGATTTGAGGGTGCTGGTAGCCAGTGGCATCCTTGCTGTCCAGGTGGGCGAGACTGGGTGGGGCATCCCTGAGCCAAGCCTGACCCCGCCCAGGAGCTGCAGAAAAAGAGGCCTTCAGATGATGGCATAACTGCTGCCTGGCCCCAGACTTGGGTCCATGGGACTTGGGTCCCCCATCACAAGCTGGGAATCACAGGCCCGATCCTGCTGCTCCAGGGAGGAGGAAAGCTAGGCGCTCCCATGGGAGACCTGGCTGCTCAGGCGTCTGCAGGCTGCCCCCATGGGCCTCTGTGTTCTCCCACTGTGGAGCTCAGATGCACCTCCTCCGGGACTCCAGCTGCTCTCTCTGGAGACACTTTTGATCTTTAGGGTTTTTTTTCCTGTGAAATGGGCATCAGCTATCATGTTTCTAGTCTGGCTGCTTGCTCACTGGGCAACCACAGGCTATTCCTTCCCTCTCTCTAGACCTCAGTTTTCTATCTGAGAAGTAGGACCATAGGCCTAACAAGTTCCCAGGATTCCCCAGGCACATAGCTAAAGGAAAAGCAGGGGGTTTCTGTGTGGGCAGCCTAGGAAAGGGCCTTGCTCTATCTGAAGCTCCTGCAAGACCCTCAAGAGGGACAGGCCCTGCCCTCCTGGAACATGCATTGCCACACCATGCAAGGCAGACAAGTCAGCAGTTCAATGAGGGAACTGGTGCTCTAGGCTGAGACAGTGTCTCAGGGGCACATGGCCCGTCAGGGCTTGGACCTGGTGCTCCTATGCTGAGTGGGCTGCTACACTGCCATGCCACTTAGCTAGCTTGGCCCTACCTGCTGACTGGTCTGTAACCCTCGCTATTCCGACTGTTTTCTTTGTAGTCACTGAGCAGGAGACTAAAGTCCCCAAGAAAACCGTCATCATGTAAGTGCAGGCGTGTTCCTAACCCTCCTTCTGACTGCCGTGCCACCTGCATGCCCACTAACCCACCTGGATCTTGCCCGTGTGGTCTGGCACCTGCTTGCCTGACTGCCTGCCCTCACTACTTCCTTTGCTTGCCACACAGACTGCCAGCACCTTGCAGGTACTCCCAGGGAAGTCACTCCCCTGGATGTGGCTACCTTCACACTCAGAGCTTTCTCTTTCAGGGCCCCAGAACCCTCTCCATGGCTTCACTGCCTCAGGAGGGTAGACTTACTCTGCACACTTCACCTAGAGTCACACTTGTTAGGGTAGATCTGCGACTGACAGCTGTGTCCTGCTGGGCCAGGGGCATATTTCTACCCTTCAACAGCCTGGCATCTAGAGTGTGGCTGTCCAACAGAATTTCCTGTGAGGATGGAAATATTACATGTTTACAGTGTCTACTTCAGCTGCATGTGACTATGGGCATTTAAAATGTGTCTAGTGCAAATGAAGAACTGAATTTTAAATTTAGCTTTCACTAACTTGACTTTAATTAAAACAGTGTAACCATAGCTCTGGAGCCCATAGACATCTCCAAGTCCAACCCTCACATTTGGAAAATGGGGAAACTGAGGTTCAGGGGGGAAAAAAGAGGGTTTCTAAGGGTGGCTCGTGATTCAAAGCTAACTAAGCACCCATTTCCCCAGTGCCACGCCCACTGGGCCTATAAAGTTGAGAAAAAAGACACATGGTTGTTGATAATTAAATAACACAAGAGGTCCAGAGCTAGTTGAAGCTACAGAGGGCGGGATTGGTTTTGTCCTGGACAATCTAGAAGGACTTACAATAGGAGATGCATGCAGGTGGATGTGGTGGAAGAGCTTGCAAAAGCCAGGAGGCAATAAAGGTGATCATTTCCTAAAGCCAAGTGACTGAGAACTCCAGGATGGCGACCTCTTAGCTCCCCAAGGGGCCTCAGGCTTCTTAAAGGGCCTGCAGTTAGTCATGTTGCTAGAGAATCCCATATTCACACATTTGATAAGGTCCTAGGTTAACCTTCCCTTGACTTCCTTCCTCCTCCCACAAAGCAGGTCACCACACACAATAGATGGGGCTGCCTGGGGCAGCAATGAGCACCCCATCACTGGGAGTATGCAACTACTCTGCAGCTTTACACAGATCAACTCTACATTTCATCCATGAGTGGAACATTGCTATTTTCACATTTTCTGGATGACATATTGAGAAGAAGAGATGGAACAGGCAGCCCTATGTGGCGGGGGACGGTCAGAGAGGACTCATGCCAACTGAAGCCTAGACTAGGTGACTTCAGGTACCCTAAAGTTCATTGCATTTCAGGCTCATGGTGGTAGCAACTTTCACCCCACAAGGAGTGTACCCGTTCAGCTTGGGAAGTGGAGGGAGGCAACTACCTGACACAACATGCCCATTACCAGGGGAACATCACACAGTACTGGGAAGCCAGGGGTATGGAAGCAACTGGCTTGGAGAGACTACCACCTGGGAGCCCCCCATGCTGTGCCAATCAGGGGCCTCAGAGCAGGATGCCCACATGCCTTTATGGGAGCAGCAGTGACCCCAGTAGTGGGAGTAGCACTTTATTTATTTAATTTTTGTGTTAATCCTCACCTGAGGGCATTTTTCCATTGATTTTTAGAGAGGGGACAGGAGGGAGGAGAGGGAGGACAGAGAAACATCGATGTGAAAGGGACACAGCAACCACTTGCCTCCTGCATGTGCCCCGAACAGGGCCAGGGATGAAATCTGCAACCCAGGTACATGCCCTTGACCAGGAATTGAACTTGTGACCTTTGGATCATGGGCTGACGCTCCAACCACTGAGCACCACCAGCCAGGCTGGGAGTGGCATTTTAGAGGCGTGATCCAGTTTCCCAGTTCCACCTTGACCTACTGTCCTTCCTTAGCCAATTGGGCAGCATGAGGCCAGCAATGGGACCTGGTTCAGGTTCCCTTGATATTTGGGCAGACACTGACCCCTGGGCCTGAGTGTGAGGCAAGAAGGCAGGTTTTTGGCCCTGAATAGGCTCTAACTCCAAACTCAGTTTCTCCTCAGTGAGATGGAGATAGCATTTCCCCTTGACCAGATGAGGGCTGGAGGAGGCAGGGCCTCTAACTACTCTGCACCCTGAGATGTGGTCACAAATCCCTGGGCTCTGCCCGGGGGGGAACTGCTCCAGGAAGGAGCCCTGAGTTAGACAACAGCAAAGCTGGAGAAAGGAAGACAATGTCTTATCAGGCAGGCAGCTGGCGACAGCACACCAAGTCCCTCTGCCTGAGCCCAAGAGAAAATGCAGGTCCTGGGGCCCAGGAAAGCTGTGTGTTACTCAGCCAATTGCTCTCCCTGCCTGTTCCTCACTTCACCCTCAGCACCCAGCCGGGTCAGGGCATTGGACGGCTGAGGAGGACCTGGCTGGCTGGTGGGCTTCTGACTCTTGGTCCTGAGCAAGTTTTGAGCCTCTTTTAGTCTTGTCCACTTCCGTAAAAGGGGACCAGACCCATCCCCAGTGTTGCTGCAGAGTCCCTGGCCAGCACCCCATGTGCACCCACATGTAACTGGCCTTGAGTTCTGCTTCTCCCCCCACTTCCTGTTTGGGAGATGGGGCCCAGGAAGGGAAGAGCTTGTCTAGGTCACAAAGCCTAAGACAGCAGAGTCACACCAAGTGTCCTTGCCCAGCCCCACACCACCAGACCAAGAGGGAGGGACCCAGGCTGCAGGTGGGGGCTCTGACACCCTTCTCACACCTGCACCTGCAGCATCAACTGCCCAGTCTGTCCCTAAGTCAAGATCACTGAGGCACTGCCCTCTGAGAGCTTGCTGGGCCACCTCCCCATGACACAAAGCACACAGCACTGGAGAAGGGAGAAGGAGGACTGTGGGGCATTGTCCTTGCACGCTGGCCATTAGCTCTGAGAGGAGGACTGGCATTCAAAATAAGACGGCTGTAGATGGGGAATACTACCCACAGGCACTGGGTCTGGGGTTTGGAGGCACCTGTGTGATGCAGAGATGCCTCAACTCTGATTGGAGGTCTGCGCACCAGAGCCATGGCTGACCAGATGAGACTTTGCGTTTGTGTCTTTGGCTCTCTGGATGGGGGTTCCAAAGACTGGGCTCCAGAGCATGTGTAGGAGCTTATGTAGTTTCACCCTCTGCTTGCCGGTACATTAACCTGATCTCTCCTGCTGGCCCTGATTGTGCTTGTGGCATGGGTGGCAAGCCCGGCTGCAGGTCTCCGTGCCATCTCCTCTCGGCCCTCTCCCTGCAGAGAGGAGACCATCACCACCGTGGTGAAGAGCCCGCGTGGCCGCCGCAAGTCCCCCAGCAAGTCTCCCTCCCTCTCGCCTTCCCGGCGCCGTGCCAGTTCGCCCAGGTCAGGCCTGTCGGCCCCTGAGCTGCTGCATTCACCAGGGGCTGGCCAACTCCGCAGGCCTGGCGAGGAGCCAGGCTGGAAGCCCCCTGTGCCCACGCTGTACGTGACAGAGCCCGGAGCCCACGCGCCCAGGGGCGCGGGGCTCAGGTCGAAGTGGGTGGAGGTCGAGGAGACCATCGAGGTCCAGGTGAAGAAGACAGGCTCCAGGGGCGCCTCTCCGGCTAGAGAGGCGCCCGGCAGCTCGGCGGGGCTCCTCTTCACGCTTCCCGGTGGGACCCCCGGAGGAGACCCCAACACAAACAACTCCAACAACAAGCTGCTGGCCCAGGAGCCCCTGGCCCAGGGCCGAGTCTTCTGTGAGGACGCCGAAGAGGAGGTGCCCCCGGAGGTGCAGGAGGGGAGAGGTGTCCCCCTGATGGAGGAGCCCCTGGGCGCCGAGGACTTTCGGGGCTATGACCCCAAGATCCTCACACGTGACGGCTGTGCGCTGACCCTGGCTGACCTGGAGGATTACACGCCCCAGGAAGGGGAGACCTTCGGCTGCAGCAGCCCCAGGCCCAGTGTCGCCGACGACCCGCCCTGCGAGGTCTCGGTGCTCCAGAGAGAGATCGGCGAGCCCACGGTGGGACAGCCCGTCCTGCTGGACGTGTGGCCCCCGCCAGGCCCCCGAGGCCCGCCTGGCTTCTTCAGCCGCTTGCCCCAGGGGACCGCCCTGTCGAGGCCCCAGGTCCTCCGCCCTGTTGGCGTCTCCCGGGCTAGGGGGGCCACATCCTTCTGCACCCAAGTCCATCGCTCTGCGGACAGTGGCCAGAGCAGCTTCAAAACGGAGGTTTCCACCCATACGGTCAGCTTTGGGACAGTGGGTGAGACAGTCACCCTGCACATTCGGCCCGACGGGGATGAGGGCCCCAGTCCCTCCCAGGGCTGAGGCTGCCACCCTCGACCCTCAAGGGCACACGCGGCTAGGGGGTGAGACATGGACCCTCTCGGAGCCAGTTTACTGCTGATACGGCTGCATGAGAGCAGCAGAAAGAGGGGCATGGCCTTGGGGCCGAGGACCCTGCCTGGCACCAGCACCTACCTGCTTCACAGCTGCCGTGGGTTTTGAGCTCAGGAGAAGGCCCTGAAGCCAGCACCTCAGGACATGTGCTCTGACCACCCCCTGCTCTCCAGCAACTCAGGACTTCTGCCTGTCCCCTCAGGGTCTTCAGCTGAGGACACTGTCCGCACAGCTGTAACCCAGATTACTGAGAGCTGGGGTGGGGTGGGGGACAAAGCAGCAGGTAGACTCAGTCTGGGCTGTGGCCTCCCATCTCTCTGCTGTGGCACACCCCTGCCCCACGCCCAGCCTCCCCATCTCAGTGGGGGCTTTTGGGGGACATCTTCCCATGGACACTCCTCCCAGCCCCAGGAAGGCCCGCTGGGTGCCCTCTGCAGACTTTCCAGGCCTCCCTGCAGCATGGGCCAGGGTCCGGGGTGGGAAGCAGCCCCTGCTGGTTGACTCCGTGATGATAATAAACTGGCTCCCGCACCCTGTATTCTGCTCCTTCTTGCTTCTTCCAGTGGCTCTGAACTTGGGCGATAGGGGCCCTCTAGGCTTAGCCCTGAGGTCCCCATGGGCAGCCCAGGCCCCCTCTGCTGCAGCCTTGAGTGGGTCCTGGCCGTCTGAGGTCCCTGGACGGAGGCAGCGCGCTCGCCTGACCAGCCTGCCCGCATTCAAGCAGGCGAGCCTTCCTGCCCTGTGCAGCCAGCTGTTGTCAGGACAGACAATGGGGCCTGATGTGTGTGGGGTCCCTTTGGAGTGGGAAAGGACAGGGTGGGTACCCAAATGCTGGAGAGGGTCCTGGGGCAGGGGAGGGCTCCAGGAAGGGGGACCTGCTGGGAATGGAGCAGTGGGCATGGCTGGGCACACCTGTCAGACTGCAGTGATGCCATCTGGGGCGGGCAGCCAGGCAGAGGAAGGGGCGGCACCGAGGCTGAGGCTGAGAGTCTGGTGCTTCCCTCAGGAAGAGGTGGGAGCTTTGGTGGAGGCCGGGACAGGGCCAGATGAGGGTGCAGTGACCTGGGCCAGCCAGGCTGTACTTAGAGGGAAGGGGACAGGCCCTCTGGTGGAGTCCCATCCTGGGAGGGGGACAGGGTCTGCTATGGGAGGGCAGTAAGGGAGCCCACCCCTTGTGGGTCCCCAGGCCTCTCACTGGGCTGCAGGTTTCCCTATATAATGGGGCTGGCTCTCCTGGGCCTGGGGTCCAGAGTGAGCCATGAGAGAGGCCAGCACAGGGTGAAGGATGGAAGAGCTGAGACCTTGGGGCCGATGGGGCACATGGAGGGGGACCAGGCTCAGCGGCTCCTGAGGAGCTGGCGTTCTCCTGAAGGCATCGGGCACAAGAGCAGGAGTGGTGGGGCTCGGCTCTCCGTGCCCTGGGCACTGTCTCTGCCCCCTCCCAGCCCCCCCTATCTCTCAGGGGCTTCTGCCCCCAGCGCCTCCTGAGAGAGGAATGGAGGGCGGGAAGGAAGGGCACTCTGTTCATCTCACCTGGGCGCTCTGAGGACTGAGGGGTTCCTGAAGCCCCCGCTCAGGGCCCGGCCTGTCTCACCGCTCCAGGCTGACCCACTTTTCCCGCAGGTGCCGCCGTCCCGCCCCCCACTGCCCTGGAGCGAGTGGACCAGAGCACAACTGTCCAGAGGGCACCGGTGGGCCCGGAGGCCCCGGGAACCTCCGCCGGGGACCGCGCTGGCCTGGGCCCCCGGGAGCCACGTGCTCTCCAGGAGGCCAGCTCCCCTCTTCCGGGCACTGAGGCCGCAGACGAACCTGGTGAGGCCCAGGGGCAGGCTGCCTGCCAAGCACCCCCTGCTCCCGGAGCCCCTCCTCTGTGCCCACCCAAGCCTTGGTTGTCACGGGTGCTCACCCGTGGGGCTGAAGTGCAAGAACCCTGGGGACCCAGGTGTCACTGGGATCCTTTCACTGGAGCCCTGGGCGAGGCCCACCCCTTCCGCAGGCTGTCACCCATCTACGAAACCAGGCAGAGGCAGCTCAGGGTGGTTCCCACCCTCAGTACACCCGCCTGGGTGTCAGAGGCCTGGGTCAGAGCCCGGGCAGGGACCCTGGGCACCCTGTGCTCAGGGTAGGAGAGGAGGGGAGGGGACAGGGGGGAAGAGGAGAGGAAGAAGAAGGACACTTTGTCCCTGGCAGATGCCGCCCCAGGGATGCTGCCGAGGGGGCTCTCGCCACAGAGGCTGCCGCATCCCCCTGGGGGATGGGGTATGGGGCAGGCGGGCAGCCTCAGGGTGGCCCCGGGCTCCCGTCTAGGACAGGTGGGTGCCCTGGAGGAGGTGCACATGGGTGGCAAGCGTCCGGGGTTTGGGGACATGGACCCTGTGCCCCAGCTCTGCCCCGGCGGGTGACGGGGGCATGTCACTGGGGCTCTGTCTCCCTAGGCCCCGGCCTCCCACCAGCAGCGTCCGGGAAGGTGCCGGAGCCTCTCCCTCCTGGGAGCCAGGACCAGGGCGCAGGGGCTCCTGCCGCGGCTCACGAACGCGTGGTGCCCATCAGGTAAGGTCCCTGGCACACTGGGTGGGGCGTTCTAGGAGGGGGCATCCGGGAGGGAGCAGGGCAGCCGAGGAGGAAGTGGGCTCACAGCGCCCCGGGACATTCCTCATCAGCCCTACCCCAGCCAAAGGGCAGCGCCAGGAGGAGAGGACCCCTCGGGGCGAGGGGGTTTGGGGGAGCCCCTCCATGCGCAGGGCGGGGCCCCGGTCTCTGCGGTCCTTTCCCATGCAGTCTGCTGCAGCCCCGGGCAGGGGTGGGGCAGGGACCACTTTGCCACCAGGGCCAGTGCCCAGCCCCGGAAGTGGATGGGTGGCATTGGACTCACCCCGCCGCCTGACTCCAGGATGGAGAGCGCGGCCTGGCCGGGGACAGAGGCCCCTGAGCTCTGGGATGTCTGCAGCCACGTGTTCACAGAGACCACGCACCGGACATACGTGTACACGGCCGGCGACCCGGGTGCCGCAGCAAGTAGGCTACGTGTGTGCCCGCCGTGCAGTTGGCGGGGGGGGGGCATTGCATGGAGGAGCCACCCGATGGGTGCCAGCCTGCTGTGTCCGCCCCTGACGCCCCAGCCCCTGGGTCCCCTCCGAGGGCATCCCTGGGAGGGGGCACAGGCAGCAGGTCCTGGATGTCCTCTCCGCAGCCTGAGTTAGCCTGCTCCTGTGCCGCCTCCAGGAGCCGGGCCGGCAGGAGACGGTGCTCAGAAGCGCCTTCTCCCTGCCCGGAGCCTGCACTGCATCAGGAGGCCCGGGGCTCTGTCACCCGAGGGGCTCAGGGCCTTGAGGTACCTGGGGCGCCCGATGCGCCCGGGGTCTCTGCCAGCCCCCGGGTCCCTGCAGGCCCCGCTCTCAGGCCCCGGTGTGGGCTGCGGCGGTGGCTGTGCTGGCAGCCTGGACCGCTCCCCATGGCTCCCTCCTCCCCCAGGGCCCCCGTCCATGCAGGTCACCATCGAGGACGTGCAGGCACAGGAAGGCGGCACAGCGCAATTCCAGGCGGTCATCGAGGGCGCCCCGCAGCCCACGGTGACCTGGTATAAGGTAGGGGTGAGGTGGAGGGGCCCTGCGTCTGGAGGGAGCGTGTGACATGCCCCCTGGACATCGCGCGTCACCCCCAGGAGGCAGGGTGGGCCCAGGGCTGGGCTGATGGTCGCCCATCTCCTGTGCCTCCAGGACGGCGTCCAGCTGGTGGACAGTGCGCGGCTCAGCCAGCAGCAGGAAGGGACAACCTACTCCCTGGTGCTGAGGGACGTGGCCCAGCTCGATGCCGGGGTCTACACCTGCCTGGCCCAGAACGCTGGTGGCCAGGTGCTGTGCAAGGCGGAGCTGCTGGTGGATGGAGGTGAGTGAGGGACCCTTCCCAGGCCCCGGCCCGGCGTCCTGCGGGCGTGGAATCCTGGGAGCCCCCACAGGCTTGGCCACAGGGCACTGCCCCGCAGATACACGGAGTTGGGGGACAGTGAGATGGGGTGGGGATCTTTGTCCACACCAGCCACTGACTGCTCCCGTCACTACAGGGGCCAGTGACCTGGGCTCAGAGAAGCAGAGCTACCGGAGAAAACTACACTCTTTCTACGAAGTCAAGGAAGAGATTGGGAGGTATCTCCCCCAGCCCCAGAGCTCTGCCCCATCCCTGCCCAGTCCCCCAGACCTGGCCTCCTGGAGTCCCTCACCCAGGATCCCCTGCCCCAGCCCCTGGAACCCTGCCCTCTGGAGCCCTGGCCTCCCAGAAATCCTTGCCTCCTGAGGACCCCACTTATCAGAGGCCTCTTGGGAACCTTGTCCAGCCCCTAGCCCCAGCCCCTGCCCTCCCAGAATCCTCACCTCTTAGGGATCTCCCATCTCCTGGAAGGCCCCCATCCCATCCTCACCTCCCCCTCCTCCTCAGGAGGCCTGCACCCTGTGAACCCTACTTCTAGGCAGCCCTTGCCTCCCCAGTACCCGCCTCCCCCAGCCCCTGCCCTCCAGGAGCTCCGCTTCCCTCCCCGGAGCTGTCTTGGGAGTCAGCGTGGGCTCCCTCTTCACAGAGGTGTGTTCGGCTTTGTGAAGAGGGTGCAGCACAAGGGCAACCAGATGTCCTGTGCGGCCAAGTTCATCCCCCTGCGGAGCAGGACGCGGGCCCAGGCCTACCAGGAGCGAGACGTGCTGGCAGAGCTGAGCCACCCGCTGGTCACCCGGCTGCTGGACCAGTTTGAGACTCGCAAAACCCTCATCCTGGTCCTGGAGCTGTATCCAGCCCCCAGCCCCAAGCCCCAGGCGCCCGAGGAGGGAGCGCGCCTCAGAGAGCAGGGGTCCCCCAGGCGCTGCGGGCCGGTGATCCCGATGTCCTCGGTCCTTTCCTAGTGGGGGCAGCCGGCTGGGCCTCGCACGTTCCTGTGACGATGCCGTGTGACTAACCAGCCCAGACATGGGCCTGTCCCCATAGCTCGCTGCCCCTGGGCCAGGAATTTGGGCAGGGCTGCGTCCAGAGGCCCCTCCCCTGCTCCATGGCCTCTCTCAGCAGGAGGCCAGGAGCCGCAAGTGCCGGGGTTCCTACTTGGCCCATTCAGGCTCCAGGGAGGGCCATACCCCTTCCCTGCCCCTCTGGGTCTCACCCCACCACTTGCTGAGAGTCTCTGGGTGTCACGTGCTCACCGCCCCCCCCCCATCTCCCCCAGTCAGCGACCCCTGCCCCTGCAGGGGGTGTGAGCTCTGTGCAGAGTAGAGATGTCTCCACTCCAACTCTGCTGCTGGCTCTGGCCTCAGCTCCTCTCCTCAGCCCGGAGGGCCCACCTCCCCAGCATGGACCCCCACTTCACCCCAAGATAGGGCTTGCCGTGGGGAGGGGAGCCGGGTGGGTTCCAGGCCCCAGAGCTTTTCTTAACCTGAGCGACAGGTGCTCATCCGAGGAACTACTGGACCGTCTGTTCAAGAAGAGCGTGGTGACAGAAGCTGAGGTGACTGCGGCCGGAGCCATCTGCCCAGCCAATGGGCTTGCATGCATACCCGCCAGGCCGCCCACTCCTCTCCTCCCTTCTCCCCCTCCCCCGCTCCGCAGACACAGCCTCCCCTCTTGCACAGTGTGCCCCAGCTCAGAGACCTTTTGGGGTCTCCAGGGCCTCACAAAGTGTCACAGCTCCGCAGTCAACTCTCGAAGACCTCCCGGCCAGGGCTCACCACTTCCCTTTCCCAGCCTGCAGCTGGCCAGCGGGCCAGCCCTTGCCTTCCCCTGAAACAGCAGCTTCCTGTTGGCTCAGGTGGCTCCACACATCCAACCCCTCCCCGCCTTCAGGGCCCAGAGGAATCCCCGTGCCCAGGCTCAGGGCAGGGAGGAGAGCGGAAGGGGGGGGGGAGGTCAGGGAGATGGGCGCAGGGCAGGGAGGAGAGCGGAGGGGGGGGGGGAGGTCAGGGAGATGGGCGCAGGGCAGGGAGGAGGGCGGAGGGGGGGGGGGGAGGTCAGGGAGATGGGCGCAGGGCAGGGAGGAGAGCGGGGGGGGGGGGGGAGGTCAGGGAGATGGGCGCAGGGCAGGGAGGAGAGCGGAAGGGGGGGGGGGAGGTCAGGGAGATGGGCGCAGGGCAGGGAGGAGAGCGGAGGGGGTGGGGGGGGAGGTCAGGGAGATGGGCGCAGGGCAGGGAGGAGAGCGGAAGGGGGGGGGGGAGGTCGAGGCTGCCTGTCTCACCAGAGCAACGGCCTTTGTCACCGTAGGTCAAGGTCTACATCCAGCAGCTGGTGGAGGGTTTGCACTACCTGCACAGCCACGGCATCCTCCACCTGGACATAAAGGTACGTGCCCACCCTGTGTCCCAGAGCCCCGGCAGGAGCAGAGGGGGGCCAGGGCCTGCAGGCTGGAAAGGCACAGGCCCCACTTCCAGTTTTCCTGTCAGGATGTACTCACTTTGGGGGATGGGAGGCTCACCACTTTCCCAGCAGCCCCTGCAGGTGGGGTGTGGCTCTGACAGCAGAGGCTGTCCCCGTGGCGCTGAAACCTGCCCCGGCCCCCTCCGCCCTCTCCATCTCATGGGGCAGCTCCTCACAGACTCTCGTTAACACCCCCCCTTCCCCCCAGACCTGGCAGCCCCAGGAGTCACTGCCGTAGGTCACGGCCTTCCCCACTCATGACTCTGCCCAACAGCCCCCCAACATCCTGATGGTGCACCCTGCCCGGGAAGACATTAAAATCTGCGACTTTGGCTTTGCCCAAAAAATCACCGTGGCAGAGCCACAGTATAGCAAGTACGGGTCCCCCGAGTTTGTGTCCCCGGAGATCATCGAGCAGACGCCTGTGAGCGAGGCCTCTGACATCTGGTGAGCAGGGGAGGGCCCCGGGGACAAAGCCACCATGACGGCCCATCCTCCGTCCTCTGCCTCCCTCCTCTCCACTGCCATTCCCCTCTCGCCCCTGACCCAGGGCCAGGCTGGGGGACTCACGCTGTGGTTTTGTTCCCACAGGGCTATGGGGGTCATCTGCTACCTCAGGTGAGCAGACCTGTGTCCACCTCCTCCGAAGCAATCCCAGACCCCTCTGACCCTCCCCAGAGCAGAGACCTGGGAGCCAAGGGGCGGCTAGTTGGGAAGCAAGCAGTGGCGAACGGGGATAAGGGGCTTGCCCGGGCTTTCCCCCGTCCCTGTCCCGGAGGGCTCTTCCCAGTGGGGTGGTGAGGCGCTGCGCTAAGCTGATTCCTCAGCTGGCCTGGCTGGTTTGTGCAGGGGCCTCCATAGCAGTTTCTGCCCGAGGACGTGGCTGGTGTAGACGGAGCCTGGGTCTCCGCTGCAGGTGGAGCCCTCTTCCACCTCAGGCTGAGCCTGGTGCCGCCCGGCTAACCTTGCTCTCTTCCAGGCTGAGCCCAGATCCCCACTCCAGCCCAGGCCTGCATATCTGGGCAAGTCTGAGACACTTGCTGGGACTCTGAGGGAACTAACACGCCATCCCAGTCAGGGCTCCGCCAGCTCACCCCATGGGACTTAGAGATCCGGGGTCATGTTTGAGGGCCCGACACTCTCTGTGCTTTCAGCTTGACCTGCGCGTCCCCATTTGCGGGCGAGAGTGACCGAGCGACCCTCTTGAACGTGCTGGAGGGGCGGGTGTCCTGGAGCAGCCCGGTGGCTGCTCACCTCAGCCCGGACGCCCAGGACTTCATCAAGGCTGCCCTGCAGAGGGCCCCCGAGTGAGTGTGCATGCCCTCCTCTCCTGCCCCATCCCCTGTCCCGGGACCAGCCGACCCCTGGCCTGACCCGGCCTGGTCTCCCCACAGAAGCCGGCCCAGCGCAGCCCAGTGCCTCACCCACCCCTGGTTCCAGGTGAGTAGGCTGAATCTGGCCAGGCCTGGCGAACAGGGAGGAAAAATAAGGCCAAGAGGGGTGGGGCCTAACACTCTAGGGAACCAAAGGTCTCCCCAACACACGTGCTTTCTCACCTGACCCCCCCAGAAGTCCCTGCCGGCGGAGGAGGCCCACTTCATCAACACCAAGCAGCTCAAGTTCCTCTTGGCCCGCAGCCGCTGGCAGGTGAGCCGGCCTCAGGGGTGGGAGTGGGGAGGACGCCAGGGGTCCTGGGGCCGGCGCTGCGGGACGGCTGAGGGGTGGGGCAGGGAGGAGGGCGGGACAGGGAGGGGCGGGGCCTGGAGGCAGGTGGGAGAGGCTAAGGCCCCAGGCTGGCTGTGCGTGGGGAGGCGGGGCTGGGCATCCTTCTTTCAGAATCTGTGTCCCCTGAGCGGGACACAGACACAGAGTCCTGGGGTGCAGGGAATGAGGACAAGGGCTTTTAGCGCCCCTTCTCCTGGCTCCCCCCTTCTGGGGGCACCGGAGGCGGGAGGCAGTGGGCCCTGGCTGACGCCCCCCTCCCGGCCCCCAGCGCTCCCTGATGAGCTACAAGTCCATCCTGGTGATGCGCTCCATCCCCGAGCTGCTCCGAGGCCCGCCCGACAGCCCGTCGCTCGGGGTGGCCCGGCACCTGCGCGGCGAGGCCGCCTCCTCCAGCAGCTCCTCGTCCTCCGACAACGAGCTGGCGCCCTTCGCCCGCGCCAAGTCGCTGCCGCCGTCCCCGGTGACGCACTCGCCGCTGGTGCACCCGCGGGGGTTCCTGCGGCCGTCGGCCAGCCTGCCCGAGGAGGCCGAGGCCTGTGCCCCCGCGGAGCCCGCGCCGCCCGGGGGCGCAGAGCCCGCCGCCGCCCCCGCCCCGGGCTGCGTGCCCCGGCAGAGCGTCATCCGCAGCCTGTTCTACCAGCAGGCCGAGCAGAGCCCGCCGCGCGGGGCCCCGGCCACCGCCACGGCCACGGCCACGGCCACGGCCACGGCCACGGCCACGGGCAGGCGGGTGCCCGCGCGGCGGAGGCACCTGCTCAAGGGCGGCTACTTCGCGGGCGCCGTGCCCGGCCTGCGGGAGCCGCTGCTGGAGCACCGCGCGCTGGAAGAGGCGGCCGCCCGGGAGGAGGGGGCTGCTCCTGCGGCCTCGGCACCCTCCTCAGAGAGGTCCACCGGGGCCTCCGGAGGCCCCTGCCGCGGCCATTCCCTGGGCTCCGATTGTCCCCGCGGGGCCGGGCCCTCCGGAGAGGCCTGCCAGGAGGGGCAGGGTCTCTCACCCACCCTCTGGGGCCTCCAGGCTGAAACAGGAGGGCAGAGCGTGGCCAGAGAGGTGGAAGGGCAGAGGCCATTTCCACCTCCTGGCGGAGATCCGCGCCTTGCTGAGCAAGAACGGTCCTCCCAGGACAGCTGTGGGGGGCAGCCAGCTCCTTTTTCTCACCCCCAGGCGGGCCCTGCCACCGGGAAGGGCTCTGGTGCCCCTGAGGCTGTTGCACCCCAAGCTCCCCGGGCAACCCCAGGCACCTCCCTCTCCCGGGGACTGCAGGCTCCCTCCTCCCCCGCGCAGGCAGGCCTCCAGGCAGGCCCTAAGAGCGGGCTGGAGGCCACCCTGTTCCCTGGGCGGCCCGGGCTGCCCAGCTCTCCGGGGCCAGCCTCCCCCTCTGGCCTGGACGCCGAGGACCTGTGGGAGTCCGAGCCCAGCCCCCCGCAGCCTCAGGAGCAGGCCACCTCGCGCAAGTTCTCCCTGGGGCAGCCTGGAGGCTTTGCCGGGCTGGCCGGCTACGGCGCCTTCGCCTTCGGTGGGGACGCGGGCGGCATGCTGGGGCAGGGACCCCTGTGGGCCCAGATGACCTGGGCCGCCTCTCAGTCCCTGGAGGAACAGGATGAACCAGGGGCCGAGAGCCCCCTCCCCCAGGCCAGCGCGGTGCCCCTGCCCGAGGGCAGCGGGGCCAGGGGGTCCCAGGTGTCGCTGGTGCAGATCCAGGACCTGTCCCTGTCCCTGTCGGGGGACGTGGAGGCAGTGGACACCATGTCTCTGGATATATCGGAGGTGGAGCCTGCCTACCTCAACCTGTCACACCTGTACGACATCAAGTACCTTCCCTTTGAGTTCATGCTCTTCCGGAAGATGCCCAAGCGGGAGCTGCCCCCGTCCCCAGCGTGGGAGCCCGAGGAGGAGCTGGCTGGGCTCCCGGAGGCCCCGTGGTCCTGGCAGGGCGGGCTGGGCCTGGAGATCAGGGAGGAGCCGGAGGACAGCGCGGCCCTGCTCCGGGAGGCAGACGGCAGCAGGAAGCGCAAGTGGTCACCCCCCTCCGGTGGCCCCCGGAGCGTCCCGGGGAGGCGCGCCCTGCTGGAAGAGCCGGTGGAACTGGGGCTGCGTCAGAGGGTGAGGGCCTCGGTGGCCCATATCTCCAGCCTCCTGAGAGGCAGGCCTCAAGGTGACTCCCCGTCCCCATCATGGGGGCTTCTGCGGCCAGGTGTGCCGTCTCTGTGCCGTGGGGCACCTTGCACACATGCCCAGGAATCACAGCTCAGGAACCCTCCCTACCCCTTCCTGTGCCTGTGCTGCCCACACCCCATGCACACAGGCTTCTGTTCCCAAGGCCACCTTCTTGGCTTCACCCCCTCCATGAGCCTCTGAGACCTGGAGCAACTGCAGGGGTTACACCCAGTAGAGAGGGTCCTTCCAGGGCCATCTTCCTGACCCCTGACCCTCACTGGCCCCACCCAACCCCAGATCTCAGCCAGGACTTCCGGGCACCCACGCCCCTGAGCTGCTGGCCTTCCTTGCCAGAGGTCCTCCCACCCAGAATGGACAGATGCTAGGGAGGGGGTGGAATCTGGCAGTGGGTGGTAGGCAGCGCCAGACTCCTCCTCCCGTGCTCCTGATGGCAGCTGGCTGCCCAAAGGGGCCAGCCTCTTGGTGTGACCTCCCTTGGTCCTGTCCTCCATGCAGGTCCAGAGAAGGAGGGTCCCCCTAGGAAAAAGGCAGGCCTTGTTTCCTTCCGGCTGTCGGGTCTGAAGAGCAGAGACCAAGGTGAGGGTGCTTCCGGGGACAGGGGCTCCCTGCCGCCCAGGAGACCACGGTGCCCAGGCCAGCAGGGGGCAAGCTAAAACCCACAGGGACTTGTGCCCAGATGGGGTGCTCGCGGTAGGGACTGAGCACTGCCTGGAGGAGGGGCTAGTGTTGAAGATGTCGGGTTTTACGTTCTGGCCCGGGATCACCTCTGACACTTGGTCCGCCTCCCTTCTCCAGCGCCGACCTTCCTAAGGGAGCTTGCCGATGAGACGGTGGTCCTGGGCCAGTCTGTGACTCTTGCCTGCCAAGTGTCGGCCCAGCCAGCTGCCCGAGCCACCTGGACTAAAGGTACAAGCCATCCCGGTGTTAGGGGGAGGCCTGGTGCCAGGGGGGAGGCTGGCAGGTAGCAGGACAGCAGGGGCCATGCCTTGACTTCATGGCCATCAACTTACAGAGGGAAGCGGAGGCCCAGGTAGGGTGAGGGCTGGGTGTTTTGAGCGCCC
Organism: Nyctalus aviator; assembly: GCA_036971965.1. NCBI lineage: Eukaryota > Metazoa > Chordata > Mammalia > Chiroptera > Vespertilionidae > Nyctalus > Nyctalus aviator. Next base: position 5,936,809 of record CM072927.1, on the reverse strand, counting down.
CCCGCCCCCGGCTTGCTTTGTCTCCATGCAGACGGGGTCGTCCTGGAAAGCAGCAGCCGCCTCCTCATCTCCTCCACGCTGAAGAACTTCCACCTTCTGACCATCCTGGTGGTGACCTCTGAGGACCTGGGCGTGTACACATGCAGCGTGCACAACGCCCTGGGCATGGCGGCCACCACAGCTGTCCTCCAGAAGGCCGGTGGGTGGGCCTCACCAGGCCACCTCAGGGGGGACGGGGAGAGGGGCCCCTCAGGCTGTCACCTCCTCCAGGAGTTTCCAATGGGGCAGGCAGGCCTAGCTCTTAGGCCCCACTGGTCCCTAGAGGGGATCAGGCGCCCTGCTCTACTGCTCAGCCGAACGGAGGCATCTCTCACCAGAGCTGGGGGTGGGCAAGGGCCTGCGAGTGAGGGCCGCTCCATGGGCTCCTGGACGTACACTCGATGAAGGAGCCCTGTGGTCAGGCAGGCAGGCTCCTCCCGAGCCTCCGGCAAGAGAGGCACCAGCCCTCTGCCAGGCAGCACAGGAACGGGACCCCGGAATCTGTGGGGCCAGGGGAGGGAGGGCTCCGGGCCTGACAGGGGGATGCAGGGGCAGGACAGGGGCTCAGAGCTGCTTGGGCCGCCCCGGGACCCCACCTCAGACCCCTGACTGTGGGCCCCGCAGAGCGCCCCTCGTCCTCCCCGCGCCCAGACATCGGGGAGGTGTATGCTGATGGGGTCTTGCTGGTCTGGAAGCCCGTGGAGTCCTATGGCCCCGTGACCTACATCGTGCAGTGCAGCCTGGAAGGTAGGGCTGTGCCTGCGCCGTGGACTCCTGGGGGGCCCTGTGGTTGGTGGGAGGAGGGGGTGCGGGAAGTGCCAGGCCACTCTGTGCTTCTGGGCACCCGGGGGGGAAGTCCTGGCCCCCTCTGCAGCCTTCCTCGGGGAGGGGTCTCTCCACCTGGGCCAGGGTGCCGCCCACCTGGAGCCGCCCCTCCCCCGCTCTGTGTGCCAGGTGGCAGCTGGAGCACGCTGGCCTCGGACATCTTTGACTGCTGCTATCTGGCCAGCAAGCTCTCCAGAGGCGGCGTGTACACCTTCCGGACTGCGTGCGTCAGCAAGGCCGGCATGGGTCCCTACAGCAGCCCCTCTGAGCAGGTCCACCTGGGAGGGCCCAGGCACCTGGGTGAGCCTCTGCCGGACCTGGTGGGTGTCGGGTGGCGGTTCCTTTGGGATTGCCCTGCCACTTCCTTCACCAAAATACATACAGCCACTGGGGTTGTTTGTTCTGGCTGCCCCTCCTCCCTCCCCAAATGGTCCAAAGAATGAGAGGCCAAGTGTGGGTTTAAGGGAGCCAGGGAAGGGGTGTGAGGAGACAAGGCTGGGGAGCCGGGGCCAGGGGGAGTCACGCCTTCTCTTCCCACAGCCTCTGAGGAGAGCCGCCCTGCGCCGCCCGCCCAGCCGCTCCCCAGCACGCAGACCTTGGCATTCCAAACACAGATCCGAAGGTGCGGCAGCTCCCCATCCGCTCCAGCATCTGCACCCCCTCCTTCCCTGCTGGGCTTCCTCCTGCAGCTCTGAGAGTGGGCAGGGGCTGCAGGAGGGCACGTGGGAGGCAGGAGGGGTCCTCAGTAACCTGGCCTGTGCCTCCTCGCCAGGGGCCGCTTCAGCATAGTGCGGCAGTGCCGGGAGAAGGCCAGCGGCCGGGAGCTGGCCGCCAAGATCATCCCCTACCGCCCGGAGGACAGGACGGCCGTGCTGAGCGAGTACGAGGCCCTCAAGGGCCTGCGCAACCCGCACTTGGCCCAGCTACACGCCGCCTACCTCAGCCCCCGGCACCTGGTCCTCATCCTGGAGCTGTGCTCAGGGCCGGAGCTGCTCCCCTGCCTGGCCGAGCGGTGAGGGCCACCTGGCCTGGATGTGGGGCTGGGGGAGGAGGAGCACAGGGCTGGAGGCGCACTTCCCGGCTGGCCTTCGCCTCCACCGGGAAGCGGCTGGGCAGAAACCCACGGAGCTGAGCCCTGCCCTGTGCCCGCAGGGCCTCCTATTCGGAGTCCGAGGTGAAGGACTACCTGTGGCAGATGCTGAGCGCCGCCCAGTACCTGCACGCACAGCGCATCCTGCACCTGGACCTCAGGTCTGAGAACATGATCGTCACGGAGTACAACCTGCTCAAGGTGGTGGACTTGGGCAACGCCCAGAGCCTTGCCCAGGAGCAGGTCCTGCCCTCCGAGAGGTTCAGAGACTACGTGGAGACTATGGGTGAGTGGGGTAGGGGGTGGGCCAGGAGCCGGTTCCCCCCCCCCCCACCGCAGGCCTGCCTCCAGGCCTTACCTGAGTCCCTGCTTTCCCAGCCCCGGAGCTCCTGGAGGGCCAGGGCGCCGTCCCGCAGACGGACATCTGGGCCATCGGTGTGACGGCGTTCATAATGTGAGTGCTGCATGATGGGCGTGGGAGGTGGGGGGGGGGGAGACTGGTGTGGGATCCAGGAGGATGACCTCAGACCCCCTGGTGACCTGAGTCCCGTCCCCCTCCCCCGCAGGCTGAGCGCTGAGTACCCGGTGAGCAGCGAGGGCCCGCGGGGCCTGCACAAAGGCCTGCGCAAGGGGCTGGTCTCGCTGAGCCGCTGCTACGCGGGGCTATCCGGGGGGGCCGTGGCCTTCCTGCAGAGCACGCTGTGCGCGCACCCCTGGTAAGGCGGCCCTGGCCCCCAACCCCCACCCTGCCGCCCCCGCTGCCCGTCCTGCCCATCCCCTGTGCCCTGCCCCCGCCAGAGCGGGCTGACACCCACCGCCGCTCTCCCCGCTCCAGGGGCCGGCCGAGTGCGTCCAGCTGCCTGCAGTGCGCGTGGCTGACGGAGGAGGGCCCCGCCTGCTCCCAGCCCTCCGCCGTGACCTTCCCCACCGCCCGCCTGCGCGCCTTCGTGCGGGAGCGGGAGAAGAGGCGGGCGCTGCTGTACAAGAAGCACAACCTGGCCCACGTGTGCTGAGTGCTCCATCCGGCAGTCTATTGGGGGGTGGGGGGGCAGGGAGGCGGGAGGGAGGAGGAGGCCGCACCCCTGGCCTGGCCTCCGCACGCAGTATATGCACAGACACACCAATAAAAACCTGAACCGCTCAAGGTACCATCTCTCACTGTTTTCTTTTGGGGGAGAGGGGAGGGCCCTGCACCTTCTGGGGTTTGGGGAGCCTTCCCTTTAGCAGAACTGCCCTTCCTGGTTCGTGGATTGGAAGAGCCTGTCAGGGCAGCCTCACTAGAGGTAACCAGCTTACAAACAGAGCACCCCACCCCCCAACAGCCCCCGCATCCCACGCAGCCTGGCACACTGGTCCCCTCAGCCCACCTGCCAGCTCTGAGGCACCTCCACGGGAACCCTGAGCTCCAAGGCGCACAGACTGAACAGTCCCCATGGCGAGCTTCCTGTCTGGCCCTCCATCAGGGCCTCCATAGAGGCCACCACAGCCCTTTCTTGGTCTGAAGCAGGAGGAGCCTGGTGAGTGACCAGTCAGGCCACCCGGAGGGATTGGAGGGTGGGCTCGGAGCTGGGGAAAGTGTTACAGAAGCTGCTGAAGGAGCCTGAGCCACAGTGGCTTTTCAATGGAATACAACTAAAATATTAAATGGACATTGCCCAGAGCTACAGGTAGTCGACTGGCTGAAAATTCTACAACAAGAAGAAAAGAGAAAACCAGAAGGAAAATCTGAGGAGCTGAAAAAGCCCAAGGTACGGAGACATGCTGCGCGCGCGCGGAGAGGACGGAGCCGGAGAGGAGGAGAAGACTGGGTGCCTGCCTGGCGTTCCCTAGCAGGAAGGAAATAAAGGTTTATTTAGATAAAAAATAAATAAATAAATAATAAAAAATAAGTAGTAATAAAATAAATAAATAAAAATAAACACCCACTTTCTTTTCACCCTTAACACTCTTCAACTCTGGCAACCAACAATTTGTCTTGATTTATATACTTTTATCATTTTACACTTGATCTTAGCCAAAGGCCGAGAAGAGATATACTCTTGTCATTTTAAGTGTTATATAAACAGAGCAACTCTGAGTAACCTTTTGAAATTGGCTTTTTCTCACCCAGCAGAATCCTCTGGCAATTGGTGAATGCAGTTGCATATGTCAATGGATCATTCCTTTTCACTGGTTTAAACCTTCTTTAGCCGTTCACCCATCGAAGGGCATTTGGGTCACCCCCAGTTTGTGGCTGTTTCAGACGAAACTGCTCTAAGCACCTGTGTGCAGATGTGCATGTGAACACAAACCTTCCTTACTCTGGGAGGGCGGGCGTGCTGCCAGTGCTGCAATTTCCTTTGCCATCTTTATCTCCTCTCAGGTAATAAAGACGTCTTTTGACCATTTTATAATTGGTTTACTTGCTATTGAGTTTTGAGAGATCTGAATATATTCTGGATATTAGTTCTTTCTCAGATATACAACTTACAAATACACTGCGTGGCCAGATTATGATGATCTCTAAATGCATAATAATATGATCAATCCGTTTATATCCTATATAATAAAAGGCTAATATGCAAATTGTCCCTTCATATGCAAATTGTCCCCTCGATCGGGAGTTCAACCAGCAGGCAGGCCGGCCAACCGCCCATGTCCCCTCGCCCTGGCCAGGCTGGCTGGACCCTACCCATGCACGAATTCATGCACTGGCCTCTAATACACACACACACACACACACACACACACACACACAGAGTGGCCATATTATTATGCATTCAGAGATCATAATAATCTGGCCACTCAGTGTATATTCTCACACTTTGTACTTGTCTTTTTGTCCTGTTGGCAGGGTCTTTAAAAGAGCAAAAGCTTTAATATTTAAAAGCATTTTTTAAATATATTTTTATTTATTTTTTTACAAAGAGAAAGAAAGAGGGATAGAGTTAGAAACATTGATGGGAGAGAAGTATCTATCAGCTCCCCACTAGGGATGTGCCCGCAACCAAGGTACATGCCCTAGACCGGAATCGAACCTGGGACCTTTCAGTCTACAGGCCAACACTCTATCCACTGAGCCAAGCTGGTTTCAGCATAAAAACATTTTTAATAACATATAATTTACCACTTTTAAGTGTAAAGTCCTGTCTTGTTAACTACATCACATTGCTGTGTAACCATCACCACCAACTATTTCCAGGATTTTTCATCTTGTAAAACTGAAACTCCACACCTATTAAACAACTCCCCATATCCCCTCACCCGGCCCCTGGGAACCACCATCCTGCTGTGTCTGTGAACTTGACTCCTCCAGTCATCTCATGTAAGTGGAGTCATACTGTGTGTTTCTGTGTATACTGGCTTATTTCATTTAGTATAATGTCTTCAAGGTTTATCCATGTTGTAGCATGTGTGAGAATTTCCTTCCTTTTCAGACTGGATAATATTCCACTGTACGAACAGACCACATTTATTTATTCATCTGCCTGTCAATGGACATTTGACAATGCTTCTACCTCAAGCAATGATTGCAAATAGTGTGGCAATAAACACGCACATACAAATCTCTCTGAGGTCCTGCTTTAAATTCTTTTGGGTGTAGAGCCAAACGTGGGATAGTTGGGTAATATGGTATTTTATGTAACTGTTTCCCATAGTGGCTGCACCAGTTTATATTCCAACGAATGGTTTACAGATAACATGCTATTCAACCCAACTCCAAGGGCAATGGGAGGTGAGTGTAGGGAGTCCATGTGTTGGCAGGGCTCTCTGGTTCTGTTTCTTTGTCTGACCCAACAGTGGAGAACCGCACTACAGAATCCGATACTCTGTCAGGTGTCTGCTGGCTTAGTCAATGTTCCTTCCATCACTCCCTGCTGGAATGCCCTACTCCCACAGCTCTGTTCCTCCAGCTTGTTGTGGAGTGAACGATCACTGGAGTCGAGACCAAATTAAAATTTAGGGAGTCTTTATTAGCTGGCCGGTGACTGCTCTGCTTTCTCCATGCAGGAAGTCCAGAGAGCAGCCCAACCCTTTATGCAGGACTGCTTTTAAGCACATTTACCATATCTTGTTTTTGCAGAGAAAGTAATTTAAAACAAAATAGTTTTTATTAAGAAATGTCAGGGTAAAAAAAAAAAAAATGTCAGGGTCATGTTATTGATGACCATATTATTTGCAGGGTCATCCTGTTCTTCAGAAAGCTGACAGTTCTATCTTGCAGGGCTATTTTGTGAGATGCAGCTAGAATTCAAGGCTAAGTTGATTACAAGGAAGCATGCTCAAAAGTTTCTACTCTAATAAGCTGAAAGAAGTGCCTACTACCTCTGGCTTCATCTTTCCAAGCCTAGCTCAAGCTCCCAGCTGCAGGGCTGCATCTATGGACCGTCTGTGCTTTCCTCCCATCTTGTCTCCTCACTTATTCCTCCTTTCCCACCGTTAGAAGTTTCAGTGCCTTTGTCTCTCGAGTATGCCTGTGTATTGAGCAGGGTTTTCTTTGTTGAGTTAATCAACTGATTAACTTGTTAAAATTTCATGGGGAAAGACCAAGAGGCTCTCTTACATTGCTATTCCTCTAACCTCAATTATGTTTCTACTTAAGATCTTTTAAAAAGATCTTTTGAATAAATATATGCCCTGAAGTGGGGTTCCTAGATCATATGATTTTATTCTTAATTTTTTTGAGGAGTCACTGTTTTACATTGAAACTGTGCCATTTTACATGTCTATCACCTTGCACAAGACTTGCTCTTTCTTTTTTAAATTTTAATCTTTATTCAGATTATTACAATAGTTCCTCTCCCCACCCCCCATAGCTCCCCTCCACCCAGTTCCCTCCCCACCCTCTACCCTTACTTCCCCCTCACTGTCCTCATCCATAGGTGTACGATTTTTTAAAAAGATATATTTTATTGATTTTTACAGAGAGGAAGAGAGAGGGATAGTTAGAAACATCGATGAGAGAGAATCATCGATCAGCTGCCTCCTGCACACCCCCCACTGGGGATGTGCCTGCAACCAAGGTACATGCCCTTGACCAGAATCGAACCTGGGACCCTTCAGTCCGCAGGCCAATGCTCTATTGATTTTTGTTCAGTCTCTTCCCACACCCCCACACCCTTTTCCACTCCATTTGTATGCCCCTGATTCTATTATATTCACCAGTTTATTCTGTTCCTCAGATTTTTAATTCACTCTATTTTTAGATTTACTTTGTATTGATAGATATGTATTTGTTCATAATTTTTATCTTTAATTTTTTCTTCTTTTTCTCTTCTTAAAGAACTCCTTTTAGCATTTCATATAATATTTGTTTGGTGGTGATGAACTCCTTTAGCTTTTTCTGATCTGTGAAGCTCTTATCTGACCTTCAATTCTGAATGATAGTTTTGCTGAGTAATCTTTGTTGTAGGTTCTTGCTATTCATCACTTTGAATATTTCTAGCCACTCCCTCTGGCCTGCATAGTTTCTGTTGAGAAATCAGCTGACAATCATATGGGTGCTCCCTTGTAGGTAACCAACTGTTTTTCCCTTGCTGCTTTTAGTATTCTTTGTCTTTTGCTCTTGGCATTTTAATTATGATGTGTCTTAGTGTGGTCCTCTTTTGATTCCTTTTGTTTGGAGTTCTGTGCACTTCTTGGACTTGTAAGTCTATTTCTTTCACCAGGTGGGGGAAGTTTTCTGTCATTATTTCTTCAAATAGGTTTTCAATATCTTGCTCTCTGTTATCTTCTGGCACCCCCATAATTCTGATATTGGTACACTTGAAGTTGTTCCAGAGGCTCCTTACACTATCTTCAAATTTTTGGATTTTTTTTTTTCTTTTTCCAGTTGATTGTTTTCTTCTTCTTTGTATTTCAAATCTTTGACTTAATACTTGCAGTCCTCTAGTCTGCTGTTAAGTCTCTGTATAATATTTTTTATTTCAGTCTCTATGTTTAATTTCTAGTTGGTCCTTTTTCATATCCTCCAGGGTCTCACTAAATTTATCAGCCTTTTCTAGGAAATTCTTGAAAAATCTTATAACCATGGTTTTAAACTCTATATCCAGTCGTTTGTTTTCCTCCTTTTCATTTGTGATCTGTTTCTTAGTCTCTGCATTTTCACTGCTTCCCTGAGTTGGTAGGGTAGTTTTGTGTGCTAGGTGTCCTATATGGCCCAGTGGGTCGGCCTCCCCAGTTACCTGAATGGACACTCTTGGTGCACCGCATTGTGGACTGTGTCCACAGCCTTATTGTAGTTAAGTCTTAATCACTGAGAGGAATTGACCTCCAGGCCAATTGGCTGTGAGGATCAGCTGTGTCTCCACTGGGAGATCTGTGCTGGAGACTCCCTTATGAGACAAGACTTGCAAAATTGCAAAAGCCTCTGTGTTCAGCTTGGATGTGGCGGAGTCTTAGTGCAGAGCAGACAGCCTTGGCTTCTCATCAGCCCTGCCCTATGAGACCCCTGGGTCTCAGTGTCCCTCGGTAATCACTGCAAGCACCTCTGAGAGAAAGCTGCCCTCGAGTTTTGCCCACTGCCAGACAGTCCAGTTTCTCCCTGAATGAGTCTGGGTGTCCAGAAACTTGCCCGAAACTGGAGTTCAGTGCAGTTGGAGCTTCCATTTCCCTCCCGCTTTAGAAAACCAGCCACACACCCAGCTGCTGGTGTACTCAGCAGTCAGTCGTCTCTGCTTGTATGTGCCTCCAGACTTCCGCCTTCCGCAGCTTCCCTGAGTCTTAGTGTGCTTTCTCTTTTCCTGACAGAATAGACCCTCCCTAATGAGTCTGGTTTCCCAGAGTCTCACCATGGACTGGAGTTCAGTGCAGTTGGGAGCTTCCGTCTCCTTCCCACTTTAGAAAGCCAGCCATGCACTCAGCTGCTCGTGTACTCAGACGCCCGTCCTCTCTGCGCATGCGCGTTTCCATAAGTCAGCCTTTTGCAGCTCCTCTGAGTCTCAAATGTGCTTTCCTCTTCCCTTCTAGTTGTAGAATTTCCATTCAGCCAGCTTTCCTATGGTTCTGGATGGTGTTCGTTTTGTCTTTTAGTTGTAGTTCTGATATTGTGTGAGACAGCAATTTAGGTGTTTACCTATGTCACAATCTTCATTTCTCCCAAGACTTCCACTTTCTCCACATCTTCACTAAAACTTACTGTTTTTCAGAGTGGCCATCCTAGAGGATGTGAGGTGATATCTCACTGTGGATTTAATTTGCATTTCCCGGATGATTAGTAATAGCCAACATCTTTTTATATGGTTATTGGTCATTTGGATAAATATCTATAAAGTTTTGTTCCCCTCCCCCCCATTTCTCCATTTTTTTCCTTGGAGAAATGTCTATGAAGTCTTTCCCCATTTTTTAATCTGGTTATTTTTGTTACTGTTGAATTGTAGGGGTTTGTTGTGTTTTCTGAATATAATGTTAACCCCTTATCTGATATGGGGCTTCCAAATATTTTCTTCTATTTTTTTAGGTTGCATTTTAATTCCTTTGATTATCACTCTTAATGTGCAGAAATTTTAAATTTTGATGTAGTCCAATTTTTTGTTATATTTTTGTCTGTGCTTTTGATGTCATAAGAAATCAATGCCAAATTCGATGCCACGTAGCTTTCCCCAATATTTTTTTGTAGGGTAATATAGTTTTAAGTGTTTGACACATTTTGAGATAATTTTAACTCCTCTAAGCCTCAGGTTTTCCTTTTGTATGACAGAGAGAGCGAGTACCTACCCTCTAGGCTTGCTGTGAGGACAAAATCATGTCTAACCAGGCTGGTGCGGTGCCTGTTTCTACATACAAGGGCAGCTGTCTTCCGCCTGGACCCCAGTGATATGGGCATTCGGTACTGGGTGAATGCGGAATCCAAGCCACTTTGGACACTTCCCAGGAGCCACCAGGCTCCTGGGGGGAGCTACGGAAGTAGGGAATGGAGGGCAGAGTGGTGAGCAGAGAAAGGAGATGCAGGTGTGTGTGTGTGTGTGGGGGGGGGGGGGGGTTGTGCCCAGATGAAGGGGCCTGCTCAATTTCCAATCAGGACACATTCCCAGGTTTCAGGCTCAATCCTCAGTAGGGGGCATGCATGAGGCAGCCAATCAATGTTTCTGCATCTCCCTCTTTCTCTAAAAATAAAAATCAATAAAAACATAAAAGATAACCACCAGTGGAGGGTAAAGATATTCAGATAACATGCTTAAAAAGCTAGAATAAAAACTAGTTAAGTCTATTACTAGCAAAACTACCCTTCAACAATGAAGCTGAAATAATATTCCTAGATATATACATAAAACTGGGAGAATTTGCAGCTAGCAAGTTTTACTTACAAGAAATATTTAAGGCCCTAACCAGTTTGGCTCAGTGGATAGAGCATCTGCCTGCAGACTGAAGGGTCCCAGGTTCAATTCCGGTCAAAGGCATGTACCTTGGTTACTGGCACATCTCCAGTAGGGAGTGTGCAGGAGATGGCTGACGGATGTTTCTCTCTCATCAATGTTTCTAACTCTCTATCCTCTCTGTAAAAAAATCAATAAAATATATATTTTTAAAAAATACTTAAGGACCAAGAGAAATTGAAACCAGATGAAAACTCAAATCTACATGAAAAAAAAATATGGTAAGCAAAATTATATAGGTAGACATAGAAGACAGTATCAATACATTTTCTTGACTTATTTAAAAGCCAGCCATACAACACAATCATTATAAAATTGTATTGTTGGGATTATAACATATAAAGACACCATATTTATATCACCAAATGCAGACAGAATAAGGAGGAATGGTTCTATTTTGGAGAAAGAAAATGACATTAGGCAGTAATGTGAATCCAGAGGAATGCCTCCTTCTCTTAAGAAATATACTAAATTAACCTTTCAATGGTGTTGTCACTCAGCCCCTCCATAAATTAAAATCCCATCTGCACAATCATTGATACAACAGAACACTCCACTGAAGACCAGAACACACATTCTTATCAAGTGCACATGGACCATTCTCCAGAAAGGCAATATGCCAGGCAATAAAACAACTAAGTATGTGTTTTTACAATGGAGTTTAATCAGAAGTCAACAGAAGGAAATTTGGGAAAGCCTAATACTTGGAAATTAAACATACATCTAAATAACCTATGTTGTCAAAAAAGAAATCACAGTAACAATTAAAAAGTGTTGTGAGCCTCCCCCAACCCCAGCCCTCTTCCCCACAGGCAGAGGACAGAGTTAGTGCAGGAGACAGCCACTGGTAGTTCAAGGGCCATTACCAACCTTGTAACCGGAGCAGCATTCATCCCAGGCAATCCCCCTGAACCTGCCTCCAAGACCCCTTTTCACTGACTTCTTAGTGAGCCAAAGCAAACCAACCCAGGCTGATTTCCCCAGTCTTCTTATTTCACTGACCGCAGCTTTACTAAACTTCTAAAACTCACCCAGACTTGTGTGGTGAAATCTTTCCTGCATGAAGTCAAGAACCCACATCCTAACTGGCCCTAAGCAGACCCACCAAGGGCCGGGTCCCCTTCCCAGTAACACTTGTGCAGCACATAACTGATAGTGTTGAAGACACCCAGTCATAGTATTGGAGACACCCACTGGCAGTGTAGGAAGACCCCACTAGTAGCACAGGAGGCCATTTATCTGTTGCAGACACTCACAACCTATTGGGACACATCTTTGTAGCTCTTAGCCACGCTGAGGTCTCAGCTACATGGACAAAATATTTTGTTTGCTGTGGTCCATGGTGCACAGCAAAGTGAGGGGCTATCACAGGGCCCACTGGCTCAGCAGGTAAAATGCGTGGAAAGTGCACTCAGCATGTGTGTACATGGTCGTCAACTAAGTTCATTTCTTCTGTCACCTGGTGATGGGTGTGTGAACATTCCATCCCAAATTCCCAGTTTGGCATCAGGATCTTTTGGGCTGAGGGCAGTGGATAAGCAGACAGTAGGGAAGCTGCAAGTCCTTCCCCTGCCTAAAAGGACAGAGTCAGTCACAGGAGACAATGAGATCCCTCAGCATGGGGCTGATTCTGGGAATCTCCATAAACCCCCTAACCAGCCCTTCTACCCTAGTACTACTTCAGACTGGCATTTCCCACAAACTTTTCGTTACTACAATGGATACGGAAATTGGACTTCTAAGCTGCTGCTGGAGTTACTCATTTCCTCTGGGTGTCTTCCATGTGCATGAGGTGTGTGTGTTAATAAACTTCCTTTTCTCATTAATCTTTTATTACAGGGTCCAGACAGGGGTCAGATGGGTGGAGGGAACTTTCCCTCCCTCACACTGGGGCTCCAAAGCCTTGGGGAGGTGTCCATCCTGGCCTTGGGGCAGTAGTGGCTCCTCCAAACTCACACCCGGAGGCTGTCTCACCTCCTGGCTTCTGGTGGCCATCCAGGAAATCCCGAACATTAAAGTCCAAATCTTGCTTCAGGCAAGAACCAATTAGATTCTCAACAGGAAGTGAGACAGTAGGCAGTCACCTGGGAAAGGATGGGGAAACTTTCCCAGCCAGAAAAGTGGCAGACTCCTGGCTTGACTGAGAAAAACCTTCTGGGTACATAATTTGAAGGAATCGTTCAAAGTGGTACATACATTTTAAAAAGTCCAACGATGGGGAAATGAGTAAATAAATAATCAAGTAACTAGCTACTGAACACCAGGGAACCTAGAACAGTTGATCATATTATTAAAAAAAAAAAAAAAAAAAAAAAAAATCCTGCCGAGGCCGGTTTGGCTCAGTGGATAGAGCGTCGGTCTGCGGACTGAAAGGTCCCAGGTTCGATTCCGGTCAAGGGCATGTACCTTGGTTGCGCACACATCCCTAGTGGGGGGGGTACAAGGGGCAGCTGATCAATGATTCTCTCTCATTGATGTTTCTAACTCTCTATCCCTCTCTCTTCCCCTCTATAAAAAATCAATATATTAAAAAAAAAAAAAAAAAAAAAAAAAAAATCCCGCTGAGACCGGTTTGGCTCAATGGATAGAGCGTCGGCTTGGGGACTGAAGGGACCCGGGTTCGATTCCGGTCAAGGGCATGTACCTTGGTTGCGGGCATATCCCCAGTAGGGGGTGTGCAAGAGGCAGCTGATCGATGACTCTCTCTCATCGATGTTTCTAACTCTCTATCTCTCTCACTTCCTCTCTGTACAAAATCAATAAAATATATTTAAAAAAAAAAAAAAAAAAAAAAATCCCATTGTAGTTACATGAAATGCAGCCAGCCACTGTCCCCAACTTTGCTGTGGATAGCAGGCCTTTGCCCATGGACTCTCCCACCCAATTCAAAACAGTGATATCACAGACAACGGTTTATTTACTGTGAGGACGGTCCTTACCACACAAAATCTTGGGGTACGCGGCTTCTTGTGAAAAAGCACCAAAACAAGCCAATAGAAATCCTGGATTGGGGTGGAGAGACCTGTGCAGTTTCACCCCTTCCCCAGGCAAGGCCAGTGTCTTTCCTCAGCCAGTGCTGTGGGATGAGGAGGAGCATCTGGGGGTCCTGAGGGCTTGTGCCAGGTTCCTCAGACCCCTTATGCAGTACCTTTTGCTCTGAGCACTCTTCCTCTGGACTTTCCCATGCCCGCTTCTCTCCTGATGACTTCTGCACCCCAAATAATGAGGCATCCACATCCAGCACCATTTTTCTAGGACCAGACCTTGAGACAGGCTGACGGACTCACAAGACAGCAGCTCTTTGGGGATTGCAGCCGGGAGCTGGCAAGGACTCAGGCTGAAGCCTCAGAAAGTTCCACAGGCGCTGGCCTCAACGCTGACCAGCCGGGCTCCTGCTAACAGAGCTCCCCAGGACCCTGGCGTGGGCTGTGCAGACTGAGAGCAATGCACCGGTGACATCAGATGGCCATGGAGGGTCACCGGGGAGATGCTGCTGGCCCCACAGTGCTGGCTTCCCGGGATGACAGAGGGAGAGGGATTTTACTAAACACACAGTGGCACTGGGAGCTCTTCCTGTGACTCAGGACACCCTCGAAGATTCAAAGGCATGAGACACCTGCTCACTGGGAAGCCAGCCCATCCCCAAGCCCTCCCTTGGGTCGGCAGATGGTCATGGGGGTGGGGCTGCTGGACAGAGGTGAGAAGAGGGGCCGAAGCGTCCCTGAGAAGGGCGTCTCAGGGAAGGCATACAGGAGTGACCCATCGGTGGCGCTGTAGAATGCCAGGTGCCCGGCCTCGTAGTCCAGGAAGATGCCTACCCGCCGGGGTGGGTCTCGCAGGGGGGCAAAGGCCCGCTCCGAGGAGTTGTAGAAGCCGCCCAGGAACACCAGGATCCAGAAGCCGTTGCCTGAGAAGAGTTCGCCCTTCTCCTTGCGGTTAGCATTCTCCCTGCAGACACCCAAGGCCCAGCTGGCCCGCTCGCCCACCTCCACTTCCCAGTAGTGGCGGCCGGAGCTCAGGGGCTCCCGGCCCAGCACACAGGGCCCGGGGTCAAAGCGCTCGGGGCTGTCAGGCAGAGGCTGCCGCAGGTCCCCCCGCCGCACGCTCTGCATGTCTTCTGACAGGACCAGCTCGGGGTTAGCAGTGTCAGGATCCAGCGTTATGTCCCCTGCAGACAGAGCAGTGGTCACCTCGGGCCCCTTCTGCCAGCCTACATGGGGTCTGCCCTCAAACGTCCTTATAGTTGGCTAGAGTGACTGCTCCCCACCTTGTGTCTTCCTGGAAAGATCACCTAACCACTTGCAGTTGCAACTCGGAATGTTCTGGAAAGTGGTCATACACTGTCTTGCAATTCACTCTCTTGAAATTCAGGAGGAACCAGAGTGCTTTCTGTCTCCTCTTCCGATCCTATGTCCCAGCCCCGTTTTCACAATGGGCTCCCCAGCCTGGGCCTACACAGGTGTCCTGGCACCTGATGGACGACCTTCACTTTTCCTAAATGCACCAGGACAGCTGGCCCTCCCTCAGCTGCCTGCCCTGACCCTTCCCCTTCTCAGCCCTGACCCAGGAGCCTCTGTGCCTTTCCTACCACAGGCCCTGGGATGGGCACTTCTGGACCAGAGCTGGCCAGCTGGGTCTCCCCCCCACCCACCCGCCTTGGTATGCTGTAGCACCCACCTCGGAACCTCTGCAGAGCCTCCACCAGCCCCGGGACCCTGCACACCGTCCTCATCTCCATGGGCACCACCTTAGGCGGCTGCAGCTTCACTTCCTGGACCCTGGAGAGGCAGCCAGGTGTCACCCCCAGGGTGGGCCCAGCCGTACCCGACCGTCTTCCCAAGGGAAAGGCTGCACTCCTACCTGCGCAGGGTGTCCATGATGTCCTGTGGGAGAGACATGTGGTGTCAGCGCCCAACTTCCATCTGTGTTACAGTGTCCCCCCCACTTGCCCCTGCGGCCTCACCTGCTCCCACCCCATCCAGCCCATAGGCACCTTACCCGGCCTCATTAGCTGCCCTCCCTCATGTCCTGACTCAGAGCCCAACTTCCAGGTGAGGCCTCTCTGCTTAGGTGCTCCTTCCCCCCAAAGTGATACAGAAGAGCATTCCACTCAGTGTCACGGGCTGGTTGTAGCCCCGAAACCCACACTGGTGTCCTAATGACCAGTATCAGAATGTGTCAGTATTTGAAGAACGGGCTTCCTAAAGAGGTGATTATATTAAAATGAGGCCACTAGGGCGGACCTAATCCCGTCCGGCTGGTGTCCTTACAGGAAGCGAGATGAGGACACAGGTGTACACTGAGGCAGAGGCCTCAGGAGGACCAGCGCTGCCCACACCTGGACCTCAGGCTCCAGGACTGGAGAAATACAGGTCTGTTGCTTAAGCCACCTGTGTGTCACTTGTTACACAGCCTGAGCTGACAGAGACAATCTGTTATTGGGAACGCCAGCTCCTGACAGTAAACAGCTTATCTTTTTAGAACGCTGCCTAGCACACAGCAGGGACCCAGCCCACTTTGTAAATCAAATGAACCCCACAAGCAGTCATTCTAACTAAACTGTGTGCCAGCGACCGGGCCAGAAGCCAGGAGGAAGAGGCCAAGTAAGACGCTGCGCCAACATGGGTTTCCGTAGGGGCAGGAAACTGCACGCACAGTAGCTGATTCTGTCTGGGGAGCCTGGGGATCCGCTAGGCCACTAAACAAAGGGGAGACTAGTTTGTGAAACCTGCGGATTCATCTGGAGAAACAGAGACAGTGCAGGCCTGGGAGAGGCACATCTAAAGGTACAGAGCGGTTACAAACAGCCGTCCTTACTTGTTCCACTGGGTAAGGGGAGGTGTGTGTGTGTGGGGGGGGGGGCGGCGGGGGGTTCAGTCTTGATTGTCACAAGGTCTGGAGCTGCCCTAATCACTTAGGAGAGGGATGGAGAAAGGGGGGCCCAGGGGTAGGAAGGGGGGCCTGGACCTGAAGGAAGCTGACCTCTGTAGAGATCACCTGGCCACGCTGAGCAGTGGGGACTAGATAGCGCTCCCTTTAGGAAAACGCTCCATGCCCACAGAGGATGGCTGGGGGGGATCCTGGAGGGGGCTCAGGACCCCAAACTCTGGTGTAGCTGGGGCCCTGGGATCATATGTCACTCAGAGTTC
This sequence comes from Nyctalus aviator, assembly GCA_036971965.1. NCBI lineage: Eukaryota > Metazoa > Chordata > Mammalia > Chiroptera > Vespertilionidae > Nyctalus > Nyctalus aviator. Next base: position 5,920,352 of record CM072927.1, on the reverse strand, counting down.
TGCTTCTTCTGTTTCCAATGGGGCTCCTGGACAGGTACCAATAGCGGTTCTCAGTGGGGTTCAGGATCCATGTCCATTCCCCAGGCAGAGGCGTGTCCGTAAGGCCCTCACCCCAGTCTTTCACAGGTGGACAGGACCGCCAGAAGAGCCAAGCTCAGAGAGCGTGCTCCACCGAGGGCTCCCTCCTTCCTGCTCCCAGGTCTGCACCCCTTCCCATTAGAGCCCCCGCGTGCCCATTCCTGCACGTGCTCACCTGCAGCAGTCCCAACGCCGGCAGCTGGCAGCGCCCCTCCAGCTCAGCCACAAGATCGGCCAGCTGGGCGCTCTGTTGCCCAAGGCGGGCAGCGTTCTCCTGCAGCGGCGGCAGCACCTCCAGCTCCTCCTCCTCCAGCCTCTGCAGAAGCCGTTGCTCTTCCTCTGCCAGCAGGCGGCGCAGCCGCTCAAACTCTGTGCGCACATTCTGCCGCTGGGTCTCCACCATCTTCTGCAGAGTGGGGAGGGGGGAGGCACTGAGGGGGGGCAGTGAGCCGAGACCCGCAAACCTACCCCGGGGGTTGAGGGTCTAGAGCAGGAGAGCTGCGTTATGAGAAGCATTGGTGTGAACAGTGCCATCCAGCAGTGGGGGCACCAGTGCCCCACCTCCCCACCCCTGGGACTCAGCACTCAGCCACCTGCCTGCCACAGGGCACAGGTCTCCTCCGCCTGCGCCTGGAACAGCAGGGCATCTTCCATTTGCTTCTGCAGGTGGTCCAGGGACTTCTCCAGCTTGCCCTGCAAGGAAGTGAGGGCAGCCAGTAACCCCACCGGGCCCTGCTCCTGTCCCACTGCCCAACCCCACACGGCGGACTGAACAAACTGGATCTGCTGGGAAGGTACCCTCTTCCCGGGACGGCCTCCCACCACCCAGGCTGACCAGCTCCTATCCCGTTTTTCCCTTTCTCCAGCCTTCCTTCCTCTCCGACCTTCCCAGCCTCACTCCCTACCTCGTGGCAGCCTTCTTCCCTGTGAATCCCTTCACTTCAGTGCCTGTCCTGAGCTTACGGAAGTTCAACTTCACCGGAAGGCGCCAAGGGGCACTCACGCTTGGATCCAGCTGCCTTGAGCCTGACCTCAAGCAACACCCAACTGTCTACATGAACCAACTTACCACGGCTTTCTGCTGTGACTAGATACCTCTCCCTTTAGGAAAACGCTCCATACCCAGAGGATGGCTAGGGGGGAATCCTGGAGGATTCCCAGCATCAAGACAAAGTAGGCACCAGTAAGTGTGAGGGAGAAGGAGCAGTTGTGTCAGAACCCTCTGCCCTCCCCCGCCTGCCTAAAGGCAGGACGTGAATTTCCCTGGCGGGTGGCCACCCTGCACCAGGAAGGGGGCACCCTCTCCGCCAAAGATGAGGTGTCATCCCTGAACGTGCCGAACAGACCTTGCTAAAATAAGGCCGACCTCCCAGTAGTTCCCCCACATGGTTTCCTCATTCCTTTCCCACAGCTTATCGGCCCTAGCAGCCCAAACCCTTCCCTTTGTCTCCTCACTTCCCCACGATGTATCGTCCTCTGTTAAAACGAGCGCTCTTAAGTCTAAGCACTCATTTCGGTGTTGCACTCTTTCGTCTACAAAGTCATGTGCAATATGAAATCTAAGACGAATAAAACTATGTCTTCCCATCTGTTCAGGTTAGCGTTTGTCAGTTTAATTTGCAAGTCTCAGTCCCAGAACCTAACAGGGGAGAGTAGAAGTTTCCTCCTCTACAATAAACAGAGTTGAGTGCTGCCCTCTGAGACTTTATCAGGTCAGCTACAAGGAGCCGTCCGAGGGCTGGCGGCCACTCTCCACTCTCACGGTCACTTTCCGTACCCTGATCCGGGTGTTTGGTGACAGGAGTGCAAACCCGCTGGACATGAGGAGGCAGAGTTTCCTGCAGGCATATAATACCCCAAAGTGAGAGGAAAATCCATGTTGAGAGTGGATCATGGATCAGATTTATTCTGGTACCCCCATAGGCTTGTTCTATGACAATGACCTATTGGCCAAGTATTAATTCTAATGCTGACTAAATGCTGTACATGGTGTGACGGACGGACACACGGACACACACACACACACACACACACACACACACACGGCGCGCGCTGGTGGTGATGCAAAATGCGAGCTAGTCAAAAGTTTGAAAGATGCCCCACCCCCATCCCCACCCCTCATGCGTCCATACCTGGGTTCCAGAAACAAACCCTAAGGCAACAGGCCAGGTGAGCCAGGTGAGCTGTTTGCCCACCGCAGAGGAAGTAGTGCTGGTGTGAGTTTGGGTTTTAAGGAAATGCGTTTCAGGGACAGGAAACAAGGCTTCTCAGCCTGAGACCTAAGCACAGCTGAGCTCTGGTGAGTCAGATGGCAGCGGTGGCCCGAGTAATCCACTCGGAGAGCCTGCGGGGCCCTGCCGTCTGCCTGCCGGAGTGGCTTCTCACCGGGACTTCAGCACCGGCTGAGGCCCAACACGGGCCCCAACGGAGATGAGCTCTCATTCGTCCCACCTGAAGGAACACCACCTCTCCTGTTCTCTCCCCACTTTCTCCTGCGCTGGGCTCTGTCCCAGCCACTGTGCAGTCACCCCAGCCCAGTGCCCGCCGCAGCCGGACCTCGGCCTCAGAGTCCGCCTCCTTCTCCCAGCTCCCCACTGCTGAGGGGTGCCCCAAGCCCGGAAAGTGCGGGTCTGGGAAAGGCCAAGCGCCCCGCCCCCCTTAAAACGAAACCACAGCCCAGCCCAGGCCAGGCCCGCGCCGCGCCGCCCCGCGCGCACCTTGAGGTCCTCGGCGGCGTCCTGCAGCGGGCGGACGCGGTGCGCCCAGTGCTCCCCGGAGCGCTCGCAGGCGGCGCACAGCAGGCGCAGCTCGTCGGCGCAGAAGGACGCCAGCGGCTCGCGGTGCGCGGCGCACACGCCCTGGGGCACCGGGGACGGCGGGTGCAGGCGCCGCGCCATCTCGGCCATCTTGGCCAGCGGGCGGTTGGGCCGCAGGTTCCGCTGCGGGGACAGCTCGCGGCACTCGGGGCAGGCGTACGGGCCCTCGGGCTGGCCCCAGCAGCGCCGGATGCACTCGCGGCAGAAGTTGTGGCCGCAGTCGGTCATCACCGGGTCCATGAAGTAGTCGAGGCAGATGGCGCAGGTGGCCTCCTCCTGGAGGTTGGTGGACAAGTCGGAGGCGGCCATGGCGCGGGAAAGCGGAGCAGGCGGCGCTCCCCCCGAGTCGGGCGTTGCCCGGCCGCCGTCGGAACTTGGGGGGACCGGGGACTCCGTAAACCGGGGGCCGCGCGGGGCTGTTGGAACGCGAGGCGCAGGGTGCACAGGGCGCCGCGGCTCCCGGATGCGGGCAGAAGGCAGCGCGGCGGAAGCAGGAAGCAGCTGTTTGGGGGGCGGGGTTAGAGGCGGGGGGGGAAACACCCGCTCTGGTCCAGGATTGGCTGTGTGGCCTGTCACGTGGCCCGCGGGAAGGCTGTGCGCCCTCGGACCTGGCGTCTCAGATGCCGCCCGTGCGCGTTCTCGCGGCTCCGGCTCGCCCAGGGGTCGCGCGGCCGGTCTGGTCCTCAGGCCAGGGGAAGGGCGGGGGGCAGGGGCCGGGCCAGCGGGGCGCCCGGCATGGTCACTGGGGTCCTCGCGACTACCAGGGTCTCCCCAGCCGCTCCCGTGCGCCCAGCGCGGTCGGAATGAATGGGTGGACGCGCTCTGCCCCTGGGGGACTCTGGTCATGTTGAGGTAGGAGTGCGCGGGCTGGAATTCTGGGGTGCTTATGGCTAATGCGCCGGAAATTGCGGGGGTGGGTTGGGGTGGAGAGTGAAAGGAGAGAACCCGCCCACACTCATGATCCTTACTTATTGAATTTAACCCTCCACTTCCCGCAGGTGCAAGGGGGTTGGGGGGGGGGGGTGTGGAAAGGGACGGGGGTGGGCAGCTCTGAAGTTTTTAAAGGTTCAGCTTGAAAACGTGTACGTCCTTGTTTTCCCTATGGAAGACCCAGACATGGAATTGCTGATAACAAGAAAGGTGGACCCACAGGTTTCCTTATAACACCCTGAACCAGGAGGACCCAGGGAGTGGCAGGTGGAGGGCAACGTGTCTAAAAAAGCTGCAGCACCAGGGCCTGGTCCCTAAGTGTTACTCAGAGTGGTATGGGTCCCCTCTGTCAAACACCTGTGACAGTGTGTGGTGTAACTGCTTTAATCAGATTCCACTTCGGCGTGGTGAGCCCCCGGCCAGCAGGGCTCCCCGGAGGTCAGCAGGGCAGGTGGCCGCCAGCAGGACCACCTCACTTTCCAGAGAAAGTGGCGTGCCCGCACTCCCTGCCTACACGCCTATCCCTTCACCCACAGTGTCACTGTTGAGATGACCATCTGGCCGGATTTGGGGACCCCAAGGCAAAAGAAGGGCTTCAGGGGGCCCGGGAAGGTTGGCTCGACATAGGTGTGCAAGTGGGACCCGCTGCTGGCATTGTAGAAAGACACCTCCCCAGCCTCAAAGTCCAGGAAGATGCCCACATGGCTGGGGGGCTCCGTCAGTGTGATGGGGACCAGGGTGGACACGGGGGGCTCATACTTCTTTCCCTTGCACAGCTGTACGACCCAGAATCCATTTTCGGGGGACTTGGGGACTCTGTCCGTCCGGCTCACATTGTCCCTGCACACACCCAGGGCCCACAGCGCCTCGCCCGTGAGGTTCATGCCCACCTCCCAGTAGTGCCGCCCGGAGGAGAAGGTCTGGCAGCCCACCGCACAGGGGTAGGCCAGGAACCTGTCCTTGCTGCAGGGCGTGCCGTCGGGTGGCGTGCTGAGGTAGTGCCTCTGGTGGCTCTCGTACAGGAGCAGGTAGGGGTACGCTGTGGCAGGGTCGGGTACCACGTTCTCTGCAGACAGGCCCGGCACAGGGACGGGGCTGAGTCCTCCCTGTGCTCCCTGGCCACCACCCTCCCAGGCCCGCCCTTGGCCGAGTCCAGCTGTGAGCCTGGGTCTCTGCATGGGCCGTACCCCAGCTGCCGATGCTGGTGGTGCCAAGGAGATGAGCTGGGGACCATTTGGGCCTCTGGGAGTGGCAGGTAAGGGTAGGATGGGAATTCCCAGTGGACATCAAGGCTCCCAGGGGTGGGTCTGGTCGGGAGACAGGCCCCACTTACCTTGGAAACTCTTGAACACCTCTATCTGCCCGGGGACCCTGCAGACAGTCCTCAGCAAGATGGGGGTGGCCTCTGGGTACTGCACACTCAGGTTGTTCTTCCTCCAGAGGGGACAGATGTTACTGACCCCTCTGGCCCCGTGTGAAGCCCTCCCGGCCTGCACCTCAGGCGCTCATATACCTGGCCTGAGGCTCCTTCATGTCCTGCAAAAACACGGAGAGAGGGAGGTCCGCTACCTCGTTAGGAATTTGGGGCATCCCCAAACCCCCTGTGCAGACATGTCTGGCCTGCAGAGCAAGGAGAATTCTTAATGCTTTCCCGTGGCCCTCTTCCCAGTTTTCAGAATGGATCCCTATCGCTTGGCCACCCAGCTCTGCTGCTGTCCCCCTGCACGTTAGTAAGAACACAAAAGCTGTCCTGCTCTGGACTGGTGGGAAGGCATGGGGGACCCAATGGCGCTTCCACGCTGCAGGCCTTGGGCAGCTCAGGAGTGCTCCATGGGTGGCGAATGGGCTGCTTTTTACTAGAAGACCAAGTGTTCCCCAAAGTGGGGGCGAGTGCATTCTTAACTAAACCAGGACACTGTTGTCCCAAGATGCCAGGACATCTCGCCAGGAGACTGGTGCTGACCTTGTATGTGGCATTTGCTTCAATGTGAGTGAGATGGCTCACGGCATGAAATACGTTTTTTGCTATGGGTTCCATTTTTCCACACAGTTAACTTGTCGGCCAACATAATCACTCCCACTTCTCTGGCTTCCCAAGTGCAGGCCATCCCTGGCAGGCCAGCTGCACCTGCTCCCCCATTCCAAACCCTCAGGAGGATCACATGACTTGCTCCTGCCTTGAACTCACCAGGCCTGACCTGGCTGGTGTGTCCCTGCCCCATGTCACCAAGTGGATGACGGCTGCCCCTGGGCCATCCCCCGCCCCTCAGACAAGGAAGGGAATGCAGGACACGGTGCCTAGGACTGATTGTGTCCCCCCCGCCCACATGGAGCCCAGCCCCCAGCCCCTCAGATGAGGCTGTATTTGGAGGTGGGGCCTTTAGAAGGTGATGATGGTGAAATGAGGTCACAAGGGTGGGCCCCAATCCAATGTGACTTGGTGACCTTAGCAGGGCAGGCCAGCTGCACAGAGGACGACCATGTGCAGGCACAGGGAGGACGTGGCATCCACACACCGAGGAGAGAGGCCTCCGGAGAACCGGTCTTCCAGCCTCCAGGCTGAGAGAAATGTTTAAGCCCCCAGCCCGTGGTGTTGGTTACTCAGCCTGAGCTGACGAAGACAGAGCCCTCCCTGTTGGTCTGTATTTGCCCTGGCAGGTCCACCCCACCGGGGCCAGAACGTGTGTCCACCCACCCAGCCAGGTGAGCAGGGAGTCTCACCTGCAGCATCTGCAGTGGCTCCCGGGTGCTGCAGTCCTCCAGCCGCAGCAGCAGGGTCTCCAGGGAGCAGCTCTGCTGCTCTAGTGCGAACATATTCTCCTGCAGCCTGGCAGCCGTGTCCTGCTCCTCCTGCCGCAGGGCCTGCAGGAGGCGCTGCTCCTCCTCCACCAGGAGGGCAGCCATCTTCTTGAACTCGGTCACAATGAGCCGTCTCTGCTGCCTCACCATCTCCTGCAGGGCGGGACCTGGAGGTGAGGCACTGCCAGGGGACTACCATCCTGTGCCCCCCAACTTGGAGGGGGCGCATCTCATGGCCACAGTGACCCACAGGAAACCCGGACAGCTGGGGGAGGGGGAGGGGCCACACAGTGGTGGCTCTCGTACAAATGGCCATCAAGGCCTCTGTGTAGCCCTCAGTCCCTGCTTCAAAGTGGCCAATCGGGGCTGAGTGCACATTTTCAGTCCTGATTGGTGGGAATTCCGTGCCTTTCCTGGGTCTTGTGCTGTCGTCCACCTTGAGGGTCCACAGGTTCTAGAAGCCCTGCAGCACCCTGGGGCCTGGCCAGGCCTTCCCGCCCGTTCCTCAAGGTCTCAGCACCTGCCTGCCACTCGGCCAAGGCCTGCTGCTCCCTGGTCTGCAGCGTCTGGGTCTTCTCCATCTCCTCCCGCAGCTGCCCCATGTCGCCCTCCAGCTTCAGCTGCAGACGACAGACCGCGGGATAGGAGTTGGAAGCCCCCTGCACACCCACAGCAGGAGGTGCCCCTGAAGCTGCACTGTAAAGGGATGGACATACCCCATAACATGCCCCGTGGGCGTGAGGATTGTTTTGAGCTGGAGGCAGAAAGATACCTTCCAAGGCTCCTGTTAAATGACTAAAAGCAGAAGCTGCTGAGGAAGGAGGGCTGTCACGAATCCGCCTCCCAGGGGAAGGTTTGTGGCTCCGAAGCAGGTAGACAGTGGGATACCACTGATGGACTGTCTTTTGTTAGTTTCCCCAAAATATTTACTTATGATCTGAATGTGTCCCAAGACACACACACACACACACACCCCGCACAAGTTCACCTTGAATCCTAACCCCCAAGGAGAATGGGCCTTTGGGAGGTGGTGAGGTCTGAAAGATGGAGCCCTCAGGAATGGGGCTAGTGGGGAAGAAGGGGTTCCCTGCAGTGAAGACAGTGGGAAGTTGGCTGTCCATGAGCTCGGAAGGGAGCCCCCACTGACTGCTGGTGCCCTGATCTTGGACTTCCAGCCTCCAGAGCCAGGCGCATGAAGTTCTGGCTGTTCATAAGCCACCCTGACAGCAGCTGGAATGGACCAAATTGGAGCCTGTCACCTGTCCCTTTGTCTCTTCTCTCCTAGGCTGGCCTATTCCTTGTTCAGATGCCACCTAGCCAGCCGTACACACGCTGTGCTGTGTGCGGGCCACATGTTAACCGTTTGCCTTTCTCTCTTTGACATGTCTTTTCTCAGTCTGACTTAGGGTGGAAGAAAAAGGCTATTTCCTCCCCTACAAAGGGTCACCGGCCTGCCCACACAGATGGCTCTGAGGCCGCTTTGCCAGCCTGGGCCCCTGAATAACTGAAAAGAAGGGGACGCTCAGCTGGCCCTGCCACCTGCCTGCTTTTCGGTGGGAGCTACAGACGCTTCCGCTGTGGGGTCCTGCATCCGGGCTGTTTGTTACAGCGGTTCTCCTATCTGGCTGGTACACCCTGGACACACAGACGCACCCTCGGGCTCCTCCCCCCTGGGCCCACCTTGTGCTCCCTCACGGCCTCCTCCACCGGGACCACTTGGTGAGGCCGGTGCTCCTGAGACTCCCTGCAGACCACGCAGATGGGGCTCTGGTCCTCTTTGCAGAAGAGCTTGAGCACCTCCTGGTGCACCTGGCACAGGTCCCTGCTCTGGAAGCCCGGGTGCTGTCGCGCCATCTCGGCCACCTTGGTCAGCAGGCGGTTGGGCCGCAGGGCCCTCTGGGGGGACAGCTCGCGGCACTCGGGGCAGGGGAAGACCCCCCTGCGCTTCCTCCTGCCCTTCTTGCCTCTGGTCTTCTCCCAAGTCAGCCGGATGCACTCCCGGCAGAAGTTGTGGCCACAGGTGGTCATCACGGGGTCGGTGAAATAATCAAGGCAGATGGAACATGTCGCCTCCTCCTGCAGCTTTCTGGAAAGTTCCACAGCATCCATGGCTCCTGGGAGAGAAACAGTATCCGTCCACACCCTCTGCCCAGAGCCCCAGGCACTTGAGGTGTCCTCTTGCAGACGGCGCTCAGCACTGAGTGTCCTGTGAGGGCACCTGGCTTGCCTTCAGTGCGAGGCATAGGTGCCTCTGGAAGCTGGCACCCTTTCCACACCAGCCAGGTGCCCCTGAGCTGCCTCCTGTCTCTGCCCAGCCATGCCCAGTTTTCCATTCAGAGCCCATCCCTCCCCTCCCGTGACGAATGTGCAGGAATCCTGCTAGTCAGTTTGGCAAGAAGTCCCCTCCCCATTGCCCTTCGTTGTGATTTTCCATCACTAACCCCCTAGCCTTGCCCTTGGCCATCCTGCCACATTGTGGGCTAGAGTAGGAGATGACCCCATCTCCCTAATGCAATAGTCTTGAATAAAGTCTGCCTTTCGGGTTTAGCCAGTGTCAGAATCAGTTTTTCTCTAACAAGACATCCATGCAACCAACGAAAGGAGTACTTTAAAAGGAAAAATCAAAGAGTTGGACAAGTTCTCTGCTTGACCAAACTCTATTCAGGTTCCCAGAACTTTCCAAATAGGCACTGGGCTTCTGTGTTTGTATCTGTATTGTCTGAGTTTAATAAGAATCCCAATGTGGGTTTAGACAGAAGCCCCTACCCAGAGGCTTCCTGTTAGTAATTACCTATCGCTAACCCACCTTGACCGGAAATCCCCACTGGCCCATCCTGTCCTGAGAGTTGAGCTTTCTGTGGGGTTCTGTGCTGTCTGTCCCCTACAGCGGTCCTGAATAAAATATCCTTACTGCTCTGCTACCACCTCTGGTTTCCTTTGCTGAGATGCAGTGCAGGAGACACACAATGATTCATGCATGCACATGTATGCACACAAATGTATTCACACACACAGGGGCACATGCACACACTTCGGTGTTCGAACACCCATGCACCTCCTGGGGTGGTCACTGGGGCGAGTCAGAGTAGATCTGAAAGTCATTTCTGACCCACAGCACTGTCCGGTCCCTGCCCTGCCACTGCCCTGCCACTGCCCAGAGAGATACTCTGATATTCCAGACAAGGGGTTCACCCTGTGGAAGCTGCCTCTCTCTACACAGAGCCCTGGGAGTCAGTCCCTTCCGCTGCCTACCCACCTGAAGCTGGATGAGCATAGGATGGTCTGGTGGGCACCGGTCTGGGCCAGGCTCGGGGGAAGGGGGCCAAGGACTCTGGTCAGTGAAGTGGACCCTTGGCCCTCGGTCCTGAGGATGCTCCTGTAATTAGGGCTAACGCAGGTGACCCTTCTGGTTCCAACTGACAACCACCTTCAAGCTGGGGCCTCAGTGTGCGGGGCGCCCACAGGGCGACCACCCGACCGCCCCTGGATGGACCGGTACTCACTGCAGAGAGGGGTGCACGCTGCCGGACCAGGCGCCCCGGACCACGACCAGGAGCGCAAACAGGGGCGCTGGAAAACATGCGTTTGCGCCGCGGAGACCAGGGGAGAGGGAGGGACGGTGGCCTCAGGGGCGCGCTTTGTGGCGTCAGCAGAGGCCAGGAGCCTTGGGGGCGTGTGAGGGTGCGGGAGGACTGGGCGGTGGTGTCAGCAGCCGGGGGCGGGGGCGGGCGGACGTGGGCGGGTGAAAGGCGGAGGGCAGTGGGCGGGGGAGGGATTTTTGATAGACCAACTGGGATGGGCCAGGGGTGAGGACCGGACCAAACCTTGACCCTGGATGGGGGTAGGCGAGTTGGGGGCAGAGGGCGGACCTGGGGTATGAGGGAAAGGAAAAGCTTTGGGAAGAAGCGGAGAGGGCAGCGGGGGCGGGGTGTCTGGCGTTGGGAGGAAGGTGGAGGGAGGTGGTAGAGGCAGCAGAAACCGGCGCCCCGTGGGGGAGGTGATGGGGGTCTGGGCTTCAGAGGCGCCGGGGAGGAAGGAGAGGGGCAGCGCCCGCACCCGGGTTAGGAAGGGCGGGCGGGTTCAAGGTGCACGGAACAGGGTGGGTCCCTGAGGGTCTGGCCAGCGGTGGAGGTGGTTTTGGTGGGTCGCTAACTCCCAACCCTGCCCTTATCCCTGCCCTGGCCATTTGAGTCCTGCCCCTGGGAGCGGGCACAGGAGGAAACTAAGGTTCGCGCCACCCCACAGGGCCGAGCAGCAGGCGCCCGGCTGTGGACGCAGACGGACCGCTAGCTTTCCCGGGGCAGCGGGTGTGTGTTGGGTGCGGCTCCTGAGCCTGAGCCGAGCAGTGAGGACGGAGTGGGACTGCGCAGTCCTGCCCGCACTGGCCAGTGCTCCTGAGGGGAGGACCCAGGCGGACAGACAATGCTCATGGGAACACCATCGGGCATGCCTTCTAGGGCCCTGACTCACGGCTTCGGCTGAGGGTTTCTTTCCATTTAGGAAATTGAATTTAGAGAAACTTTTTAAAACAAAAATTAAAGAAAACACACAAGAGAACAAGGGACCCCATATATAAATTGTCCAGATCAGTATTTCACTGTATTTGCTTCATTTGTCCCATTCATTAGTACCCTGTTTCCCCGAAAATAAGACAGTGTCTTAAGTTAATTTTTGCTCTCAAAGATGCGCTAGGTCTTATTTTCAGGGGATGTCTTATTTTTCCATGAAGAAGAACACGGTACACATTTATTGTTAAATGAAAATAAAGGAAATTTATTACCTGTATACGGTACGGTAGTAAGGTAGTTGTCAACACAAACCAGACGAACTGAGAATCCTACAGTATCAAGAATTTACTCATTTATTCAATGACAATCATGTCATCATCTTCTGGAACATCATCATAACAATCCAATTCCTGAATTTCCTGGTGAATTTCTTGTGACTCCATTTCTTTCAGAATCAGTGGACCAAATCTCTCATGTTTAGCCTAGGAGGGCCTTATTTTTCAGGGGGTGGGGGGGATGCCTTATATTTCATTCAGAAGGAAACCTGTAAGTAGGTCTTATTTTTGGAGGATGTCTTATTTTCGGGGAAACACAGTATTGGCTGAAGGTTAAACAACAAACAACAAATCCCACAAATCACTACATTCACCTAGACGTGCTTCTGCAAAGGGGAAAAAAAAAACTTTCCCCGTAACCTCTTGGTTCAGTGGCTGGGCCTTGATAATTAAACTGAAAAAGCCTGATCAACAGGGGGGAAAAAAACAAAAACAAATGCACACACACCAGTTTGTAGTATGTATTTGGGCTTCCATAAAGGAAGTAGCTGGCTTATTAAGCAGGTAAAGTTAAAAGTTTTTGAAATATGGTAGCAACCATACTTGGGTAAAAACTGCTATTTGAATTTTAACCCTGCTATTCTGGCTGCTGCACTTGCTTAAACATAGGGTAGTTGCCTCAGCTACCAGATTGAGACCTGGAGGCCACGGCAATTTCCTGTGCCTGTGGACCCAGACCACAGGAGATAGATTCCCACTGACTCAGTAGCTTCGGGGGTAGAAACTGCAGATAACCTTTAAAGATTAACCGCTCAGCTCTGCTTCTGTACTATCTGCTTTCACAAGATAGGGCCACATTCCAATGTCCAGCAGAATGTGGCTGGGAACATCCCTGGCCTTTAGAATTTAGAATTTAGAACAAAGGAAAATTCTTGTGGTTTGGACCTTTAAAAGGACTGCCTACACCTGAAACAGTGTGCCCCTGAGTGTGACCACCTGCTTGTGGTGCTCTTGCGGCCGTCAATAAATCCTTGCCTGCTATTTTTTTTTTAATCAGTCATCAGCTTCCGGTGGTCTTATTTTGAACCCAGGGTTCGACCCCACAACAGTTTTTATCTACAACTTGGGGGAAAGGAATGGGGAGAAACAGTCTTTGGGAAAAACAAATAGGCTTCTTTAGGAAATACCAAAAGGGTGTGGACAAAAAGGGGCCACAGACTAACCCAGACAACTTGGGGTGGGGGGGGTGGGGGTGCTGTATCAACGCAAGGAACATTCAAACCTGTGAAGAATTTTTGAGCTTATTTGAGCCAAACTGGCAACAATTGTCAGGAAGCAAAATCTTAAAGGATTGAGATAATACTCTGGAGAATGGCAGTTTTGCACCTTATTTTATACACTAGAGGCCTGGTGCATAAAAGTCATGCATAGGTAGGGTCTCTAGGCCTGGCCAACCAGGGTCTTCCTTCATTCCATGCCACCTTCTGATGGTCAGCACATGTCATAGCGAGCACTCCAACTCCCGGTCTCCCAGTCGAATGCCGGAGGAGACACTTTGCATATTAGTCTTTAATATATATAGATTACAATCAAAAGAGGGGATATGGCCGAAACTGGTTTGGCTCAGTGGATAGAGCGTCGGTCTTCGGACTGAAAGGTCCCGGGTTCGATTCCGGTCAAGAGCATGTATGTTGGCTGCGGGCACATCCCCGGTGGGGGATGTGCGGGAGGCAGCTTGTCGATGTTTCTCTTTCATCGACGTCTCTTGCTCTCTATCTCTCTCCCTTCCTCTCTGTAAAAAATCAATAAAATATATTTAAAAAAAAAAAAAAAAAGAGGGGATATGGCCAAAACTGGTTTGGCTCAATGGATAGAGCGTCAGCCTGTAGACTGAAGGGCCCCGGGTTCGATTCTGGTCTAGGGCATGTACCTTGGTTGCGGGCCCATCCCCAGTAGGGGATGTGCAAGAGGCAGCTGATCGATGACTCTCTCTCATCGATGTTTCTGGCTCTCTGTCTCTGTCCCTCTTCCTTCCTCTCTGTAAAAAAATCAATTAATATATATATATATTTTTTTTTCTTTTCTTTTTTTTTTTTTTTTAAAGAGGGGATATGGGTTACTTGAAATCCACTGTGATAGATTAGGGAGGTGGGAGAAAGCAAATATCATTGCTGACATATACACATAAGGAACTGTTTGACATTGAAATTGGGTCTCAAAAGAACTGGTGGCCCAGAAAGAAGCTCACTACAGACTAATTCATATGCATTTCAGCATAACTATTATTGCTTGTCTCATTTTTTATTCTTATAAGTATATTTCCAGTAGAACATGATCTCACTCATCTAGGGGAAATGGTGAACAACATAGACTGATGACCAAGAACAGACCCAGAGATAAGGAGCCAGGGGTCAGACTGTTGGACCTCAAAAGGAGGGTGGGGATAAAAGGGAGAAATCAACTAAAGGACTTATGTGCACACATATGAGCCTAACCAGTGGCCAAGGACAATAGGAGGGTGGGGGCATGAGTGGGGAGGGGTGGGGAACTGGAATGGGGGGGGGTGAGGACAAATATGTGATACCTTAATCAATAAAGGAATTAATTTAAAAAAATTTAATCTATATTGTTCAGATTATTACAATTGTTCCTCTTCCCATAGCTCCCTCCACCCAGCTCCCACCCCACCCTTTGCCCTTACCTCCCCCGTACTGTCCTCATCCATAGGTGTACGCTTTTTGTCAGTCTCTTCCCACACCCCTTTCCCTTTGAGAATTGTCAGTCCACTCTCTTTCTATGCCCCTGATTCTATTATATTCACCAGTTTATTCTGTTCATCTGATTTTTTATTCACTTGATTTTTAGATATACTTGTTGATAGACATGCATTTGTTGTTCATAATTTTTATCTTTACCTTTTTCTTCTTCTTCCTCTTCTTAAAGAATACCTTTCAGCATTTCATATAATGTTGGTTTGGTGGTGATTAATTCCTTTAGCTTTTTCTGATCTGTGAAGCTCTTATCTGACCTTCAATTTTGAATGATAGTTTTGCTGGGTAGAGTAATCTTGGTTGTAGGTTCTTGCTATTCATCACTTTGAATATTTCTTGCCACTCCCTCTGGCCTGCATAGTTTCTGTTGAGAATCAGCTGACAATTGTATGGGTGCTCCCTTGTAGGTAACTAACTGTTTTTCTCTTGCTGCTTGTAAGATTCTCTCTTTGTATTTTGCTCTTGGCATATTAATTATGATGTGTCTTGGTGTGGTCCTCTTTGGATTCCTTTTGTTTGGGGTTCTGTGTGCTTCTTGGACTTGTAAGTCTATTTCTTTCATCAGATGGGGGAAGTTTTCTGTCATTATTTCTTCAAGTAGGTTTTCAGTGTCTTGCTCTCTTTCTTCTTCTGGAACCCCCATAATTCTGATGTTGTTACGCTTGAAGTTGTCCCAGAGGATCCTTACACTATCTTCAACTTTATGGATTCTCTTATCTTCTTGCTTCTCTGAAGGAGTGAACTTTGCTCTTTGTATTTCAATCTTTGACTTGAATCTTGCATTCCTCTAGTCTGTTGTTGGGTCTCTGTAGAATATTTTTATTTCAATTAGAGTATGTTTAATTTCTAGTTGGTCCTTTTTCATATCCTCAAGGGTCTTGTTACATTTATTGGTCTTTTCTAGGAAATTCTTGAAAAACCTTATAACTGTGGTTTTGAATTCTATGTCCAGTAATTTGTTCTTCTCCATTTCTTTCCTTTGTGATCTGTTTCCTTGTCTCCTCATTTTTCACTGCTTCCCTGAGTTGGTAGGGTAGCTTTGTGTGCTAGGTATCCTATATAGTTCAATGGGTCAGCTTCCCAGTTACCTGAGGTGGACACTCTTGGTGCACTCCTTTGTGGACTGTGCGTTCAGCCTTATTGTAGTTAAGTCTTGATTGTTGTTGGTGTCACTGGGAGGAATTGACCTCCAGGCCAATTGGCTGTGAGGACCCGCTGTGTCTATAACAAAGGAATTGCTGTGCTGAAGACATGTTTATGGGGCAGGACTTGTTCCCGTAGGGCTTTGGTGCTTACTGAGTCTGCCTCTTGAATGTGTCCCTTATGAGAATAGTTGGAATATGGTGTCCTCTCACACAAACCACTAGATACACTAGTTTCTGGATCTCCAATGGGGTGCAGGTAAACTACTGTCTGAGGCCACCCAGCAGGAGCTACAGCAAGAACTACAGTTTTCTCTCTTTGCTTGGGATTTGGCAGTTTTGAAGCAGTCTGACTGGACTGCAGTTTATTTGTAAAAGCTGCTATGTGGAGCCTGGGTGGGTTTGTAGAATGTGTGTGGTGGGATCTCAGGGCATACTAGGCTAGGGCATGGCAAACAGTGATGGCTACCAGTCAGCCTTCTCTGCGTTTCTGTGTTTCCAAGTCCCTATGTCCCATGCTCCAGTGCGGTAAACAATGATTGCTGGGCGCAGCTCTGCAAAAAAAGTCACCCTTACTTTCGGACCCGATAGACCAGCTTCTCCCCCTAGGCGTCTGGGTCCCCTGTGTGTCCCCAGAAACTGGATTTCAGAGTGATTGGGAGCTTGTCTCCCTTGGGATTGAAAACCAAACCAAAACAAAACAAAACAAAGCCGCACACCCAGTCACTCGCCACCAGCCGGATTCGCTAGCCTCTGTACCTCAGCTTTTCAGCGTTTGTGCTCCTTTCTCTTTCCTTCTAGTTGTAAAACTTCCACTCAGCCAGCTTTCCTGTGGTTCTGAGTGATAGACATTTTGTCTTTTAGTTGTAGTTTTGAAACTGTGCGAGGTGGCAGTTTAGTTATTTACTTTTGCCACCATTTGGTTTCTCCGAGAACAAAATTTTTTAAACTTAAGCTTCTTCTAACGCCACTTCTTCAAAATAGACTCGCCCAGGCCATGGTGTTTTGTGGAAGAGCCACATTCAAGGGGCCAAAATTTTACTTGTTGAGACTACATTCCACTTGCTAAGACCATTGTCTTTTCCCTCAGGACCTGCCCAGAGAATTCTCTGTCAGAAAAAGCCTGCCTAGAGTCCTTTAAAACCTCTGACTCCCTGTCTTTGGGTGCTGGCACCATTTTGGAGCTCAGCCCATCTGGTTTTCCAGATAATCTAATAAATTAATAATTCTTTACCCATTTGGCCTCATGTATTCCTCCTTCAGTGACCCTAACATCCACCAAACCAGCTCTCCAAAACCCGTCCTTTTGGGAGTTTGTGGCAGCTTTATTAAATTACTAGCCATTGGTAATAGATTCAACCTCCAACCTTCCTCTCCCCAAAGATGAGGGGTGGGACTGAAATTTTCAACCTTTTAACCACTGGTTAATTCCCCTGATGGCCAGCTCCATCCTTCAAGGCTTTCCAGAATCACCTCATTCACATAACAAAGACACCTTTATGACACTTATCACAGGAAATTCTAAGGGTTTTAAGAGCTATATTTGAGGTGAAATTCAAATATGCATATATTTTTATTATAAATCACAATGTCACAACCACAATGATTTCAAATTGACCTCTCAGTAGTAATACCGACCAATACATGAATCCATCTGCCTGTGCACACAGGCAAAAATAAAAGCGCAAGCAGGAGTTTGCAGTGTAGAATGGAAGACATTTAATATTAAATTGGCCAATCCAACGACAGGGAGCTAGCACTATGAAAGACTCCACTCCATGATGGTGTGTATGTTACAGATTACATAGGTAAAATCACAAGACACCATTGAGGTTATACTTGGAACTGATTGGTTGTGTTGGCAGTGAAAATGGAATCAGGTCTTCAGCCGGTGGAGTCAGGCTGAATCTTGACTCAGCAATCTCAGTACTTGAGTTCTGGAGAAAGGCAATGATAGCACAAGAGGGTGGGATAGTAACAGAATACTCATCAGCTCTCCAGGTCCCCCCTGATTGGCTGGTTCCAGGGCAGTGGTCATTAGTCAGTGCAGGTGGTCCTGAGGCAGCCATGGCATGGCTTGTATGGTTTTGCTGCTTTTCTGGACCTGGAGCTGAGAAGCAACTGAGGCCTAGAGGTATGTGATATGGGTTAGAACCTCAGTGTCCTGGGGGCTCAATGCCTAAGGGCTACTCTCCGGCCCCCCAGTTCCTCCTCCAAGGGGAGACGGGGAGAACTACCACATGAGTAGTGACAGGCCAGGGGAGAAAGGTCAGGGAGGGTCTGAAGCACATGACCAGCTATATGCTAGGGGAGGAAAGATTACCATGAAGCCAGGCCCTTATGTTCCCAGTTGTTAGGCACCCAGGCCTTTCTGCCCCGTGTCCTTCTGTACCCCACCTATATAGTCTTTGCTCTGCTCATGTTTATTTGTCCACCACAGGTTTGCCAGTCTCATTTATGACTCCCATTTGGTGCATTTTTAAGTCTCTATCTGATTTTTTAAATCAGATGAATAGCAGTACTTAGAAAGGTTTTGCACTTGTATGGGAGAGTAAATTCATTTTTAAAAAATTTAAAAATCACATAGTGGTAAGTGCCATGCAGATTATTTTAATCTCATTATGTATTTTTTTAAAAAATGTTTTTCTTACTGATTTTAGAGAGGGAGAAGGATAGAGAGCTATAGTAAACATGAGAAAAAAATCATGGATTGACTGCCCCCTACTGGCGATGCTCATGTGCCCTGATAGGGAACAGAACTGGTGACCTCCTGGTTCATGGGTCCACGCTCAAGCACTGCGCACAGCTCGTGTTTTATTTGTTTGTTTTTTTAAAAAAATTGGGTGCTTGGTTGTGTTCAAAGTAAACAGATTGTTCCTCCCCAAAACTTTTTTGTTTTTCCTAAAGAAAAGCTAACCAATAACCAGGGGCCGGTATCCGTGGGATGTCCCAGATGCCTTCATTCTGAATCAATGAACGGTCCTCACTGGGGGCAGCGCGAACAGGACCCCGGAGGAGGCCGTGCGCGCGCGGCGCTGGGGGTGAGGGGCCGCGCAGGACCCGGTTCTGGGGACAAACGCGCAGACCGCTTTCAGCGCTCCCCCCGCCCCGCCTCAGTGCGCAACGCGCGTGCGTGCGTGTGGAGGGGTGGGGTTGCTCTCGTGCACCGCAGGGTTGGGGTGGTGGGGTGCTTGCCGCTCAGGTCCTAGCAGCTGACACAAGACTTTTTAATGCTCTCCAAATAATGAAACTTGGCTTCTCTCTGGCCAAGGAATCATTTATGGGGGAAGCGAAAATCCCTTTATGATTTCGGTGTGCGACAACGTGGGTGACACACCAGCCAGAGCGAAGCGCTCCATCGACAAGACCCCGGGTGGCGTACACCCCTGCCAGGACCGTGCGTGCGGCGTCCGGTCCGTTCCGCCCAGTGCATGCTGGTCGGCTTCCTTGTCTCTGTCCGGCGCAGCGTCTGCGCTTTCCACCTGCGCCCCCGTCCCGGTCCGCGCTCCCTGCCTCTCCGCCTGCGCCCTCTCCAGGGTACCCGCCGCAGCCCTGGCGCTCCCCGCGGGCCCCGAGGCCGCCTGCGCCCTGTGCCAGCGCGCGCCCCGCGAGCCGGTGCGCGCCGACTGCGGCCACCGCTTCTGCCGGCCGTGCGTGGTGCGCTTCTGGGCCGAGGAGGACGGGCCCTTCCCCTGCCCCGAGTGCGCCGATGACTGCTGGCAGCGCGCCGTGGAGCCCGGCCGCCCGCCGCTCAGCCGCCGCCTGCTGGCCCTCGAGGAGGCGGCCGCAGCGCCCACGCGCGACGGCCCGGCCTCCGAGGCGGCGCTGCAGCTGCTGTGTCGCGCCGACGGGGGTCCGCTGTGCTCCGCCTGCCGAATGGCGGCGGGGCCCGAGCCGCCCGAGTGGGAGCCCCGCTGGAGGAAGGTGCTGCGCGGCAAGGTGCGCAGGAGCGGTGTCTGGGCGCCGCTCTCCCCTTCCCGACCACGGTCCCTGCCCCGGACGGCGCCCTGCCCACCTTCCCAGACCTCCGGACAATGCCCAGTTACCAAATCCCCCACTAGCAGGTGCTCTGTCCCTTCTCCCATCCCCCATCCCCAGAAGGTGTCTGTGGGCCTCCCCATCTTCTGCCCATCCTTTCCCCTGTGGGCTGTCCTTCCTCTCCCCATCCCAGACGGTGTCCTGCTGTGGGGTCCGTACTATGTCTAGTTCTCTAGGCCTTACTGCACCTCCCCCATGCATGATGGAACCCGGTGGCTGCCACCTCTCCCCCCACGGGTGAACCCTCTGAGG
This sequence comes from Nyctalus aviator, assembly GCA_036971965.1. Lineage (NCBI taxonomy): Eukaryota > Metazoa > Chordata > Mammalia > Chiroptera > Vespertilionidae > Nyctalus > Nyctalus aviator. The sequence continues at coordinate 5,900,743 of CM072927.1, read as the reverse complement.
CTGTCGAGCACATAAGTCCCTCCCTGCTCCAGGCTCCGCCCCTCCCACACATTTCTCAGGCCTCTTAGCCCTCCCTGAGCCTCTCCTTACCTGCACTGCGTGTGGTGTCTGACCCTGGGTGGAAACCCACCAACTGGCAACCCAGGGACCCACCCTTTTCGGTTGTGGGTGCTCAGAGTAGTTAATGAGAGAATAAGGAGCCAGCCAGACTAGCCGGATTCTCCTCCTGCTGGGGGCTCTGCCCACCTACCTGGTCAATGCACAGCCAGTGATGGTGCCCAGTGGGCCCTGGTGTGGGCGTGCTCACCCCAAAGAGGGCACGCAGGGTCTTGTGGGATCTAGTGTGGCTCTGCCAGGGCCATTCCTTCTGAAAAGGATATGGTGATTATTTTTTTTGCAAATATCCATCCCTGTGCTAGTGACAGTAACACTGGAAACTGAGGGACACTCGCGTCCAGTTTGTTGGTTAGATCCTTAGCACAGGATTTTCTAAGAGGCTTCTTCTGGAAGCAAGCTTAGGGAGGGGGAATCACTAAGACCCCTCTTTGCATGAGTCTGGCAGGCCAGGACCATGTAGACGGGCCTTCTTGATAGTCAGATCTTTAGTAATGTCCCCTGGATTGGGCTAAGAGAGGGGTGTCCTAGACCATCAGGGGTGGTCACCCTCCTGGTAACCAGCGTCTCTTCCCAGGAGAATAAGGGGTCCGTGGAGATCATGAGGAAAGATCTGAATGATGCTCGGGACCTGCATGGCCAGGCCGAGTCTGCTGCTGCTGTGTGGAAGGCAAGTAGGAGTGGACCTGGTCTTCGGGGATGAGGGGCACAATGGAGTCTTGACCCTGGGTGGCAGGGCCTGGGGAGGAACTGAGCCCTCGTAGCAAACCTTTTCTCCTTGAGGGGTCAGCGTGGGGCTGGGGTCCTGGGTGCAGCCTGAGGACACGGTGCCCTTCCCTGCCGCCTGCCCGCAGGGACACGTGATGGACCGCAGGAAGAAAGCCCTGACCGACTACAAGAAGCTCCGGGCTTTCTTTGCGGAGGAGGAGGAGCGCTTCCTGCAGGAGGCAGACAAAGAGGAGGGGTCCCCCGAAGACGAGGACGCCGACCCTGCAGAGAGGTTCAAGTCCCTCCTGCAGGCCCTGTCGGAGCTGGAGCAGAGGCACCGCAACCTGGGCCTTAGCATGCTGCTCCAGGTGGGCCCTGGCCCCGTCCTGAAAGCCTTAAGCTACCGAGAGAGGGCTTAAGGCTAGGCCTGGCCGTGGTTTGGGGCCGAGTTTCAGGAATGAGTAATCCAGCAGACTCCCGGCCTCCATGTTACTGGCGATCTTTCCTGAGGGAGGGCTGCGCCAGGCCCTGGTCCTGCCCTAGCACTCTGCAGGAAGGCAGCCATCCGACCCTTTCCCTGCATATCCTCACACTCTGTGTCTGAGGCCTTGCCCTGGAGGCTCTGGGTTCTTCGTACCGCTCTGATCTGAGCCAGCAGCCCCCACCCTCCCCTTCTCGGCTGGGAAGTGCCATTTCACTCAGGGAGTGCTTGTTATTAGCTGCGGGAAGGTGGTGGTGTGGGGTGATCATAATGGGAGGCTTGGCTTCAGCCTCGTGGAGCTGCCTGTGGCTGGTGGAACTGGGGCATGGCCACCTGGATTTTAGGACAGCAGCTCCCTCCTCTACCTCCTCTCTCCCTGTTTCTCTCTCTCTCTCTCTCTCTCTGCAGTGATGCCAGGCAGAGGAAGCTGGCTCGACGGTGGCCCAGCCCCCAGCAGCTCCATCGCCTCCTTCAGGACCCCGGAGGGTCTCCACCTAGGTGTGACTGGGCCTCCTACCGTAGGTGCCACCTTGGGCTGTCCCTCAGTATTGTCGGTGTTTTCTTTCCCTGGGTGTTCGTGTTTCTGGGCTGTAAAGCCAGCCTCACTGTGGAGACCTGAAGCGGTGGGGAGGTATCAGTAACTCAAGTGTATCCTGTTCTTTCTCTTCATAAAGTTGTTATTGCTGTTGCCGAGTCTCTTCAAGTTTGCCTGGGATTTCCGTGATCGTTGTCCAGACCTGGCACCTGCCCCCTCTAAATGCTGCCCATGATGGGCCTCGTTCTACTTAGGTGTAAAGACCCCTGTCTGAGCATCGGGCAGAAGAGTTAAGGTTAAGTTTGGGGTAACCATCAAAGGAAAGGGAGGCCCAGGGTGCCCAGGTGGGGAGGATGGGCAGGTAGATCAACCTGTCACTCCTGCTCGAGGCCCTGACAGCAGGTCACCCACAGCTCATTTCTCTGTGCAGTAATGCCCCTGGCTTCTCCTGGGTCTGGGAATTCAGCCCCCTACGCACCTCACCTGAAGCTCTGTTCCCGGGGTATCCCAGTGTGTCCGCTTGCCCTGCTCACTTCTCCATCAGGTCCCTTAGGAGCAGGTTGGTGTGCTGTCATTCTTGCTGTACCCCTGGCTTCCCTTGCTGTGTAGTTCCTCCCATAGATGAATTTAGCAAAATCCATGACTTAGTGGCAGTGTCATTGTATTGATGAGTTCAAGGGCCAAAAATGCCATACGGTGACAGGACAAGGGGTCCCAGTGCATTGGCATAGACATTTAGGATGGCTTCTGAGTCACTCCAGATTAGCAGCTTTGTGATCAGTGGGCCATTTCTGACAAAGCTTTTTGGACTTGGGTGCCACAGGCTCAAGTTTAAGGCCGGCACTCCTGGAGCCAGGATCAGGGTTTGCTCGCATCCCTCCTTCCTCTGTCCCCTCGAGTGCCCCATGACTGGGTGGAGCTTCTGCAGGTGGGTCTTCTCTTCAGTGTGCTCCCACTTCCCACCTTCATCAAGTGGGGGACCCAGGGCAGCTGGCCCAGGCTCCTGTGCACTGAGCCCAGATGCCCGCTGGGAGGCCTCTCAGTTGGAGACTCCTGTGCAGCTCAGTAAGATGGTGCCCAGTGGGGCGGGGCTGTGGAGAGGCACGAGATCCATCAGCACAAACTTGCTTGCTTTCTGACAGCGGCGAGCATCTTTGGGGCTCTCGCATGCTGTCTGTGTAAGGATGACTGGCAGAGAGGTGGTTTATTAGAGACAGTCATCATCTTGTCAAACCGAATGTCTTTGGCTAAATTTTAGCCTTAATAAAGAATCCTGACCCCTCATATCAGGGGTCAGTACTAGGATGCCCTCGGCCCTCTTTCAGACTCTGGGTCTGACTTGGGCTCCAGTGAGGCCGGCTGCCCCTCACAGCTCCTGAGTGTGGGCAGTGAGAGCCCTGCCAGCCTGTTTGTGGGTTCACGTGTTCGGTGCTGAGGTGAGGCCCTCTGCTTGTCATTTTACCGAGTTCAGCGGGAAAGTTGCCAGTATTTGGGAACTGTGGCCCATTTTCAATTTCATATCCGTAGTCCAAGGGGAGCAGAGACAAATGCAGAGAATTGTTCCACACTCAGTGGGAGTGTCAGTACGTGTTATGAGAAGATACTGACACCTCATGTGATCCAGACTTGCATGTGGAGGCACTGAGCTGCTCCCGGCAGAAATCAGAAACCCGTTGACTGTGAGGTGTGAGTCGGGATCCCATGGGGGTGTGGACTGGTGCTACCATTTTGGATAGTATCTTGAGGGTCAGACTAACACATGTGGGAGTCGGGCCAACAGGAGGTTAGAGGGAACCAGTCCCCAAGACCAGCCTTGCTTCCCACCCATGTGCAAATTCCAGAGTTTCCCATGCCCGTTTGGAGTTCAAGAATCCACTATAAGTGCTCCCAGAGTCACTGATGTGGATTGCTCATGGTGATGATTTATATGGGGAGAAGGGGCAGGTTAATGGCTGCCAACCTATCCTAGAGGCAGGCTGCTACCTGCAGGGGAGGTGGGGCAGGCTGCTCTGCAGACCTGTGGACTGATGACTTCCCCAGCTCTGCCCTGGGGATGTGGGGTCTCAGAACACGGGAACTGCCCATGGCACTCTGACGGGAACGCTACCATAACTTCACTGCCACCAGTGGGCAGGCTGGTGCTTGGAATGGTTTCCACAGGTGAGGCAGTTGGGCTTATAAAAATGCCTCTTTAAGGATCGCGGCCAGAGTAGCAGACAGATGGAGCCGCAGAAGATACTTGCAGTGGTTCACACTGAGACTACACAGGCAGCTCCTGCAAATCTGGAAGAGCAAAGGAGCTGGGTGAAAACAGGACAGGGTGTGGACCAGCAGGACAGGGAGAGGGTCAAACATGTTAAACCAGAGAGAAAACATGCCTGCCCGCGGCTCTGCATTGCTGCTGCATTCTGCGGCACAGCAGCCAGGTGTCATCTGATTTAGGGTGTGCCTGTACCTGACTGCAGAGGGAGCGGGCATCCCTGACTGGGGAAAGGGGGAGGTCAAATGGGGTTGGAGGGATGGAGAGGGCCAAACCCCAGGGACACAGGGCTGTACTGGGCCACTCAATGTGTCTGAGGGCACCATGCTGATGCAAATGAAAGCCAAACAAAACACTATGTAAACTTAAAATGCATTCACCCAACTACTGGTTGCAAGAACTTAAAATTGACAAGTGGGACCCATTAGGATAGTTATCTGTGGGCCGGGGAGGAGGATGAATTGAGGGTGAATTTTCTCTGGACTCCCACTTTGGGACTCCTCAAGAGGCTAAGGCTGAGCCAGACCCCCCACTCCCATCCCCCATTATTTCCTTTGGCCACGCTGGATCCCCATTCCCCTGGATGTCCCTGTGCTCGCTCAGCTGTTTTTACTGTGGTCTGAAGACCTACCTGAGCGCCACCATTTCTAGTTGGGCCTGGGAAGGGGTCAGGAGCCAGAAAAAGTAGGTAAGTGAGGACATGGCTCAGACAGGGAGGTTCCGGGTGGAGGGAAGTGGTGAAGCAGTTTTGTGGGTCCCCGAGCCCCACCTGCCCCATCAGGTGGCTCAAGGCTAAGCTGCTCATTTCCTAGCAGGAGTCTAACACAGTTCAGAGATGTGGTATAAATGACACATAGACACAATAGTCCTTTTTCTTTATAATTTTTTGGGTTGTTTGGTTTATTTCACCTCCATTCCTTAAGAGGGATGTGGTAGTGAGCCACTTGACAGATCTTGCAAGTATATATAAAACCACTAAGTAATGAAGATGTCTCAGTCAAAACGTCATCAGTACAACACAGTCAAATAACCAGTTCGAATTTAACAGGATACAGTATCGCCCTCTAGTTTGTGTGTGTGTGTGTGTGTGTGTGTGTGTGTGTGTGTTTGTTTTTAACAAGGAAGTTTTGCACAAATAAGAGTGGGCAGGTTTAAATAAAATCAACAGAAAAGGGAACATGCTGGTCATAGATATAGACCCCTCGTGTCTCCTGTCAGAACAAGACCCCTCTCTTACGGAAGTTTCAGTCCCACGCTCTGGATAAGCCACCGGATTCCTTCTGTGACCAGAGCATGACGTCTCCTGCCCCGCAGCTCTCCTGGTTGGCGGCCTTTGCGCATGGACTCATTTCTTTAAAGACGTGATGCTCGCGGTTGGGCTCCAGCACGCCACTCTTAGCGAGACCCAGGCGGCCTGTGAGAGCTGGCGACACTTGTGGGCGAGGCCAGCCTGTCTTGGGCTCCTTGTTGGGGCCCCTACCCAGCTGCAGGGGGTGGGGTAGGGAGCATGCGCACTGCTACACACTCTGGGCCACCAGCCTTGGGGGAACCCGGGGATTGGCCGAACAGGAAGGCCTGGGCCTTCGGGCAGCAGAGGCGATTGTGTGGTTTGGTCTCCCGGACCCCAGCGTGCAGACTACTGCGCTGCATGTCATGGCGCCTGAACCCAACACAAACGAAGTGACTTTGCAAGTCTTGTCCGATTGGAGGAGTCACAGGGCTCTACGCCAGATCAGCCAATGGGGCTCACGTGATGCAGTACGCCTTCATCCCATTGGCGGGCACAGTACTTAGGGCCGCCTCTCCCACCATGGGTTCAGGCTGCTGTAAGCTGGCTGGCCATCTGCAACTTGAGGATCTCAACAAACTGGGCCACGTGGTCCTGGTGCAGATCGGTGTCCTGCCTAACATCCAGGATGTGCTTCTATGACACTGAGCACTTCAGAGTCATCCACGTAGCCAGCGAAGAGCTGCTATGTGTCCTCCCTTGTCCTGTGCAGCTGAGGTAAGTAATGAGACAAGGTTGGCACGTGAGCTGGCAATGGAAATGGCTCTTAAGTAGGAAGTATACACAGAAGATGCTGGTCCAGGACCAGGGCGGCCAGTTGTGCATGTGGGGTAGGGAACATGGATGGACATGTCACTGCGGGTGCTTATGTTCTTGCCCAAGGGGTGCCCTCCATGGTCTGGGTCCCTCTGGGAGCAAACCACAGGCAGAAATCGTTCCTGGGCAAAAACTTGGCTCAGTGCTGGATTCCGCTGGGCTCTCCTCTCCTACTGGTTCACATAGGCCTTTCCCACCAGTGCTGCTTTAATGCCCCCACCTAGAATATAAAGCTCTGTTAGCTCCTGGCAGGGTTCAGGACATGCTGCCCCAATCCAGCAGCTGGGCATATTGAATACTTCAAGCTGAAGGGTTTGAGGAAACACCAGACAGGAATGTCACGGACCTCCCCCACTCCCCTTGTCCTTCTCCCCTGAAATATGCCCAAAACCCTCAAGGGAGAGACGGCTTCCCCATACCCAATGGGAAGGAGCACCCTGATCTGTGAACACAAAAGGGATGCCAAGAAGAATCCTAACAGGCCTTGCTAAGGTTTTCCCGCTCATTACTATACCTCATGCTCCTTGACCTGTCCCAGTCACCCGCAATGTCCACTATTCAAACACTCAGGCCAAACTATTTTTTATTTTTGAGCCTGCATCTCCTTAGGAAGGCTCCCCAAGTCCTATAAAACTTAAGTAACTTTGTTGGCTTTTCTCCTGTTAATCTGTCAGTTTAACTTTCAGACCCTGCCAAGGACCCTAGGAGGGTCAAGGAAAACCTTTCTTCCTTACACTCAGGCACCTTTCCCACGTTGTGTGATAAAACCTAAGGAGGTAGACCTGGCTGTGGCTAAGGGCATCAGTGACTCCAGAGGTGAGACCCCTGTGGAGTCAGCAGGCCTCACTGGGTTGGGGATAAGGAAAGGTTAGGCTGGGAAATGTGTGAACTTCTAGGATGGTCTTTTGTGCAGAAGGGATACATCTATGTAAACGCATCAAGCAATAGGAAACATGCATGCACTTACTGGTAAAGAAGTTACAACTTGTTGGGACACTAGTATTTGTGCCCCAGACAGGAACCCAGGAGAGAATTTCAGACGTGTGAAAATGTAAAAGAGAAATTGTGCTGGCCCAGTTAGATTGACAAGGAAGACTTAATTCGTTACCATTGTGAGTTTTCAAGATATCAGCAGAGTAGGTGGATCTTTCTCACACCTCCTCTAGAACCAAAGTGGAACTAAAACTAAATTGGGGAACATTCACCCTGAATTACCAACTAAAGTCTAGCTGAAGAGGGGACTTTACACCAGGAAGAGCAGAAATCACCTGGAGACCGGCAGGAAGGGAGAGGCCAAGGTAGGGCAGCAGGCTGAGGGCTGTGGCAATAGATCTTGGCTGCAGGAAGGGGGGTGGTTTCCCCTGAGAGAAGTGAGGCTCCCCAGTCGAGAGCACCAGAGCCAGGAAGAGCTGCCCATGTAGCATCCAGCCCTGAAAAGCAGCGTGGCATCTATCTGCCAGGGAGAGATGGAGCCCACGAGACAAAAACCACATTTTTTTTTTTTAAAGGGCCAGGACACAGGAATTTTGTTTTGCAGCCACTCACCTGAGTTTTGGCAGAGGAAGGGTGGTGTGGACTAGAGTCACCTGAGGAGAGTCTGAGGTGGGAGGCATTGGGGAGAAACATGGGAGAGCAACTACTGGGATACCTCCACTTGGTTATTACCCACCCTGATACTGCAGCAGCTATTTTGCCTAAGAGGCACAAGCCCCTCCCAGCAGCAGCAGCAGCAGCAGCAGCAGCAGCAGCCGCCTAAGGAACCTAGCCTTCTGGGATACAACTCACCCCGCCCTCAGGAATCCTGTTTGCCCTACCCTATATCTCCACCACTGCTGAGGAGGCAGCAGCAGAGGCAAAGCCTAAGCGTCTGGGCAGTCTCAGGGGGATCAGTGACTGGCTTTGGAAGGGGCCATTCCTAGGGACTTTCCTAAGAAACTGACTAGTGCTTTCTTCTCACGGGAGAGCTTATAGCAACTTCCAGCTTCTGCCTATGAGGGGCTCTGCCCTGTCAAGGTCAAGGAAATATTCTGGGATGGATTCAGACAGTTGGCTCTGGAATGGGGGGAACACACTGATGATCTTCCCTGAAGTCTAAATGACATCTACCCCTCACGGGAGACCCACAGTTCCTATCCTCCCAGAAGGTTTTTCAGAAATGGGTTTTTCAATGACTAAGTCTGACAGCTGTTGGAAAGGCAGAAGCAGGTGGAGGCAATCCCAGAGTGCCTTGGCACAGATGCTGAACTGCCCCTGGGCTCTGTGCTGCTGAAAAGAGGGCCTTGGAGTGCAGCTTGTCTCCTCCTGTGCACAGCCCAACTCAGCAGATGCAGCCACTAACTGTGGATGGCTTGAAGCTTTGAACAGGACACAGAATAAATGTGGATAGCATCTGATGTTGGCTATTTTATATGAGGCCCGGAACTGGCATACAAAAGTCAGTTTCAGTTAAAATAAGAGCAAGATCCACAGGGAGATCCCAACAGACTCTAACCTCCGCATTTAAAAAAAAAATTTTAAAAACACTTTTCCTTTTCCTTTTCTTTATTCTTATTTTTTCTCCTTATTTTCTTTCTTCCTTCATTTTTCTTCTCATATTCTTTTCCCCCCTTTCATTATTCTTGTTCTGTTTTCTCTTTCCTGATTCTCTTTTGTGGTTGTTTTTATTGCTGTTTGCAGTGTTCTGTTTTTCGTGTTTTTTGTTTTGTTTTGTTTTGTTTTTTAAGTTTTTGTTTTGTTTTAGCACCTGTACAACAGCTCACATGACATGGTTAGGGTTGAGACTCGCAGTCAGCCAGCCTGAGGGGATATCCCACCCAATATGGGTCAACAGTAATCAAGACCCAATTGCAACAGGAGAGCCCAAATAAACTGCACAGGGGACATTTCTAGAATGTCCAGCTCAGGAGATCAAGGAGGCTGCACCACTGGGTGTCACAGAACACTTACTCCATAAGGCCACTCCACCGAGAGTAGGAATGCTGGCAGTTGTATCTCATACTTAGAAGCAAACTCAAAGATACAGTTAAAGTGGGGAGACAATCCTATGAATGAAAGAAAAAGAGGAATCTCCAGAAAAAGACCTAAATGAAATGGAGGCAAGCAATTTGTCAGATGTAGGGTTCAGAGTAATGACCAAAAGGAGGCTCTAGGAACTTAGTGAGAACTACAAGGAACTTAATGAAAATTATAGAAAACTTGGAACTACAACATGACAAAGGACATAGAAACCATAAATGAGAACCAGTTGTAAATGGAGAATACCATATCTGTCATCTAGAATACACTTAAAGGGCTTAGAAGTAGGTTCAATGAAGCAGAAGATCAAATAAAAGATATGAAAGTTAAGACAGAATGAAGTACCCAAATCAGAGCAACAAAAATAAAAAATGAGGGTAGTTTAAGGGAACTTTGGGACAATGTGAAGTGTAATAATATCTGCACCAGAGGGGTAGCAAAATGAAAAGAGAGTGAGCAAGGAATAGAAAACCTGTTTGAATAGATAATGTCAGAAAACTTTGCTAATCTGATGAAGGAAGAAAATCACATCTTTCTGCCCTGAGCATAGAGTCCCAATCAAGATGAACCACACCAAGACACATCTTAATTAAAATGGCAAAGATTTTAAAAAGAGAATCTTAAAGGTAGAAAGAGGGAAACAGTTGCCCACAAGGCATTCCCATAAGACTGTCAGTGATTTTTTTTTTAAACAGAAATAAGACCAGAAGAGACTGGCATGAAGTATTCAAAGTAATAAAAAGCAAGACCTGAAAGCAAGACTACTCTATTAATTAAAATTAAAATTGAAGGTAAAATAGTTTCCTGGACAAAAATGGCTAAAGAAATTCATTACCACCAAACCAGCATTATAAGAAATGTTAAAGGGTCTGTGTTATGAAGATGAAGAAATATATATAGAGAGAGGAATGTAGGTATAAAGAAAAAATGTCAAAAAGTACCTATCAGTAATAACCTGATTGGTAGGTGGATTAGCTACTCCAATAAAAAGACATAGGATAGCTGAATGGATCAGAAAACATGACCCAAGTATATGTTGTCTACAAGAGACCTACCTCAGAACTAAAGATTCATATATACTGAAAATATGGAGATGGAAAAATATTTTCCCATGCAAATGGGAACAAACAAAAAAAGCTGGGGTAGCAATATGCATATCTTATAAATTAGACTTCAAAATAAAGGCCATAAAAGAGGTCACTACATAATACTAAAGGGATTGATCCAACAAGAGGACATAATTATTGTAAACATATATACATCCAATATAGGAGCATCTAAATATATGGGGGGGGGGGAACCTATTGTACTTTAAGGGAGAGATAGACAACAATATAGTCATAGTAGGGGACTTTCACACCCTACTGTCATCACTGGATAGACCTTCCAGACAAAATAATAAACAATGAAACAGAAACTTTAAAGGACATTCTGGATCACATGGATTTAATTGATATTTATAGAACCTATTATTTCAAAGTAGCAAAATACACATTCTTCTCAAGTGCACACGGAACATTCTCAAAGATAAACCACATGTTAGGACACACAAAATGTCTTAACAAATTGAAGAAGATTGAAGTCATACTAAGCATCTTCTTGAATCATAATGATATGAAACTAAAAGGAACTACAAACAAACAAACAAACAAAAATCCTCAAAAACACCTGGAGGCTCAATAGCATGTTATTAAACAATGAATGGGTTACCAATGAGATAAATAAATGAAAAATTACTTACAAATAAGTGAAAATGGACTCACATCAACCTCAAATGTATGGGACACAGCAAAATCAGTCCTGAGAGGAAAGTTCATAGCATTACATGCCATCTCAAGAAGCAAGAAAAACTCAAATAAATAATCTAACCTTATATCTAAATTAACTAGAAAGAGAACAACAAGAAAAGCACAGAGTAAGCAGAAGAATGAAAATAATAAAGATTGTGCCCTACCAGGTGTGGCTCAGTGGTTGAGCATTGACCCAGGAACCAAGAAGTTACCTGTTTGATTTCCAGTCAGGGCACATGCCCAGGTTGCCAGCTCCATCCCAGTGTGGGGCATGCAAGAGGCAGCCGATCAATGATTCTCTCTCATTGTTGATGTCTCTCACTCTCTCTCTCTCTCTCTCTCTCTCCCTTTCCCTTCCTCTCTAAAATCAGTAAAGATATATATTTTTAAAAATAAAATAATAAAGATTAGAGCAAAAAGAAATGACACAGAGTCTAAAAGAATACAAAAGAGCTGAAACCAGTTTGGCTCAGTGGATAGAGCGTCACCCTGCAGACTGAAAGGTCCTGGGTTTGATTCCGGTCAAGGGCATGTACCTTGGTTGCGGGCATGTCCCCAGTAGGGAGCGTGCAAGAGGCAGCTGATTGATGACTCTCTCTCATTGATGCTTCTAACTCTCTATCTCTCTCCCTTCCTCTCTGTAAAAAAATCAATAAAATATATTTTAAAAAATACAAAAGAGTTGGTTCTTTGATGCATTTATGTATCTGGTTCTATTTTTTGTTCATCAGTTTATGTTGTTCATTATATTCCACAAATGAGTGATATTATGTGATATTTATCTTTCTCTTAGCATATCAAACAGACTGTACAACCTATGAGGGGAGGTAGGGAGTCAGGGGGTAAGAGATCAACCAAAGGACTTATGTGCATGCATCTGAACAAAACCAATGGACACAGACAGTAGTGGGGTGAGAGCTTGTGCTTGGGGGTGGGAGTGGCTGGGGAGAGGTCAACAGGGGTAAAGTAAAGCATGCAATACTTTAAACAATAAGGAATTTAAGTTTTTAAAAAAGAGTTGGTTCTTTGAAAAGAAAAACAACATTGATGAGCCTTTAGTGAGACTCACCAAGAAATAAAGAGAGAGGATCGAAATAAAATCAGAAATGAAAGAGGCAAAGTAACAACTGACATCACAGTTAAATACAAAGAATTGTAAGAAATACGATGAACATCTATATGCCAACAAATTGGGCAACCTGAGTGAAATGGAAAAATTTCTAAAAACATACAATCTTCCAAAACTGAATCAGGAAGAATCAGAACACTTGCATAGAGCATTCACAACTAATGACATTGAAGCAGTAATAAAAAACTTTCATCCCTAACCGATTTGGCTCAGTCGATAGAGCATCAGCCTGATAACTAAAGGCTGACCCCAGGTTCTATTCTGGCAAAGGGCACATGCCCCAGTTGCAGGCTCAGTCCTCAGTGTGGGGCGTGCAGGAGGCAGCCAATCAATGATTCTCTCTCATCATTGATGCTTCTATTTCTCTCTCCCTCTCTGAAATCAATAAAAATATATTAAAACACAAAACTTCCAGCAAAGAAAAGTCTGGACCAGCTAGCTTCACAGGTGCTTTTCCCAACATTCAAAGAAGAACTAACACCTATCCTCCTCAAATTATTCCAAAAAAATTCAAGAGTAGGGAGGCTTCCATACTCTTTTTACAAGGTCAGCATTATCCTAATTCCAAATCAGATAAAGACACTACAAAGAAAGAGAATTACAGGCCAATATTCCTGATGAACACAGATGCTAAAATCCTCAACAATATATTAGCAAACCAGATCAATCAATACATTAAAAAGATCATACACCCTGACCAAGTGTGATTTATTCCATGATTGCAAAGCTAGTACAATATCCGCAAATCAATGAATGTGATATATCACATAAAATGAAAGGTAAAAGTCACATGATCACATCAACAGATGCAGAAAATGCATATGACAAAAATCTAGCACCCATTTTTTCCCCTCCATTGCTCCCCTCCATCAGGTTCCCACCCCACCCTCTGCTCTTTCCCCACCCCCCATTGTCCTCATCCATAGGTGCACAGTTTTTGTTCAGTCTCTTCCCACACCCCCCACTCCCCTTTTCCCCAAGAATCGTCAGTTCACTCCCCTTCCATACCTCTGATTCTATTATATTCACCAGTTAATATTGTTCATCAGATTTTTTTTAATTCCCTTGGCTTTTTTATTCACTTGTTGATAGTTACGTATTTGTTGTTCATAATTTTTATCTTTATTTTCTTCCTCTTCCTAAACATCCCGCTTTAGCAACTCATATAATTCTGGTTTGGCGGTGATGAACTCCTTTAGCTTTTTAAATTTTATTTGTGAAGCTCTTTACCTGACCTTTGATTCTGAATGATAGATATGCTGGGTAGAGTATTTATGGCTATAGGTTCTTGCTATTCATCACCTTGAATATTTCTTGCCATTCCCACCTGGCCTGCATGGTTTCTATTGAGAAATCAGCTGACAATCATATGGGTGCTCCTTTATAGGTAACTACCTGCTTTTCTCTTGCTGCTTTTAATATTCTCTCTTTGTCTTTTGCTCTTGGAATTTTAATTATGATGTGTCTTGGTGTGGTCCTCTTTGGATTCCTTTTGTTTGGGGTTCTGTGTGTTTCCTGGACTTGTAAGTCTAAATCTTTCACCAGGCGGGGAAAGTTTTCTGTCACTATTTCTTCCAATATGTCTTCGGTATCTTGCTCTCTCTCTTCTTCTGGGACCCCATAATTCTGATGTTGGTTCGCTTGAAGTTGTCCCAGAGGTTTCTTACATTGTCTTCAACTTTCTGGATTCTTTTGTCTTCTTGCTTCTGTGGAGGAGTGTCTTCTGTCTTCTGGCTCTTTATGTTTCAAATATTTGACTTGATTTTTGCGATCTTCCATTCTGTTTTAGGATTCTGTATAATATTTTTTATTTCAGACAATGTATTCTTTGTTTCTAGTTGATCCCTTTTTATATCCTCATAGGTCTCATTTATTTTATCGGTCTTTTCTAGGAAATTCTTGGAAAACCTTATAACCGTGGATTTGAACTCTATATCCAGTCGCTTGTTGTCCTCCATTTCCCCCCCCCCCCCCCCCGTTTGTAATCTGTTTCCTTGTGTCGGCATTTTTGCAGCTTCTCTGTGTTGGTAGGGTAGCTTTGTGTGCTAAGTTGTCCTATATGGTTCAGTGGGTCACCCTCCCAATTACCTGAGGTGGACACTCTTGGTGCACCCCTTTGTGGACTGTGTGTACAGTATTATTGTAGATAAGTCTTGATTGTTGTTAGTATCACTGGGAGGAACTGACCTCCAGGCCAATTCGCTGTGAGGATCAGCTGTGTCTATGCCGGGAGACTGCCTTATTGGACTAGACTTGGAAAATTGCAAAAGCCACTGTGTTCAGCTTGTATGGGGCGGAGTTTCAGGGTGGAGCCTACAGCCCCGCCCTATGAGGTTCCTGAGTCTCAGTGTTCCTCAGTGTCCTTTGGTACTCGCTGCAAGCACCTCTGAGAGAAAGGTGCCCTCAAGTTTTGCCCACTACCAGACAGTCTACTCTCTCCCCGAATGAGCCCAGAACTGGGGTTCAGTGCAGTTAGAAGTGGGGTTGGAAGTGGGGTCCAGTGCAGTCCGGAGCTTTTGTCTCCTTCCTGCTAGAGCAATCCAGTGGCACAGTCAACAGTCCATCCTCTGGGTGCAACGTGGGCGCCACCAGGACTCTGCCTTTCGCCGCTCCCCTGAGTTTCCGCCTTATAGCCCAGATTCCCTCTGTATGAGCCTGGGTCCTCAGGGTCTCGCTCAGAACTGGGGTTCAGTGCAGTGGGAACTAGGGTTCAGCACAGTCCAGAGCTTTTATCTCCTTCCCGCTAGGGAATGCCAGCCAGGCACTCAGCCACCTCCTCCTCTCCAGCTCCATCCACTTTCCACACACACACACACACACACACACACACACACCGTGTCTCCATACCTTAGGCTTTTACAGCTCCTCTGATTTTCCTTCTGGTTTTCTCTTTCCTTCTAGTTGTAAAATTTCCAGTCAGTCAACTTTCCCATAGTTCTGGATAATGTTTATTTTGTATTTTAATTGTATTTTTTGAAATTGTTGTGCCAGGCTGCAGTTAGGCATTTACCTACACCGCCATCTTGGTTTTGCTGATCCTCAAGTTCTCTCTCTGTTATTCTTTTTTTTTTTTTAAATACATTTTATTGATTTTACACAGAGAGGAATTGAGAGGGAAAGAGAGTTAGAAATGTCGATGAGAGAGAAACATCGACCAGCTGCCTCCTGCACACCCCCTACTGGAGATGTGCCCGCAACCAAGATGTACATGCCTCTGACTGGAATCGAACCCGGGACTTTTCAGTCCGCAGGCCGACGCTCTATCCACTGAGCCAAACCAGTCCCGGCTCTCTCTGTTATTCTTAAAAAATACTTTCTCCCTATTACTATTTTCCCACAGACACAAAAAAGGAGTAAAGTGTGCAGTCAACATTGTCATTTTGTGACTTTAATAAACAAACAAACGGACATGTTTTTGATTAGACAAATTCTCGTTCTAGAAATTTATCTTAAGAATATAATTATCTAGGTAGTAGGCATGGCACTAGGTGCTGGGGATTCCACTGTGGACAGGATGGACATAATTGCTTCCCTTCCCCTCATGGAGTTTGTAGACCAAGACCAGAGAGAGCTCCTCAAAGCAAGCATACAGGACAAAATAATCACAAACTGATAAATGCTGCAAGGAATCAGTAATCTGAAATGGAGGGTCTTGGGGGTGGGGTTGAAAGGGCAACGTCTTAGACTAAATGGCCAAGGAGGATTGCTCAGAGAGATATTTAAGCTGAGTCAGTCAGCTGAGAGCACCTGACACTCAGCGAGTTGAGAAAAGAGATTTGCAAAGAGAAGGAAGAACGTCTGCAAAGGCACAGAAGTGTGCGTCAAGGACTGAAAGGAGGTGTTTGTGAGTGAAGTTGTGAGAGGCACTAGTTGAGGTTGGGAGGTCTACCAGGCACAACTAGCCAGTGAGTCGTTTTCTCTTTTATGTTTTAAAGACAATGAGAAGTTATTAAAATGTCTTAAGCAGGTGGGGGGCGGGGGGGAAGGTTGGTTTTAAGTTGAATGGATCACCCTGGTTGCAGGGAGGAGAACAGGTTGAAGACAGGACAAGGTCAGAAGCAGAGAGAACAGTGGACCAACAGGTGGGGAGGGTGGACTGAACTAGGATAAGAATAGGAAAGGTAGGAAAAGAACTAATTCAACTTGTAGTTGAATTCATGGAATGGCAATGGTGGACTGGGCCCAGGGGATGAAAATCATCTAGTTTTAGATGTACTAGAGGCTCAGGGCACAGTCAAAGCAATGATGACCCTTCATTTCAGACCAGGGGCACTCCATAAGGTCCATAAAGGGTTAATGTGGGGAAGAGTTTGAACTCCTGAGTGGTGAGCAGGGGAGATGGCAAGAGGGCATTTAGATGCATGGGAAGTCTTGGATGGTGGTGTAATATGGAAGAGGGGAAGTTACTGGTAATAGAATCCAAACTGAGTAGGACAGGGAAAAGGGCAAAGGAAAGTCACAGTACAGGTAAAATTGGGGAAGGAAAACTGAGACAGAAGTTCAGAAAATGTTACCACACTTTGAATGCTACATCAAATCAGCTAAGTAGGGAGCTCTTTGGTTACGAAGCCAGGGAAACAATTTTAAAAGACTTTCCTTTGAAAAGTTCAGGGAAATTATTTCCACTTGCAGATGAGCAATAGGAAAAGCTGAGTACTGGAAAGAGTGTAAAAAAAAATAGCCACTCATATATTTTAGGGAAATATTTTATTGGGAAAAGCTTATTAGAAAAAAATTTAGGGCATCCACACAAATTAAAATGTTCAATCTTTTGACACAATTCTCCTCTTTGAACTTATTTTATAGGAATTCAAGAAAGAGTGTAAAATTGAAAATGTACAAATACTAGTAAATTTATGACAACATTGTCAACATAAACATTTGGAATTACTGCACCATCTATGAGTAACATCTGAGTAAAATACATCATTGTGCATACCTAATGAATACTTATGCAGTTGTAGAAATGAGTCGTGTTATGTTACAACAGATATGAAAACAATTTTCCATGATGAAGTTTAAATTAAAAGCACAAGCTTGTGTGATCCTGTTTGGAATTATATATGTGTGTTTGTATGTCACCAGAAAAACCTGCAAGTGCATTACCAAGTCATTAACATTGGGAATTTCATTTTTAAATAACAAGATACTAAAATATATATTGTTTATATAATTTGGTTCCATAATTCTATTTCTATGGATAATGATACTAATAATTCATTCTAATGAATACATTTTATAAAGATAGATATCCATCACAGCATTATGTATGCTTTTTAAAAATAAAAAGAGCCTAAATACCCATGGAATAGGCAATGCTTAAGCACATGATGGAACCTAAACAGGTAAAATATTATGCAGCCGTTTATGGGCAACAGACATTTCTTGTGAGATAATGAAAACAAGACAGAAACTATTTCAACATGCACAGGAGAATACTACAGGCAAATACTCCGATACTGTACCTTACATGTGATTATCCCCGGGTGATGGGATTCCGGGTGACTTTACTTTTGTTTCTCAGTGGATTGAGACCCAGGACTTCTCCTGGGTAAGAATCACTCTTTCCCCTCAATGTTCCAAGGGCAGAGTCAAGGTCTTGGGGCCCTAAGTACTGTCGGCCTAAAGGGAAATCATGTGGCTAAGCCTCCAGCAAGGTTTGGGTCCCCCCTAAGCACCTCGCTCAGATACGAATCACTAAGAAACTACAACCCCTGCAACGAGCTTGCTCAGTAAGTAAGACTGGGTGTCTGGTTTGCTTGAACATTGTCTCAGAAGTTGGTTCTGGAGCACCTCAGGGCAGCATGCCATTGGGTAAAGCCAGCATCCACTCTATTCTATCCCCTGGGATTTTGTCTCTCAGGCCAGAAAGGGGAAGAAAGGCACCAACACAGCAAACTCTGTGAATACCAAGTGACAGATGCTTTGGCAGAGCATGCCATGTGCTTCTCTGTGCACTTGAAGAAAAATGTGGAGGGAAATCCCAAGGTCCTCGCCCTCAATCAAGGATTTAAGCGATCACTTTTGATCCACAGGCATTTATTGATACCTAATGGGTGTCTACTCCCACCCTGGGCACCTAGGCACAGAGCTAGCAGACATGGTAGAAGTTTGGTCCCTACATCTCCTGGAACGAGGTCAGAAACTTGTGCAAAGGAGAAATAGCAAGACGTGTTAACATGGATTATCTCTGATCCCAGAGATAAAACCTGGCTGTTGTGAATGGTAAGAGTTCTTTCTTTTTTACAGCAGCGTAGTATGCCATCGTGCATAGGTACTGCAGTTTTTTAATCCACTCATCTGCTGATGGGCACTTAGACTGTTTCCAAATCTTAGCTTTTGTGCTGCTATGAATATAGGGTGCATGTATCCTTTCTGATGGGTGTTTCTGATTTCTTGGGATATATTCCTGGAAGTGAACTTACTGGGTCAACTAGGAGTTCCATTTTTAATTTTTTAAACAAACTCCATACTGTTTTCCACAGTGGCTGCACCAGTCTGTGTTCCCACCAGCAGTGCAGAAGAGTTCCTTTTCTTCCAGGTCCTCACCATCATTTGTCCTTTGTTGACTTGTTGATGATAGCCTTTCAAACAGATGTGAGAGATAGTATCTCACTGTGTTTTTTAAAAATATATATATTTTCTATTGATTTCAGAGAGATAGGAGCATCAATGATGAGAGAATCATTGATTGGCTGCCTCCTGCACGCCTCCTATTGGACATCAATCCCCCAACCTGGGCATGTGCCTTTGACTGGAATAGAACCCATGACCTTACTGTAGTCCTCAGGCCAACACTCTATCAACTGAGCCAAACCGGCTAGCACCCTCATTGTGGTTTTTATTTTCATCTCTGGAATGATTAGTGACTTTAAGCATGTTTTCAATAGGCCAAGACATATATGCAAACAAAATTCTTTCTCTTGTGACTAATAGAAATAATTTTATTAAACTCACTGAAGTCACATGTCCACATGCAACCATCAGCATTGCGGCTAAGCCAGTTAGATGTGCTCATACCTCCACTCTGGGGCCCTGAACCACACTTTCCAGAACCACCTGGATGTGGAAATTGGCAGCTGTTACAAAGGGGGAAATAGAAGTCATGTCCACCACAGTCCATTGTCAAATAAAATGGCAACTTCTGATTTCCACTCAGACATATAAGAGCTTGGAAGTTCTTACTCTCACCCTTACAATAAGAAAAATGATGAACAATCCAAAAGACAGGAACTCTATTTAGATCCATGAAATCACTGAAGTCACCTGGCTATGAAATTAGACTTTGCCG
Source organism: Nyctalus aviator (assembly GCA_036971965.1). Lineage (NCBI taxonomy): Eukaryota > Metazoa > Chordata > Mammalia > Chiroptera > Vespertilionidae > Nyctalus > Nyctalus aviator. Next base: position 5,881,316 of record CM072927.1, on the reverse strand, counting down.
CTTTGAACCACTGAGATTCAGGGGTCTGTCAACAGAATACAACCTAGCAATAGTGTGCATGCACACGAACACACACACAAAAGCTAGATCCAATGATTTTGTGTGAGAGTAGAAGAAAAGCAGACACAGAAGAGGTGACAATAGGAATTAAAAGAAGGAGGATTGTGACAGTCCTCCTTCTACTTGCTAGCTACTCCCCATCATGAGTCTGAACATCGCTAAGAAGCAAATGCTGCAATAACCCACTGTGCAGGCAGGGAAGAGGCAGGCCCTGACAGGTACAGTGACTTATCCAGGATCAAGAGGAGGTAAGATCTAGGGGTTGAGTCTGAATTTAGGTCTGTCTCCTCAAATCTGGGACCCTGGCAGCAGCCAGACCTTCTGGGGGCTGTGGAGAGGGTGTGTTGGTGTCACTGTGTTCACTGTTGGATATTCCATGGAGATATTCAATGGAGAAAGTGAGTGAGCAGTCAGCAGGCCACAGGACTAACTATATCTATTGTTAGGTGAGGGGATTCAGGGCAGGGAGCAATCCCAAGAAGTGATGTCACTTCCTAATAGAACTTGGAATCCATGTAACCAGGCACCCAACTGCCCAACTGCCACTCACTTGGCAAGAGACGGTTGACAGTTCAACATGTTCTCTTGCTGTGTTCCCAGTTATCAGGGCTCTGGTCCCCAGAGACCCTGCAGTGAGAGGTGTTCCAGACTCTGTAGACAGTTCAACACTCGTGCCCAACATCTATGGCCATTTTTAAGAAGATCCCCTCAGGTAAGAGAAGGTGGCCTGGGTCAGACCCATTCACACCAGGCCAGTCTGCTCTGGGTGCCATCCCTGTCCAGCCCACATCCCTTCCCCTTCATGTGATGGGAAGAGAGACATGAAAGGAGAATCCCAGGACAGGAACAGCTTTCAGGGCAGTGGATAACCTAGAGGTCCTGCTGTGTTTACACCCAAGGGCAGGGAAGGGCAGAACAGGTAATTGGAGTTGGGCTTCTGAGGGGGTCTTTTATCTGTGCCAATGGGAATCCTAGGCCCTCAGGCTGTCATGCCTTTTCCTCACCAGTGGAGGTCTAAGTAGATCACACTGTGTGTGTGTGTATGTGTGTGTGTGTGTGTGTGTGTCTGGATTGGAGGGTCACAGGAGTCACAGAACCAGCAAGACAGGGCTCTGAGGCTTTCCCTTGGTGACTGGGGACTGTCTTTACAGAGCTCCGCACAGGAGAACAGACCGGACCTGACAGATGGGGTCCGCAACTCGATGCCCCTGCAGGAGGCACAGGTGCCCCATACCTCCTCCAGCATGCAGGACGGCTGCAGAGTGAGTATAGGTGATCAGTTGCTCCATACCCCAGCACCCATGGGATTCAACAGGACCTGGGTTCCAGAAGGCACACTGCTTTACCCCTGAGAGTCCCCCTAACATCCAATTTCCAAAGGTCCCCATTTCCTCCAGGTCAGGAGCTGGGGCCACCCTTGGGCTGTAGGGACTGGTTATCACGGCAACCCATGTCTTCATTGCTGTGGGACCTGGACCTTATCCCCTCTGTTGCCATGTCAATGGTGCCACCCTGAATACAACACATGTCCTAATATCCCAGAAAAAGCCTCTGTGTTCTCATCTTACAGTGGGATGTTTTGTCAGAAATCACACAGGAGACACTGTTAATAAAGCATGAGCTGTCTGTCCTCTGCTAAGAAAGTGACCAAAGATACTAATTTGTTTTATATTCCTCACCTCCAATTCTACTTTTTCCTGCAAAGAACCTTTTCTCTTATCAATGTGAAAAATGTTCAAAGTTGTGAAAAAGTTTTGTGCATTTATTTGTCCTAATGTGTTGATAATTGTGGGCGAGCAAATCTCAATAGGTTGAGATAATTCTATTGAGAATGACAATTTTGCACCTTATTTTATGCATTACAAGCAAAAGTGCAGACTTATGTGTGTTACATGAAATCCATGGGTGATAGATTAAGGAGAGAGGAGAAAGCAAAGTGTGGGAACTTCTGTGATTGGATAAATGTAAAGTGATAGGCATGTACTTCTTCTTCATAGGTGTATGTAGGATAGTTTCAAGTCAACAGTGAACTGAATAACAAAGATCTTTGTTGACCTCTGCAGAACACAGAGTGGTGCCTATGCATGAGATGTCCCAAACAAGGAACATTCCTTTGATAATCCAAATATGTGTTATCAGAAATGCAAATAGGCAGTACATAGACTCTGTTAATGTAAAGATTGACGTTTATCAAGGAAAATGCCAGACTAGGACATGACTACCCATCTTGAGCTCCTTTTAGTTAGTGTTTTAATTTCAGATCATCCTAAATGGTTACTTAAGGTCTCTGAGTTTTCAAGGCCACCACACCGGAGTTCCCTGAGCTAGTCAGGTTAGCATGTAGCCCTTTTTATCCTTCACGCACCCTCCTTTTGTTCATAAATGAATACAAATTATGCATCGATGATCAGTGTTTGTGTTTTCTCTTGCTGAACAATGGACCATTGGGGATGAGGCAAGACCATAACCTTAAATGGCATTCAAGGTGGAATTTTATGATTATTCAAAATAAAAAAAGGCAGGTGTATGGGAGACCATGAGGTCCTATATGTCCTTGTTACAAAATATTCTGTATCGATTTTAAATTTTGAGCTATCATGAGCAGTGTCCTTTTGCTTCTTGCCTTAAGTTTTGGAATTATGCGTCTAGTATAACATTTACAACCAGGAACAAAAGCAATGGTATTAAAGCAGTAACACTGTTTAGGAATAGAAAGTGTCTAGTGCTGGACTGAGGGGAATAAGCAACCCAGCCAACCAAAAACCACTTTGCATGCATTATCTTAATTGTTTATTAAGTTACTTATATGTTTTCCTGCAGGAGGCACAGGTGCCCCATACCTCTTCCAGCAGGTCACTTGTACTTATGCTTCATCCACTGTCACTTGTACTTTGCTATGTTTGGCCAGATGAATTAAGACTCTACACTTTGGTTATGATAACTGATCATCAGAATATCATTGTCTAGTAGGTTGGAAAAATTAGGAGGTATCCAAATTCACGTTTTCATGTGTAGTAAGGAAGGGGCCTGGGGAGACAGATTTTGTTTCCATTAGCAAATCAGAAAGAGGATAATAACAATATAAAATCATTTGATGTACATTTAGTCAATAACAATTAGGAGCTAGAAGAACAGGGTTTGAGCAGCAGTAATTTGTGAGCATCTAGGCCTTGTTGACTTCTTGGGATAGCGGTCAGTTCCCATGGCCAGTTTATTCTCATCCTTGAAATGTCTTCAATCTCCATGGTAGATGGAAACCAGTGTCAGAGACAGATGTTCGTTGTGGTTAGGCCTCTGATGAAGTAAAGTCCTTTTAAACATGTTGGAGAGAGTCTATAATTAATGTATTTCAATAAACAAAACTCTCCTGATTGTAAGTTTTGGTCTATAAAGTTTTTGCTTCTTGGGAGTACTGTGAAATGAATGTCCCAAATGTATCAGTCCCTATAACCTTATTAGTGAGTCATTGATAGTAATGCAGAATGCATGCTTTTAGTTTTCCTTATGTTTGGAAAACAAAAAAGTTTTAAAAATCAGCAGTATTTTAAACAGTCATAACAACAATAATCATCTTCACTTCATTTAGTTCTGTACCAATTTTTGTTTATCCTGATTATTTGCCAGTATTTTCATGAATTCAGTTATTCCTTAGAATTCTACACTTCTTCATTCAGTTCAAAGATGTTACCTGCTTAGAAACCTGTTATTTAGAGTAAGTTCGAGTCTTTCTTGTGGATTTTTCTAAAGATGTAACATATTTGAAAATTCATCAGAGTAAAACAATAACTATGTATGAATGACAAAACAAAGTGGTTATAGTTTTGTTTGTAATGCTACTGCATAAATAAAAAAAAACAACTTTGCTTTTTGGTAAACTATTCCAAGGCAATAATTTTTGGAAAATAATCTTACCTTTTAACAGACAAACATGCTAATATTCGGTACTTTTGCAACACTCACCAGCCAATTAGGACTGGGTCTGCAAATTAACCCAACGAAATGGGGGTTAATTTGCATACACAGCCACTCTGGGCCTCTGAGTAGAGCAAAAATGGTGCCAGCAGCTAGGGAAAGAAGACCCATTCTGGCACGAATCTTTGTGCATCAGGCTTCTAGTAATTACTATAAAATGACAGAGAATAATATGGGGGAAAAAATAAGTATATGTATATATTTGGATTCAATACACAATTTCTATATAAAAAGATCAAATAACATGTAAGATTTTGAAACATTGTCCATGGCTTCTTGTATTGAGCATTGGGTATAATTCATAAACTTCCAATGTTTGCACCACAAATACCTGAAGTCCCACAGCTAGATGCTCTCACAGGGAACCATCCCTCTTGGCTAGCAGGGTGTGGCTGACACCAAGACCCCTGTTCCACTTGAGAGTTTCCTATTTGAACTTGAATCTTTCTACGTTCCTTCCTCGGACAGGTGGAAATCTTTAGAACTTCCATTTTAATAAAAAGATATGTACACAAACAGCACAATGATAACCACAAAGTGAATAACCGGCATTCCTTAAATTGATGGTGATGAACTTATTGTAATTACACTCTCACATTCAAGAAACACACCTTTCACAAAGCACACAACATTACATCAACAGCCCCAAATGCATTTTACAGACCTTCTGTAATAAAAAACCCAAAAGCAGGTGAACATAATTCTTGTCTAGCAAGCAATGTTTCAGTATTTCATGTTATTTCAAAATATCTAGATATTCAATAACTCTCATTAAATCTAAGTTAGAAAGAAATAGTTGAAATAAGCTAAAATGATTTATTTGTGCAGGTGCGTAAGGTATTTTTTTTTTCTATTGGGATAAGACATATCTTCCAAAGACAAATGGCCTAGACAAGAGGTCTTGGTGAACTCAGGTATTTCCACTTCAAAGGTTCTGGGACTTTGGTTGCATAAAGCCAATTATCTACAAGCCTCTGAAATGACTAGGGGAGGTTTGGGGAAGGTAAAAGGATTTGGTGGGCTTGCTTTGACATGTTTCTGGAGCCAAAACTCTGGCCCCTTGAAAACTTCATTTTAAAACAAGGATAGTCATCTTCAACACTTCAGGGACTGGGTTGCCACCCAACTGTTGGCAAGAGACTGAGAAAATCATTCACCATTTTTGGAATGATTCTATTTGGGTACATTTTTTCTAGTTTCCAGATAGTACACACCTCTGAGAGGCATAAAGGCCTTCAGGTATATGAAACCTCTGTCCATCTCCCTTGGGAATGGCAAGACAGGTCCTAGCTGTATGATAGTCTTAAAATTAATGATGCAAAACCTCTCTATTCCCCACTTTATATTGGGAACAGATAGGTGGTGCAACAAAAGAAGATTGGACTCCTCCCTGAGGGACTCAGGGTCAAGTTTTGCCATTGGATGGATATGTACCCCATAAGAGCACTCTCACCTCACTGTGGGCTGTTTCCCCATCTACAGAGAGACATAAGAGCAAGCCCATTATTAGAGGCATCTCTGCACGTGTTTGGGTTGTTTGGGGCCATTCTGAGTAGGGTGGGTATCCTGTGAAACCAACTCTCAGGCTCTGGTGGAAGATAATAATGAAAAAAAGATGACTAGCAAACGTTCGGTCAGTCTCAAGGTTAGTTTCCACCTGGAAGGCTCCTTTAAAATCATTAATTTCCCTTTTGGTTTAGTATCTGGTTCATTTAGTCTAAGTGTATATGTAACTCTTCTGGAAAAGGCATATGTCAGCATCACTGATTCATTAAAAACACAAAACCCACTCATTTACCAGGTGAATTGGGGAAGATTTGATAAGCATTCCATTGATATATAGTCCCATAACATTCCCTTGTTGCAAGGAAACAGGTTTTGATTTAAAAACAGACAATTGTAGGGAAGCAATTATTTGGGTGAGGTTAAGAACAAATAAAGTAGCCTCAGTATATACAGGAGATTTAGTGACTTCTCCCCCTCCCCTTTTTTTAAAATAGATTTTTATTGATTTCAGCAAGAAAGGGAGAGGCACAGAGAGATAGAAACATCAATGATGAGAGACAATCTTCAATTGGCTGCCTCCTGCACACCCCCTACTGGAGATACAGCCTGCAACCTGGGCATGTGCTCTTGACCAAAATCAAACCTGGAACCCTTCAATCCTCAGGCTGATGCTCTATCCCGTGAGACTAAATGGCTAGGTCAGTCAGTGGCTTCCCTTTTAATGATAATTTAAAATTCTCCCAAACTATCAGTGAGAAGGGGAAACACATTGGAGCCACACTATACTTTTTTTGTTTTGTTTACTTTGTCTAAATGCTATTTCATTTCCTATAATTCTTAAAGTGAGCAGACTTCTCCACAGCAGTTTTCTGACAACCTTATTCAGTAATTCTGTTGCTGTGCTCCCAGAAACCTGGAGTAAATTAATCGGCATAGGTTAGAATAGCCAGGACTACATGTTGCAACAGTGAAATTTCTTAGTGAACCAAACAAGGCCACAGAGAGAATGGAGAAGGATTGCTGTTTCCTCTGTGGCTGAGAACAGCTTTCCTCCAAAGGGAGTTGGTAGTATTCCTTTTCTCATTTTCCCTTAAGTCAGTGGGGAGGGGTAGTGGAGGAGTCAGAAGGGGAAGGAAGAAGGAAAGGAAAAGAACACTTCTGGACAGGGAAGCTCAGGGGACAAAGGATGTAGTGGGCATGCTATAGAAGTGGGAGATGGCGTGTTAGCATATATTAACTTCAGGAGATAATCACCGAAATTTCTCTTTTTAAAGAGCATTTATCTGGGATTCTTCTTAGAATTTTCTAATTTCCAAATCGAGATATGTGTCCAAATTCATTCAATCAGTTTAATTCTCAGGCCAGCGTTTTTCTAGTTCTATTCCCCCCTCCCACCCACTCCCACCCCCGCCCCGGGAAAACTTAATGTAAGCACCAGAGACAATTGTATGTTGATCATTTTTCAGTTGATATTTTCTAGATAAATCTTCCTATTTGTATAAAGCATTTGCAAGTCAAGGCTTTCTATCAGGGATATTAATGAGGGTTAGAGCCTGGGAGTTCCATGGAGGCACAACTTCCCATGTTAAGTAGAGGTGTGTTTGCTGCTGCTGTTTTTATTGTTGTTTGGTGTCTGCAGAGTCTCAGCACATCTTCGAGGATATGATGTAGTGGGTTGAAGTGTGTTGCTTTATAGATTGAGCTGCATGATGCTCACTCCCCTAGAGTCTCATCCAACCCTCTTATGTGCCTCGGTTTCTCTCCCTGCTGTGTAAAATCACCAGAAGGGCTTCCAGTGCAGGTGGACCAAACCTGCTTAGTCCTCCCTGTGAAGAGCCAATTAGTTTGGACACAGTTGTTTGGGAATTTCCCTATGTGGCTTGGGAGTGTCATGAGGAAGGACCTCCGACATATTCGCAAAGATCCTCAGTTGTCCAAGAACAGCTGAGATTCCTGCGGGAAGGATGATGGGCCCCTTTATCTTCATAGGTGAACCAGAGCAGCTCTCATTTATACATCCAAGGTGTTTTCCCCAGTCTCTCAAAAGGCAATTCCAACAGAAAAGCAAGAACCAGGCTCATTTTTTTTCTCCTGTCTCTCCTTAGCCTGAGATCTGTCAGGCATTTATTTAAGCCATATTTTTGAATACTCTTAGTTCCACCAAGAATATTCAAAAATATGGCTTAAATAAAGTCAGCAGCACAAGCAAGAGCAGGTCCTGGATCCAAGAGACAACTCACACAAGCTCACCTGATGGACAGGGAACTGGCGGGTCAATGGGCCGTCTGCTGCATCCCAGCACCAGGTGTAGGTGTGCAGGTTTGTCCTGGGTGAGCTTTTCTGGGATCCTGCTGTATTGTGCCAAGTAAATGTCAATATAAGAAGCAGTCAAAATTGTGAACAATTGTTGGGATTTTATCTGAGCCAAACTATCAATTGTCTTAAAGCAAAATCTCAATGGATTGAAATAATGCTCTTGAAAATGGCAGCTTTCACCTTATTTTAGATATTACAATCCAAAGTGGAGATGTATGTGGGTTGCATGAAATCCATTGGTGATAGATTGTATAAAAAGTAAAATGATGAACACATAATTCTTTCCCATATGTGGATAAAAGATAGAAAAGCCAACAATGAACTCAACAATAATGAGGGGATTTGTGATCTCCACAGAGAGTCCAGAAGAAGGAAAATTCCCTTGATATTCCAAACCTATGTTCTTATACATTGCAAAAGACAATAGGCAGGTTCAGTGAAGGTAGAGAATCATCTTTTTTTTTTTTTTTTTTTTTTTTTTTTTAGAGAAGATTCCAGCCCAGGACAGGGCGACCCACCTTAAACTACTTTTAGTTAAAAAGTTTTAATTTTAGGACACCCAGTGGAATAACTTTAGGTCTCTGAGTTTAAAAGACCACCACCCAGGCCTTTCGTGACCTAATCACAGTTTAGCGAGTGGCTACTTTTTGTGTCTACACACTCGATCACCTATGCCCCACCTCTTGTCACCAATCATGTCTCTCCTCTGTCCCACCACAGGAGGACAAAGCATCAACCCTGAGTAGGAAAAGGACCCGTAGGGTGCCACCAGCTGTAGATTCCGCACGAACTGTGGGGCTGGCCAGCACATCCACTGTGCTCAAAACAAAGGTAGCCCAGAATCTATTAGCCACCTGGGCGGTAGACTGCTCCAGCCCCAGCTGTGTGCCCAGGTGGTGCAGTGTCACTTTAAAGAAGCTAGTGGTCTTCAAGGAGCTGGAGAAGGACCTAGTCTTTGTGGTGATTTCCGTGAAGATGCAGGACTCCAAGGGCATCCTGAGGTCCAAAGAGATTATGCTGCCTCCCAGTGAACCAGTGGAGACTGACCTGGCGCTGACCTTCTCCCTGCAGTACTCCCACTTCCGCAAGGGAGAAGGCAACAAGCTCCACATCATGCTGGAGCAGAGGAAGCGCTATAAGAACAGGATCGTCCTGGGCTACAAGACACTGGCCACGGGCGCCATCCGCATGGCTGACGTCATGAGGAGAAACTCCAAGTGCGGCCACATGCTGAGCCTCTACAGCACCGCCAAGGAGCCCTCCACCAAGATGGCTGAAGTCTGGATCTCCTCCCTGTCCAGTCAGCCCATCAAACATGAGGAAAGTGCCATGCGGGCCAGGCCGAAGGCCAAGTCCTCAGGTAACTACACTCAGAGCCCCTTGTCTGAGCTGGAGGCCAGATGCAGTAGAAAGCATAGACAGGACCTGCACAAGGATGGCTTTGGGAAGAGGAAGCTAAAGAAGCAGCGGCGGTCCATAGGAAGAATGGACTTGAAGCGAAAAGTCCTGGCGCTGTGTCACAGGTCCAAAGTGTCAGAGAGGGACCGTGGGTCTGACATGGAGGATGATGAGAGCGTCCTCAGCGTCCCTAGGCCCAAGCTCAGGCCATACTTTGAAGACATGTCAGACTCCAGCTCGCAGTCGGAGATGCGGGGCAGCCATAATGACAGAAGCCAAACGGAGCCTCTGAGTCTGGCCCACGTGCCAGAGAATGCATGGGCCATGGGAGGCAAGCAGCCAAGTGAGAGTGACGATGAATTTGAGGCCTACAGCACACCCACCAGCCAGGTGGAGAAGATCCGGATGACCTCCCTGTCCAGGCCACCCATTGACCACGAGGACGGCACCAGGCAAACCAGTGCCAAGGCTGAGTCCTCAGCCAGCTCCTCTGAATGCAAGTGTGAGACCTGCTTCTCAAAGCTGGAGGGCAGCTCCAATGATTCCCACAGGCAGGAACAGGAGGAGGATGACTTCAAGGAAGAGAATCTGGAAGCCACAGGGAGGACCTTGACCATGCAACAGAACTACCGCGAGAAAGTCCTGTTATGGCTGCACACAGTCCAAGTGTGGGAGGAGGCCCTGGACCCTGAGCAGGATCCTGGGGAGCAAGCGGAAGAGGACCTGGACCTCCTGTATGACATGCTGGAGAACCCCAGTGACAGTGGCCCAGACACTGAGGACGATGACGGTATCCTCAGCACCCCCACACCTCAGCTCAGGCCATACTTCCAAGGCCTGTCTAGTGACTCGGACATGAAGGACAATCACAGTATCCTCAGCAGCCCCAATCCCAAGCTCAGGCCATGCATCGAGGGCCTGCCAGGCTCCAGCTTGCAGATGGAGATGTGGAGCTCCCACAGCGCCACAATCCGAAGGGAGTCTCTGAGTCTGGCCCAGGTGCGTGAGAACACGTGCACCCCGGGAGGCAAGCAGCCAAGCCAGAGCGACTCAAAATTGGTGGCCTACAGTACATGCACCACTAAGGTGGACAACATGCAGATGGCCTCCCTGTCCAGCCGGCCCATCGATCATGAGGCCAGGGCCAGGCAGGCCAACACCACGGCCCAGATCTCACCTAACGACTCTGCAGGCCCGTCTGACAGCTTCTTTCAGCAGGCGGCCAGCAACAGTGCGACCCACAGGCAGTCCCAGGAGGACAACTTTGAGGAAGGGAACCTGATAGTAAGAAGGAGGTGCACCACCTTGCAACAGAGTTACCACCAGGAAGCCGTGGCATCTGTGCTCATGGCCCAAGTGTCGGAGAAGGTCGTGTCCTCAGAACAGACCCTTGTGAGGTACGTCCCCAAAGTGGAGAAGGCCCTGGTCCGTCGCCATGATATCGTGGAGAGCTCAAGCGAGAGTAGCCTAGACTCGGAGGACTGTATCAGCGTCCCCAGCACACCAAAGCCCAAGCTCAGGCGATACTTTGACAGCACGTCAAATGATAGTGACTCTGACTCAGTGGCCCACAGAATTTGCTCCCCTAGGGTGAGCCGGGAGGACAGCCGGGAGGCAGCATCCTCTGTCAGGGGTTGGTTCGCCAGGAAGCTGCCATCCATAGTGCGCTTCACCAAGTCTCTAGTCATCCCCTCCAGCAGGTCCAAGAGGAAGCAGGCTGGCCGCCAGAGCTGCAACACATCCCAGAATGAGTGGTTCAACAGACCGGATGACGAGGACCCAGAACCACAGAGCCAGCGGCAGATCCCCAGCAAGCCCGTGCATGACCAGCTAAAGGTCATCCTCATTTCCCCTGACAAGCTGCCTGAGAACATCATTCTGGTCAACACCTCAGACTGGCAGGGCCAGTTACTTTCAGACATCCTGCAGGGGCACACGCTGCCCGTGGTGTGCACTTGCTCCACAGATGACATCCAGGAGGCCTTCGGCATCATCGTGTCCTGGATGCAGAGTTACTGCGACTGCACTTCCCAGGCCCCGACGCCTGTGAAGATCGCGGTGGCAGGGGCACAGCCCTACTTCAACGCTGTGCTGCGGGTCTTCGTGGAGCTGCTGTCCCACCAGCCACCCGAGTGGCTGGACTACCTGCGCTTCCTGGTCATCCCACTGGGTTCCCACCCCTTGGCCAGCTACCTGGGCTCCATGGATTGCCGCTACGACAACTTCTTCCACGACCTGTACTGGTGGGACATGTTCAACAACCTGGAGTCTCTGAACATCCTGCAGGACACACAGGACGTTGTGTCAAGAATCACAGAGTACGTCACTGGGGCCAACTGTGTCTACCTGCTGCCCATCGCAGAGGCCGTGCTCATGTCTAAGCAGCAGCGTCCCGATGAGACGTCCTCAAAGAAGTCCATCCCCTTTGTGGGGGCAGTGAAGGTTGGAAGAGCGGACCCATCTTCAGCCATGTCAGCAGACTCAGATGATGCGGGCCCTTCCTGCTCCAGCGAGCTTCTGTCCCCTGCCAGCATGGCCTCATCCAACACACTTTCCCCCCCATCAATGAGTGGGGGCCTGTCCTGCCCCAGCCAGAGTGTCCATGCAGACATGATGGAGCTGCGGGTGGATTACTGGACGGCAGCCCAGCCAATAGACACAAAGAGAGTTGTGGAGAAGAAAGACGCGCTTGCCGCCAAAAGCACACTCAAGTGCTTCTTCCAGTCTGTCCAGGTCAGCAGGCTGCCCAGCGGTGGTCAGGCCACAGCAACAACCACCATGTCCATGACAGTGGTCACCAAGCAGAAGACAAAGAAGGGGCCCAAGAAAGCCAAGGACGAGGAAGTGGAGTGTACAAGCCAGTGCATCCATGGCATCCATCGCCTGGCTTGCAAGGCCAAGCACCAGCAGGACATGCTGCCGGTTATCATCGATGATGTGGAGTGGAACGACGTGACAACCCTCCAACTGGCAGCCCAGTGGTCCTCCCAGGTCAAGCACTTCCCCATCTGCATCTTCGGACACTCCCGTTCCACCTTCTAGCCCGCCCCCTCTCCCTGCCCTTCACCCTGCCTTGGACTTGCCAGAAGCTGCTTTTCTGCGAACAGTTCAGTTTAGAAGAGACACAGACCCTGGAAACACAAAGAGAAACCATTTGGGGTTTCAAATGCACTCACAGCCTGGAACCTAAGGGGCTTGCCCCTCACTTGGAGCTCCTCACGACTCTATTCAATAACCAGGACGCTCTGGCGGGTGGGAGTCAAGAGGGCAGTGTTGATCTGGAGAATCATGGGAGATGTGTTTTGGCCTCAGGATGCCCAACATTCCCAGCGAGAAGATTCTGGCCTTGAAGTCCTGCCCTTCCTAGAAGCCAGGACTCTGCTTCCCTGGGAGCCAGCACCAGCCTGTATCCAGCCTCAGAGCCAGGGGCAAGAGGTTAAGGGCTGGTCTCTGATTGGGAGCGTCTGAGCAGAACATGGAGGCCAGTCAGCCCAACCTTAGGAGCCAGCTGCCAACCAGACAACTGGCCCCAGTACTATATACTTTGGGTTCCCAATGAAGCTCAGCCTCACAAGGAGACAAAAACAAAACAAACAAACAAAAAAAAACCTGTATGGTGCACATTTCCTGGCATACTGGCGAGACAAAATGGTCGAATTTCTGAGCAAGGAACCCACCGTCGTTCCTGTCTGTTACTATGAAACATCTGCTACCACCCAACAGCAGTGGGACCAATTATTTACCAGGTGAGGCCCTCCCCTGCAGAGCACATGGTCACCAGGCCACCTGTTGGCTGTTTGCCTACAGGTCACTGCATTCTCTGAGTGTCTGTTGCTCTGCACCCTCAGTGAACCCGGGAGCCAGCTCATAGGGTTATTGCTGGGAATGGCTGGGGTCCTCCAGGTAAGTGTCCTATGGCTGCCTAGACAGGGGAGAGGTCTGCTGGAGGGACTGTGATTTAGCCAGTTGGTCATTTTCTCTTCCAGTTGAGGAAGCCTCTGCCAAATTTGTGATTCTCTTTGGGGCCTTGGGCTGAGCTCTTTTCTCATTTCCTAAAGAGATCGGAGATCCCATTAATGGTCCATATCCGAGGTGAATCCTGATCAGAATGGCCAGGGGTGAGGAGTGTGGCCCTAGGGTCACCCAGGTATCTGAGATGGGGCTGGTTTGGGCTCATTCTCTCAGCAGATATATTAGAAGCCCTGCCAGGTACAGACAGGTCTCTAGGCACTGACCATAATCCAGTGCACAGAGCAGACCCCCAGCCTGCACTGCAGAGCTTCCTTGTAATTGGGAGTGATTCAGTCACATTCGGTTGCAAGGCTCTTAGTGTCCACAGAACAGCTGATGTGACGTCCTCCTGGTCTCCTCTACCTATGGCTGCATCTTCCTGTACAGTGAAGAGGAAGGTGAACCTCTGTTCCAGCAGAAAACGTGAGTCAGTTTTGGGTCAGAGCCATGAGGGGAGTATGGGGCCTGTGAATTGAAGGTGCTGGCAGAACCCTGGATACCACACATGGTGGGATTTCTGCCAGAATGCAGAGGTCTGAGGGCTTCTCCTAGAAAAAAGGACAGGAGTCGGCTGTGCATATGGATATGGGTGGTGTGGGCGAGTAGTGGGAGAGTCAGACCCTCAGAAAATCTTTACCCTTTCGATCCTAATCCCAGCCCTCCCTGCACCCCTATCCTGAGACCTTGCTAACTGATCTGGTAGAACCTCCTTGATGGCGGCTTGGCGGGTGTACCCCATCCTATGGGAGTTTAGTTTCAGAGGGAGGTAAAGAAGCACACAGGACAGCTAGTGAATTATCCAGCATGTAGGTGCAGGAGCCAAAGTTTGAGGTGATAGGAAAGCCCTGGGCTTCATTGTTTCTCCATTGGTCGGTATTCCTGAAGCACCTACTCTGTGCCAATGAGTGACACGAGCAGGGTAGACAGCAGTCCTCTGAGTTTAATGGGAGGGAACAGGGACACTGAGAGACCATGTCAGGTTCCCCTGAACAAGGGGACAGGTGGTTCTCTCATTGATCCAGATCTGCCAAGTAGGATTGCTTTCTACCAGCCCCTTCTGGGTGACCAGGCACATGTCATCCAGGACTGCCAGAATGAAGGTGGACAAGGAGTAGGTCTGGCTTCTGGATGGGGAGGAGCAGGAGGCAAAGGACCTCTGGGAGGAAAGGGCACACCTCATATTCTGCTTCCCACATATCTCTCTCCCCAGGGCCATCTCCTGTCTCCTGGGCATCTGGCTGGACCAGCACCTCCAGAATTCCCCAGCCTGATGATGCTGTTGGCCTCCATAGAGCTCAACTTTCCAGACCCTGACCTGCCAAACCAGGCCCAGTGCCTCCAGTCAAGGCTGGAGCACCTGAGCCCACTGAGGCTGAGACAGGAGGAGGAAGAGGAGGCCTCTGGGGGCGGTGTGGGTGAGTGTGCCTTTGGAAGGCACACAGAAGGTAGTGAGGGTGGTAACATGTCCTCTTCTTGGATCTGCAGAACCAGCTCCAGAGCAACATCAGGAAAACCCTCCAGAGGCAACGCCACCCTAGAGGCCACACCAGAGCCAGAGCCGGATCCAGGCCCAGCTTTCACTGAACTTCAAGAGGCAGAAGAAACACCTGCAGCATTTCAGCAACTCTGCCAGCTTCTGCAAGGCCTGTGGTGACAGATTCTGGGCCACAGCACGTGTCAGCTGCAATGGCAGAGAGGGCACCCCCAACCTCATTTAGATACATTGTTAAATGTTTTTTATTGATCTTATATATCCTTACAATGTTACTGAAATTTTATGATATTTAGTAAGATAGAGTGTATTGTAGAGAAAATTTACTGAATTCTCCTAAACATACCCGTAATTTAGTTTCTATAAAATTTAACCCTATAAACCCTCAGAACTTTGAGCAAGTCTTTTTTTCTGGACCCTGAGCCACGCAAGGAGAACTATCCTTAACTTCTCCACCTGTTCATCCTTGAGCCAGGACTCTGTTTCTCAGGGAGCTGTCTCCCCCTGTGCCCAGACTCAGAGCTGGGTGGCCAGAGAACAAGGACTGGCCTCCCTGAGCATCATCCTGAGCCCAACATGTAGGTCAGACATCCCAGCCCTGGGCCTTCATGTTGACCCCAACACCACTCCCTTGGGCTTCCAAATACACTTGACCCTTGCAAGGCAGAAATCAAATAAAAGATGTACAGTGCAGGCTGCCCAGGAACAGTGGGCAAACTGATCAAATACTTGGTGCCCAGCTTCCTCGGCAGCATCCCACCTTGGTCCTGACCCACCTTCCTGTGTTCATACAGAACATTTGCTACCAAACAACGTGGGTGGGACCAACCATGTACTAGATGAGCCCTGCCCCTCCGGAGCACAGTGGTCACTCCGCCACCTGCTCGCTGGGAGTCTTCAGGTCACTGCATCTCTCTGAGTGTTTGTTTCTCTGACCATGGGGAATACGGAGGCCCAGCCTCATAGGTTATTGTAGGGAATTGGGGTGGGGGGTGTTCCCCTGGGAAAAAGGCCCTGTCAAAATTGGACACTGGAGAGGTGTGCTGGAGGGGCTGTGGTTGTCCTAATTGGCCATTTTGTCTTCTTCTTAAAGAAGCTTCTGCCTTATTTGTGATTCCCCTCAGGCCGTAGGCTAAGCTATTTTCTCTTGGGATAAAAACACTGGAGATTCCATTAGGGGTCCCTGTCCTGGGTGAAGCCAGATTAGAAATCCCAGGGGTGAGCAGGGGTCCCCCGTGTCATCTAGCTATCTGAGATGGGGCTGGTTTGGGTCATTCAGTCAGGAAATTCCCTGCCCCCGGGACTGCACCCAAGAGCTTCCTTCTAGTCAGGAGTGATTCAGTCACACGAGGCTGCTCAGGCAGGTAGTGTCCACAGGACAGTCAATGTGACTTCTTTCTCCAAGTATTGCTGCATTTTCTCATATTTTGAAGCAGAAAGTGGATCTCTGGAGCAGCAGAAAGAGTGAGTGGGCTTTGGATCAGAGCCTTAAGGGGAGGATGGGGACTGTGACTTGGAGGTGCTGGTAACACTCTGGGTCCCATGCCTTGTGGGATTTCTGCAAGAGGACAGGGCACACCTCACAGAGGTCTGAGAGCTTCTTCTGGAAAAAATGGAAGGAGGCAGAGAGCTGTGCATGTGGATTGGGTGGTGTGGGTGAGTGGGGAGAGGATGGGATTGGGGCTGCCCTTAAGATGAGCTCCCAGAGGCTGGGGTTAGGCAGGAGCACAGCGTCGCGCAGGTCAGTGCCCGTGGCCTGCAGAGTGGAGGGCTCCTGGGGTGGAGGCTTGAACTGGGACTTCAGTGATGGAGATGGGAGGTTCCCTTCCTTGGAAGGCACACAAAAGGCAGTCATGGTATAACATTTTCTCTTCCTGGATCTACAGAAGCAGCTCCTGAGCAAGATCAAGAAACGCCTGAAGAGGAGATGCCAATTCTGTGTCCTCTCCAGAGCCAGTGCAGGCTCCAGGCACAGCTGTCCTTGAAAATCCAGATGTGGAACCACCTGCAGCATTTGAGCAACTCACCTCAGCTCCTATGAGGCCTGTGGTCCTAGATCCTGGGCTACAACTGCCATGGCAGAGATGGCTCTATCCTTTCCTTTATACGAAGTTTTAAATTATGTGTATTTATCATATATATGTTTATAATACTGTATTTTTTCTTATACTATTCAGTAACATACAGTCTATTTTAAAGAAAATATAATGAAATACTCAAACATAAATTTAATTTAGATTCTATAAAATGTAACTCTACAATTCTTCAGAGCCTTGAGCAAGTCCTGTTTGAGGAGCACTGCAGCCTGGCCATCGCTGCTCACTCATTGGTCCAATGAATGAGTTGACGGGGTTTCTAGAACAAGGGGGCGGGGCCAGGTGGAGAACTGAAGGCCGTCAAGTTGATGAGGGTGCAGGGCCAGGTGAACAGTTGAAGGCAGTAATGTCAACAAGGGGGAGGGGCCAGGTGAAGAGCACGAAATTGTGACCTAAGCAGGAGAAAGGCTTGTCTCCAAGGACACGAGGGGTGTGGGGAGGAATGCCTGCTGCTGGTAGTCAGGCCAGCTGCCAGGCAGCAGTGACCTAAACAAGGGGACTGGGGTTTCGGGAGGCTCGCTTGATGATCAGCCAGAAGAGGCCAAGCCAAGAATGGATTGGGGCCAGAGGCAACACCCGGAAGTGGTCCAGTGGATAAGGCCATGGGGCCCTGTGATGAGGATGGGCGTCCCCAGTGGGAACAAAAGCCCCTTCTTCCTGTGGTCCAGCCTGGATGCCAGCAAGAAGGTCTCTTGTCCTCAAGGCAGGGCTTTTCCCGTGAATGGGGCAGAAAGCTGGCCCTCAGGGCCCAGCAACCAGTAAGTACCCTGTTTCCCCCAAAATAAGACATCCTCCGAAAATAGGACCTTCTTACAGGTTTCCTTCTGAGTGAAATATAAGTGATCCCCCAAAAGTAAGGCTAAACATGAAAGTTTTGGTCCACTGACTCTGAAAGAAATGGAGTCACAAGAAATTCAGGAATTGGATTGTTATGATGATGTTCCAGAAGATGTTGTTGAACTGATTGTCACTGAATAAATGAGTAAATTCTTGATACTGTAGGATTCTCAGTTTGTCTGGTTTGTGTTGACAACTACCCTACTACCCTAACATATACAGGTAAAAAATTTTCTTTATTTTAACAATAAATGTGTACCATATTCTTCATGGAAAAATAAGACAACCCCTGAAAATAAGACCTGTATATTTGGAAGTAAAAATTAATATAAGACGATGTCTTATTTTCGGGGAAACAGGGTACCTCAGGAGGGGCTGGTCAGTGCCCCCAGAGTGTGTGAAGCAGGGCAGCCCGGACAGTTGTGCTGGCTCATTGGTCCAATGCATGAGGGGGCGGCGTTTCTGGAACAAGGGGGGGCCAGGCCCAGAGCTGAAGGTGGTCAAATCAATGAAGGGGTGGGGCCAGGTGAACAGCTGAAGGCAGTCATGTCATAAAGGGGGCGGGGCCAGATGAAGAGCAGGCAATTGTGACCTAAGGTGGAGAAAGGCTGTTCTCCAGGGACCCGAGGGGGGTGGGGAGGAAGGCCGGCTGCTGGTAGTCAGGCCAGCTGCCAGGCAGTAGTGACTTAAGCAAGGGGGCTGGGGTTTTGGGGGGCTGGCTCGATGATCAGCCAGAAGAGGCCAAGCCAAGAATGGTTTGGGGCCAGAGGCAAAACCCGGAAGTGGTCCAGTGAATCGGGTCCTGTGAACGAGGATTGGGGTCCCCAGTGGGCACAAAAGCCCCATCTTCCCGTGGTCCAGACTCTGAAAGAAATGGAGTTACAAGAAATTCACCAGGAAATTCAGGAATTGGATTGTTATGATGATGTTCCAGAAGATGTTGTTGACCTGATTGTCACTGAATAAATGAGTAAATTCTTGACACTGTAGGATTCTCACTTTGTCTGGTTTGTGTTGACAACTACCCTACTACCCTAACATATACAGGTAAAAATTTTTATTTTCATTTAACAATAAATGTGTACCGTATTCTTCGTCATGGAAAAATAAGACAACCCCTGAAAATAAGACCTAGCGCATCTTTGGGAGCAAAAATTAATATAAGACGATGTCTTATTTTTGGGAAACAGGGCACCTCAGGAGGGGCGGGTCAGTGTCCCCAGAGTGGAAAGTGATTTTCGGGGACTTGACACAGCTCTCTCCCCAAAGTCAAACCCATAGACAGGGCTGTGGGGGTCGCAGGACACTCCATTGTGAGATGCCCCATGGTTGGGGCAGTGGGGGCCTCTGAGGCTCAGGGAGGCCCACGGCTGTCCAAAAGGGGGGGCTGGTCTCCCCATGGTTGGCGACCTGGGCCTTGGGTGGGAGGCAACCTGTGAGCAGAAGGCCATCTGCAATTGGGGCTTTTAGGTACTGAACAACACTTCCAGAGATGGGGCTTTAGACCCCCAGATATGAGGAGCAGGGCAGCCTGGCCAGTGCTGCTCGCTCATTGGTCCAATGCACTAGGGGGCGGGGTTTCTGGAACAAGGGGGCGGGGCCAGGCACAGAGCTGAAGGTGGTCAAGTCATAAAGGGGGTGGGGCCAGATGAAGAGCAGGCAATTGTGACCCAAGCAGGAGAAAAGCTGGTCATCAGTAACAGGAGGGGGGAGGAAGGGGAAGTCCTGCTGCTGGTAGTCAGGCCAGCTGCCAGGCAGCAGCGACCTAAACAAGGGGGCTGGGGTTTTGGGGGGTTCGCTCGATGATCAGCCAGAAGAGGCCAAGCCAAGAATAGATTGGGGCCACAGGCAACACCAGGAAGTGTTCCCAGTGGATAAGGCCATGGGGCCCTGTGAATGAGGATGGGGATCCCCAGTGGGCGCAAGGTCCCTTCTCCTCAAGGAAGGGCTTTCCCCGAGAATGGGGCAGAAAGCTGGCCCTCAGGGCCCAGCGATCAGTAAGTACCTCTGGAGGGGTGAATGACCACTATTGGACATTTTTATGCTGATTTTACTATTTTTTATTTTATTTCCATTTTTTACATCTTTTATTTTATTTTCATTTTTTACTTCTTTTAAGAAACGAATTTTTTTCTTTTTTTCCTTACTTTATTTTACCTTTTCAATTATTACATCTTTCAATTCAATCATCACTATTACTACTGCTATTTTGCATTTTTTGCTCCCTTTTTCTTCTTTTTTTTCTATAGTACCATTTTATTTTCTCTTTATTTTACATTGGGATTAGTCTTCATTCTATTTTAATCTCTACTATAGCATCGTTCAACCTTATCTCAACTCGACCTTTACACCATCACTCTCTTACTAACCTTTACCTTTTTTGTCTCCTGTTTATCCTAACCCTTTCTGGCTTTAGTTTTTCCCCTATTCTTTCTGTATACCCCCTGCTAAAGCTCTCACCATACTTATAGACCTAATTTCCAACCCCCTGATCCAAGTGTATAAATACCACTCTCTTCACTATATTAATTAGTTAAAAAAAAACAACTGTTCTCCTCTCTATCCTTTTGTCATTGTTTGCGTGAATGTTGATTATAGTGAATTTTTATGCTTTTTAGTGAAATTGTTATGCTTATTCTTGTGCTGTTATTGTGCTTTGTATTTGTGCTTTGTATTGTGCTTTGTATTTTTTTTAAATCCTTTGTTTTTGTTTGTTTTTTACTTCTGTACATCATAGCCTTACTTAATAATAGTGGATATTGTAGTTTGTATTAATCTCCAAGTATTGTTGCTGGCATTGGCTGGGATTAGTGGTTGTTCTATGGGAATTGTCTCCATATATATATATATATATATATATATATATATATATATAGTTTGTTTGCCCTTTCTCTCTTAGTCTGCTTCTTGTCTCCCTCTCTCTCTCTCTCTCTCTCTCTCTCTCTCTCTTTCTCTCTCTCTCTCTCTCTCTCTCTCTCTCTCTCTCTCTCTCTCTTTCTTTTCTCCCTGTCTTCCAATGTCATTTCATCATTACTGTTTTTTCTTCTTTTTCTCTCTTTATTTATCCCTCTTTTTTTATTTTATTTTTTATTTTATTTTTACTTTTCTTCCTTCTCTCCTATCCCCTAATTTGCCTTTCTCTAGTGGTCACCTTTATTAGAGGTTATTTAATATCGCAAATACATTCCTGTTAAGTGCCTTTTGTGTTGTACCTGGTAGTGTTGTATTTTGTGCCTCTAAATCAACGCAGGAGAAGGAACACCACATAATCAGACATCCTGAAAAGAGAGACCATGGGGAGACAAAGAAATAGCCTGCACATGAAAGAAAAGCAGGCATCACCAGAAAAGGAAGTAAATGAGTTAGAGGCAAGCAACCTACTAGAGAAAGAATTCAGAGTAATGATTATAGGATGGCTAAAAAGAATGGAAGAGAAATTTAATGATATGAATAAGAAACAAGAGGAAATGAAGAAGAACCAAGAAGTAATGAAGAATGACATCGCTACTATGAAGAACTCAATAGAAAGCATCAAGGGTAGACTAAAAGAAGCAGAAGACCGCATCAGTGAGCTAGACGACAAGATGGGGAAAAAATACCCAATTAGAGCAGCTTCTGGGAAAAAAAACAAAACAAAACAAAAAAAAAAACCTTAAAAAGCAGGAGGAGAGCCTAAGGGAACTTTGGGACAATGCAAAACAAAACAATATTAGAATAATAGGAGTTCCAGAAGGAAAGGAAACTGAGGAAGACATGGAAAAAGTATTTCAAGAAATAATGACAGAAAACTTTCCTGAGATAGAGATGAAAAAACCTACACCAATCTAAGATGCTCGCAGAGTCCCAAGCAAAATGAATCCCAGAAGACCGACGCCAAAGCACATTATAATTAAATTGGCAAACACCAACGACAAAGTAAGAATCTTAAAAGCAGCCAGAGAGAGACAGAAATTTACATATAAAGGAACCCCAATCAGACTAGCAACTGACTTCTCAACAGAAACTCATCAGGCCAGAAGGGAATGGGATGAAATATACAAAGTTCATGCAAAGGAAGGGTCTAAATCCAAGAAAACTGTACCCAGCAAGGCTATCAATCAAAATTGAGGGTGTAATCAGGAGCTTCACAGACAAAAAAAAAAGACTAAAGGAATTTATCTCCACCAAACCAGCAATGCAAGAAATGCTAAAGGGTCTACTGTAAAAATAAAGAAAGAGGAAGCGAAGAAGGAACACAGGGGTATAGAATAAAAATGGCATCAAATGAGTACCTTTCAATAATATCTTTAAATGTAAATGGATTAAATGCTCCAATCAAAAGACATAGGGTAACGGATTGGATAAGAAAACAAGACCCATATATCTGTTGTCTACAAGAAATCCACTTCAGAAAAAAAGACGCACACAGACTGAGGGTGAAGGGATGGGAAAAGGTTTTCCAGGCGAATGGAAATGAAAAAAAAAAAAAAGCTGGGGTAGCAATACTTATATCTGACAAGTTAGATCTCAGAGTGAAGGATGTAACAAGAGATAATGAAGGCCACTTCATAATACTAAAGGGAGCAATCCAACAAGAAGAAATAGCCCTGGTAAATATATATGCACCCAATATGGGAGCACCCAAATACATAAAGAAAAGAAAAAACCTACTGGAAGACATTAAGGGAGAGATTAATAGCAATAAAACCATAGTAGGAGATTTTAATACCCCACTGTCACCCTTAGACAAATCATCTAAACAAAAAATCATCAAAGAAATATCAAATCCTAAATGACTCACTAGACCAGATGGAACTAATCGACATCTTCAGAACATTTCACCCCAAAGCCACAGAATATACATTCTTCTCAAGTGCACATGGGACATTCTCAAAGATAGACCACATTTTGGGACATAGGCAAAGTCTCTTCAAGTTCAAGAAGATAGAAATCATATCAAGCATCTTCTCAGATCATAGTGGCATAAAACTGGAAATTAACTACAATAAAAATAACTCTAAGATATCAAACACATGGAGACTAAACAGCATGTTATTAAATAAGGATTGGGTTACCAGAGAAATCAAGGAAGAAATTAAAAAACATCCTGGAAACAAATGACAATGAAAACACAACAATCCAAAATCTATGGGACACAGCAAAAGCAGTTTTGAGAGGGAAGTTCATATCCCTACAAGCCTATTGCAAAAAACAAGAAAAAATGATAACAAATTATCTGCTTCTGGCAGGGGGCTGTGGGAGCTGATCTGGTGGTAGGACACCATAAGGGTGGGTGCCGCTGAGACCCCAAAATATAACAAGAAGCAAATGAAGATGGGGATCCCGGAGCCCAGGGGGAGGGCTGGCGGGGGGTTTCGGGCTTCCTCGCCAGGGGTGGCAATGCATCAAAGCCAACAAACACATAGAAGCATGTGGCTGCTCCGCGGAGAACCCCCTCAAAGCCAAAAGGCACAATCCCGGGGAGCCTCGTGATGGAATGTTATTCAGCACTAAAAAGAAATCAGTGATCGAGCCATGAAAAGACACGGAGGAAGGAGGAAACTCAAATGTGTATTGCTCAGAGAAAGGAGCCAATCAGAGGAGGCTACATACTGCACAGCCCAATTCTCTGACATTCTAGAAAAGGCAAAGACGAGGAGGCAGTAAAAAGACCGGTGGTTCAGGGCTTGGTGGAGGGCAGGGGAGAATTGGTGGAAGACAGGTGATTTTCAGGCAGTGGAACTGCTCGATGATACTGCAATGCTGGATACATGTCAGTACCCATTGTCCAAACCCACAGAATGCACAACACCCAGACTGCACCTATAATGGGAACTATGGACTCTGGTCCACGTGGGTTCATCAGATGGAACAAACGCACCACTCTGGTGGGAGATGCTGACCGTGGGAATTTCCCCTACTATGTGTGGGTGGGAAATCTCTGTACCTTCACATTAATTTTACTGCAAATCTGAAACTGCTCTAAAACTTAAAGCCTATTAAAAGGAAAAAAAAAAACATGAAAAAGTTAACATTGAGATAAAACTTTCTACTGGAAGGCCAAGTCCTGGCTCCCTGTGCACCGCATCTCTGCTCCAGCTCAATAACCATCACCCAAAACTGTGTGTCTACCCCCTCTTGGCCAGGCCACGGACAGGGGCCAGGCGCCAGGCCCCTCCCCCAACAAGCCTTGCTCCCTTCTCATGACCCAGTTCCTTGGGGGATGAGCACCTGCACTCAGCACTGCTGAGGCAAGAACTGAATAGAACACTCAGTTGGGGAGAAAGTAAAGATGTAGAGAGTGCCTGAAAATAAAAAATACCCACCAGGGTCCAGCTGCAGGTTTCCAAGGGAAATTCTGGAGGCATTGAGGGGGTCAACTAAGCTCCCTGCAAGTTTCAGGTGAGGTGAGAACCAAGCACACTGTCTACAGATGATGGCATGTGCAGTGAGCCTAGAAATCCAATGTAAACAGCGGGGTTCCCCGGTTTCTGTGAAATCCTCTTTAAAAAAAAAAAAAAAAAAAAAAAAATATATATATATATATATATATATATATATATATATTATTGATATTTTTACAGAGAGGAAGAGAGAGGGATAGAAAGCTAGAAACATTGATGAGAGAGAAACATCAATCAGCTGCTTCTTGCACACTTCCTACTGGGATGTGCCTGCAACCAAGGTCCCTTGACCAGAATCGAACCTAGGACCTTTCAGTCTGCAGGCCAACACTCTATCCACTGAACCAAACCGGTTTTGGCTGCGAAATCCTCTTACTACATTTTTCTTGGCAAAAATAAGCAACTGTGCCTTTTTTTTTTTCTTTCAGTTGCAACAGAAAAAAATAGAAGAGGGTTTTCTAACCTTCTGATCAACAGACCTGAGCACACTGAAGAGCATGACCCTGGGAGCACAAGATAAGGAGAGAGACAGAGGCCAAGTGAGGTAGCCATGGAAGGCTGGCTGCTAAGGAATGTGTCACGAGCGCCAAGGAGGAGACGTGGACCTCAAGAACCAGGATCCAGGCCAAGAGCACAAGCTGGGGCTTCAGATAAAGTTTTCCCATTATCAGAAGACCTCCAGTTCCGTCCCAACTGGGCCTAGATCCTACAGGAAAGTGTTTCATGGTCAGGTTGAAATTGACAAAATTCTGGCGTTTTCCCTACAGATTCCTGTGCTGAAATTCAGGTAACCGCTTTCTCTATCCCCAGGGCCTGGGCCATCTGTCCGGACCAAGAGTCAGATGTGTGCTGAGCTCAGAACATCTGTTTTTCTGAATAAAATGCTTGGTTGAACCTTGTTCCCCTGTATTTTTCTTTCTTGTTGACACAAAAGTCTGGAATTTTTCAGAAGAGTTTTGATGGGGAAAAAGCTACAAGGAAGAGCTGCTTTGCCTTCTGGGAGTTGGGTGTTTCATTCAGCAGAGCGTTACAGACGCGAGGTTTGTATCCTCATCCCGGATTCAGTGCTCACACGAGGGCGGGTGCTGCCAAAATCAACCCCCAAATTCTCTTCTGCATTTCTCCTTGGGGGAGTGAAGTTTTGGTAAGCCAGCCATCCCCCCCCTCTTAGATATGAACATGAATATAAGCAGGATTATCCCGGCTCTTCATTTTCCTCTTCCTGTGTATTGCTTTAACCAGATAATGACGCCACCTAAACTCAATTTAGGTGCACTTATGAGCCAGGAAGAAGGACTGAGACTTTAACAACTGGTGAAGCAGTTTCAACTGAGCTGGCAAAGAACATGGTACTTGCCTAGGAGAAGCAAAGGCCGAGTGAATCCTGAAGGAGGTGTGGGTCTCCCCTCAAAAGGCATTCCCCTGGATGAGTGGTCCTTACTGGGCAAGAACTCATGTGTGGCTCAGAGCCTCTTTCCTGGGCAGTGAGACACTTGCACCAGTGTCTGCTGGGGCAGTGTGGAAACTAAGATGAGGGACGAGCTCCCTTGAAAATGCAAATGGAGAACCCCAACTGGTTTGGCTCTGTGGATAGAGCATAGGCCTGCAAACTGAAGGGTCCCAGGTTCGATTCCGGTCAGGAGCATGTACCTTGGTTGCGGGCACATCCCCAGTAGGGAGTGTGCAGGAGGCAGCTGATCGATGTTTCTCTCTCATTGATGATTCTAACTCTCTATCCCTCTCCCTTCCTCTCTGTAAATCAATAAAATATATTTAAAAAAGAAAATGCAAATGGAGAAATAAATGGTGGCCAAATATGCAAATCTGTTGTGCAACTTGTCCCAGGGCCAGAGTGGAAATACAACTGAATTGGAGAACATTCACCTGGAATTACCAACTGAGGTCCAGCTGAGGAGAATTGTGTCAAGGGAGGACAGAAAACACTTGGAAACTGGTAGGAAGGGTGAGGTCAAGGAGCTGACCCAGGTTCCAGGGGTGGCAGCCAGCAGACCAAGAGAGCAGGTAGTGCTGGGCTACAGGAGGGTCTGTTCCCTGGGAACACAGAGGCCCAAACCCAGGCTGGGCTCCACAGCACAGAGCACCAGAGCGGAGGCCCTTGGCCCATGTGACATCCAGAGGTGAAAGGTGGCAGGGCTGGCCAGCTGAATCTGGAGCCGGGAGACTGATGGAGAGAAAGAGTGTGTGTGTGTGTGTGTGTGTGTGTGTGTGTGTGTTTTGTTTGCTTTGCCCAGAGCACAGGAGTTTTCATTTGCAACTACTCCCCCGAAGCTTTGGTGTAGGGAGGGAAACGTAAACTTGAGGTGCCTAAGGAGAGGCTGGAAGAGAAAAATTGAGTACTGAAAAAGGAAATAATTGAGTAGAAAATTCACGGGAAGCATTGTGGGGAGACTTGGCAAAACAGAAGCCAGGAGCATTTGATAGTAGGCCCCCAAACCAGAATGGCCATTTTTCCTGAGAGGAACTAGCTGCTCCTGGGAGCCACGGGGCAGGTAAAGAAAAAGAAAACCTGCCCTAGGTGATATAGCCCACCCCTCCCGTGCCCTACATGCCACACCCTGCGTTTTGAGCTTTTTAGAGGAAACAAAGGCAGAGGCTGTTACGCCCAGACTTCGTGATCCCCGAGGACCACCAGGTAGCCGAATCCGATGCAATAAACAAAAGAGCCTTTTCCATGCTAGCATGGGCTCTTTTCCCACTCACGCCGGCAGCATGGCAGGAGAGAGCAAATTTTGCCCAGTCCAGGGGTTTTACTGCGGTCGGTGGTGATGTCACTGCCTTGGCTAACCCTGATTGGTTGGGTGAGGGCTAGGGTTCAATTACAGAATGGGGGATAACTCCGCCCTGCCCCACAGTGGAGTCAGGATCCCATCCTCGCCCTGCCCTGCCCTCTCAAGGCCAAGCTTATAGATTTTAACAGCACAAGGGATTCCTCCCTGACTGGATTGGTGAAGGAGCCACTGTCCTGGGAACCAGACTCCCCACACGTGAGAGCTGATGGAAACTCCAGATTCCCAGCCAACTCCATTTGTCTCCTTACAAGGATGTCTGTCCAGCCAAGGGCAGAGTAATATTCTGGGCCCTGGGGCAGGGAAACACACCAACCACATTCCCTGAAACCTGACCAGCACCTTCTCTACCTAAAGCTCTCTCAGAATCAGATTGTGAGTGATTAAGATTGTCAGCTAGCTAGCAGATCAAGGCAGGCAGAGGGGGCGCCTGGAGAACCAGGGGGAGTTTGCTGACCCTGCCCGGGGCCCCATGCTGCTAACAAACCTGCTTTAGAGGGCAGATTGGCCCCTCCTGCGTGCAGCCAAGGCCTGTGGCGACAGACACAAACGGTGGATCAGTGGATCGCTTGGAGCTTCAAGCAGGTTGATGAAAGTTAAAGGACAGTGCCTGACAGTGGTTAGCACCTAAGTACCCCACAGGAAGTCCAGAATTGGCAGACAACAGAAGAGTGGGGTCCAAAGCAAGCTCCTAGGGGACACTAAACTCGGCTGAAATAACGCCACTTCACTTTTTAAAAAAAATATGTATTTTATTGATTTTGTACAGAGAGGAAGGGAGAGAGATAGAGAGCTAAAAACATCGATGAGAGAGAGTCATCGACCAGCTGCCTCTTGCACACCCCCTACTGGGGATATGCCCGCAACCAAGGTACATGCCCTTGACCGGAATTGAACCCACGACCTTTCAGTCCCCAAGCCAACGCTCTATCCATTGAGCCAAACTGGTCTCGGCGCCACTTCACTTTTTAAAAAAACTTTCTTCTCCCTTTTTTCTTTTCTCTGTTCCTCCCTCCCTTTTATTTTTCTCTTTCCTTCCAGTGTTTCCATTTTTAAGTTTATTTTCTTTATCTGTCTGCTTTAATAATCTGTTATCATTCTACTCTCTGTTGTTTCATTTATATATCTAATTTTCCTCTTCCCTTTTTCTACTAGTTATTTTCTTTTTCAGTACTAAGTTTATTCTCTCTTTTCTTTTTCTTCTGCTTTCTTGTAATTTTTTATTTTATTTTAGGTCTATCCACTTTCTCCTCTATTTTCTTTTTCAATTTGTTTTCTCGTCTTTTCATTTCTTTTCTCTCTCCTTTATTTTGTATCATTTTCCTCCTGTATTCCTATAATTCTTCATTCTTATTTCTTTTATTTTATCTCTGCATCTACATATCCTACCCCCCTTTTTTTCTTATTTTTGTTTGTTTGTTTTATTGCTTTGTTTTGTTTTCTTTTTCTCTCCACATGCACATGAAGATTGAAATTATATTAAGAATCTTCACAGATCATGATAAAAAAAAAACACTCAGAAATACTCAAACACATGGAGGATAAATAGCATATTTAACAATGAATTGGTTACCAAAGGGATCAAAGAAGAAATAAAAAACATCCTGGGAACAAATTAAAATGAACACACAGCATTCCAAAATATATGGAACATAGTGAAAGCACTTCTGAGAGGAAAGTTCATAGCACTATCGGACTGCCTCAAAAAATAAGAAAAACTTATAATAAGTTATATAAGCCTACAATTTAAATAATTAGAAAGAGATCAAGAACAAAAAAAAAGCCCAGAGTAAATAGAAGGAAGGAAATAACAAAGATCAGAGCAGAGCAGAAATAAATGACATAAAGACAAAAAAAAAATACATAAGATCAATGAAACCAAGAGTTGGTTCTTTGAAAGGATAAACAAGATTGATGAGCCTCTAGCCAGACTTATCAAGAAACAAAGAGAGCAAACATATGAACCTAACCAGTGGTCAAGGGCAATAGTGGGGTGGGGCATGAGTGGGGAGGGATGGGGGATTGGAATGAGGGGTTGAAGACAAATATGTGATACCTTAATCAATAAAGAAATTTTTTTAAAAAATAAAGAGAAGACCCAAACAAACAAAGTCAGAAATAAAAAAGGTAAAGTTACAACTGATTCCACAGAAATACAAAGGATCATAAAAAATATATACTATGAAATACTTTATTTCAACAAATGGAACAACGTGGATAAAATGGACATATTCCTAGAAATATACAATCTTCCAAAACTCAATCAGGAAGAATCAGAAAACCTGAATAACTTCTGATAAAAGTGAAGCAATAATAATAATAAAACAACAACTACCAGCAAACAAAACCCTCATCTAGATGGTTTCACAGGGGAGTTTTATCAAATATTAAAAAACAAACTAACAAACAAAAAACCTTAACACCCATCCTCCTCAAACAATTCCAAAAATGCAAGCGGAAGAAATACTTCCAAGCACATTCTATGAGGCTAGCATTACCTTAATTACAAAACCAGATAAAACACTGCAAAGAAAGAAAACTCCAGGCCAATATTTGTAATGAACACAGACGCTGAAATACACAACAAAATATTAGCAATCAGATCCAGCAATATATTAAAAAGATCATACACCATGGCCAGGTGGGACTTATTCTGGGGATATAAGGCTGGTACAATATTTGCAAATCAAAAAATGTAATACAGAACATAAATAGATGGCAAGACAAAAATCACATGATCATAGCAATTGATGCAGAAAATGCATTAGACAAAAGCCAAACCCCATTTTTTGACGAAAACTCTCAAAAAAGTGGGAATAGATGGATCATACTTCAACAAAACAAAGGCCATATATGACAAACCTACAGCCAACATCATACTCAATGGGCTAAAACTAAAACCATTTCCCCTAAGAACAAGAACAAGACAGGATGTCCTCTTTCACCACTCTTGTTCAACATACTCCTGGAAGTTCTAGCCATAGCGATCAGATAAGAAGAAAAAATAAAAGGCATCCAAATTGGAAAGGAGGAAGTAAAACTCATTATTTGCAAATGACATGATACTATGCAAAGTAAACTCTAAAGACTCTATAAAAAAAACAAACTACTAAATTTAATAAATGAATTTGGAAACATAGCAGGATACAAAATTAACAACCAGAAATCAATGACATTTTTTATATGCCAATAATTATCAGAAAAAGAAACTAAAAAACAATCCCATTTACCATTGCAACAAAAAAAGATACTTAGGAATAAACTTAACTGAGGAAGTAAAAGATCTGTACTTGGAAAACTACAGGACATTGAAAAAAGAGATAGAGAAAGATATAAACTAGTGGAAGAATATACAGTGTTCATTGATTGGTAGAATAAACATCATTAACATTCCCTATATTACCAAAGGCAATCTATAGATTCAATGCAATCCCTAATAAAATACCAGTGGCATATTTCACAGGTCTAGACCAAACACTCCAAAATTTTATATGGAGCCAAAAAGAGACCCCAAAACAGCTGTAGCAATCTTG
This sequence comes from Nyctalus aviator, assembly GCA_036971965.1. Lineage (NCBI taxonomy): Eukaryota > Metazoa > Chordata > Mammalia > Chiroptera > Vespertilionidae > Nyctalus > Nyctalus aviator. Next base: position 5,850,905 of record CM072927.1, on the reverse strand, counting down.
AAAAAGAAGAACAAAATTGGAGGAATCAAATCATCAGATATGAAGTTATATTACAAAGTCATTGTAATTAAAACTGTGTGGTGGCATAAGAACTGTCATATAGATTGATGGAATAGTACAGAGACCCCAGAAATCGACCCAAGCCACTATGTTCAATTAATATTTGACAAAGGAGGTAAGAACTTACAATGGAGTCAAGAGAGTCTCTTCAATAAATGGTGTTACGGTAGAAAAATTGAAGAGATACATGCAAAGGAAGGAAGGAAGGGAGGGAGGGAGGGAAGGAGGAAGAAACTAGACCACCAACTTACACCATACACAAGAATAACTCAAAATGGATAGAAGACTTAAAAGTAAGGCACAAAGCCATAAAATCCTAGAAGAAACCATAGGCACCAAAATCTCAGACATTTCTCATAGCAATATGTTTACAGATACCTGTTCTAGGGCAAAGGAAACCAAGGAGAAAATAAACAAATGGAACTACATCAAAATAAAAAAGCTTCTGCACAGAAAAAGAAACCATCAACAAATTGGAAAGGGAACCCACTATATGGGAGAACATATTTAGCAATGATACATCTGATAAAGGGCTAATAACCAAGATATACACTGAGTAGCCAGATTATTATGACTAGCTGACATTTGTAGGCAAATTAGCCGTATGTACACTGCATCATATGGGATATGGCAGTCGAAGGCCTGTTCAAACACCTTTGCTGTCTGCAGTTACCAAGGTAAAACGTCTCAAATTCACACAGGAACACAAGGACTGGATAGTCGAACACTGGAAAAAAATCATGTGGTCCGATGAATCATGTTTCCAGTTGCATCATGCAGATGGCAGAGTGAGAATTTGGCAGAAACAGCATGAAAGCATGCACCCCACATGCATGACTACAACCCTTCAAGCTGGTGCGGCAGTGTTATGGTTTTGGGCATGTTTTCCTGGCATGATTTGGGCCCTTTAATTCGTGTGGAACAACGTCTGAATAGCACAACATACTTAAGTATCGTTGCTGATCAAGTTCATCCTATCATGTTGATGGCGTATCCCAATGGAGATGGCTCCTTTCAACAAGACAATTCGCCATGCCATAGTGCTTGTATTATGCAGGAGTGGTTTCAAGAACATGAGAGACTCTGCCTTGCTTAGGTGGCCCCCACAATCACCAGATCTCAATCCAATTTAGCATTTGTGGGACGAAATTAAAAAAGCCATCAGGCAGCTGGTTCCACAACCATCAGACCTCACAGAACTGGACAGTGCTATTCATCAGGAATGGTGTCAGATTCCTCAAATCACCTTTCAGCATCTCGTGGAGTCAATGCCAAGAAGAATCGCTGCAGTATTAAAGGCAAAAGGTGGCCCAACGAAGTACTGATGGGGCTGTCATAACAATCTGGCCACTCGGTATATACAGAACTGATACAACTTAACAAAAGGAAGATAAACAATCCAATTGAAAAATGGACAAAGGCCCTAAATGTACACTTCTCCAAAGGGGACATACTGAAAGCCAAGAGACATATGAAAAAATGCTCAAAGTCACTGATCATCAGAGAGATGCAAATTAAAATGACAATGAGATATCACCTCACACCTGTCGGAATGGCTCCCATCAACAAATCAACAAATGACAAGTGCTGGCGAGAATATGTAGAAAAGGGAACCCTCGTGCACTGCTGGTGGGAATGCAGGCTGGTGCAGCCATTATGGAGAACAGTATGGAGCTTCCACCAAAAATTAAATATGGAATTCCCATTTAACCCAGTGATCCAACTTCTAGGAATATATCCTAAGAAACCTGAAATACTCATCAAAAAGAATATGTGCACCCCTATGTTCATAGCAGCACAATTTACAAAAGCTAAGATTTGGAAACAGCCTAAGTGCCCATCAGCAGATGAGTGAACAAAAAAGCCATGGTCCGTTTACAAAATGGAATACTACACAGCAATAAAAAAGAACTCTTACCACTTGCAACAGTATGGATGGACCTGGAGAGTATTATGCTAATCAGTATAAGCCAGTCAGAGAAAGATAAATATTACATGATCTCATTCATATGTGGAATATAATGAACAAAATCAACTGATGCATAAAAATAAACCCAGAGTCATGTAGTATGTAGAACAGACTGATGAACCACAGAGGGAAGGAAGGGGAGGGTGGGTGGGAAGAGATCAACCAGTGAACTTGTATGCATATATGCTCAAACCAAGGACACAGACATGGGTGGTGAGAAAGGAAGTTTGAAAAGGTCAATGCAGTGGGGCAGGGGGAGAAGGGGGACTTATGGAATACTTTGAACAATGAAGATTCAAAAAATATACAGACTCAGTTGAGTGCAGGAAAGAAGCCTTCTCTTCCTGATGGTGGTATATATTATGGAACAGAGCTGATCAGATACCTCAGGCCCCTGCTCAGCAGAGGGAGACAACATCTGGTTCTGCACAGTCATCACCCTATCTGTGCCCCTTCATTTAAAGCCCGAGGGACAAGGAAGGAAGGGGGCCCTGAGAAGAGTCATGAGATATAAAAACTTCAACAAATTACAGAGTAGGCTCTTTAGGAATTAGACACAATGCTTGGTTTTACTGCTGTTCACATCCAGACACTGTGAGACTAGGCTCCACCCCAAGAAATTTGAATTTAATAGATTTTCAGGTGAATACAGTCATCACACTTAAAATAATATTATCAAGCGTTTCCAGTAAAGATTTCTCCTCTCTATGAATTAATATTCACAGATGGTTGTTTATATTAAGTGTAAGGGAGCTGTCATATCAGTACAACCAAATATTTTGTTAACTCAGCCATCAAGTTCCAGGTAAACAGCATTATCTTGCCCTATAGTTGTACAGTACTTTTTTATTAAAAATTTTAATGTTGATACAATTGCAGGTGTCACCCTATTCCATACCCTTTGCCTGCCTCCACCCATCTCTACACCCCCCTCCCTTAGCCTTCACCTAACTATTGTCTGTGTCCATGGGCTGTACTTATATAGTATGTTCTTTAGCTAATCCCTTCACCTTCTTCAGCCAGTCATCCCCACACACCTCCCCTTAGGCCTGGGCCAGTCTGCACCTTGTATCCATGCTTCTGGTTCCATCTTGTTTTGTTAATTAGATTCATTTTGTTAATTAGATCCCACATATTAGTGAGATCATATGGTACTTGTTTTTCTCTGACTGGCTAATTTCACTTAGCATGATACTCTCCAGGTCCATTGCATCCATGCTGTTGCAAAGGGTAAAAGCTCTTCCTCCTCCTCCTCCTCTTTCTCCTCCTCCTCCTCCTCCTCCTCCTCCTCCTCCTCCTCCTCCTCCTCCTCCTTTTCTTCTTCTTTCTTTCTTTCTTTCTTTCTTTCTTTCTTTCTTTCTTTCCTCCTCCTCCTCCTTTTCTTCTTATTCTTCTTCTTCTCCTCCTTCTCCTCCTCCTCCTCTTCCTCCTCCTCCTCTTTTTCCTCTTTCCTCCATAGCCATGTAGTATTCCATTGTGTAAATGTACCATTGCTTTCTTAACCACTCATCTGCTGATGGGCACATGGGCTGTTTCCAGATCTTGGTCATTGTCAATAATATTGCTATAAACATAGTGATCCGTATTTTTTTTTCCTGATTGGCATCTCATGATTCTTATGATATATAACCAGAAGTGGGATCGCTGTGTCAAAAGACAGTTCCATTTTTAATGTTTTTAGGAAATTCCATACTCTTTTCCATAGAGGCTGCACCGGTCTGCATTCCCACCAGCAGTGCACAAGCGTTCCCTTTTCTCTACATCCTCGCCAGCACTTGTTGTTTGTTGACTTATTGATAGTGGGAATCTTACACGTGTGAGGTGATATCTCGTTGTTTTAATTTGCACATCTCTCTGATGTTAGTGATATTGAGCATTTTTTCATGTCTATGGCCAGCTGTATGTCCTCTTTGGAGAAGTGTCTATTCAGGTCCTCTGCACATTTTTAAAAATATGTTTTTATTTATTTAGAGAGAGAAGAAGGGAGAGGGAGAGAGAGATAGAAATGTCAATGGGAGAGAAACATCAACATCTATCGGCTGCCTCCTGCACACCCCCTACTGGTGATCCAGGCCACAACCAGGGCATGTGCCCTGATGGGGAATTAAACCTATGACTCCTTAGAATATGGGTGGGTGCTCAGCCACTAGGCCACACCAGCCAGCTTCACATTTTTAAATTGGATTATTTGTCTTCCTGATGTTGAGTTGTGTAAGTTACTTTGGAAAGTAACCCCTTATCAGATGTATCATTGGCAAATGTGTTCTCCCATCTTGTTGATGGTTTCTTTTGCTGTGCAGAAGCTTTTTAGCTTGATGTAGTCTCTTTTGTTTATCTTTCCCTGAGTCTCCCTTGCCGGTGGAGACATATAGGCAAAAATATTGCTGCGAGAGATGTCTGAGATTTTACTGCTTATGTTTTCTACAAGGATTTTTATTGTTTTGTGACTTACATTGAAATCTTTTATCCATTTTGAGTTTGTTCCTGTGTATTCATCAGATTCTTGCCTAAATCCCTTATTCTCCAATCACATAGTGCACCCAAGAGAAAGGAAGGGAACACCTTTGGGGACATGTTCCCTCCCAGTGTGTGAAAGACTAATCATTCTGAAGTTTCCATACCTCCTCTGTGTGTCCCATGGATTTCTTCCTAATTTTATGTCAGGAGGCTTAGGAAGATAGTAACAAATTACCCGCTAATTTAAAGAATGCAGCTGTCTTGAAAAGAGTAATTGTTGATTTCTAGATGGGTGATTTATCATCCGTGGCTAGTTGTCTCAATTACCTCACTAGCTTTATTCAGTTACTTGATTGTAGGATTTTTAAAAATTACTTTATTGATTAAGGTATCACATATTTGTCATCATCCCCTCCATTCCCATCCCAAACCCCTCCCCATGCATGTTTCCACCCTCCTGTTGTCCATGATCACTGGTCAGGCTCATATGCATGCACACAAATCCTTTGGTTGATCTCTCTCCCTTATCCCCACCCTCCCCTACCTTTCCGCTGAGGTCCAACAGTCTGATCGATGTTGTTCTTCTTCATCAGCCTATGTTGTTCATCATTTCCTCTAGATGAGTGAGTTCACGTGATACTAGAAATACACTTATAAGAACCGAAAATGAGTCAAGCAATAGTGGTTATAATGAGCCGAAACCCGTTTGGCTCAGCGATAGAGTGTCGGTCTGCGGACTGAAAGGTCCTGGGTTCGATTCCGGTCAAGGGCATGTATGTTGGTTGCGGGCACATCCCCGGTAGGGGGTGTGCAAGAGGCAGCTGGTCGATGTTTCTCTCTCATCGACATTTTTAGCTCTCTATCTCTCTCCCTTTCTCTCTGTAAAAAATTCAATAAAATATATTTTAAAAATAGTGGTTATAATGAGAGGCAAATGAATCAGTCTATAGTGAGTTTCTTTCTGGGCCAAGAGTTCTTTTGAGTCCCAATTTCTATGTCAAACAGTTCCTTATGTGTACATGTCAGCAATTATATTTCAGTTCTGGATGATGGGCAAATGGTGGTAATGCAGGTCCAATCCTCTCTGGTTTGTAGGATGGTTTTAAGTGATAAAAAACAAACAAAATAAAACAAAAAAAACACACCATCTTGGCCAAATTTGACCTTGGACATAAAGGAATTCTAAAAAAATAAAAAAATAAAAAAAATACACTACCATCCATCACAAGGGACATTGCATTTGCTAATGTATTCCAGAACCTATACTGGCCCCTAACCCCGCACAGGCCCAGAGTGAAGCAAGTTTGGAATACAAGTATGAACAGGATATATTCCTGTCTTTGAATTTATTAAGTTACTTAAAAGAAAATGTCGGTGTAAATCACTCTTCACCTATGGCATTACTACATAAACCTGTCCGTGTTAACATGCTCAGTGCTGACTAAAGCTCCTGTGCACGGGAAGCAGGCGGGCATGGCTCCCACCACGCCCAGCAGAGTCCCAGAGGCCCTGGTTCCACGCAGGCAGGAGGAGGCTTCTCTCCTCTCTGCCCTCTGGCCTCCTCCTAGGGACACGCACAGGTGCCTGCGTGCAGGCCCCCTCCCCCAGCCAGGAAAGCTGAAGCTGTGAGAGCGGATGGCAGTCCACCCCAGCTCAAGGAATCAACACAGTCTCTGGGGGAAAGAAACAGCCCAAAGCCAGGGTGCACCTGCTTAATTGAAAAGCAGCACAGACCCTTTTAAAGATCACGCACAGGAAGGAAAGCCTGTGTCGCTGGCTGCTGCTTTTGAGGATATTTTGAGGTTTGCGCTTGCTGCTCTGTGTTTTGTTCTCTGTTGTGGAGTGAGCCGCGCTTAGGCTAGAAGAGTATGAATCCCTAAACTTAGGGCCATGGACAAAAGGACTCAAGCCAGGGAAGGGGGCAGGGATGCCCCGTGGAAATGGTTTTAGGAGCCCCAAGTCATGGTGACAAAGACATTAACAAGAGAGAGCAGCAAATCAGGTCAGAGGACAGAGGAGCCTGTATCGGCCCAGAAGGAACTCCGGTGGAGAAGGGGATGTCACAGCGGGGGCGGGGGGGATGATAGGGGGTGGCAGGGGTGGCTATGCAAGCTGCAGGTGAGTCAGGGGATGGAGTCAGAGTGAGGATCAGGGAGGGGTGCACCAAATGTGGCTGCACCAGCACAAATGCAAAGATGTTTTATTCATTCTGAAGAATGAGCATAAGAAATTAAAAGTTTAAATTAGACCAACCCTACTAAACAAGAAGCTTCCCCTGTGGCCTTCACATGGCGTGAGTAAATACATGACATTGAGCCCACAGCTTGCCTGCAGAGACGGGACATAAGGGAAATTTGTTTCCTAAGAACAGCGGCTCAGACCTCAGTCCTTATCTGCCAACGCTGAAGACAGGACAGATGGCTGCCCACACGTGGTCAAAGATGGCTGGCACAAGATGACTTTCAGGGGAGGGCAGTTAGGGGCAATCAGGCTGGCAGGGGAGCAGTTAGGCATCAATCAGGCTGGCAGGGGAATGGATACGGGGTGATCAGGCTGGCAGGCAGAGCGGCTAAGGGCAATCAGGAAGGCAGGCAGGTAAGCAGTTGGGAGCCAGCAGTCCTGGATTGTGAGAGGGATGTCCGATGGAGAGGGTGCAGGCTGGGCTGAGGGTCACACACTCCTGCCCCATGCATGAATTTTGTCACAGTAATAAAAAGCATGACCCTATATGTAAAATGCAGCAAAATATGGATCTCACATTTTATATCATATGGTCACCTTTGAAATTCTCTCTTTCATTAGCTTCTAGGATAAACTGTACTGATTCTGTTTGTCTATTTATTCACCTACTATTCATTGGGTGTACATATGTACCAGTCACTCCTCAAGGTACTGGGGATATAGCATTGGACCAAATAGAAACACACACACACACACACACACACAAAACATCCCTTTGTCCTCATGTAGCTTACATTCTGTCTCACTATTCTTTCACTCCTTTTGCTACATGTTCTCTCTCTCTCTCTCTCTCTTTCTCTCTCTTTCTCTCTCTCTCTCAGTTAAATATGCATATTACATGCCAGGACTTGTGTCAAATGTGTGATATCTATTAACTCGTTGAGTCCTGAGTGGCACTAGCACTGTCCTTGCATGTTAGAGGAAGTGGGCATGGGAAGTTGACACAGCTCCCCTAAAGCCCCTCAGCTAGCAGGTCTGCAGCCCAGGGTCAGAGTACATGTTCTGTCATGGAGCCCTCTGGACCTTTGCTTTCTTTTCTAACGTCTGAGGGCAGGATATATTCCTGTCTTTGAATTTAGCTCAGACCTGTCTGTGTCTGTTCTCAAAGAATCCATCCACTTCATTATGCACACACTCTTCCAGCAGATGCCCTCAGACCTTTCAGATCCGGCCTGCTGCCAAAGCTCCAGGCCAAGTGTCACGGGAGCAGTGCCACCAGGACCTGAGTCATCTGGCCTGGCTTCTCCCTGGGGCCTTATCTGCCCTCACTCACCCTCATCTGGCCGCACACCAGCCTGGCTGGGGCTGGAGTAACAGGTAAATCCTGTGCCCTCCTCTGTAGCTCCTCTGGACTCCGCCCTCTCACTTGCCACCGCCCCCTTCCCACCGGCGGTTTGCACTGGCTCTTCAGGTGCTGGCGCAGGGTTCCACCTGGCCCCCGAGGCTGGGTTCCAGTCCTGGGTTCCAGTCTTGCAGCGCTGGCCAGTTTCCTTGGCCCAGGTATCAGGGCTCTTGAGAGCTGGCCCACATGTCTTTTGCTCACCTTGCATCTGTTTGCTGCACACACGCCTACTATCACTTCAACCTCAACACACTGCAAATTACATTGTGTTCGATGGCAGATGTCTACCTTCCAGCGACCTAATGACCTCGCCAAACTCATCCTGGGTCAGGATCACCCACATAGTCTGTCACATCACCTTCCTCCTTCCCTGTCTTTCACACACACACACACACACACACACACCCTATGTACACAGGAGCAGGCCTCTGACAGCCTCTGCTTGGTTGACCTTCCAGGAACCTCTTGGCCTCCAGCCTTGTCACCTCTGAGGCCCGCGGCGCAGCTCACTCCCTGGCCTGCAGGATCCTCTCTGGGCCCCACCAGCTGGTCATTCAGATGCTCTGAATGTCTTGTCATCATCACACATGTCTATTCGGGCATCTATCTCCCCTTCAATTCATGTACTCATTTAAAAAAAAACAATCATGAGCTGATTAACAGGAGGTAGATAGGTTGGCGTTTGGAAAAAAGATGTTAAGCAATCATTATGTATGTAAAGGCTAGAGGCTGCTGGGTGGTGCAGGACGCGCAGAAGGAAGGCTCTCGGCCCTTCTCCCATTCAGGGGAGGGGGAGCGGGAGCAGAGGAAGGCGCACCGTCAGGGGCTCCGTCAGACGCGCCAGGTGCCCGGAGGCCAGGGTGTGCATTGCCCGGTAGCCAGGCCTGGGCGCTGTGGCTTCTCGCAGGGAGGGGCTCCCGGCCTCCTGCAGATAACCGTGCGGTGCCGCGGCTTCAGGCGGGGCCCCTCCCGGGCGCAGCGGGAGGAGAGATAGCGGGCCGCGGGCGGAGGGCCTCCGGGCGGAGCGGGCGCGGACCGGACGGAGCCCGCGCGGCCGGGGGGCGCGGGCATGGCCGCGGGGTCGGCGGGGCAGCGGCTGCGGGAGGAGGCGCGGTGCCCCGTGTGCCTGGACCTCCTGCGGGAGCCGGTGAGCGTGGACTGCGGCCACAGCTTCTGCCTGCGCTGCATCTCCGAGTTCTGCGACCGCGCGGCGGGCGCGCAGGGCGGCGTGTTCGCCTGCCCGCAGTGCCGCGGCCCCTTCCGGCGCGAGGGCTTCCGCCCCAACCGGCAGCTGGCCAGCCTGGTGGACGGCCTGCGGCAGCTGGGCCCCGGCGCCGGGCCCGCCGGCCCGCAGTGCGCGCGGCACGGCCAGGAGCTCGGCCTCTTCTGCGAGGAGGACCAGGCGGCGCTGTGCGGGGCGTGCGCCGCGGGCCCCGAGCACCGCGGCCACCGCGCCGCGCCGCTGCAGGAGGCCGCCCAGCGCCACCAGGTGAGCGGCTCGCGGCGCACCTGCGGGCGGGCGGCGGGCCGGGAAGGGCCCTCGGACCCCGGCAGGCCCGGCGGAAGCGGCCGGGGACCTGTCCGGGGACGTGGCCTGGCGCCAGCACCTGCTCCCGGGACTCGGTGTCTGCCTCCCCGCCTTCCCCGCCCGCCCCGGGCACTCGGCCCCGCGCCCCATCCCCTTGCCCGCACTATCTCCCTCCGCAACCTCCGCGCGCCTGGACATCCCCCCTGTTAGTCCCTCCCCTACCGCCCCCCCCCCCAGCACGCACTCAGGGTGGGAACGGGGTCCCTGCCTTCGCCCCATGTACCCCCTCTGCGACCCTTGGTCTGGGCCCCACAGTTAGAGCCCCGGTGTCCACTTGCCGCTTGGCTCCAGGTGTGCATTTTTATTGGCATAACCCTCCTTTGGCATAGTGTTTACCTCGCCTTATCAGCACTGTGGCCAGCACAGGCCTGGGGGTCGGTGCTAGTTAAATAGCGCCTGAGTGGGCTCAGGGCTCTGCAATAGGGACCCAGGAGCTGAGGGCACAAGCAGGTCTTTATTCAGCTCATATTCGGGGACTGAGGCTGTGAGCGCCTTCATGAAGGGGTGCCTCCTATAGGAATACTTGCACACACACACCCCAAAGGGTCATCTGTGAAACTCTAGACATAGAATTCTCCTTCCTGGTGCTCCTCGAAAGTTCCTGGACATATTCCAAACACATTTAATTTTAAAAATATATTTTATTGATTTTTTACAGAGAGGAAGGGAGAGGGATAGTTAGAAACATCCGTCAGCTGCCTCCTGCACACCCCCTACTGGGGATGTGCCCCCAACCAAGGTACATGCCCTTGTGACCGGAATCAAACCTGGGACCCTTGCCTTCAGTCTGCAGGCCGATGCTCTATCCACTGAGCCACACCAGTCAGGGCCTGAACACACTCAAATTCCTGACATCTGGAACAGCTACTAGCAAAAGGAGATATTGACATGGTTATCTGAAATACTATCACGATGAAGTGAATTAAAGTACAAACTTTCTTTTATTTTTAGTTTTAAATCAAGATTTGGGTGTTTATCCCCTCAGCTTCCCTCTGGACTTACCTAGAAATATCTCTCAGAGTTTTCTTTTTGGTTTTGGGTGCCACCTACAAACTCAGATGCCAGCTATTTCCCAGCCAGACTTCTGCAGAATGTTTCTGCCTTCTTTACATCCAGAAGGCACCGCACAGAGCATGGCTAGTGTAATCTTTCTAGAGGAGTTTTCTATATTTTAGTAGTCTTTCAATTACGTGCCAAATAAAAACCTTCTGAGCATCTTAGCCACTGGTTGGCAAACTCATTAGTCAACAGAGACAAATATCAACAGTACAACGATTGAAATTTCTTTTGAGAGCCAAATTTTTTAAACTTAAACTTCTTCTAATGCCACTTCTTCAAAATAGACTCATCCAGGCCATGGTATTTTGTGGAAGAGCCACACTCAAGGGGCCAAAGAGCCGCATGTGGCTGGCGAGCCACAGATTGCCGACCACTGTCTTAGCCTCTCAGTCTCACCTTGTTAGGGCTCAGTGTTCTCTTTCTACAGTTCGCTTCTTCACCAGCCAAGAGGCAGCAACACTAGCCTAGTCCCTGATGTCCCAGGGACACCCGGCCGTGGGCTCCTCCTTGCTTCCGCTCACAACTTCTTCCACATCTATGTGTTTCCATTCTTCCCCAAAACGAATGCCATTTGGGTGGTGTTAAATCCTTCATGAATCCTAATGCATTTTACCAGCTTTACTTTATAATTATTATTTTTTAAGAAATAACTGGTGATTCGGACTTATTAATGACTTTGGCATGAGTTTTGTTTGTTTGTTTGTTTGTTTATTGATTGTTCACAGAGAGGAAGAGAGAGGGATAGAGAGTCAGAAACATCGATGAGAGAGAATCACCAATCAGCTGCCTCTTGCACACCCCCCACTGGGGATGTCCCCGCAACCAAGGTACATGCCCTTGACCGGAATCGAACTTGGGACCTTTCAGTCCGCAGGCAGACGCTCTATCCACTGAGCCAAACCGGTTTCGGCTGGCATGAGTTTTTATGTTATGAGACTTATTGAATCACTTTGGGTAGAGTTTTAAAATTTGTGTGTAGGTGTATCTTTGTGTGTGTTTACTGTAAATAAAATATGTGCTTACCTCTAGCAGGAGCTAGGGTTGAAAGGAGATTTCGTTTTCATTAAATTTTTTTCACTCCTTGTGAGATTTACAACATTCTCTATTTATTTTTCATTGGATAAATACCAACTTATATGGTTTCTTGTTGCCTAATAATAACACTTTTCTGATTCCAAAGTAGTAAATAATTTTTGGAAGTTAACATGTACAGTTTTAGGAATAACATTATTGCTCAACAGCACTAATAGGTAAGGTTTTTTAATCTATTGAATTTTTTACTTATACTGCCTAGTTTTTATATATTCTTTAAAGCACATTTTACAAAATTGGTATCACATTACATAAAATATACTTATTTTAATTAACTTTATAATTTTGAGTATTTCTTATGAAGCCCCTTATTTTAATTTTATCCTGTTAATGTAAAATACATTTTTCTTACCTCCTACTTTTAATATTTTGGTTAGTTGTGGTTTCACTATTTCAAATATGACACAATAACATACTTTTAGATACACCTTTGATTAGGTCTCACGTTCACAAAGTGTATTTATATTTCATTTCATTACAATGAGGTTGGACATACTGCTGTGCTCACAGGCCTGTTTTAGGTGACCTTTGCAGTGCCTGACACACCTCGTCGGGATGGATCCTGAACGAGGCATCTTAATGGTCTCAGCGTATCTTCCCAAACAGGCAAAGCTCCAGATGGCCCTGGAGTTTGTGCGGAAGGAGATGGAGGAGGCCTCGACTCAGGAGGCCAACGTGGGGAAGAAAACGGTCATCTGGAAGGTAGGAGAATATTGTGACTTCAGAAGGCTTGCATGTTTGCAGGATACACATTTGGGTCATTAAAGTATTCTTCCCCGCCCCAGCACTTTTGTTACAGCTGCGCCCTTCTTATCTGTAACCACCGCCTGAATCAGACAGCTTTGCTGATCGGCTCTCACTGTATCTCACTGCTGCACCCCCGGAGCCTCCAGCAGAGTCCGGCTCTGCCACTGCGAGGGTGAAGATTGCTGGATGGATGAACAGTAAACATTTCATAGCATTGGAGTAGATGAAACACAGCTAGAGGAGATCCATCATACATACAGCAGGGTCATTGGACATTCAGCCTCCTTCTTTACATTTGAATTTTTTATTGTTGACACTGTTGCAGATGTCCCCCATCCCCCCTCTGTCCACCTTCCCCCCAGCGCTCCCTCCCCCCCCCTTCCCCTTCCCTTGGCCTTCATCACACTATTGTCTGTGTCCACGGGCTATACGTATATGGTCTGTTCACCTTCTTTGTCCAGTTCACCCTCTGACATTTGTCAGTCTGTTTAATGTATCCATGCTTCCGGTTCTATTTTGTTCTTTAGTTTATTTTGTTCATTAGATTTCACATACTGATATAAGTGAGATCATATGGTATTTGACTTTCTATGATTGCTTATTTCATTTAGCATAACGCTTTCCAGGTTGAGCCGTGCTTCTTTTTTACAGCTTTTTTTTTTTTTCTTTTTTAAATCCCTTCACCTGCTGATGGGAACGTGGGCTGCTTCCAGATCCTGGCTTTTGTAAACAAAGCTGCCATGAGCAGAGGCGCATACATTCTTTCTGATGGATGTTTCAGAATTCTTAGAATATTCCCAGTGGTGGGATCACTGGGTCAAATGGCGGCTCCGTTTTACTTTTTTTTACTGTTTTCTGTGGTAGCTTTACCAGTCCGTACTCCCATCTACAGTGCCCTAGAGTTCCCTTTTCTCCACACCCTCGCCAACACTTGTTGTTTGTTGACCTTCTAAAAGGTATGAGGTGATACCTAATTGAAGTTTTTATTTGCATCTCTCTGATGATTAGTGATAGTGAGCATTTTTTTCATATATCTATTTGCCATCTGTATGTCCTCTTTAGAGAAGTTTCTAATTCAGATCCTTTGCTTATTTTACTATAAAATTGGATTGTTTGTCTTCCAGTGTTGATTTGTGTAAGTTCTTTATATATTTTGGAGATTAACGCCTTATCAGATATATCATTGGCAAATATGTTCTCCCATACAGAGGGTTCTCTTTTCATTTTGTTGACGGTTTCTTTTACTGTGGGGAAGCTTTTTAGTTTTTTGTAGTCTCATTTGTTTATTTTTCCCCCGAGTTTTCCTTATTCTCAGAGACACATCAGCAAAAATATTGCTGCGAGAAATGTCTAAGATTTTACTGCCTATGATTTCTACTAGGATCTTATGGTTCATGACTTACATTGAAATCTTTTATCCATTTTGATTTTATTCTGGTGTATGATGTAAGTTAGTGGTCTAGTTCTTTCCCTTCCCTTTCCTCCTCTTTTCTTCCTTGTATACCTGTCCAATTTACCCAACACCACTCATTGAAGAGACTGTCTTTTTTTTTTAATATATTTTATTGATTTTGTACAAAGAGGAAGGGAGAGAGATAGAGAGTTAGAAACATCGATGAGAGAGTCATCGATCAGCTGCCTCCTGCACACCCCCCACTGGGGATGAGTCCGCAACCAAGGTACATGCCCTTGACCGGAATCGAACCCGGGACCCTTCAGTCTCCAAGCCGACGCTCTATCCATTGAGCCAAACCGGTTTTGGCTGAAGAAACTGTCTTTACTCCATTGTATATCCTTACTTCCTTTGTCAAATACTAAATGTGACCATTAAAACATGGGTGTATTTCTGGGGTCTCTGTCCTGTTCCATTGATCTATATGCCTGTTCTTATGCCAGTACCAGGATTTTTCGATTGCAATAGCCTTGTAGCATAGTTTGCAATTTGGTATTGTGATGTCTCCAACTTTCTTCTTCTTTCTCAAGATGATTGCAGCTATTCAGTGTCTTTTGATTCCATATAAATTTTGGAATATTTTTTTATCTTGAAATATGCCATTGATATTTTAATAGGGGTTGAGCTGAACTTAGATATTGCTTTGTGTAGTATGTACATTTTAATTATGTTAATTCTTCCAATCCATGAACATGGTATGTGTATCCACTTATTTGTATCTTGCTTAATTTCTTTCTTCAATGTTCTATTGTTTTCTGAGTACGGGTCTTTTATCTCCTTGATTAAATTTATTCCTAGATACCCTATATTTTTGTGGTTGTTACAGTAGTAGATGGGCTTGTTTTTGGAATTGGTGTGTGTCTTTTGTTTTGAGGTGAGTTTCTTGTAGATAGCATGTAGTTGGGTATGACCAACTTTCTTATTCATTCAGCTATCCTGTGTCTTTTGGTTGGGACATTTAATCCATTTACATTTAAGGTTATTATTTACAGGCACTTATTTATTCCCACTTTTATTCTGTATGCCCATGTCCTTGTTTTCCCTATTTCTCCTTCTTACAGTAGTCCCTTTAGCATTTCTTGCAATGCTGGTTTGGTGGTAATGTATTTCTTTAGACTTTTTTTTGTCTGGGCAGCTCTTTGTTTCACCTCAGTTCCCTTAAACTGTCCTCTTGCATTTTAAGTATTTTTTTCTTTTTGCTGTTCTAATTGGGTGATTTTTTTTTTCTACTTTGATTTCTAATTCACTAATTGGATCTTCAAGTTCTTCTAACCTACTTTAATTCCTTCCAGGCTATTCATTATTTCAGTTATGTCATTCTTTATTTCTGACTCTTTCCCATTCATAGTTTCTATGTCGTTTTTCATGCTGATGTTATTCCCACTAAGTTCCTTGTAGTTCTCACTACGTTGTTTGAACATCCTTTTAACCATTACTTTTAACTCTATATCTGATAAAATGCTTGCCTCCATTTAATTTAGCCCTTTTTCTGGAAATTCTTCCTCTTCTTTCATTTGTGACCAGTGACTTTGTTTCCCTATTTAGTGTGGGGGTTTTTTTGTTGTTGTTGTTGTTTTTTGTATTGGATAAGACTGCTGTACCTCCCTGTCTTGGATGGATGGCCTTCTTTTTGGACACAGTGTAGTAGTTTCCTTGATCTTATGATCTGGGTGCTCATGGAATGTTCCTTGTGTTGATTATATGGGTCATACTGTCGCATTTGGGTCTCTAAAAAAAATTTAAGTCTTTTTTATTGAAAGAATTACATATGTCCCCTTTATTCACAAAAAAAAACAAAAAACCTTCTAGCCTCAAGCATTCCACACCCTATTGTCTGTGTCCATGGGTTATGCACATATGCATACAAGTTATTTGGTTGGTCTTTTCCCATCCACCCTCTCTCCCCCACCTTCCCTCTGAGATTCCGCACTCCATTCCATGCTTCCATGTCTCTGGATCTACTCCATTCATTAGTTTGTTTTGTTAATTAGAATGAAATCATGTGATACTTGTCTTTCTCTGACTGGCTTATTTCACTTAGCATAATACTCTCCAGGTCCTTCCATGCTGACTCAAAGGGTAAGAGATCTTTTTTTTGTTTTGTTTTGTTTTACTGTTGCATAGTATTCCATGGCTTTTTTATCCATTCATCTACTGATGGGCACTTAGGCTGTTTCCAGATTTTAGCTATTGTAAATTGTGCTGCTATGAACATAGGACATATGAACAAAATCTGGAAACAGCCTAAGTATACATTCTTTCTGATTGGTGTTTTGGGTTTCTTAGGATATATTCCTAGCAATGGGATCCTTGAGTCAGATGAAAGTTCCATATTTAATTTTTTGAGGAAATTCCATACTGTTCTCCACAGTGCCTGCACCAATCTGCATTCCCACCAGCAGTCCACTAGGGTTCCCTTTTTCTCACATCCTGGCCAGCACTTGTCATTTGCTGGTTTGTTGATGGTAGACATTCTGACAGGTGTGAAATGATAACTCATTGTCATTTTAATTTACATCTCTCTGATGATCAGTGACTTTGAGCATTTTTTCACATGTCTCTTGGCCATCTTTATGTTTGCATTGGTGAAGTGTCTATTGCCAAAACCTTTGAGGCAGGGTTCAGGATCTAAAGGAGGGGCTGGCGCACAAATGAAAATGCTTTACAAGAAATATGAATTTAGAAGGCATGGGGGGCGGTCAGGTGGAGACCTCTCTATTGAATAGGTACCCCAGCTTCTGGCTGGTCCACTTTTTACTTACTTGAATACACATTTACCCTTTAGCAATACATACAGGCAGATCAAAGGTGAAGTTGGATTATCAGGTTAGGAAATTGCCTTCAGCCATTGAGCCCACCACAGGGCAGTATTATGCTGATTTTCAGTCCTGCTAAATATCAATGTCATTGGCCTTCCAAAGAGTGTTTTTGCATTAACATGCTAACTACTGTTTGCTTTAGCCTCTGATAGACTATTTAGGTCCTTTGCCCATTTTTTAAATTGGATTGTTTATTTTGTTAAATTGTATGACTTCACCATATATTTTGGAAATTAACCTTTTATCAGATGTTTCATTGCCAAATATATTCTGCCTTATAGTGGGCTTCCTTTTCATTTTGTTGATGGTTTCTTTTGCTGTGCAGAAACTTTTCATTTTGATGTAATCCCATTTGTTTGTTTTCTCCTTAGTTTCCTTTGCCCTAGGAGATGTATTCGTAAACATTGTTATGAGAGATGTTTGAGATTTTGCTGTCTATGGTTTCTTCTAGGATGGTTTCACGACTTACATTTAAGTCTTTTATCCATTTTGAGTTTATTTTTGTGTATGATGTTAACATGGTGGTCAAGTTTCATTTCTTTGCATGTACCTGTCTAATTTCCCTAACACCATTTATTGAAGAGACTGTCTTGAATCCATTGTATGTTCTTGCCTTCTTTGTCAAATATTAATTGAGCTTAATGGCTTGGGTTGATTTCTGGGATCTCTATTCTGTTCTATCTTCCTGTTCTTGTGCCAGTACCAGGCTGTTTTGAGTAGAGTAGCTTTATAGTATAACTTAATATCTGATAATTTGTTATTTTCAATCCTGAACTGACTGCAGACTTACAAAATTATAAACTCCATATCAAGATCTTGGTTATTCTAAAGTAGAGATGATGCTAAGATTCCTGTTCTAAGCCAAGTAAATTTGCATGATCTTTATTATTGAGAATATACCTAAGTGAGCTAAATGCGACAAGCACAGGTTTGATAAGATGGACTGCAAATTCTACAAAACCCTTTTCCTTTCTATAGCTGTAGACATAGTTGTAGTACTGAAAATGGTAAATGAGGGGAGGATGCATTGCAGCCAAACCCCTTCTCACCACACCATCCCTCATGCTCCACTCCTCATGGCTCCAGCATCTGGAGCAAGTGCCTGAGTTGCACTCCAGATCAGATTATCAAATTCAGAGTTGGTTCATTTAACTAGGTGAGTATTATATGAACCTAGTCATTTATAAAGAGGTAGGTGGAAACAGAGATGGGAAATTGGAGAGAGGGGTTGAGTTCTATGGGAGTTGAGGAAAACTATTATTAATTTTTTAAAGGTGATAGTTTATGCTCTTTAAGCAAACCAAGATGTGATCATGTTTAAATCTGGGCCAGAGAATATAAAAATGTGGAGAGGCTGTGGGAGAATTATTTGCCTGTTGCACTCAGTGTAGATATGATGCTCCTGTATCAAATATGTTTCTTAGGTTTATTAAGAAATGATGGTGGTGAGATTTGAGTAGAAATCAAAATCCCTGAGGTTAAGTCTGCGGTCAGTGGCCTGAGGACTGCAGAGCGCCCTGGCCCCAGGGTTCCAGATGTGGAACTGAGAAGATAATTCAGGTTCTCTAATCTGAAACCTTTCTTTGTTCACAACTATAGACCCTGGCCTCTGATCTCTCTTTTTTTTAAATTTATTTTATTGATTTTTTTTTATATAGAGAGCTAGAAACATCGATGAGAGAGAACCATCGACCAGCTGCCTCCTGCACAATCCCTACTGGGGATGTGCCCGCAAACAATGTACATGCCCTTGACCAGAATCGAACCTGGGACCTTTCAGTCCGCAGACCGACGCTCTATCCACTGAGCCAAACCGGTTTCCACTCTGGTCTCTTTTATTTTATTTTTTTAATATACTTTATTGATTTTTTACAGAGAGGAAGGGAGAGAGATAGAGAGCTAGCTAAAAACATCAATGAGAGAGAATTATTGATCAGCTGCCTCTTGCACACCCCCTACTGGGAATGTGTCCGCAACCAAGGTATGTGCCCTTGACCAGAATCGAACCCGGGACCTTTCAGTCGGCAGGCTGACGCTCTATCCACTGAGCCAAACTGGTCTCAGCGCTCTTGTCTCTTAATGATCCCGCTGTTTCTGCGCTTCGCTCCTTCTAGTGATCCCTCTAATAGTAAATGTCAGCTGGTCTGTTAGTGAGTTTCCTCAATAATTTAGTAGCCATTTGATCCAAACACCCATACTCCTCTCTCCCTACATTCTGTATCTATTTGAGAAACTGGAATATAAAAGTGCATTGTCCCCAAGACCCAATCCATGCCTTCCTTAAACTCTCAGCTTGAAAGCCCCGTCACACGTCAGGTGTCCTGCGGGTTTCACCATGGGCCAGTGCGTGCCCGGAGCGGGGAGCTGGGCCACACAGGCCGTGGCCCCCCAGCCTCTCTGCCCCGAAGGCAGCAGCAGCAGGTGATGGGGCCCCGCTCCCGCTCCCGCAGGAGAAGGTGGAGACGCAGAGGCAGCGCTTCCGGCTGGAGTTCCAGAAGTACCGCGGCTTCCTGGCGCAGGAGGAGCAGCGGCAGCTGCGGCGGCTGGAGCTGGAGGAGCGCGCCACGCTGCAGCGGCTGCGCGAGGGCCAGCGCGGGCTGGCGCAGCGGGGCCGGGCGCTGCGGGAGCTGGCGCGGGAGCTGGAGGACCGCTGCCGGCTGCCCGCCCTGGACCTGCTGGAGGTGAGTCCGAGGGCTGCAGCGCTCACAGCCCCCGGAGAGGGCGCCCTCCAGCTCCCCAGAAGCGCGTGAGAACCAGGGGGTCCTCCAGAATCCTGTAGAATAGTTCCCACGGAAGAGAAAGACCTAAATATTTTTTTAAATTAATTTTATCACTCGTGTCACATTAAACAGAAGAAGGACAGCCTACACTGTGTTGGCCTAAAACACAATCTTAAAACCTCACAATCTGTCAATGACCATATTGCTGTATTCAGTGATGGCCAGTTCAGAAAGTCTCTGGTAACCTGTCTGGGGCATTAGCCAAACGTATAAATCCATTTTAAGTTGTCCGGATTGGGGTTTTCGAGTTAAAATTTAAGGCCAACAGCCGCATCGCATGCCAGCGCAGAGCTTGGTGCAGCTTGCTCAGATGCTGTGTGGTATTATAGACAAATAGCGGGGAGACGGGCATGTTCACTTTCTCTTCCATGAAAGGTTAATCCTGGGTAATCGGGAATGCCGCCCTGGATGCATGCGTATCATCTGATTGAACCACGTGATAGAGGTTCCCAGACAGACATCATTCTCTGAGCCCCAGTGACTACTCAGAGGCTTCTACATGAAGTGACTCATATCCCCAGGCAAGGATGGCAACAGCACAGTGGAGGGCCTTAAATGAGAATTTACAAAGCATTTATATATAATTTTATCCGTTTTGTCTTTCAAATATCTCTATGTAGAAATTATTATTGTTTATTGTTATTGTTGCTATACCTATTTCCTTGTGAGCAAACTGAAGGTCAGAAAGGATTTTTTTAATTTAAATTTTACACAGTAGGTAAACACAACGTAAGCCTTTTTAAAAAATCCTCACCTGAGGATTTTTTTTATTGATGTGAGTGAAATTGGAGGGATGTGGGGGGGGGAGAGAGAGAGAAGGAGAGAGAGAGAGAGAGAGAGAGAGAAGCATCGATGTGAGAGCTGCTTCCCCTACAGCCCAAGCAGGGATCAAACCCTCAAGCTGGATAGGTGCCCTGACTGGGAATTGGACCTGCCACCTTCCGGTGTTCAGGACAAACCTCAGCCACCTCCGCCACACCAGCCAGGTCAGAACTGTAGCTTTTTCTTTTTTCTTTTTCTTTTTTCTATATATTTTACTGATTTTTTACAGAGAGGAAGGGAGAGGATAGAGTTAGAAACATCGATGAGAGAGAAACATCAATCAGCTGCCTCCCCCCGCCACTGTGGATGTGCCCATAACCAAGGTACATGCCCTTGACTGGAATCAAACCTGGGACCCTTCAGTCCGCAGGCAGACACTCCATCCACTGAGCCTAACCGGTCAGGGCAGAACTGTAGCATTTTAAATAACATTCATTGTCTTATCATATCTCAAAATACATCTTATTTAAAATGAACATTCATTAACACCAAATAAATGTTAAAATGATTTATAATACAAATCTTAGGAGGATGTATTCAAATAATTTCTTTTTATTTTGATCCTCACCTTTCCCTTTTCCCCCAGTATCAGTAAACTACATCCACTGGCCAAGAATAAGGTCTCCCATAAATATAAACTCTATCATTTCCTACTTATAAAAATTAATCTGATAGGTGAACGTTTTTAGAGGGAGAGCAGAAATGTATGCAGGTGAATTATTTAATAATCCACGTGGTGATAAAATGGTCTTTATCCACTTAGGGAACCTGTTCACATAGGAATCCATTGAAATGAGGAATTTGGGGTTTTCTTTCAGAGACATTGAGAGTAACGTTTTATGTCTGTACCTTTCACTTTCTCAAACACATTCTGCAGATATATTCAAGTTATTTCTTATTAACTATTTTAATATTGACTTTATTGCAGGTGTTCCCCTTTTCCCACATACATTTGTGGCAGAACGTAACTCTTTATTAAAATATCCAAATGTCAGCGTTACTGATTTGGAAAATAGTTAAATTGGGAGATATCGTAGGAATTAACTTAAGCTTTGTATATTCTATTCTCATAGAGGGAAACTGGTTATATTATTTGAAATTCATGAGAAAATTCAACAACAGCCTATTTTTGTTTTTTTATTAAAGAGAGTCGTGTCTTCTATACTTTATCTTAGTAATAGTTCGTGATTTCCAATAGTTCCTAAAGAGATGTTCATGGCGTGTCCCCATCTTGTCAAAAGCAGTTCTGATATCGAACTCACACCTGCTTGTGTTTCTCTTTTATTTCCAGGGGGTGAGAGGAACCTTGAGCCGGTATGTCTACTCTCGGAAGCAGAGCATGGGTTGGGAGGGGTCCAGGAGGTTGGTGGATGTCGAAAACTGTGGGTTCTGTGCTCTTCGCAGAAGTAAGAGTGTCACGCAGCTGGAACCGGAGACCATCCCCCTGGAGCTGAAGACCATGTGTCGAATCCCTGGGATGAGAGAAATGTTGAGGAAGTTCCAAGGTGGGTTGCACTTTAGAGCTTGGAGGACAGTGGTGTTGGGGTCTGGAGCAGTCAGGGACAGTAACAAGCAGAACCCAAAGTTTCATGGCTAAAATCAGCACAGGTTTATTTTGAGATCAAGTTATTGGTTTATTACTGGACTAGAGGCCCAGTGCATGAAATTCATACACTGGTAGAGTCCCTAGGCTTGGCCAGTGATCAAGACTGACCTGTGGGCAACCAGGAGGGTGATCAGGGGGCCCCTGTTGGTACCTGCCTCAGCTGTCCCAGAGGCTGCAGGCTGGGGGAAGCTCCTGCATTGATCATCTGCCCCCTGGTGGTCAGTGTGCATCATAGCAACCAGTGTTCTGCCATTCGGTTGATTTGCATATTAGGCTTTTTTATATAGGATTGTGGAGGGTTTGGTTTCACATCATCTCATTCTAAGGCCCTTGCAGACAGAGCCCACCTCCTTTGTATTGCTGGTAGCCATGCGGAGGGCAAGGTTATGGTGAACCAGGCACTGCTCCTGAAGGTACACGTGCTGAGGTGGTGCACGTGGCTTCCCCGATCATGTTATTAATGAAAATGAAAAATGCCAGACTGTAGGGATTGGAGACACCTCCATACCCAGAGGGAAGAGGATGGGGATGTGGGTGAACAGTCTTGATGCCAATATATGCTGCATTTGCTTAGAGTAGTGGGCTCAGTAGCTATGACAGGAGTAACATTAATTCCAATAAATCTGCATTTTCTTGTTTATAAAATGCTAAAAAAAAAATTAAAAAAAGTATAATTTGAAGGACTAGATGAAACATATTTGAAACAGAAAAAAAAATACATCAATATAAAAGCACTGCAGAATATTCTATATAATAAAAGCCCAATATGCTAAGTGTCCTGTCGTCCGGTCGTCCATTCAATTAATCAAAGCGTAATATGCTAATGATGTGCTAAGGCCACTCAACCACTCTCTATGATGTGCACTGACCACCAGGGGGCAGACACTCCAACTGGTAGATTAGCTTGCTGCTGGGGTCCAGCTGATCGGGACTGAGCCAGATGGGCTGGACACGCCCTGGAGCCCTCCTGCAATCACTCTCCAACTGACCAACCGCCCGCTTCCCTCCCTGGTCCTGATCATGCATTGGTGGGGTCCCTCAGCCTGGCCTGTGCAGGACCCCTCAGGTGATATCAGAGAGCTGGTTTCGGCCAAATCTCACTCAACACAAGAGCTGCCCCCTGGTATTTAGTGTGCTCCCAGCCAGAAGCCGTCAGTCGGCCATCCCTGGAGGGCTTCCGGACTGCAAGAGGGGCACAGGCTGGGCTGAGGGACACCCCCTCCCCCCGCCCCCCCGCCCAATGCAAGGATTTTGTGCACTGAGCCTCTAGTCAAATAATAATTTTGGCTTATTTTATTATCTGTCAACTTGATGAGTTACTTAAGTTAGAGAATTAATAAAGTAAAAAATATTTAGTCAATTATTTTTAGGTAAGAATAACTGTGGTGTCATAAATTAGTTGGTTTGGCCTCATTATGTTATTCTTTACAACAGTACAGATTCAATTTTTATTTTTTTTAAATCCTCACCCAAGTGAGGATATTTTTTCCATTGACCTTTAAAAAGCAGAAGGGAGGGGAGGGAGAGAGAAAGAGAAAGGAGAGAGAAAAACATTAACGTGAAAGAGACACATTGATTGGTTGCCTCCTGCTCACACCCTGACTGGGGCTGGGGATTGAACCATCAACCGTGTAACCAAGGTATGTGCCCTTGAACCCAAGATATGTTGATCTGAGGGCTGGCACCCTAACCACTGAGCAAACTTGCCAGGGCCAGATTCAATTTTTTAATATTTTTTTTTAAAGTACAACTTATACCAATAATGTAAATGCATTAGTGGTTTCACTACTTAATGGGAAACAGCCTTGTCCCATAGTGATTGCTGGGGAGGAGGAGGGGTGGGGAGAGCTAGAGGAGGGTAGAGGGGAGATAAATGGTGATGGACTGAGACTTGACTTGGGTGGTGAACACACAATATAGTGTACAGATGCTGTGTCGTAGAATTGTGCACCTGAAGCTTGTATAATTTTGTTAACCATTGTCACCCAATATATTCAATAAAGAGGGAAAAAAAGACATAGATATTACTGGATCATAAAAAATAGAACATATTATTGAATGAAAAGAGAAGTCTATAAAATATAAAATTAATTCCATTTATGCAAAATACATATACATAGAAATATAATAATGCTTATTTATGAGAGACGGGATTTATTGTGATTTTTACTTTATTCTGTATATTTTTAATATTATTTGAAATTTTTATAATAAAAAATAAAGCTGTTATGCTCCAAATTCTCCCCCCGCCCCCCGCCCTTAACCCCTATCCCCTCTTTAGCAGTGAAGGTCAATGATTTAACCCATATTCTGATAGGCAGATTTATATATATGAACTGCATAAATTCTTACAATCATTATACTCTCAGAATCCATGTCCTCATATTCCCAATGCTATTTACAGACTACAGTGGTCAATTAACCAGTTCAACAAATATGCCAGTCAATTTTCTAAGCATTGAAATATGTCAGTGGACAACAAAAATGCTACAAATCCCAGCTTCATGTTGCGAATATTACATAAATTTTTCAATATATAGGAAATGTTAGAAGATGATACAGAATATTAAAAACAAGGAGGAAGTAAGGGTGACTAGGAGTTCTGAGGGTAGGGCATCTACTTTTGAATTTTGTGATCGAGGAAGGCCTGACCTGGTAGGGAATAACTCAGCTTACATCTGATCTAGAGACGAGCCTTCCAGAGAAGGAAGTATGATAGATGTCTTTTAGGACTTGTGAGGAGGTCTGTACTGCAGTGGCAGAGTCAGGAGGACAGTAATTAGAATACTGATCCAGATGCTTTACCTCTAAGTCATCTAAGGAATCAGTGAACAATTGTAAGTGGAGGAATAGCAAGATTGGGTTAATCAGGTGTGAGTATTAATAAAACATCGCTATAAGTGACTTAGAGACAAAGCAGAATAGCAATCATAGTTTTTTTTTACTTGTTATTGTGATATTAAAAATAAAACTATATTAATGAAATCCACTACTTTTGGTCCTATCTAATAAAAGAGTAATATGCAAATTGACCATCACACCAAGATACAAGTTGGCCACCCCTATGTGATCAAAGATGGCCGACCCAGGTGGACACAAGATAGCCACCACAGATGGTTGCCATAAGATGGCCTGCAGAGGAGGACAGTTGTGGGAAGTTAGGAGTGACTAGGCCAGCAGAGGAATACAGTTGGGGGGACCAGGCCTGCAAGGGAGGGCAGTTGTGGGCAATCAGACCAGCAGGGAGGATAGTTAGGGGTGACCGGGCTAGCAGAGGAAGGCAGTTGGGGGAGACCAGGCCAGCAGGGGATGGCAGATGAAGGGGACCAGGCCTGCAGGGGAGGGCAGTTGGGAGGGACCAGGCCAGCAGGGGAGGGCAGTTTGGGGGGACTGAGCCTGCGGGGAACCAGGCCTGCAGGGGAAGCACTTGGGAGCCAGCAGTCCTGGATTGTGAGAGGGATCAGGCCTAATGGGCAGTCAGACATCCTTCTAGGGGTCCCAGATTGGAAAGGGTGCAGGCTGGGCTGAGGGACACCCTCCCCCCATGCATGAATTTCATGCACCAAGGCCTCTAGTTATTTATAAAGAGAAAGCACTGAATATTTTACATTCTTACTTCTTCACCGAGATTTCATATGTAGATTGATTTATTATATGTACAAGTGAAATTTCACATCAGCCTCGTTCGGACATCCCAGTGTCAGTATTTGTGTCCTATTGCTGCCCCAGACTTAGTAGTTACTTAAAACCACATGCATTTACTAGCTCACGACGTCCAGATGGGGTGAGCTGGCTCCTCTGCTTAGGGTTTCACAAGATCAAAACCAAGTTGTTGGCCAGGCTAGGCTTCTGTGAAAGATCTGGGGAAGAATCACTTCCAACCTTACTTAGGTTCTTAGCATAATGCATTTCCAGGCAGTTGTGGGGCTCAGATCCCCATTTCCTTGCTGACTGTCAGTTGGAGCCTTTTTCCTCATGGGGTACCCCCTCCATCTTCAAAGCCAGCAATGACAGGTCAAATCCAAATATCTCTGCCTTTTTCTTGCAGTTGCCCAGTATCCAGAGAAACCTCTGATTTTTTTTTTTTTTTAAGGTTGATGTGATTATATTAGAGCCACTCAGATCATCTCCCTCTTGAGTATCACCAGAGTATGAAGGTCACGGGTTCTACCTTGGAATTCCACCTAACAGAGCTTTGAAAGTGGTGGTTTTTATATGAATGACATTTTCTTATAGTTTCTTAGAAGAAATTTTATATAGTAGTCCAAGTAGTTTTTAAATTTTATTTCAAATTCAAAAGGATATTCCAAAGAGCACCCAAGTGCGTTGGGTGTAGAGCAAAGGATGCTAAGTGGTTATGCACTTGTTTTGTTATGAAAACATCAGTGGTCATGTTTTCAATGGGGCAGTCATGAGCCCTGGACTCAGAGTAGCAGTGGAACACACTCAAACGTAATGAAGAAAATTCTCGGCGACCTGCAAGATGAAATCCTTCCTGTGCGTTCTCTGGCAGTTGTTAGAGAATGAGGAATGGTGTGATTTTTTTTTTCTTCAATATGATGGGTTCCTATGTGTTCACCAGCCTTTTCCACTCTTTTCCATGTCCCACAAATTTTTTCCACAGTTGACGTAAAGCTGGACCCGGCCACAGCGCACCCCAGCCTCCTCTTGACCGCGGACCTGCGCAGCGTGCAGGACGGGGAACTGTGGAGGGACGTCCCCAACAACCCCGAGCGATTTGACACGTGGCCCTGTGTCCTGGGTTTGCAGAGCTTCTCATCAGGAAGGCATTACTGGGAGATCATGGTGGGAGAAAGAGCAGAGTGGGGGTTAGGAGTCTCTCAAGACACAGTGGCCAGAAAGGGGGAAACGACACCGTCCCCCGAGAATGGAGTGTGGGCCATGTGGCTGCTGAAAGAGAACGAGTACATGGTGCTGGCCTCCCCGTCGGTGCCTCTCCTCCACCTGGAACGGCCTCGGCGTGTTGGGATTTTCTTGGACTATGAAGCAGGTGAAATCTCCTTTTATGACATCACAAACGGGTCTTACATCTACACTTTCAGCCACCTGTTCAATGGTGTTCTACGACCCTACTTCTTCATCTGTGACACAAATCCTCTCATCCTGCCACCTATGACAGAATCAGAGTCAGGAAATGGCGCATCCAGCAGTCATCCTAACCCTGCTTCTACCGTCGGAGATGACCATCCCTAAAATTCCGCCTGGAGGTACACTCCACGTGGAGCAGCTTCCTGGAGCAGAGTGGAGGATCTCCAAACGCGAGGCCTGAACAAATGTCCCCATTTTAGGACCGCACTTCAGTCATTGCTGCCATGGAAGATTTCCCACAGGGACAAACACAAAGTATGGACTATTTGCATTTGGAAGATGCAACTAAAATATAATAATATTAGAAATGGGATATTCCCATCACTTTTAATCAAGATGGCTCCACATGCTTTCTTGATGACTCTTTTAAAATGAATTTTGTATTAAATATATTTACATATTATAATTTCTCATTCATTTCAATTCATATCTTCCATGTACTAACAATTAGAAATGGCAGTTCTTTTCATCAGTTTTTTTATTTTTTCAATTACCATTGACATATGTATGATGTATTAGTTTCAGGTGTGATTAGACATTATGTAACTTCCTGAGTGGTCATCCTAATAAATCTCATACCCATCTGAAACCATCAATAGTTATTAGGATATTGTTGACTATACTAGAGGCCCAGAGCACAAAATTCATGCACAGGGAGGTGTGGGGGGTGTCCCTCAACCCAGTATGCACCCTCTCGCAATTTGGCACTGCTGGCTCCTAACAACTCACCTGCCTGCCTGATTGCCCCTAACCACTCTGCTTATCTGCCTGATCGCCCCTAACCACCTCTGCCTCGCCCCTGTCATCGCAGCTTCATCCGGAAGGTCATCTGGCTGGCTGATCTAATTAGCATATTATGCTTTTATTATTATAGATTCCTTATTCCTTATTATACATCCCCATGACTATTCTATAGCAATGAATTTGTACTTTCCCACCCCCTCATCTTTTTCAGCCATTCCCCTGACCCCCTTCCATCTGGCAACTGTCAAAATGTTCTCTGTATCTATCAGTCTGTTTCTGTTCTGCTTGTTTATTTATTTTGTTCTTTAGATTAAATTATTAATAAATATGTATTTATTGGCATTTTATTATTCATATATTTATATTTTTCTTTCTTTCTTGTTTTTCTTAAAGAAGATCCTTTAACATTTCATGTAATACTGGTTTGGTGGTGATGAACTGCTTTAGCTTTTTCTTGTCTGGGAAGCTCTTTATCTGGCCTTCAATTCTAAATAATAGCTTTGCTGGATAGAGTAATGTTGGTTGTAGGTCCTCGCTATTCATTACTTTGAATATTTCATGTCACTTCTTTCTGGCCTGCAAAGTTTCTGTTTAGAAACCAGCTAACAGTCTTTTGGGACCTCCCTTGCTTTTCTCTTGCTGCTTTTAAGGTTTTCTCTTTGTCTTTAAACCTTTTCATTTTAATTATAATGTGTCTTTGTGTAGGCCTCTTTGAGTTCATCTTGTTTGGGACTCCCTGTGCTTCCTGGACTTGTATGTCTTCAGCAGGTTAGGGAAGTTTTCTGTCATTATTTCTTTTAAATAGATTTTCAACTTCTTTACTTATTCCATCTAATCCTTAAATCCTGCTCCAACTCAGATCCTTAGGACTATACAGCTTTTATCCACTCTGGGCCCACCCTCCCTGTGCTCTTCACCAATAATATATTGAAATATATTCCAATAATATATTGGAAAATAACATTTTCCCCAGTATATTATTTATCATCTTCCAATGTGCTATAATGTTGTCTTATTTATTTATTTATTAGTTCATTTCTGTTGCTTTTGCCTTATTTTTTTTTTTATTTTTTTTTTTAGAATGTAAGCACTGTGGGAGGGGTCTTTGTCTGTTGACAGCAATATGTTCAACATCACCTAAGCACCTCAAACACTGGTGCTTACTGAACAAATAAATGATTGTCTTGCTGGGGTTGCAGAAATAAATGATGGAGCTGAAAGTGTTTTGTGGGAAATATAGTATACTAAAGTGATAGTATTGTATTTATAACTAATCATTGGCCAATAAAGTTTAATGCCAAGTGCTACATGAGTAAAATCAATTTTTATGTGTAGAGAAAATTTTAAAAGAAGACCGAGTTTGCAGGGGTGATGGAATCTAGTGATAGACATGGTCCTATGGAACCTCCTGTAGCTTTAATTCCTGTGAAAACACAACGACTCCTCAAAATCACGCTTTGCCTCATATACATGACCACATGACACCTCTCTTCTACTCGCTAGAAATTTGGGTAACATTTAAAAAATTCTATGGACAAAAACCTTTTTTAAAAAATTGAGTTGTGCTCCATGTGTCCCTCTTCATCTGAACTGCACAGTAGTGCCAACTCCTCTCCCCACAGGATGCCTTGGGCCTGCTCTCCTTGTCTTCACTTCCTACTATTGTGCATCTCTCTGTTATTATGCACTAGGGGCCTGTTGCAGGAAGATTCCTGCAAGTTGCCTCTGCAGCCATGCACCACCATCACATGCCCAAAACCAACCCACCCCATCCCACCCCGCCCCACCCACCTCCGCCACCCGCCCCACCAATGCTTTCTCTCTAGCAGCCTCCTTGCTTTCCCCTTTCCCTCCTGCTTCCTTCTATGTTGTCTTTAGTCTTCACTCCTCCCTCCCTCAGCATTTGAAAATTAACCGCCATCTTTGTTGGGTTAATTTGCATAGTCACTCTGATTGGCTGTGGGTGTAGTGAAGGTACAGTCAATTACCATTTTTCTCTTTTTTAGTGTAGATTGGCCTTTTTTTCTAGCCCACATTATTATAAAGAATAAATAAATTAAGCTCAGCAGTTTGCATCGGTTTGCGGACTGAAAGGTCCCAAGTTCGATTCCGGTCAAGGGCATGTATGTTGGTTGTGGGCACATCCCCAGTAGGGGGTGTGCAAGAGGTAGTTGGTCGATGTTTCTCTCTCATTTCACTCTCTGAGTCTGTGCCTATATCTACACAGAAGAACCCAAATAATTATTTTGACATATTCCTCCATCAGTTGACTCAAAAAAAGCATGCTTTTGCTCTGTTATTGCCTGGCTGACTGCTAGGACTCAATTATTATTTATTTATTTATTTACTTTATTATTATTTAAATTTTCAGCCTTGTGATATCATAGTTGCCTCTGTAAGATCATTAAAACACAGTCATAGCCCTGGCAGGTATGGCTCAGTGAATGGAACATTGGCCTACAGACTTAAAAGTCCCGGGTTCAGTTCCTGTCAAAGGTATATGCATAGGTTGTGGGCTCAATCTCCAGTGTGCGGCATGCAAGAGGCAGCCCATCAATGATTCTCTCTCATCATTGATGTTTCTATCTCTCTCCCTCTTCCTTCCTCTCTGAAATAAATAAAGATATATTTTTAAATAACATAAAATAATAAAACACTGTCATATGGACACAATATGATAAACCAGGTGTTTATGATATTTTTTCCACTTCTCCCTAGTCAGTTTTTGAAACTGAAGGGATTAAGCAAAACAAAATAAACCCTCATAGACACAGACAGCAGTATGGTGATTACCAGAGGGGAAAAGGAGTGGGGGGAGTTAGAATGGGTAAAATGGAGAATACATGGTGAGGGAAGATTTGACTTGTAGCAGTGAACACACAATACAATATAGAAATGATGCTTTATAGAATTGTACACTTGAAACCTATATAATTTTATTAACCAATTTCACCCAGTAAATCCTATCTAATAAGAGTAACATGCAAATTAACCATCACTCTGCTATACCCACCAGCCATGCCCATCATCCAATCAGAGCAAATATGCAAATTAATCCCAACCAAGATGGCTGAGGACACAGAGAGCAGGAGGGAGGCTTGGGTTTCCCTGGCAATGGAGGAAGCCTAGCTTTCCACACACCCTGGTGGGCCTAAGCCTCCACTCAAGGATACAAACTTTCAATTATAGAAGGTAAATAAATTTCAACAGAAATGGCAGCAGCCACTGAGCTGGAAGAGCAGGAGGCTAGGGTTGCCACGGCAATGAAGGAAGCCAAGATTCTGCAGCCTTGGCCTGCTCAGGCCTTCACTTCAGGCTACAAAGTTTCAATTGTAGAAGATAAATAAATTCCAGATATCAGGGCCTCCACTTGGGTCACCAGGGGGACGTGGCCAGCTTACAAATCTTCATAGGTCCCTAGCACAGGCCCCCCATGCCACAAGGGAACCCCCACCCTGATCTGGGACACTCTTCAGGGCAAACCAGCTGGCCCCCACCCATGCATCAGAACTCTATCCTATCTAATAAAAGAGTAATATGTAGATTGACCATCACTCTGACACACAAGATGGCTGCCCCCACGTGGTCAAAGATGGCTGCCCCCATGTGGACACAAGATGGCCAGCAGGGGAGGGCAGTTGAGAAGGACCAGGTCTGCAAGGGAGGGCAGTTGGGGGTGATCAACCCTGCAGGAGAGGGCAGTTAGGAGTGACCAAGCCTGCAGAGGAGGGAAATTGGGGCAAACAGGCTGGCAGGGGAGCAGTTAGACATCAATCAGGCTGGCATGGGAATGGTTAGGGGGTGATCAGGCTGGCAGGCAGAAGTGGTTAGCTATCAAGAAGGCAGGCAGGCGAGCAGTTGGGAGCCAGCAGTTCTGGACTGAGCCAGCAAGTGAGCAGTTGGAAGCCAGGGGTCCCAGATTTGGAGAAAGGTGCAGGCTGGGCTGAGGGACAAACTCCCCACCCCCTTGTGTACAAATTTCATGCACTTGGGCCTCTAATTTAATATAAAAAGAAATAAAGTAAATAGAGATTAAAAAAAAGTTTGAATTGACATATGATGACATCTTCCTTTCAAATCCAAAAATAAAACTAAATAAGTAAATAAAATAAAATAAAATAATCCACCCTGTTAGTTCCTTAAATTCATAATAATATTAATCAATGTACCCAAAAAATGATTTTCTACTATCTAGGACAATAGTTATTTATTTTTTTTATCCATAAAATTCTTAGTAAAAAAATAAATAAGTAAATAAATAAATAAGTCAAAACATTTCTTTATTTTCAGTAGATCTAAAGAAACACACACACACACACACACACACACACACACACACACCATGATCCTGTTCCAGGTAGGATGGGACCAATTATGCCTCAATTGATTTTTACACATATAACAATTCTTTCTTTTTAATATATTTTATTGATTTTTCACAGAGAGGAAGGGAGAGGATAGTTAGAAACATCGATGAGAGAAAATCATCGACCAGCTGCCTCCTGCACACCCCCTACTGGGGATGTGCCCACAACCAAGGCACATGCCTTTGACCAGAATCGAACCTGGGACCTTTTAGTCCGCAGACCAACACTCTATCCACTGAGCCAAACCGGTTTCGGTCACATATAACAATTCTTGGGAGCAGGGGAAGGGAACAAATGGCCCAGCAGTACTTACATAAATAGTATATAGAATACCAGTGGCGAGAGTCCCAATTTTGCTCTCGTGAAGTAATAAATCCTTAATACATCAAGGGACAAATTCTCATGGTCCTCATTTGCTGCCTGGAGCCTGTGGGATTCGTTGTGATGCACGCCCGGGGCACACCTCAGCGTAGGCACTAATGAGCCCTATGGGTGCAGCGTTCCCCTGGAGCGTGGGGCTGTGGATGGCCCCAGGTCACCGTCAGGGTCTCTCTCCACTCTTCTTTCAGGAAAGCGGCATCACTGGGGCTCATTGCCATGCACCTGCACAAGCATCACGGTCCATTGCATTTGCAGAGTCCTGGGCTACAGCCAGGGGAGGTGCGTTGCTTTTCTCCACATGCACATTTTTATACCCGGTAGAGCATCTGCCTGAACCCAGGAGAGAGGAGACATCCGTGCGTGGAGGTCCTCCAGCTAGATCTGCACCTTCCCACGTCTGACCTTTCATGGAACTGGTAGCACAAAAGTAAACACTGTGAGTAGATTTCTGGATTGAGGAACTCAATCTGTAAATTGCACTTCTCTATTGGCTTGTTAAATTGAAAGCCACATAGATAAACTATCCACTATAAAAAGGAAGGATTTCTTACCCTTTATAACAGCATGGATGGACCTGGGGAATATCATGTTGAGTGAAATAAGCCAGTCAGCGAAAGACAAATATCACATGATCTCACTTATCTGTGGAATCTAATGAACGTAATAAACTGACCAACAAAATAGGTCCAGAGGATACAAGGAACAAACCTCAGGGGCAGGCGGGTGAAGGGGATGGGAAGAGATTTACCAAAGAATTTAAGCAATGGGCACAAACAATGGTGGGGTGAAGGCCTGCAGTGGGGCAGGGCTGGGAGGAGGGGGCGAATGGGGAGAAAAATTGAGGGACATCTGCAATACTGTCAACAATTTAAAAAGCCTTATGGAATGCCTCAAAGGAATAGAAAATGAGGAACTCACCCTTTGCTGTTGAAAAATGTATGGATTATGACAAACACACCTAGACTCAACTCTATACACAAACACATACCATCACAACTTCTGTTACTTCATTAAAACAAATCCAGTTTACTAGTGCCAAGTGATTTTTAAAAGATGAGATATAAAAGTGCTGAAGAGACAAAGTATGAAGGAACACAAAATAAAAGTTATTATTTTTTTATGTTGGGACTGGAGTTTGTTTTGGTAAGAAGACAGGTTTGTCATGTGCATGTGAGGAAAGGAGACCTGAGATGTGAGTTTCGTTTTTTTTTTGTTGTTTTTTTTTAAGGAAGAGCATTGAAAAGGTATCATCAGCAGAGGTGTGATGGAGAGGTGTCCCTCTTTGTTAGAAAGATGCAGAGCCTGGCCCTGCTCTGAAAACACAGTCCTGTTTCCTGCCGTCCATCATTGCAGCCACACATTTTGGGAGTTTAAACTCCTCAGACTTCAATATTAAAATTTTTTTCATTAGTTATTTTCATTTTGTTTCATTATTTTCTTGCCAATTTCTCGAAAATATTATTAAAAAGGTAGGTCATGATGGATTTCTCTAGTATTTTTATGTTTCTTTATAATTTTAGTGGTGTTTCTTATAGCATAGATTTATTTTTAAAAATATGAAAATTTAGCTGTATTTTGCTTTATTGCTTTTGAGAACTGCAATTCGCCTGGTGAGACCTATCTAAATTCAAGATGATCAGGAAACAAGTTTTGTGCTTTCTTACAATAGTTATATTTAATGTTTAAATATTTGGTTTGTTTTGTTTTGGTGAAAGTGGTGAATGAGTGGTTCACACTTCCCAGCTCCAAGTGACCCCCATTTACCATGGTTTATTATGTTTTCAAAGTATGTTTGAATATATGTTAAATGTAGAATTTCTCTGCCTAGTCACATGGGACTAGTTTCCCATTTCCTGTGTATATGATACATAAATTTATGCAACATACTTTCATATTTACCAACTTTTAAATTAAAAAATATCAAAACATATCTATAAATAAGGTAACTCAATGATTACCATTTTAGATGAGAAAACTGTAAAAGGTAAAGAGCTTTCTGCGGTCTCCTCATTGTATCTTGTTGGCTAAGGGACTGTAGCAAGGGAGTTGGGGTTGTAGCTTAAGATGTGTTCAATTGGCCAAGACTGGTTTGGCTCAATGGATAGAGCGTCGGCTTGGGGACTAAAGGGTCCCGGGTTCGATTCCGGTCAAGGGCATGTACCTTGGTTGCGGGCATATCCCCAGTAGGGGGTGTGCAGGAGGCAGCTGATCGATGACTCTCTCTCATCGATGTTTCTAACTCTCTATCTCTCTCCCTTCCTCTCTGTACAAAATCAATAAAATATTAAAAAAAAAAAAAAAGATGTGTTCAATCGATTCCTATATGTTGTACTGGTACGCTAGGTCTCCAAACATGCTTTGTTTGAATGTGATAAACTCTGAGCATTGCAATTGGATAGAGGTTTCTGCACATGTATGTAAATTACTGCATTAAAGTTACTTTACCTGTTGTGGTCTTATTTTCCTCAAGCAGCTTATAGTGCTTTGGAAGAAAAAATATATATGCTTAATTTCTTAAAAATTAGACCCAATTGAGAGGGAGATGTTAATTTATGTGTATATTGCTTTAGTAATATTCAGTTATCTCATATGTTATTTATTTATTTGGGTACTTTAAAATTATCTCAAGAATAATGGTCAAATGAATGAGATGTGTCCTTGAGTTAAAGAACAAATAAAATATTCTTCATATAATGCATGTTTTCTGCATTCTATTAATTCATTATTCTGGGATTCCATTTTGGGTGTTTGAGGTTTTAGCAGGAGCTCAGGCAATTGTGTTTCAAGGAAAATCAGTGGCAGGGCCATGGCAGGACCAGTTTCTGTCATTAAAATGACAAGCGGTGCCAGCAGCACAGGACAAAGACTCTGAGCCCAAATTCCTTGGTTCTAATCAGCACTGCCTTCTCCAGAATATGGTCATTTGCTTAAAATACATATGCCTCTGTTTCCTTTTCTATAAATGTGGGTTAATAAGACTGCCAACTCCATATCACTGCTGTTAAATGAGTAAATGTTGGGAGTTAAATGAGTAAATAACTGCAGCAACCTGCACGGCTGGGTTCAGGATCTGAAGGTGGGGCTGACACACAAAAGAAAACATTAGACAAGAAATATGAATTATTAAGGGCTGGGGGCCAGCTGGTGTCTCTTTCATGAAGAGCACACTGACCTCTGGCCCATCTGCTTTTTATTTACTTGAATACACATTTTCCCTTCAGCAATGCATACAGGCATATCAAAGGTAAACTTTGGTAAACAGTAAAAGGATTATCAGGTTAGGGCATTGCCTTGAGCCACCACTATCTTAACAGGAACAATCGATGCTTAGCCTCAGCCCTGTTAATGCCCAAGGTCCATCAGTTTTCAAGTTCTTGGTGCACTGACAGTGTTGGCAAGCAGTGGCTGGCTGCAAGTAACTGTAAAAAGCATAGAGGATCCCTGGCTCATAGTAAGTGCTGCCTTATGTTGTCTGTGACCATTATTAGTGTTGCTATTCTTCTTCAGGTGCAGTAGAGATGGAAGGAACCAACAATAGTGCCCAGGGAAATTTCATCCTTTTGGGATTTTCTGACCACCCCCATTTGGAGAAGATCCTCTTTGTGGTCATCTTGATTGCGTATCTCCTGACCATTGTGGGCAACACCGCCATTATTCTGGTGTCCCGGCTGGACTCCCACCTCCACACCCCCATGTACTTCTTCCTCACCCACCTCTCCTTCCTGGACCTCAGTTTCACCTCCAGCTCCATCCCCCAGCTACTCTATAATCTCAGTGGGCGTGACAAGACCATCAGCTACATAGGCTGTGCCATCCAGCTATTTCTCTTCCTGGGTCTGGGTGGTGTAGAGTGTTTGCTCCTGGCCGTCATGGCCTATGACCGGTATGTT
Organism: Nyctalus aviator; assembly: GCA_036971965.1. Taxonomy (NCBI): domain Eukaryota; kingdom Metazoa; phylum Chordata; class Mammalia; order Chiroptera; family Vespertilionidae; genus Nyctalus; species Nyctalus aviator. The sequence goes on along the minus strand of CM072927.1, from coordinate 5,814,379 downwards.
GCAGTCTGCAATCCCCTGCACTACATGGTAATTATGAAACCTCGCCTCTGCATGGGCTTAGTGTCTCTGGCCTGGGGCTGTGGTGTGGCTAACTCCCTGGCCATGTCCCCAGTCACCCTGCACTTACCACGCTGTGGGCACCACAGTGTGGACCACTTCTTGTGTGAGATGCCTGCTCTGATCCGGATGGCCTGCGTCAACACAGCTGTGATTGAGGGCACCGTCTTTGTTCTGGCCGTGGGCATTGTGCTGTCACCCCTGGTGTACATCCTGGTCTCCTACGGCTACATCGTCAGGGCTGTGTTACGAATACAGTCAGCATCCGGGAGACAAAAGGCCTTCAACACCTGTGGCTCCCACCTCACAGTGGTCTCCCTGTTCTATGGAAACATCATCTACATGTACATGCAGCCGGGCCACAACTCCTCCCAGAACCAGGGCAAGTTCCTCACCCTCCTCTACAACATCGTCACCCCACTCCTGAACCCCCTGATCTACACCCTGCGCAACAGAGAGGTGAAGGGGGCTCTGAGGAGGCTGCTGCTCGGTGACAGAGAGCAGAAAAGGAGTAAGGGCTAACAAGAGAGGTGGCTATCTCCAGCCTGGCCTTCCCCTCCGTCAGAAGCCAGCGGTGGCATTTGGGACCATTCCGTTAGACTTGGTCTGGACCTGTACTTCCCAATGTGCATGTCTTTTCTTGGACTTCCATAAGCTGTTTCCTTTCCAATATTATATGTCTTCATGTGTAACTGCACAACACATATCATTCAAAAAAATCCCTCTACATGAAATTAATAGTTATAAAGATGAGTTTCCACAGCTTCTACCAGCCTTCCAAGTAGAAAACTGCCTTTCTTAACCAGTTTTGCTATTGTTGCTGGCCATTTTTTTTTTTAAATTGTCCAGCAACTTTCTTTTTTTTTTTTTATCGGTTACACATTGTTTAATGATAGGAAAATCATGTTCAAAGATCAGAGAGACAAATTGGATACTGATTTCATATGTATTTCTTTTTTTTCTGTTTTAATGGCCTTTTTCATGTAATTTTACTTTATTTTTATTTTTTTCTCATTTTTTAATTAAGGCATTATACTTTTTTCATTATCTGTGTATTTTTGTCAAAAAAAATCACAATTTGATTACTTTCTTAATTGATAGCCATCAAATGTGGGAATTCAGCAAATTCACATCCAAAATCTTTCATAGAATCAAGATTCTTTTCTACTATTTGTCCCCAAATGTTGATATTTTCCCCTGCCAGAAGCCAATTCCAGCATGTCAGCAGGGCTGAATCATCTAGAGGTGCCTGAAGACATTTCCCCAAACCTGAAAAGGATGCACAAATGATTGCTTGCTGCCAGACAGCTAAGGGTATTTCAATGTACATGTTATTGCCCTCTACTGGCCAAACACCTGAACAGCCGAAGGCAATTCCTCCAATCTGACAATGGATTCTGTGTGCTAAACCCTACATTTGATATGTACATCTACATTTGATATGCCTTAAGACAATTTGTGTTAATAAAAAGCAAGGGTTCCTGAGACAAGAGAGAACTGGTTTTTTTTAGCCAAGCTCCTTTGGCCCCCCAAATGCCTTCCAAAATAATGTTTCGTCTCTGGACTCTTGGTTAATTTACACACAGTGCTTCTCCTGATTCCTGACCCCCTTTAATGTTTTGTTTTGTTTTGTTTTGTTTTGTTTTGTTAAATCTTGGAAAGCATTTGGGGACCTGACCCCTTTTTAGATGCTGAATTAAAACCACTGGCAGCCGAAACTGGTTTGGCTCAGTGGATAGAGCATCGGCCTGTGGACTGAAAGGTCCCGGGTTCGATTCCAGTCAAGGGCAGGTACCTTGGTTGCAGGCACATCCCCAGTAGGGGAGTGTGCAAGAGGCAGCTGATCGATGACACTCTCTCATCGATGTCTCTAACTCTACTCTGTATCTCTCTCCCTTCCTCTTTGTAAAAAATCAATAAAATATATTAAATTAAAAAAAAAAAAAAAGGACCACTGGCATTCCCCAAAGTCTAGAGTAAGGTTCTGGGTAAACCAAGAAGGTTGTCTAGAACATGATAATAGGTAGATCATTTAAATCTTAGAACATGATTATTTCTCAGGTATATATTTATTTTATTAGTGAGAAGGACTTAATATTTATTAAGTTCCTGCTATGAGGCAGATGCTCTTCATTTATTGAATTTTCTCTGCATTTACTGGAAGTCAACATGATTTTCATGATTCATTTTTACCCATGTCATTCACGAAGCTTTAAGGTTTAATCATTCGCTCAATTAGAACCGAACCAGAGATATGCTGCAGGTTCTATCTGACTATGACCTCCTGCTATTTCCATTGCTATATGAATTTTCAAAGAGTAAAATCCTTATTCATTTAAAGATTAGTATCACAGAGCCTTTGGAACTAAAGAGCATGATTTGCTCCCATTCCTTGCATAACACAGACCAGAGTATAGAGGAGAAAAAAAGTTTTCCTGGACCTTTTAGGGTGCTTGTTGGGTCTCAAAACTAAACCAAGAGAGATTAACAGGAAAAAAGCATACCAATTGATGAAATAGAAGTTTTATGTGACACAGGAGGTTTACTGAGGAAATGAAGACTCCAAGAAATGGTTTTTGTGCCATCCTACATAATAAAAGAGTGATATGCAAATTAACCATCACTCTTCTCCACAAGCCATGCCCGCCAGCCAATCAGAGCAAGTATGCAAGTAAATCCAACCAAAATGGCTACAGCCACAGAGAGCGGAAGGGAGGTGTTTCCCCGGCAATGGAGGAAGCCAAGCTTTCTGCCTGCCCTTGCCCGCCTAAGCCTCCACTAAAGGCTACAAAATTTCAATTATAGAAGGTAAACAAATCCAAACAGAAATAGCTGCTACCACAGGGTGAGCAAGAGGCTTGGCTCTGCTCCAGGCTACAAAGTTTCAGTTGTAGAAAGTAAATATATCCCAGATACCAGGGTCTTCGCTTGGGTTGCTGGGGGGCCAGCTTGCGAACCACCACAGACCCCTCACTTAGGCTGTCCCAAGCCCCAAAGGAACCCCCACCCTGATCCAGGACACCCTTCAGGGCAAACCAGCTGGCCCCCACCTGTGCACCAGGTCTCTATCCTATCTAATAAAAGAATAATATGCAGATTGATCATCATTCCAACACACAATATGGCTGTCCCCATGTGGTCAAAGATTCTGCCCCTATGTGAACACAAGATGGCCAGCAGGGGAGGGTAATTGGGAGGGACCAGGCCTGCAAGGGAGGGCAGTTGAAGGCAATCAACCCGGCAGGGGAGGGCAGTTAGGGGTGACCAGGCCAGCAAAGGAGGGAAGTTGGGGACAAACGGGCTGGCAGGGAAGCAATTATACATCCATCAGGCTGCCATGGGAGTGGTTAGGGAGTGATCAGGCTGGCAGGCAGAAGCAGTTAGGAACAATCAGGAAGGCAGGCAGGTGAGCAGTTGGGAGCCAGCAGTCCTGGATTGTGAGAGGGATGTCTTATTGCCCGGTGGGATCTGCCAAAACAGGCAGTCTGACATCCCATGAGGGTTCCAGATTGGAAAGGGTGCAGGCTGGGCTGAGGGACAACCCCCCCCACCACACACACACACACACACACACGCCCCCGTGCATGGATTTCGTGCACCAGGCCTCTAGTTATTTCATAACAACTTACATCTTCCCCCCAACCCAAACATAATGTGTAAAAGTGCCCATCAACTCCATGGTGGTGGACATGTCACCTTCTCCACCTAGTGCTGCTGCTGCTGGTGGTTCAGACATCATGGTCCAGAACCTGGTCCTTTGCTGGCCATCACGTGGCTCTGTGAACCCTTTCTTTCAGAAAAGCCTTTCGGCGATGAATCCCAAGTGCTTGCCTAACACTGTACAAAATGAAGGGCTTTTCTAGGCAGAAGGGAGCAGGAACAAGGGAAGTCATACTCGGCAAAGTGAGTTGGTTAATGCAAGGTTGCTTTCCTTTTGGGCAAAGTAGGGGCAAAACAGAATAATAGTGATAGAGGCTGAGTTTATCCCACTTGTGCTGATTAGGCAATTTCTGGTTTTCTGATTTCACATTTCATTTCCGAAACTGTAACTGCGTCTTGGTTTGCTGAGGTGGGCTAAGCATAAGCGAGACCATGGGGGGGGCCTCTTGTCTTTAATACCTCTGGCAATCTTATGCCTCATGGGTAATAATAAAGGCAGTTGCTGTATAATTGCGTAGAAGAGTCGCCTCGCTGGGTCTAACACAGAACAAAGTTGCTTTTGCCTGAGCCTGTGATCCCAGGAAACAGCCTCTGGCCCTCTAAACCAGCCTTTGTGTCATGTAGGTCTGAAGTCATCTCCTCCTTGATGCTCATGGATTCTTCTTCCTGAAGGCAAACTCAGAAAAGGAAAATAGTGGGATAAATCTCAGCCTCTGTCACTATTATTTGATAGATCCTCCCTTTCCCCACCTGGTGGGCAGAGTATGACATAACCTGCAGCCTGGGCATACCTAACCAGACACCTTATATGGACTATACATCCAACGCCAATCAGCACCTGCCAAATACCCTAAGCCCTTGTCCCTATATGACCACACATTAAGCCTCCAATCAGCGCATGCAGAGTACACTAAGCCCCCCTCCCTTCCCATTCCTCCCCTCAAAAGGCATGTTCGCCTCTGCACGTGTTGCTGTTCTCCCCTTGTGAGACAGCCCGGCAGGTCCTTCTCTAACAAAGCCAGTGGTCTTGGTTTTCAGCCTCTGTCTGATCTTTCATTATTCATTGCGGATTTCCACTGGCACGTATCCTTTCCCTCCTCCACTGTCCACTCTAAATAACCTTCACCTTCAGCTATCCCATCAGCAGAGGTGGTGGCTTTTCTGGAGATATGACCCCCGCCATGATCCTTATGGATTTGAACCTTTACTAATAATACTTCTCTCAGTTGAGTGTTGCTGCACATATCTATTCAGTTATAAGGGATGAGGAAATACCACAAGTGCTCTGCACATTCCATACTCTTGAATTTTCTTGCATTTGTTCTGGATGTTTTTATCCTGTGAATGGTCTGAAATCACCTGAATCTAGCTAGAATCTTTCATTCCTTCAATTGTTTCTGAAGGGACCAGAACAAGGTAGAACCACTGAAAGCTTGTTTTTAACAATTATGCTTTTTCAAAATTTTGGGCTACATAGGGTTCACCATGATTTACTTGTAACCACTAAATCCATGGCAAATGGAACTGGTTCTTGGAAATATACTGCCATAAAATCAACTCTCTATAAAAGTATGTAGGAAATCACTGAAGAAGGACTGCAATGCAAAGCGTGTAACTTCATGACAGTTATTTCTGAATTGTTCAAACCTCAATATTAAATTTCCTTTTAAATTTATTGCAAAGATACATGAACCAATGTTTTTACCTCTGAATGAAACTATGAAATGATCCTCTCATATCACTATATAACTCTTTATTTCATCCTGTTTATAATCTACTAGAGGCTCAGCGCACAAAATTCATGTGCTGCAGGGGGTGGGGGCAAGGAGTGTCCCTCAGCCTGGTCTGTGCCCTCTCAGTCCAGGAGTCCCATGATGGATTGCCCTACAGAGGGAGGCCCCACTCACCTACCTGGACCTCCCTCTATGGGGCAATGGATCTTGGAGTCCTCCCCACCCCAACCCCCATCGATTGCCCATTAGGGGGAAGCCCCACCCACCCGGCCAGGGCGCCAAAATTGATCGCCCTACAGAGAGTGGCCGGGCCTCTCTCTGCGGAGTGATCATGGGGCAATGGAAGGATCCATGCCCCCCAACCAATCACATCGCACCCACCTTGGCCGGCCTGGCACCAGTGCATGTCATAATGTGGTCATCCAGATGGTCGTTCCGCTGTTCAGTCATTTGGTCAATCTGCATGTTATGCTTTTATTACTACCGATAATAATAAAATCATAATATGCTAATTAGGCTGAACAGCCAAATGACCTTCCAGACATTATTCCAAATATCCTTCCGGATGAAGCCATCCTGGTGGGGGCCAAGACAGAGGCAGTTAGGTGCAATCAGGCAGGCAGGCGAGCAGTTAGGGGTAATCAGGCAGGCAGAGTGGTTAGGGGAGATCAGGCAGGCAGGCAGAATGGTTAGGGGTGATCAGCAGGAAGGCAGAGGTGGTTAGAGGTGATCAGGCAGGCAGGTGAGCAGTTAGAGGTGATCAGGCAGGCAGGCAGATAGGCAAGCGGTTAAAAGCCAGTGGTCCAAGATTGCAAGAGGGTGCAGGCCAGGCTGAGGGACTCCCCCCCACCCATACACAAAATTTCATGCACTGGGCCTGTAGTATTCATATAATGGCCTACAAAAGAGGTCACAACTCCAATGCAGAAAGAAACCTTTTCTGCTCTTTGCAGATAATTTCACCCTCACCAGTAAAAGTTCCATAATTCCTATTCATGGTCATATCGCTATGATACTTTTTTCTACTTCTGGCTGCTGGAAGGAAAGAATGGATGGAACTGTAATCCGGCCATGATAGGTGAAGTGTCCTGGACCATGTGTATTTAGTTCAGGGGTCAGTTAGCAAATGGCTCTCAGGCCAAATTCGACCATTGAAAGTTTTTGTAAATGAAGTGCTATTGAACACAGCCATACCCATTTGTTCATATATTGTCTATGGCTGCTTCTGTTAATTGCAACAGAGGTAGAGGGGCCTGTAAAACCCCAAATGTTTACATTTGACATTTTATCTTTACAGAAAGTTTTCCAGCCCTTGATTTGGTCTTTTGCATTAAAACTCTGGAGTATTATCCTTTGTTGTTTTAACAGGAGACATGGCCAAAGTTTATTACGAATGGACCTCTGGGGTGCCACGAAAACATTAGGCAGCTGAGGGTTTCCATGCCATTTTGCACAAAGGAGAAGGGGGCAGCATTCTGGGATTTAGAAGGGAAAGCAGGTAATTCACAATCGATGAGAAACAGCAAACGTGGGTCACAAATTCTCTCTGGGTCACCCTGAAACAGAGGGAAGTCCAACAAACAGGCCTCACTAGATTTCTCCCTGTCTGACACATTGAATTTATATTACAATATGAACCAGGTTTTAAAAAATATTGATTCAAACTTATCTTTATTGTTGAAAATATTACAGATGTCCACTTTGTTTTGTAGTTGTTGTTTTTCCCCATTAATCCCCTCCTCCCCTCACAATCCCCTCCCAAGCTTTGGCACACTTGCCTGAGTCCATGGGCTAAGCATATATGCATATAAATCCCACGGTTAATCTCTTTTCCCCACCCCCCACCCCCCACCCCCCCCCCGACCTAAATCTTCCCTCTGAAATTCATCAGTCTGTTCATGGTCTCTGTCTCTGGATCTGTTTTTTGTTCATCAGTTTATTTTGTTCATTAGATTCCACATAGGAATGAGATCATGTGATACTTATCTTTCTCTGATTGGCTTATTTTGCTTAGCATAAGTCTCTCCAGGTCTATCCATGCTGTTGCAAACAATAAGAGTTCCTTCTTTTTTTTTTTTTTTTTTTTTTAACAGCAGCTTAGTATTCCATTGTGTGGATGTACTACAGTTTTTTAATCCACTCATCTGCTGATGGGTACTTGGACTGTTTCCAAATCTTAGCTATGGTTAATTGTGCTGCTATGAACATAGAGGTGCATATATTCTTTCTGATTGGTGTTTCTGATTTCTTAGGATATATTCCTAAAAGTGAGATCACTGGGTCAAATGGCAGTTCCATTTTTAATTTTTTTAAATATATTTTATTGATTTTTTTACAGAGAGAAAGGGAGAGGGATAGAGAACTAGAAACATCGATGAGAGAAAAACATCGACTAGCTGCCTCCTGCACACCTCCTACTGGGGATGTGCCCACAACGAAGGCACATGCCCTTGACCGGAATCGAACCCGGGACCTTTCAGTCTGCAGACTGACGCTCTATCCAATAAGCCAAACTGGTTTCGACCATTTTTAATTTTTTGAGGAAACTTCATACTGTTTTGCACATTGGCTGTAGCAGTCTGCATTCCCACCAGCAGTGTATGAGAGTTCCTTTTTCTCCACATCCTCGCCAGCACTTGTCATTGTTGATGACAGCATTCTAACAATGATATCTCATTGTGGTTTTAATTTGCATCTCTCTGATGATCAGTGACTTTCAGCATTTTTTTCATATGTCTCCTTGGTCTTCTGTTATGTCCACTTTGGAAAGTGTCTACTTAGATCCTTTGCCCATTTTTTAATTGGGTTATTTGTCTTCCTTTTGTTACGTTATATGAGTACTTTATATATTTTAGAAATTGACTCCTTATATGGTATTTCATTGGTAAATATGTTCTCTCGCGCAGTGGGCTCTCTTTTCACTTTGTTGGTTTCTTTTGCTGTTCAAAAGCTTTTAATTTTGACATAGACCCATTTATTTATTTTCTCCTTAGTTTCCTTTGCCCTCTAGGAGATGTATCCATAAACATACTGAGATTTTGCTGCCTATGGTTTCCTCTAGGATGTTTATGGTTTCACAACTTACATTTAGTTCTTTTATCCATTTTGAGTTTATTTTTGTGTATGGTGTAAGTTGGTGGTCTAGTTTTATTTATTTATATATCTTTTTTTTTGCATGTCCAATTTTCCCAAAACCATGTATTGAAGAGACTGTCTTTACTCCATTGTATGCTCTTGCCTCCTTTGCCAAATATTAATTGAGCATAATGGTTTTGGTCGATTTCTGGGTTCTCTGTTTTGTTCCATTGATCTATATGCCTGTTTTTGTGTTAGTACCATGCTGTTTTGAATACAGCGGCTTTGTAGTATAACTTGATATCTGGTATTGTGATTCCTCCAACTTTGTTCTTCTTTCCTAAGCTATTCTGGGTCTATTTTGGTTCCATATAAAATTTTGGAGTGTTTGTTCTAGATCTGTTAATGCCGTTGGTATTTTAATAGGGATTGTGTTGAATCTATTGATTGCTTTGGGTAGTATGAACATTTTAATGATATTGATTCAATTAATCCATGAACTTTCTTCTTCTTGTTTATATCTTTCTCTATCTCTTTTTTCAACATCCTGTAGTTTTCCAAGTACAGGTCTTTTACCTCCTCAGTTTATTCTTAAGTATCTCAATTATTATTATTATTTTTTTATTCAGTGGTAAATGGAATTGTTTGTTTAGTTTCTCTGTCTGAGAGTTCATTATTGGGTATAGAAATGCCATTGGTTTCTGGGTGTTAATTTTGTATCCTGCTCTGTTGCCGAATTCATTGATTAAATCTAGTAGTATTTTTGGTGGAGTATTTAGTGTTTTTTTATGTACACTATTGTATCATCTGAGAATAATGAGTGTTTTACTTCTTCCTTTCCAATTTAGATGCCTTTTATTTCTTCTCTCACTGTGGTTGGGACTTCCACTACTATGTTGAATAAGACTGGTGAAAGCAAACATCCCTGTCGTGTTCTGTTCTTAGGGGAAATGGTTTTAGTTTATGCCCATTGAATATTATGTTGGCTGTAGGTTTGTCACATATGGCCTTTATTTTGTTGAGGTATGATTCCTCTATTCTCATTTTGCTGAGAATTTTTCAAAAAAGGGAGTTGGATTTTGTTGAATGGTTTTTCTTCATCAATTGATATGATCTTGTGATTTTTGTCTTCCAATTTGTTTTTGTGCTATGTCACATTTATTGATATGCAAATGTTTTACCAACCTTTATCCTGCAATAAATCCCACTTGATCATGGTTTATGATTTTTTTAAATGTATTTTTGGATTCGATTTGCTAATATTTTTTTGAGGATTTTAGCATCTATGTTCATCAGGAATATTGGCCTGGAATTGTTTATTTGTTTTTTGTAGTGTCTTTATCTGAATTTTGAATTAGGATAATGCTAGTTTCAAAAAAGGAGCTCGGATTTTTTGGAATAATTTGGGGAGGATAGGTGTTAGGTCTTCTTTGAATGTTTGGTAAAACTCCCCTGTGAAGCCAGGGCCTTTGTTTGCTGGAAGTTTTTTTTTATTATTATTTCTTCAATAGTTATAGGCCTATTCAAGTTTTCTGATTCTTTCTAATTGAGTTTTAGAAGACTGTATTTTTCTAGGAATATGTCCATTTCATCCAGATTGTCCAGCTTGTTGGAGTACTTTTTTATAACCCTTTGTATTTCTGTAGGGTTAGTTGTTACTTTGTCTCTTTCTTTTCTGATTTTGTTTGTGTCCTCTCTCTGTTTCTTTTTAAATATATATATATATATATATATATATATATATATATATATATATTCATGGATTTCAGAGAGGAAGGGAGAGGGAGAGAGAGAGAGATAGAAACATCAATGATGAGAGACAATAATTGATTGGCTGCCTTCTGCACGCCCCCCACTGGGGATCAGGCCCGAAATCTGGGCATGTGCCCTTGACTGGAATCGAAACTGGGATCCTTCAGTCTGCAGGCTGATGCTGTATCTACTGAGCCAAACCAGCTAGGGCTTCTCTCTTTGTTTCTTGATGAGTTGCCTAAAGGTTCATCAATTTTGTTTATCTTTTTAAAAACCCAGTTCTTGGTTTTGTTGAACTTTTGTTGTTTTTGTTTTTGTTTTTAGTGTCTATGTCGTTTATTTCCATTCTGATATTTATTTCCTTCCTTCAACTTGCTCTGGGCTTTTCTTATTCTTTTTATAATTCTTTAAGACATAGGGTTAGATAGTTATTAAAAGTTTTTCTTGTTTTTTGAGGTAGACCTGTAGTGCTAGGAACTTTCCTCTCAGGACTGTTTTGACTGTGTCCCATAGATTTTGGGTTGTTGTGTGTGCATTTTCACTTGTTTCCAGGAAGTTTTTTTTTTTCTTTCTTTCTTGATCTCTTAGGTAACTCATTTGCTATATATATATAAAAGTCTAAGTGACTGGAAAAACCAGAATGACTGAAATTACTGGAATGACCAGTCACTATGATGCGCACTGACCACCAGAGGGAAGATGCTCAATGAAAGAGCTGCCCCCTGGTGGTCAGTGCAGTCCCACAACCAACCTCCCAGAGCCAGCCAACCTCCCCAGTCCTCCTCCTACTTTTCCCATCCCCCAGGCCAACAAATTTCCCATGGATCCTCCCACATCTGTTCGCATGGCCAGTGGGGGGAAGGTGGCAAGCCCTGGCTGGCCCAGCCCCAATCAGGGCCAGGAGAGACAGCCCTGATCACCGGCCAGGCCTAGGGACCACGCCCATGCATGAATTTCATGTACCAGCCTCTAGTTGTTTAATAACATGCTATTTAGCCACCATGTGTTTGAATGTTTCTGTGTGTTTTTACTGTAGTTGATTTCTAATTTCATACCATTGTGATCTGTGCAGATGCTTGATATGATTTCAATCTTCTTGAACTTGCAGAGACTTGTTTTGTGTCCTAATATGTGGTCTATCTTTGAAAATATTCCCTGTGCACTTGAGAAGACTGTATTATCCATAGCTTTGGGGTGAAATGTTCTGAAGATGTCAGTTAATTCCATCTGATTTACTGTGTCATTTAGGAGAGCTTTTTCCTTGTTGACTTTTTTTTTTTTTTGTCTAGAAGATGTATCCAATGAAGTCAGTGAGGTATTGAAGTTCCCTACTATTATTGAATTGCTGTCCATCTCTCCTTTAAAATCCTTCAGATTTAAAAAATATATATATATTTGGATGCTAATGAATTGGGTGCATATATGTTTATCAGAGTTAAATCCTCTTGCTATACCCTAACAACCCCGGCTTCATCAAGAAGGTCGTCCAGAAGGTCATTCTGCTGTTCGGCTGTTTGGTCGATTTGCATATTATGCTTTTATTATTATAGATAAGTTCTTATTTGTTGCCATTCTTACTCTTTATGCCTGTGTTATTCTCTTTCTCTCTATTTCTTTTTCTTATACCAGTCCCTTTAGCATTTCTTGTAGTGCTGGTTTGTAGGTAATAAAATTTTTCAGCCTTTTTTTTTTTTTTTTTGTCTGCAGTGCTTTTTATTTCACCTTCAATTGTGAATTATAGTCTTGCTGGATAGAATAGTCTTGTCTTTTGTCCCTTGGTTTTTATTACTTTGTATACTCATGCCACCCCTTTCTGGCCAGAAGTGTTTTTATTGAGAAATCAGTTGACAGTCGAATGAGAGCTCCCTTGTAGGTAACTGTCTGTCACTTTTTTTGCAGTCCTTAAGATTCTTTCTTTGTCTTTAATGTGTGCCATTTTAATTAATATGTGCCTCGGTATGTTTCTTTGGGGGTTCATCTTGATTGGGACTCTCAGTGCTTCCTGAACGTGAGTGACTTTTTCCTTCACCAGGTTCGGGGAATTTTCTGCCATTATTTCTCCAAACAGGTTCTTTATTTCTCGCTTGGGTACTTTTCTTTCTGGTACCCCTATGATGCAAATATTGTTACTTTTCATGTTGTCCCAAAGCTCCCTTAAATTAACTTGCTTTTTAAATTTTGTTTTTTCCATTTGCTGCTCTGAATGCCCCTCTCCCCGACTTGTCTTCTAATCGCTAATTTGATCCTCAGCTTCTTCTAGTCTACTCTTGAATCTTTTTAGGGTGTTCTTTATTTCAGCTATGTAATTCCTCATTTCCAATTGATTCTTATTGTTTCAAGCTCTTTTCTTGTTGGCATAGCTCTCACTAAGTCCCCTAATATTCTCATTAATTTCCTAATAATTCTCATGAAGTTGCTTGTAGTTCTCACTGAATTGTTTGAGCATTCTTATTCCCATTACTCTGAATTCTTTATCTGAAAAATTGCTTGCCTCCATTTCCTTTGGTTCCTTTCCTGGTGATTACTCCTTTCTCTCATTTGTGGGTTGTTTATTTGTCTCCCCATATTTGTTGTCTCTTTATATTTGTTCCTAAGTATTAGATCAAACTGCTATGCCTCCCAGACTTTGTGAGGTAGCCTTATGTAGTAGGTGTTTTGTGGGACACAATGGTGCCTGAGCTAGGTTATTAGGTCTCCTGAGCTGGGTACTCTAAGAAAATCTCTTGCTTGAGTTATTTTGGTTCTCCTGTTATAATTGTGTCTTGAATGTCATTTTCCTGTTCATGGATGGTATCTCCTCTCAGGCTGGCTGACTTTGTGGTTCACCGACCACACCAAGCAAGCTATTGTGGGGATGCTAAAAGAACAGGACAGAACACAACACAAAAAAATGCAAAACAAAAGAAACAAAACTAAAACATACACAAGACCCCTACAGCAACAATAAAAGCAACCACCAGAAAGCAGAGAATTAGGAAGAGAAAAGAGAGCAAGAATGATAGAAGAAAATAATTAAATAAATAAATATGAGGAGAAAAATAACAAAACAACCAAACAAACAAAAAACTCCACACAAAAAAGACTCCAGGATAAGGGTGAAGAGAAAAAGGAATATGTAGATGCAGAGCTGAAATAAAGATAATGAGAATAAATAATTAGGGGAAAGAAAACAGTTTAAAATAAAGGAGGAAAAGTTAAAAAAAAAAAAGGAAAATAGAGGTAAAAGCAAAATTTAAAAAAAATGAGGTAAGAAAGGAAAAGGAAAAAAGATAAAGAAGAAAAAAAGGAAAAGAAAAGGAAAAAAGATTGAGTATGAGAAGGGAAGAGGAAAATTAGTTATATAAATGAAACAATACAGACTTTAATAATAATAAATCAATAAAGCAGACAGATAAAAATGATAATTTTAAAAAAGAAAAAAAAGGAAAGAGAAAAAAATTTTTAAAGGAAAATAAAAAGAACAAGAAGAAAAAAAAGTAACATGGAATTCTTTTCAGCTGAGTTTAGTGTCCATGGGAGCTTGTTTTGGATCTCACTCTTCTATTGTCTGCCAATTCTGGACTTCCTGTGGGGTACTTAGGTGCTAACCACTGTCAGGCACTGTCCTTTGGCTTTCAGCAACCTGCTTGAAGCTCCAAGCGATCCACTGATCCACTGTTTGTGTCTGTCTTGACAGGACTTCACTGTGAGCGGGAGGGGCCAATCTGTCCTCTAAAGCAGGTTTGTTAGCAGTGTGGGGTCCCGGGCTGGGTCAGCAAACTTCCCCTGGTTCTTTGAGTTCCACCTCTGCCTGCCTTTGTTTGCCAATCCTACCTAATGAAAGAGTAAAATGCAAACTGACCATCACTCCAACACACAAGATGACCACCCCATGTGGACACAAGATGACAATCACAAGATGGCCCAGCAGGGGAGAGCAGTTGTGAGCAATAAAGCCATAAGGGGAAGGCAGTTGGGAGGGATCAGGCCTTCAGGGGAGAACAGCTGGAGGGGACCCAGGCCTGAAGGGGAGGGCAGTTGGGGAGGACCAGGCCTGCAGGGGAGAGCAGTTGGAAGGGACCAGGACTGCAGGGGAGGGCAGTTAGGGGGGACCAGGCCTGCAGGGAAGGACAGTTGGGGGGTGACTAGCCCTGCAGGGGAGAGCAGTTAGGGGCAATCAGGCGGCAGGAGAGCAGTTAGGCATCAATCAAGCTGGCAGGGGAGTGGTTAGAAGGTGATCAGGATCAGGCAGGCAGGTAAGTGGTTGGGAGCCAGCAATCTTGGATTGTGAGAGGGATGTCTGACTGCCCGTTTAGGCCGATCTCATCAGCATCAGGCCTAAATGGGAAGTCAGACATCCCTTAAGGGGTCTCAGATTTGAGAGAGTGCAGGCTGGGCTGAGGGGAACCCTCCCGCAAACACTGTGCATGAATTTCATGCATCAGGCCTCTAGTGTTATAATAATGAAAAAACCCTCTAATGTATGAAATAATTATTGTGTGAAATGTTTGCTGTGTGGAGACCCCAATACTCTGTAACTTCCAAATTGGTGAACACCCCACTATTGTGATGTGAAAGCTCTGAACCCTTAAAGTGTAAATGCCCTGCTCCTAGCATAAGGCACGCTGTCTGGCCCACACTGATAAGACACAACTTGTTTACTACTGGCTATATAAGCAGCAGACCTTCTTCAGTCAATATCTCCTGCCTGATGAAGCGCCTGCAGCCACTGTCTGTCTTCGTCTTCATCGTCCATCTATCAGTGTGCATCGCCAAGTGGCCTTTGCTGGAGCCTAGGACCCACTAGAAATAGGTTAAAAAACCTTGTGTAATTGCAAACTAATTCTGTCTTGTGTGTCATGTGATCCGGTTCAGCTCAGCTGTCTAGACATTGAAGTACCAGGGGATAGGCCATTTTTGCTGACTCCTGGTCACCTGCCTTTGTCCCGCTAAGTCTAGACAGATAATTAATTGGGGCATAATTGGGACAAATTGGCGTAGTCGGCAGGATTCGAACCGGCATGGGGAAACCAATCTTAATCACTCAAAAGCTTGTTTCTGAAAGGGCTTTAGGGTGGGGGAGGTGCTGTTCAGGTTTCAGGGAATGTGGTGGGTGTGTTTCCTGTCCCAGGGCTGCTCCTCTGCAGGTGGCTCAGAATATTACTCTGCCCTCGGCTGGACAGAGATCCTTCAGAGTTTCCCCGAAAATAAGACATCCTCCGAAAATAAGACCTACTTACAGGTTTCCTTCTGAGTGAAATATAAGGCATCCCCCGAAAGTAAAGCCCCCCTAGGCTAGACATGAAAGATTTGGTCCACTGATTCTGAAAGAAATGGAGTCACAAGAAATTCACCAGGAAATTCAGGAGTTGGATTGTTATGATGATGTTCCAGAAGATGATGACATGATTATCATTGAATAAATGAGTAAATTCTTGATACTGTAGGATTCATAGTTCGTCTGGTTTGTGTTGACAACTACCGTACTACCATACTATATACAGGTAACAAATTTCCTTTATCTTCATTTAACAATAAATGTGTACCAAATCTTCTTCATGGAAAAATAAGACATCCCCTGAAAATAAGACCTAGCACATCTTTGGGAGCAAAAATTAATATAAGACACTGTCTTATTTTCGGGGAAACAGGGCAGTATGCAACCCAGGTGGATCAGCTGGAAACCTGAGTTCCTATCAGCGCTCCTGTGCAGGGAGAGTAGCAGACCTGCGTGGTGCCCAGTAGTGGGTGGACGGACTCTCCCCCAGTCCAGTCACTGAGGCCTCCTGAGACTGTTCAAACCTGTGAGTGCGGCCTCTGCCTTGGTTTCCTCTGAAAAGATGAAAATGCAGGGATTAGCATGCAGGGCTCTGAGGGTGAGGCGGGCTGTAGTCCCTAGGGCAGTTTTTATTTTTTCTTTACTTGCCCTGTGGCCACTGGAAGCAGCTTGTTCCTCTCAGGAAAAACGGCCGTTTCAGTCTGGACACTTAGAACAACCAAATGCAGGACTCCTGGCTGCTGTTTTCCCAGGTCTCCCTGCACTTCTTCCCACCCAGCCTCCCTTTAGGCACCTCAAGTTCACACCTCCCTCCCTGCACCAATGCTGGGAGCCAGTTCCAGCATGTCATAACTGCAAGAGTCTCATCAAAAGGTTGGTGGAACCTGGGGACTCAACAAGGACTGAGTCACATATGTTATCACCTGTTGGGACGAATCTCAAAGGGAAGGTGGGGGTGAGGAGGTAGGAGGGGAACTTACATGCAAAGCCCATGGACACAGACAATAGAGTGGTAAAGGCCTGGAAGGAACGGGTGCGGAGAGGAGGCATCAATGGGTAAAAAAGAAAGACATCGTAATACTTTCAATGACAAAGATAAATTAAAATAAAGACATGAATAATGTGCTGCTACATCTCTCCACATGTGACTACATTAAAATTGTTGTGTATAAGTACAGGCTTAGTGACAAAAAGCACGATGTCATTTATTAAAATATTAAAGTATTCCCAGCAATAGTAAGAATCTTCATGGTTTATACATTTTCGCCAAAAGTGGAACCATGTATTTCCCCCCCTCTATTGTGGTTAGCGAGAAAACTAAACAGAAAGGTTCTTAGTAATGGAATTCGTGACCTCCACTCCACAACCTCTCCTTCAGCAGAGAGGTAACCCACCCTGGGAACACCCATGGGTGCTGGGGGTGGCTGGAGGGAAGGCTGCAGCTCCCACTTTAAAATGCTGATTCATGGTGACAACGGCCAGTTCGAGACAGAAGTGATGTTTCACTT
Source organism: Nyctalus aviator (assembly GCA_036971965.1). Taxonomy (NCBI): domain Eukaryota; kingdom Metazoa; phylum Chordata; class Mammalia; order Chiroptera; family Vespertilionidae; genus Nyctalus; species Nyctalus aviator. The sequence continues at coordinate 5,797,337 of CM072927.1, read as the reverse complement.
ACACATCTCAGCTCCCCGCAGCAAACACCAAACTGGCTGAAGAGCAAACATCTATAGGGGACTAAGGAAGAAAGAGAGTTCTACTCTTGTCGGTATATTTGAAACACTTCAACTATAACAGACATTTGCTTATTTTGTTATTCTAAATGTGAATCATATACTTGTATCTATTTATAAGATGGATAAGAGGGCATAAAACTGAGAATAATTATCTCGTTGGATCCTTAATAGTCTTTAAGATTATCCAAAATAAATCTCTCTTCATGAATACATAATGTCCTATTATAAAGTGAGATGATGACATTCATTCTATCAGCATATATGTAAGAGGAAGGATTTTATCATATTCTTTTAAAATATATATATATATATATATTATATACACAAGATTTATTACAATGAATGATATACTAATTACATTTTGAAGTGAAAATGTGCACTTTATTTAAAACGAATAACTCAGTCTATTTTTTTTTTTTTGTGAGTTTGAATGAATCCATTTTGGCTTCATGCCTTTCCATGCAGACAGCAGGAAACAGTGTTTTACAGTTAAAACTTTATGATATAATTGATAACCATGTACCCCAAGCACAGGCTGTCTACAGTTAGCTGCTTTGGTTTACAGTTCAGAGAGAGGACACTTTACTGCCCAGACTCATTGCTCTGCCAAGTGTTGCCATGGCAACCACACTTTGTCTCCTTTAAGTTTGCTAATAAAGGATCCTTACAGATCCCAGAGAATTCCCCTTAGTTCCTAGAATAGGTTAAGAGTCCAATTAACCAGTTTCCAGAGGGAAAGATACAGTTTTAACTCGTGCTAATTGGGCAGCTATTCAACGAGGTTCTCTGGGCACACAATTTAGCTAAACTCATTAAAAGTTTTTGCAGTAATCCCAGAAGCCTCAGGTAATGAGCCCCTGAGCACTGCTCATCCAATTAAAGTATTTCCCGCACATGCGTGGGGCATACAGATGCCTATGGTTAGTGTTTTGTTGTTTTGGTTAGTGAACACTCTACCCCCACAGATGTAAAAGAAAAAAGTGACTCAAAGATTCTTAGAAATTGACTTCCAGGCTGTTAGAAATTTCCCTCAATTTCTATTTACCAATGTCATTAAAACGATATTAGGTAACAGAAAACTCCACATCTTTCTCAACCTATTTTAGAACATACATAAATATAAGTATGCAGATGTCAGGTATTGCATAGCAGTTCCAACAAATCCAACATTAATGAGGAGGGATTATGTAGCAAACTTCCAAATTTAGAAGGTTGAGAGATGTCATTTCTAGTCTCTCTTTGCTCTCTTTGTTGTTGTTCACAGTACTAAAGATGTCCTACACCCTCCCCCCTTTGGCCCCTCCACTGACTCCTACCCTAGGACTTCACTGCAATATTGTCTGTGCCCATGAGCAATGCATATATTCATAAAAATTATTTGGTTAATCTTTTCCTGCCCTCACACCCCTCCCCCCATTCCCTCTGAAATTCACCTGTTCCATGCTTCCATGCCTCTGGATCTATTTTTTTTGTCAGTTTATTTTATTCATTAGGTTCCACAGATGAGTGAGATCATGTGATACTTGTCTTTCTCTGACTGGTTTACTAAACTGAGCATAATAATCTCTAGGTCCCACTATGCTCTCTCAAAGGGTAAAAGATCCTTCTATTTTTACAGTTGCATAGTATTCCATTGTGTAAATGTACCACAGCTTTTTTATCCACTCATCTACTGATGGGCACTTGGGCTGTTTCCAGATCTTAGCTTTTGTAAATAATGCTGCTATGAACATAGGAGTGCATAAGTTCTTTCTGATTGGTATTCCTGAATTCTTAGGATATAGTCCTAGAAGTAGGATCACTGGGCCAGATGGAAGTTCCATTTTAAATGTTTTGAGGAAGCTCCACACTGGTTTCCATAATGGCTGCACCAGTCTGCATTCCCACCCGCAGCACACTAGAGTTCATTTTCTTCCACAGCCTGTCAGCACTTGATGTTTGTTGATCTATTGATGGTAGCCATTCTGATAGGTGTGAGGTGAACCTCATTGTCATTTTAATTTGCATGCATCTGGCCGAAACCAGTTTGGCCCAGTGGATAGAGCGTCAGCCTGCAGACTGAAAGGTCCCAGGTTCGATTCTGGTCAAGGGCATGTACCTTGGTTGCGGGCCCATCCCCAGTGGGGGTGTGCAAGAGGCAGCTGATCGATGACTCTCTCACTGATGTTTCTGACTCTCTATCCCTCTCTCTTCTTCTCTGTAAAAAATCAATAAAATATATTTTAAAAGAAAATAATATATAATTTGCATGCATCTGATGATTAGAGATGTTGAGCATTTTTCAGATGTCTCTTGACTATCTGTATGTCCACTTTGAAGAAGTATCTAGCCAAAACCAGTTTGGCTCAGTGGTAGATCGTCGGTCTGCGGACTGAAAGCTCCCAGATTCGATTCCGGTCAAGGGCATGTTCGTTGGTTGCAGGCACACCCCGGTAGGGGGTGTGCAAGAGGCAGCTGGTCAATGTTTCTCTCTCATGGACGTTTATAGCTCTCTATCTCTCTCCCTTCCTCTCTGTAAAAAATATATTAAAATGAAGAAGTATCTATTTAGGTCCTTTGCCCATTTTTAAATTGGAGTGTTTGTCTTCCTTTTGTTGAATTTTATTAGTTCTTTATATAATTTGGAGATTAACCCCTTACCAGATGCATCATTGGCAAATATGTTCTCCCATACAGTGAGTTACCTTTTCGTTTTGAAGATGGCTTCTTTTGCTGTTCTGAAACTTCAATTTTGAATAATATTGCTGGACAAAGTAGTCTTGGATTCAGCCCTTTGCTTTTCTTCATGTTGTGTACGTCATGCCACTCCCTTTTGACCTGAAGTGTTTCTATTGAGAAATGAGTTGACAGTATAATGGGAGCTCCCTTATAGGTGACTTTCTCTCTCTCTTACTGTCTTTAAGATTATTTCTTTGTCTTGTACACTTGCCATTTTAATTATGATGTGTCTAGGTGTGGGTCTTTGGGGTTCATCTTGATTGAACCTCAAATCACTTTTTCCTTCACCATGTTTGAGAAGTTTTATGTAATTATTCCTTCAAACAGGATCTCTATTCCTTGCTCAGATTCTTCTCCTTCTGGTACATCTATGATGCAGATGTTGTTATTTTTCATATTGTCCAAAAGCTCCCTTAAACTATCCTCCTGTTTTAAATTTTTTTTTTTAATTTCTGCTCTGAGTGGGTGCATTTTCTACCTTGTGTTATAATTCACTCATTTGTTCCTCAGTTTCTTATAATCCACTGGCCAGCCCTTTTGTGCCTCTGCTTTTCCTAGGCTTCTCTATGTGGTCTTCACTTTCCATTTTGGTTATCAGGGTTCTTTTCAGCTAGTTGTCAGTTGATTATTATGGATGTTGTTTTTATTTGGGGTTTTTTTGTTGTTTGATTGATTGTTGTATTTTAGTTGTATTTCCAGTTTGGTCCTTGGAATGTGTCTATGTAATATCTACTTTTTTTTACTTTCCCCAAAATGTGTACTTTATCACATAAATTGAAACTTGAAAAAAGAATTGGAGATGAAGAATTCAATTTAAAAAATCAAGAATGAACTAGTGAGAATATGAAATAAAGTAGACCCAATGGAGGAAAGAATTAGTGATATCAAAGATAGAAATCTAGAAATTGTGCAGAGGAAAGAAGGGAGAGACTTCAGCTTAAAATGAAAGAAAGAATTCTATGAGAATATCTGACTCCATCAGCAAGTCAAATATAAGAATAATAGACATACCAGAAGAAAGAGATCCTCAAATCCAAAAATCTAACAAAACATCTAATTACCTCAATCCTAAAAGCATTCTCCAAAGTACAGTGTATTAAAACTGTCAAAAATTAATGACAAAGGAAGAATTTTCAAGGCAGCCAGGGGCAAGAAGAAAGTAACCTATAAAGGAAAGCCCATTAGGTTATCATCAGACTTCTCAGCAGAAACTACAGGATAGAAAAGAATGGAATCAGATATTCAAACTATTGAAAGAGAAATACCAGCCAAAAGTAATATATAAAGTTATCCTTTAGATATGAAGGAGAAATAGACCTTTCAGACTATCAATGGAAGACCTCCATTACAGGAAACGCTAACTTGGGGTTGTTATTTTTTACCTGAAACAACAAAAAGTCACAAAACTACTAGTAAGATCACCAACAAATTTACAGCATAAACAAGGATAATTTGTGACAACAAAAGCATAAAAGGAAGGGGATAAATGTCTTAATTTATTAAAGAGAGAAATAAAAGAGAATGTAGAATCAATGCATTCAAATGAAAAAAGATTACTGTATATAAAAAATTTGTTTTTTCATAACCTTAATGGTAACCACACAGAAAAAAAAAATGGAGACGTATAACTTAAAAAAAGAGAAAACAGCCCAGCTGGTGTGGCTCAGCAGTTAAGCATCAACCCAAGAATGGAGATGTTGCCGTTTGATCCCAGTTGGGGCACATGCCAAGGCTGCCGGCTCAACCTTCAATAAGGGATGTCCAGGAGGCAGCCTATCGATGATGTTCTTCTCTCTATCCATTGCCCTTGCTCTCTCTCTAAAAAAATCAACAAAAACATATTTTAAAAAGAGAGAGAAAACAGAGGAAAGAAGTATGGAATAGCACCAGCCAAAAACAACAGACAGAAAAACTAAGGAAAAAATATTGAGCACAGAGGTACCAGGAAACACAAGAAAACACAGGAAATCCTCATGTATCAATAATTATCCTAAGTGTAAATGGACTGAATTCACCAATAAAGAAATAAAGAGAAGCCTTATCCAGGGCTAACGCATTGGCCCACAGACTGAAGGGCCTCAGGTTCAGTTTCAGTCAAGGGCACGTACCTCAGTTGCAGGATCAATCCCTGGCCCCGGTTGGGACATGTGTGGGAGGCAACCAAACATCTCTCACATAGATGCTTCTCTCTGTGTCTCCCCCTCCCTTCCACTCCCTCTAAATTCTCAATGTAAAAATATCCTCAAGTGAGGTTTAACAAAAACAAAATACATAAGTAGAAACACAGAGTAGTAGGTTAGATAAAAAAAAATAAAGCCAACCATATGCTGCCTATAGTTGATACATCTAAGTTGTAAAGCAAAAATAGACTCAAAGTGAAAGGCTAGAAAGTGATTTTTCAAGCAAATACCACCCACAGAAAAGCCGAAGCAGCCATACTTTTATTTAACAAATACATTTCAAGATAACAAAGATAAGAAAAGACAAATATAGACACTTTATAATGATAAATAAAACACTACATCAAGAAGAAGTAACACTTCTCAAAATATATGCACCCAATCACAAAGAATCAAAATATATAAAGCAACTATTAACAGAACTAAAAAGAGAAACAGATAAAAACACAATCATAGTTGGGGAACTTCATACTCCATTAACAGCTCTAGATAGAACATCAAAATAGAAAATCAATAAAAAATATCAGCTTTAAATGACACATTAGATCAAATAGACATAATTGACATTTACAGAGCCTCTCATCCCAGAACATAAAATTAAAAGTTCTTCTACAGTGCACATGGAACATTTTCAAAAATAAACCATATGTTGTGTCACAAACTACCCTCAACAAATTCAAAAAGATTGAAATCATACCAAACATTTTATCTGACTGCAATGCTTTGTAATTCTAAATAAATTGCAAAAAGAAGTAAAGCGATCCACAAATATGTAAATATTAAGCAATATACTATTTTAAAGTAACTGGATAAAAGAAAAAAAAAAAGCTGAGATCAAAAGATATATTAAGACAAAAGAGAATGACAATACGATATATCAAAACATCTGGGATGCAATGAAAGCAGTAATAAAAAAGTTTATATTATTACAGGCTTATCTCAAGAAACAAGAGAAATCCCAAGGAAGCAACACAATATTACAACTTAAAGGCCTAAATAAGAACAACAGCAACCCAAAATCAGCAGGAAAAGGAAATAAAAATTGAAGCAGATTGAATAACATAGAAAGCAAAAAGACTATACCAAAAAAAAATTGAAAAGATTAATAAAATTGTCAAATCCCTGAAAAGACTTATATAAACAAATCAGAAATAAAAGAGAAGTTACCACAAACATTACTGAAATACAAAAGATCATAAAAAATATTATGAATAGCAACAAATTCAATAACCTAGGGCAGTGGTCAGCAAACTCATTAGTCAACAGAGCCAAATATCAACAGAACACTATTGAAGTTTCTTTTGAGAGCCCAATTTTTTAAACCTAAACTTCTTCAAATGCCACTTCTTCAAAATAGACTCACCCAGGTCATGGTATTTTGTGGAAGAGCCACACTCAAGGGGCCAAAGAGCTGCATATGGCTCGTGAGCCGCAATTTGCTGACCACTGACCTAGGGGAAATAAATACATTTCTAGAAATATACAACTTTACTAGAATAAATCATGAAGAATTGGAAAATCTAATAGACTGATAAATCTGATAAACAGTGAAGAAATTAAAACAATCATAAAAAAACCTCACACACACACACACACACACACACACACACAAGTCCAGGATCAGAAGCCACATAGAGTCAGATGAAAATCCAGTGTGCTTCTCTGCTTGCTTTTTTTTCCTTATAAAAAAAACTAGAGGCCCGGTGCATGAAATTCGTATACGGGGTGGGGAGGTCCCCTCAGCCCAGCCTGAACCCGCTCCAATCCAAGACCCTTTGGGGGATGTCTGACTGCCAATTTAGGCCCGATCTCAGTCGGAGACGTCCCTTCTCACAATCCTGGACTGTTGGGTCCTAATCGCTCACCTGCCTGTCTGCCTGGTCTCCCCTAACTTGCCCCTGCTGCCAGCCAGGTCACCCCTAATTGCCCCCTCCCCCTCCCCACTGCTGACCTGGTTGCCTCATGCAGCCTGCTGTTCAGTCTGGTCGTCCCTCACTAACTCCCCTGCTGGACTGGTCATAGGCTGCCATCATGGGAGGGTATGAGGGTTAATTTGCATATTGCCTCTTTATTATATAGGATAGTATCACTGGAGGTCCAAGATGGCTTCAGAGTAGGTGAAAGTAACACACACGTCCTCTCAGTGTCAAACAGAATTTACAGCTAAAATTTAAAGCAGTCAACCCGAATAAACAACAGAATGACATCTGAACAGGAGTATTATATCCAATGATTGGAAAAGGAAGCTGCACAGAGGCTGGTAAGAAGAGTGGAGAGGCAGAGAGGGCTGGGCCCTGCACCCAGAGACAGTGACTAAGGAGCTAGAGAAATATCACAACTGCAACAGTCCCCTCAAGGAAAGTGGGGTCTCAATCCCATGCCAGGTCTCCCAAACCAGAGCACCAGAGCCGGGAAAAAAGATCTTCCCAGCGTCTGGCAGCAAAGATAAGCAGGGACTTTGTCTGCCGGAAAAAGGAGGAAGTCAACGTGAATCCGGGGGCTTTCTAAGGGCCACGCACAGGGGTTTCCTCGTGGGCTCTCACTGGGGCTCTGGGAGAGGGAAGGAGACTCAGGGTATTTGAAGCCATAAAGAGAAGACCTGGGTGGCATAGCTCTGGAGATCTGGAAAGCAGGCAACTGAGGTCCTGGTCCTGAGTCAACATGCAGCCAGCCCTCAGGTGCCACCTGTCAGGGTCAGGCACTTCCGTTCTTACCACACCAACTGGAGGAAGTGCACTCACTGGCGACAACACCCTGCCAAACTCGAGTCTGGCATAAAAGACTATTGGCTGCACCCAACAGGAACCTGAGGTGCACTCTCTTTCTGGAGAAACTATAGATGATCATTGAACTAAGTGGCTTTGGAACAAGGGTCAAACTTTCCTCCCTCCCGCTGGGTTGGCAGGTGCCACCCCCAATAAAAGACTCCCTTGTCAGGGTCTCAGGCAGCCGTTAGCAGCAGAGTTAGGGGGAGGTATGTACTTGCACCTCTCCTATGGACCTGCACCACCCCCAACGAAGTGCTACTATTAAAATTTGAGTTGCATTCCAATTTTTTCTGGCACCAACTTGCCAAATGTAATTCCACGGAGGGAAGGAAGTGCAACTCAGAACTGGGACATTTGGTGTAACCCCCTTGGAATCTATCATCAGGGTCTCAGGAAGAGAAGGCTAGCTCCCCTCCTAAGGGCTTAGTGTCCATATCACCCAATCCGAAGGTGGATTTGATTTGCATTCCCAAATCCTGCTGGCCCCATCTGCTAAGCTCATATCCACCAGATGTTGGGCAGGCAAGGGGAACTCAGAACTGGGACATGAAAATGCAACCCCTTGGAGCCTTTGGTCAGGACCTCTGGCAGTGCGCTGCAAGGCTGGAAGTAGGCGACCAGGTCTCTCCCTTCCAAAGGGCCGGTGCCAAGCCAGGCTGGGGTTTCCTTGATCTGTACCTCCAAGTCCTGCATGAGGGGAGGGAGCAGAGAGCACAGTTTGGAACCAAGAGTTTTGGAATGCGGTTCAGTCGGGGTCTCTGAAGGCCTGCAGAGCTACGGGCCAGTGACACACACTGCCTTGATCTGTTTTCAAAACCCCGGCTGGGGGCTGCTCAGCTAGACACCTAACTGCAGCAGCACACAACAATTTCAATGGAATACAACTAAAATGTAGAGTGGACATTGCCCAGAGCTACAGGTAGTCGACTGACTGAAAATTCTACAAGAAGGAAAAAGAAAAACAGAAGGAAAATCAGAGGAGCTGAAAAAAGCCCAAGGTACGGAGACATGCTGCGTGCCTGCATGCGCGCGCGGAGAGGTCGCAGCCAGAGAGGAGGAGAAGGCTGGGGGCCTGCCTGGCGTTCCCTAACAGGAAGGAAATAAAACCCCCGGCCTGGGCTGAACCCCTGAACCGGCAGCGCTGAGCCCCAGTTATGGGCCAGACCCTGGGGACCCAGGCACGGGCAGGGGGAGACGGGACTGTGAGGTGGAATCCCAGGGGAGCGGCGAAAAGCAGGGCCCCTGGAGTCACGCACATTGCGTGTAAAGGACGGAATGTTGACTCTGATGCTGGATTGCCCTGGCGAGAAGAAACAAAGCCTCTGGCGGTGCTGAGCCCCAGTCCAGACTGCTCTGAACCCCAGTTCTAGGCCAATCCCTGGGGATCCAAGCATAAGCAGAGGGAGACAGGGCTGTGAGGTGGAGTCCTGGGAGAGCGGCGAAAGGCCAAGCCCCTGGAGTCGCGCACATTGCTCGCAAGGGAAGGAATGTTGATTCTGATGCGGGATTGCCCTGGAGGGAAAGACACAGGAGCCCCGGCCGTGTTGGGCCCATTTCGACTGCTCTGAACCCCAGTCCTAGGCCAGACCCTGGGGACCCAGGCTCAGGCAGGGGGAGACGGGGCTGTGAGGCGGAATCCCAGGGGACCGGAGAAAAGCGGAGTCCCCGGAGTCGCACACATTGCGCGCAGAGGACAGTCTGTTGACTCTGATGCTAGACTCCCCTAGCGGAAAGGAGAAAAAAAGCTCCAGACTGGGTAGCTGCGAAATGCGACAACAAAATAGACCACAAACGAAAGAAATGGAGGACAAAAAGCGTCTGGATATAGAGTTCAAATCTACGCTTATAAGGTTTTTTAAGAATTTCCTAGAAAAGATGGATAAGACCTATGAGGATATGAAAAGAGATCAATTAGAATTAATAAGGAATCAACAAGAAATGATAAGGGATCAACAAGAAATGATAAGGGATCAACAAGAAATGATAAGAGATCAACAAGAAATAAAGAATACATTGTCTGAAATAATAAAAATTATACAGAGTCCTAAAAACAGAAAAGAAGATCACAAGAATCAAGTCAAAGATTCGGAACATAAAGAGCCAGAAGACACTCCTCCACAGAAGCTAGAAGGTAAGAAAATCCAGAAAATTGAAGATAATGTAAGAAACCTCTGGGACAACTTCAAGCGAACCAACATCAGAATTATGGGGGTCCCAGAAGATGAGAGAGAGCAAGATATCGAAAACATACTGAAAGAAATAGTGACAGAAAACTTCCCCCACCTGGTGAAAGAATTAGACTTACAAGTCCAGGAAGCGCGCAGAACTCCAAACAAAAGGAATCCAAAGAGGACCACACCAAGACACATCATAATAAAAATTCCAAGAGCAAAAGACAAAGAGAGAATATTAAAAGCAGCAAGAGCAAAGAAGGTAGTTACCTATAAAGGAGCATCTATACGATTGTCAGCTGACTTCTCAACAGAAACCATGCAGGCCAGACGGGAATGGCAAGAAATATTCAAAGTGATGAATAGTAAGAACCTACAGCCAAAGATAATCTATCCAGCAAAGCTATCACTCAGAATCGAAGGTCAGACAAAGAGCTTCACTAATAAAAACAAGCTAAAGGAGTTCATCAACACCAAACCAGAGTTATATGAATTGCTGAAGGGGGTTCTTTCAGAAAAAAAAGTAAATAAAGATGGAAATTATGAACAACAAATACGTAACTATCAACAAGTGGATCTAAAAACCAAGGAAACTAAAAAAAAAAATCTGATGAACAATATTAACTGTTGAATATAATAGAATCAGAGGTATGGAAGGAGAGTGAACTGACTATTCTTGGGGAGAAGGGGAGAGGGGGATGTGGGAAGAGACTGAACATAAACTGTGCACCTATGGATGAGGACAATGGGGAGTGGGGAAAGGGCAGAGGGTGGGTTGGGAACCTGGTGGAGGAGAGCAATGGTGGGGGTGGGGGGAAGGAACATTTGTAATAATATGAACAATAAAAACTTATTAAAAAAAAAAAAAAAAAAAGCTCCAGACTGGAGGAACGTGACGAGGAGCAGGAGCTCCTGCCGGACACCGGCCAGCCTGGTGCCAGCAAGGAGCCCGGGCGACGGGGCCGCCAGTGGGGAGGGTGCCCCTGAGCCTTCGACCGCTGAGCGCGGGATGGGGGCTGCTTCCTGGGCGGCGCCGACCCCAGCAACAGGCTGAAGCAGCACAGGAGCCCGCGGAGAACAAAGGGGTGCCACAGGCCAACCTGCTGAGCTTCCAGGACAAGGAGGAAGAAACCAAAGAAGTTTTCAATGTGAAGAAATCAAGTGAGAGCAAAAGATAGTAAAATTACTTAAGAAACAATACAAAGAAGATCTTGAAAAATCAAAGACTAAGTCAGAACTCAACTCAGCAGCCAACATTGCAACATAAATGCGTTTAAAAAAAAAAAAAAAAAAAGGACAGAATGTTGGAACGGCAGTGGCCAGGCCTAGAGTGGCCAGGCACAAGGCAGTGGCTGCTGGACCCGGAGCAGCAACAGCCAGGCCCCAGAGCAGCAGCAGCCAGAACCAGAGCAGCAACAGCCAGCACTGGAGCAGCCAGACCTGGGGCAGTGGCAGCCAGGCCTGAGGGGGAGGCAGCCAAGCCCAGGGTGGCCAGTCCAGGAACACCTAGACCCAGAGTGGTCGGGCCCGGAGAAGCTGGGCACAGAGCAGCCGGGACGGGAGCAGCCAGGCCGAGAACAGCAGTAGCCAAGCCCAGAGCATCCAGGCCCGGAGCTACCAAGCTCGGAGTGGCCGGGCCTGGTGCAGCCGGGCCCAGAGCAGCCAGGTCGGGTGAGACCAGGCCCGGAGCAGTGGCAGCCAGGCTGGGAGCGGCCAGGCCCAGAGCAGCCGGGCCGGAGCAGCTGGGCCCAGAGCAGACGGGTTGGATGCGGCCAGGCCCGGAGCAGCAGCAACCAAGCCCGGAGCAACCAGGTCGGGAGTGGCAGTGGCCAGACCCGGAGCAGCTGGTTGTGGAACGAACCAGAGCAACAGAGGCCAGGCCCGGAACAGCCAGGCCCGGAACAGCTTGCTCCTCGCCTGCCCCCGCCTCAAGGCTGCCTCTCAGACATGGCTGGAAACTTGCGGGAACTTGAGGGTCTGCTGAATCAAGTGATGAAGGCTTAGATCTGGATGTGTTGAGTTAGTATAGCGCTGGGGTGTTGATCTGTGAGTGCCTTGGGTGGGGCCTGGATGAGGTTGGTTGACCTATTTGGAAATGTCTTTTGTGTGAAGTGTATCTTTGGGCATGTGGAGGTATTATTGATGTGAGAAAATGCTAAGTAACTGATTTACTATCTGAAAAGGGATTTACTATCGGGGAAAGGGAGGGAGGAAGAGACTAAACATAAACTGTGCACCTATGGATGAGGACAATGGGGGATGGGGAGGGGGCAGAGGGTGGGGTGGGAACTTGGTGGAGGGGGGAAGAAATGAGGAACCTTTGTAATAATATGAACAATAAAGATTGATTAAAAAAAAAAAAAAAAAAAAAACCCGGCTGGACCCATCCTACTTGGCTCAGTTTTGAGGGGGAAAGTAGGCTCTACTCAGAGCCAGGACATCCAGAGTGCATCTGCCTCAGAGGCTCCAGTCCAGAGCTTGAGCTACCATGCTAAATGGAGGAGTGCAGCTCACCACCTTCCCATGGGACAGTTGGTGCCACCCCAAAAAAGGCTTTCTCTATCTGTTTGCCCGATCCCAGTGAACCTGCCTGGTCCTGCTGAGCTTGCTCCGTCAGTGAGGACAGCTGGCTACACCCAACCTGAACCTGCAGTGTGTTCCTCCCGAGGGACATGGGGTTGGACACTCTGGCAGAGTCTGTATGGATGGCTCGGAGGAGGGTCTCTCCCAAACTCAGGGACCCAATAACCCTGCTTGCCCAATCTGGTCACCCCAAACTATTGAGTCTGAGCCTTGTAGAAAGGTCAGTGGGGCATGGCCAGCTTGGACCCACTCTGCAGCCTTCCTGCATAAAACTCTAATGAAAGTCCAGGCAACTTGGAGGGGCAGAGAAGCAGCCAATACATGGATGCTGACCTCAGGGTACTTAGTCTTTTCCTGACCTATCCCCAGCGCAGAGATTTCAGAAGCTAACATGTCTGCACAGATTAATCCTTCCCATGCACACCCAGGTCTAGTAAACACAGACACAAACACAAACAGTGACAGTGTAAAGGGGGTGCACATAACACATAGGAAACATCCCTGGAGCACGGAGCACAGGTGATCTGGAGGATGGTGCTACTAAACCTAGCAAGACAGCGAAACTGGTTTGGCTCAGTGGTAGAGCGTCGGTCTGCAGACTGGAAGGTCCCAGGTTCGATTCCAGTCAGGGGCATGTACGTTGGTTGCAGGCACATCCCCGGTAGGGTGTGTGCAAGAGGCAACTGGTTGATGTTTCTCTCTCATCAACGTTTCTAGCTCTCTATCTCTCTCCCTTTCTCTCTGTGAAAAAATCAATAAAATATATATTTAAAATAAAATAAAATAAAATAAAATAAAATAAAATAAAATAAAATAAAAATAAACCTAGCAAGACAAACTGAAACAGCACCTACAAAGCAGCCTGGACACTATGGTTGGATTGAGCCTCAGCAAGCCAGCCTGAGGGTCAATCTCACCCATGAATGGGCCAACAGCAATCAAAACCCAATTACAACAAAAGGTCCCACCTAACGCACACAGGGACATTCCTAGAGCATCTAGCTCAGGAGAAAAAAAAGGAGACTACACCACTGGTACCAAAGGACACTTGCTATTTGAGGCCACCCCACAAAGCCTGAAAGACATAAAAGTCTAATACACGGAAACAAACAAAAAAGACAGCTAAAATGGGGAGACAAAGAAACAACCCCTAAATGAAAGAAGAGAATCTCTAGGAAACAGAAATAAATGAGATGAAGGCAAGCAATTTATCAGATACAGAGTTCAAAGTAATGGTAAAAAGGGCACTCAAACAACTTAGTGAGAACTATGAGGAACTCAATGAGAACAAAAAAGAAATCCGAGGGAACTACATTTGTATGAAAAAGGGCATAGAAGCCATGAATAAGAACCAGTCAGAAATGAAGAATACCATATCTGACATCAAGAATACACTGGAAGGAACTAAAAGTATGATGGTTGAAGAGGACTGAATCATCAATTTGAAAGAAAAGGTAGAAAAGGTAGAAACAAATGCCAAGTTGTAGAAGTACAAAAAGGAGAAGAAAGTAAGAAGGGATAGAGAAACTGCTTGAAAAAATAATGACAGTAAACTTCCCTGACCTGATGAACAAAAAAGACACACCAGTTCAGTAAGCCCATGGACACAGACAATATGGTGCTTGGGGTTGGGGGAAGAGGGGGGTGGTAGGTGGAAGAAGACATTTGTAATACTTTAAACAAAAAAAATATTTTAAAAAAAGTCCAAAAAATCAATTAATCAAAGAGCTGGATCTTTGAAAAGATAAACAAGTTGATGAATTCCTAGCCAGGCTCATCAAGAAATGAGAGAGAGCCCAAATAAATAAAATCAGAAATGAAAGAGTCAACATAATACAAAGGATTGTAAGCAAATACTATGAACAACTATCTGCTAACAAACTAGATAAGCTGGGTGACATAGACAAATTCCTGAAAACATACAATCTTCAAAAATTTAATCAGAAAGAATCAGAAAACCTGATTAGGCCAATAACAACAGATGAAATTGATGCAGTAATTTAAAACTACCAGAAAACAAAAATCCTGGATCAGATAAATTTATGGGAGAATTTTACCAAATACTCAAAGAACTAATACTTATACTCCTCAAACTACTCCAAAAAATTTCAAAAGAAAGAAGCCCTTTAAAGCTCATTTTAATTTTAAAAAATATATTTTATTGATTTTTTTACAGAGAGGAAGGGAGAGGGATACAGAGCTTTCTCAACCAGCTGCCTCCTGCACACCCCCCATGCCCTTGACCAGAATCAAACCTGGGACCTTTCAGTCTACAGGCCGATGCTCTATCCACTGAGCAAAACCGGTTTTGGCCAAAGCTCATTTTACAAAGCCAGCTTTATCCTAATTTCAAAACCAAATAAAGACACTACAAAAAAATTATAGGCTAATATTCTTGATGTACACAAACGCTAAAATGTTCAACAAAACATTAGAAATGGAATCCAGCAATATATTAAAAAGATCATACACCATGACCAAGTGGGGTTTATTCTAACGATGCAAAGCTGGTACAATATTTGCAAATCAAAAAACACAAATAACATAAAGATATTGAAAGGCAAAAATCACATGATCATATCAATTGATGCAGAAAAAAGCATTTAACAAAATTCAACACCCATTTTTTATTTTAAAAATTCTAAGCAAAGTGGGTATAGAGGGAGCATAACTCAACATAATAAAGGCCATATATGACAAACCTATAGCTAACATCATACTCAATGGGAAAAAACTAAAACCATTTCCCCTAAGAACAGGAACAAGACAGAGATATCTGCTTTCACCACTCATTCAACACAGTACTGGAAATCCTAGCCATAGTGATCAGACAAGAAGAAATAAAAGGCATCCAAATTGGAAAGACAGAAAGAAAACTCTCATTATTTGCAGATGACATATCGTTGTACATAAAAAAAAAAAATTTAAAGACTCCACCAAAATACTAGCAGATTTAATAAACAAATTTGGCGATGTAGCAGGATACTAAATTAACACCCAGAAATTGAAGGCATTTTTATACACCAATAATGAATTATTAGAAAGTGAAACTAGCCGAGACGGGTTTGGCTCAATGGATAGAGCGTCGGCTCGGGGACTGAAGGGCCCCAGGTTCGATTCCGGTCAAGGGCATGTACCTTGGTTGCGGGCATATCCCCAGTAGGGGGTGTGCAAGAGGCAGCTGATCGATGACTCTCTCTCATCGATGTTTCTAACTCTCTATCTCTCTCACTTCCTCTCTGTACAAAATCAATAAAATATATTAAAAAAAAAAAAAAAAGAAAGTGAAACTAAACAAATAATCTAATTTACCATCGCAACAAAAAAATTTAAGATACTTGGGAATAAACTTACCCAAGGAGGTAAAAGACATGTACTCAGAAAACTACCGGATGATGGAAAAAGACACAGAGGGAGATATAAGTAAATGGAAAAATATACCATATTCATGGATTGGTGGAATTAAAATGTCCATACTATCCAAGGCAATCTGCAAATTCAATGCAATACCTATTAAATTACCAACGGCATATTTCACAGAACTAGAACAAATACTCCAAAAATGTATATGGAACCAAAAAAAAGCTCTGAATAGTCACAGCAATCTTGTTAAAGAAAGAAGTTGTAGTAATCACAATACCAGATATCAAGTTATACTACAAAGCCCCCGTAATCAAAACAGCCTGGTACTGGCACTAGATTAAGTATATAGATCAATGGAACAAAACAGAGACCCCAGAAATCAACCCACACCATTTAATATTGACAAAAACACACAATAGTCAAAACAGTCTCTTGATTAAATGGTGGTGGGAAAATTGGACAGATCGTGCTGTCTATATTCCACCCTTATTTACTATAAATATTAAGTATTCTATCTTTCCATTTTACTTTTAGCCAATCATAGAAATATCACTACCTTGCTTTTTCCCACTTCTTTAATTTACCAATGGGTTTCACGTAATCTTCCCTCCTTTGATTCAAAATTAATAATAACAACTGCAAAACTGAAATTCTCTGGAGCATTTTCTCAGTCCATTGAGATCTTGCTTTGGACTCAGTTTGGCTCAAATAAACTCTAGGGATGGCTTTAGCTCAGCGGTTCCTTCATCTACAAATAAACTCTAGTAAACTCATAAATTTTTTTATAGTTCTGTATGTTCTGACATCAACAAAGGTTATGAACCAAGGGTCAAAACACTTGTTGAATGGTCAAAAATAACTTAGTACATGGTGAATCTGTCACAAAGAATAAGGCAGTATATATAAATGTCAAAGGAGTAGAGTTTTTCAAATTGTGATAAAAAGAAAAACATAAGATAGAATTACCCATGTTAATAATTTTAAGTGTACAATGCAGCAGTATAACTGCACATCATGGTGCATTTGATCCCTAAAACGCATATTGAACAATTGAACAATTCTCCTTTTCCCCTCTCCCCAGCCCCTGGAACCACCATTCCACTTTCTGCTTCTAAGTTAGAGTGTGTTAAATACCTCATATATGGGGAATCATGCAGTATTTGTATTTTCTAACTAATCTCACTTAGCATAATGCCCTCAAGGGTCATCTGTTGCTACATAGCACAGGATTTACTTCTTTTTAAGGATAAATAATATTTCATATATACATATACATAAATATGTGTATTGAGAGATGAATTGATAATCAAAATGAGAATATATAATATTTCATATATACATACACATAAATACATATATGTGAAATATTTATATATATGTATATATATATATTCTCATTTTGATTCTCAATTCATCTCTCAATAAATGTTTAGGTTGCTTCCAAAAAGACGTAAGGTTTTTGCAGTTGCTGCAATATCCTCCCCTGAAAACAGCAGTGGAGGACAGGTAGAGTCCTGACCCTTGCACTCAGTACATGAGGACAGCCCGTTTATATTCCCAGCCCAAGACTCATGCCTGTGCATGGGGTGACTGCCCAGGTCCCTGATGCTGCGGCGCAGGATGAGGGTTTGTGAGCCGCGTTAGAGCATTCTCCTCCAGAGGTAGGCATCCCTCAAAGGGGGTGCGTGGATCCCTCACAGAGGCCGGTGGAGGTCTGGTCGGAGTCCAGCATGCAGGCGCCTCCTCAGAGATGCTGAGGGCAGGCAGGGAGGAGGCTCAGTCCCAGCAAGACATCTTCAGTGGGGTTCGGTGGGTGAGCATCCGAGAACCCCCACACACAGGGACCCCCCTCCTCCGAGCTTCAGTCCTCTGACCTGTGGAAATGGCCAAGCAAACTTTCTGCCGCCACAGGAGCCCTGCGGCATCTCATTGGCCAGAGCAGGAGGCGGGGCCGGTGGGGTGGCCAATAGGGAAGTGCTGGGCCCTGCCTGGCGCATGCGCAGTGCTTGCTGGCCAGGGCAGGCCTCGCCGGGCTGGACGCGTTGTCAGTTGCGCCTTCAGGCTCAGGTGTGGCGGCCTGGCCCGCCGCCCAGCCAGGCCCGCGTGGCCTCGGGCTCCCTGCGGCCCGGGCGAAGGAGCACCCAGGCCGCTCTTCGCTCTTCCGGGCTCAGGCGCCGTGGGGCCGAGATCTTGGCCACGCACGTGATCTGAAGGCCGGGCGGGTCGCGGGTGGGAGGCCGCCGGTGGGGAGGGGGCCGTGCCCTGGCTGACCGGCCCTGTCTCTCACAGAGAACGGCCACGGCATGCTCCCCGCAGCTCCCGGACACCTGCTCCTGGCCTGCAGCCTCCTCCTGGCGCCCTTCCTTGCAGGTGAGATTCCGTGAGGCCACCCGCACCCCACATCCCCGCCTGCATCCCCACCCACACCTCACATACCCTACACCCTGCACCCCATCATCCGCATCCCGCCCTCACCGTCACTCCCACCCACACCGCACACACAAATCCTGCAATGGCATCCTCGCCCGCACCCTGCATCCCGCATTTCTCCCACTTCCCTGCACCCCCGCACCCTGCAACCTCATTCCCGCTTCCCCGCGCCCCTCCCCCAGACCTGCGGCCACACTTCTGTGCCCAGCTGGCTCCTGCCCTCAGAGCCGCACCTCACCTCCAGCATAGTTTTGGGAGGACTAGGAATATTGATCAGTCCCCGCCTCTTCAACTTTAAGTACATCTTATTTTTTTTCCTCTTTATTGGATGACACTGGTTAACAAAATTATACATTTCAGGTCACAATTCCACAAATGTCATCTGTGCACTGTATTGTGTATTTACCATCCCAAGTCAAGTCTCTGTCCATTACTGTTATCTCCTCTACTAGAGGCCCAGTGCACAAATTCGTGCACGAGTAGGGTCCCAGGGCCCGCCCAATGGGGACCCATCGGGGGCAGGCAATTGACTGACCAGTCCTGCCCCGGATTGGGGTGTTGGGAGCTGATCGGGGATGTGACCCACAAGGGTGGGGGGCTGTGGGAGGGCTCCAGGGCATGTCCTGCCAGTCTCGCTCAGTCCCAATCTGCTGGACCTATCAGTTGGAGCATCTGCCCCCTAGTGGTCAATGCACATCATAGCGACTTGTTGACCAGTTGACTGTCTGCCTCCTGGTGGTCAGTGCACATCATAGCAAGTGGTTGAACAACCTTAACATATCATTAGCATATTACACTTTGGTTGGTTGAACAGCGGACCCGTTGACCAGACACTTAGCATATTAGGCTTTTATTATATAGGATTATATAAGAAACCCTCCTCCACCTCTCCCCAATTCCCCAAACCCACAACCCCTACAGTCCCCACACTGTTGTCCTTCTCCATGAGTTGATCTGTCTCGATCAATCCCTCCTCCCTCAACACCCACCCCCGCACACACACAGCTGTCAGCTCTCTATGAGTATGTCTCAGTTTTGCTTGTTAGTTCAGTTTGTTCATTAGATTTCCCAAGAGTGAAATCATAAGGTACTTGTCTTTCTCCAACTGGCTTATTTCACTTAGCATAACGCTTTCCAGTCCATCCATGCTGTTGCAAAGGGTAAGATTTCCTTCTTTTTTAACCGCTGAGTCATATTCCACTGGTAAATGTACCACAACTTTTTTATCCACTTATCTACTGATGGGCATTTGGGCTACACTTGGGAGGAACATGGGACATAGCAAAGCATTGGCATTTAGAAATTTTTCATTAGCAGGTAGCTATTTTTCTCCAGGGACCACTTCCTATTGGGGAAGGGAGGAGGAGAAAAGATGTTCACCAGTGAGGGGTGAATCATGGGACTGGGTCTCCTTTGTGACATCCTGAGGGTTGGGACTGTGGTAACAGCCTGCACTATCCCTGCTGTTCACTGGGTGCCGGGTTCTGCATCTGCTTATGGGCAGCACTCACTTCATTAGCGCCACTTACTCATGTTAAATTCCTGGGGCTTCCTCCCACGCTGACCTCCTGCGTCATCAGGATGGTCCACTCACCCAGTGGCCAGCAGCTGTACTGCTGGGCTCGTATCCTTATGCCTCCCCTCTCCCACCAGCCTCTCAATGGCCCATCTTTTTTATAGGAAGGACTCATCCGCCCTGCTTAGACCAATACAAATAGCTATCCCTAAGATTCATTATGGGCTAGTTTAGAATTCCTGATCAATATAAGAAAGGTCTGCATAATTTTGCATGAAATTCTAGGTCTTTATTGACTTACTTCCTCCTCTGCTTTCTTCACCTAAAGGAAGATGACAGAAAATCACTGATTGATTTTTGGAGCAGGCCTTAGATAAATGTGGAAGTTTATCTTGAGCTGTCAACCTTCAAGTCCTCCACTCCTTTCTCCCGTTCCTATCTTTCCCATTGCATCATAACTTCCCACCCCTCAAGCTCAAAGCCAGCCTCACTGAATTTTGACATCATCACTCATTTTCAAGGAAGGATGGGGAAATCGTGATTCCTCTCACTGTGAATAACTGAGAGCTGTGCTACTCGCCTTCCCTGGGGCCGCCAAGGGCGTGAGGGCTGCCCAAGGGCCTGTATGGGTGGGAAGGAGGTGCTGTGCCCACACTTAGCAGGTGACCACTTGCTTCCTCAGAGGTGCTCTCCCTTGCTCTTGGTTTGTGGTTATGATTTATAGTGAAGTTTGCTTAAGCACTTTTCTATAATAAGCCTTTTTTTCCCAGTTTCTTTGAGATATATTGACATACACCAATAATTACCAAAATGAGTTTAGTTAGCATCCATCATCTCATATAGATACAAAAAAAAAAAAGGGTTCCGCCGGGACCGGTTTGGCTCGGTGGATAGAGGGCCTGCGGACTGAAAGGTCCTGGGTTCAATTCCGGGCAAAGGCATGTACCTTGATTGCGGGCACATCCCCAGTAGGGGGTGTGCAAGAGGCAGTTGATCGATGATTCTCTCTCATCGATGTTTCTAACTCTCTCTATCTCTCTCTCTTCCTCTCTGTGAAAAATCAATAAAATATATATTTTTTAAAGTATTAATTTTTTTAAAAAAAGTCCCTTTGATGAGAATTCTTAGGATCTACTCTCTTAACTTTCCTGTATCTCATTCTGCTGTACAATACCTTTCTAGCACTAATGTATCTTATAACTGGAAGTTTGTATCTTTTTGATCACCTTTCCACAAATCCTCTCTCCGGTAACCAAAACCCTGATCTTTTTCTATGAGTGTGAGTTTTATTTTATCTTTTATCATTCCACATATTAGAAGGTCACAAAGTATTTTTCTTTCTCTGTCTGACTTATTTCACTTTAGTATAATGGCTTCAAGATACATCCATGTTGTCACAAATGGCAGGATTTTCTGCTTTTTTATGACTGAATACCCTATGGGGTGTAGCACAGCTTTTTTATTCTCTCATCTATCAATGGACACCTAGGTTACTTCCATATCTTGGCTATTGTAAATAATGCTACAATGAATGTAGGGTTGCATATATCTCTTCAAATTAGTGTTTTTGTTTTCTTCAGCTAAATACCCAGAAGGGGAATTGCTGGGTCATAAGGCAGTTCCATTTTTAATTTTTTGAGAGATCTGCGTATTGTTTCCTATGGTGGCTACACCAATCCGCATTTCCTCCAACATTGCACGAGGGTTCCCTTTTTTCCACATAGTGGCCAATGCTTGTTGTTTGCTGATTTATTAATGATAACCATCTTACAAGTGTGAGGTGTTATTTCGTTGTTGTTGTTTTTAAATAATTTTATATTTTTAATTGTATTTTTATTGATTTCAGAGAGAAGGGGAAAGGGAGAGAGAGATAGAAACATCAGTGAGAGAGAATCATCAATCGGCTGCCTCCCGCACGGTCCCCACTGAGATGGAGTCTGCAAGCCAGGAATGTGCCCTGAACAGGAATCAAACCATGAGTGACCTCCTGGATCATAGGTCAACTCTCAACC
This sequence comes from Nyctalus aviator, assembly GCA_036971965.1. Lineage (NCBI taxonomy): Eukaryota > Metazoa > Chordata > Mammalia > Chiroptera > Vespertilionidae > Nyctalus > Nyctalus aviator. Next base: position 5,775,536 of record CM072927.1, on the reverse strand, counting down.
ACTGACAACACCAGCCAGGCTCACTGTGGTTTTGATTTGCATTTCACTGGTGACTAGCAATGTTGAGCATCCTTTCATAAATCTGTTGGTCACTTGTATTTCTTCTTTGGTAAAATTCTATTTTTTTAATTGGATTTTTGCAGGCTTTTCTCTCAAAGGTAAAAGTAAATTTTAAAACCCATCTTTTCTTCTCCTTTATCTGTTTTAATGTATTTATACTTATTTGTTTTTAATTATAAAGCTTTTAAGATAAATACTTTATGCCCATGGTACAAACTGCAGAAGGTGTAGAGCAGAGAATATATCCTTCTCCTCTTTAGCCCCCAGCTCAACTCCTTGGAGGCAACCACAGGTATCCTTTCTTGAGTACCTTTCCAGAGATGGTCTGTGTATTTAGCAACATATCCTATAGGACTCTCTTTCACGGCCCGCGTAGAAAGAGTTCCAATTCAGGGTTTAGGTTCTGGAGAAGGGCCGCACACAAATGAAAAAAGACTTGAAGAAATTCAATTTGGTGATATGGGGGGCCAGGCGGTAGTCCAACTCTACTGGGAGAACTACTCCCTGCTCTGGCCCTGCCATTCCCTTTTATGGAGGCTTTGAGAAAAACATCTTAGGCAACATAAAGAGAAATTTACATGTAGCCCTTAGGCAGAAAATAACAGAAACTTTCACGGGACAAACAAGGTAGATTCTGCTTTAGCCAATAATTTCTTAACTAAAGGTTAGAGCAATTAAGGTTGTTGACCAGCCTTCCTGGCTTCCTGTCAACATCTCTTTTTTAGTGAAACTGATTTGGTTTCCAGCAATATCCAAGTGTATCTTTTTATTCCCATGGCATTTTATATCTAATGTGCTTTTCCCCCTTCCAGATACACCTTGGAGGAGTTTTCATAATATAATGACTTCAAGGTACATCCATGTTGTCACAAATGGCAGGATTTCATATCAGTGTGTGAAGAAGCACGCATTCTTTATACCCCTATTTCATGGATGTCTAACCATGAGAATTTCAGTCATTTTTAATCATTTAGTATCTCAGAGAATCCTGTAGTAATTGACCTACCAATAAAATTACACATGTAGGAAAATACTTAGGAATTCATGAATCAAAGAGTTTATGCAATCTAAACTTTTTTCCAAATTATCAAATTTGCCCTCTAAATAAGTTGCACTAATTTACCCACCAGAAATAGAATGAAAATGCCTGTTGCCCACTTTCTCACCAGCACACACTAGTTTTAATTTGCTTTTGTCTAACCATGGAAGACTGTAGTGCAGTGCTGGCTTGTGGGATGTTCTATGAGTAAAATATCTGTATATGGTATGAGGCTTTTGAGCATTTGAAATGAGAATGGCACAACCATGGCAGTGAGCTTTTGTGTGTGTGTGTGTGTGTGTGTGTGTGTGTGGTTGTTTTATTTTTATTTTTTTATTTTATTGTTGAATTACAGATGTCCCCCTTTTTCCTACCATTGCCCCCTCCATCTGGTTCCCGCCCTGCCACAGGCCTTCACCACCATGTCCATATGTAGGATCTTTGATTAATCTCTTCCTACTCTCCACCCCCTTTTCTCTGAAATTCGCCAGTCTGTTCCATGTTTGCATGCCTCTGATTCTATTGTATTTTGTTCATTAGATTTCTTGTTCATTTTTAGATTCAATTGTTGATAGATATGTATTTATTGGCATTTTGTTGTTCATATTTTTAATCTATTTTTTCTTCTTTCTCTTCTTATTTTATATAATAAATTTTATTGTTCAGATTATTATAGGTGTTCCTCTTTCCCCCCCCCACAGCTCCCCTCCACCTGATTTCCCCACCCCACCCCATGCCCTTACCCCCGCCACTGTCTTCATCCATGGGTGTAAGATTTTTGTCCAGTCTCTTCCCACTGAGAATTTTGACCCCACTCCCCTGAGAATTGTCAGTCCACTCCCTTTCTATGTCCCTGATTCTATTTTATTCACTAGTCCATTCTGTTCTTCAGATTTTTTATTCACCTGATTTTTAGATTCATTTGTTGGTAGGTGTGTTTTTGATGTCTTTTTGTTGTTCATAGTTTTTACCTTTACATTTTTCTTTTTCTTCCTCTTCTTAAAGAATACCCTTTAGCATTTCATGTAATCCTGGTTTGGTGGTGATGAACTCCTTTAGCTTTTTCTTGTCTGTGAAGCTCTTTATATGACCTTCAATTCTGAATGATAGCTTTACTTGATAGAGTAATGTTGGTTGTATGTCCTTGAAATTCATCAATTTGAATATTTCTTGCCACTCCCTTCTGGCCTGCAAAGTTTCTGTTGAGAAATCAGACAACAGTTGTATGGATGCTCCCTTGTAGGTAACTAACTGCTTTTCTCTTGCTGCTTTTCAGATTTTCTCTCTTTGTCTTTAACTCTTGGCATTTTAATTATATGTTTTGGTGTGTGCTTCTTTAGGTTCCTCTTGTTTGGGACTCTCTGTGATTCCCAGACTTATAAGTATATTTCTTTCACCAGGTAGGAGAAGTTTTCTGTCATTGTTTCTTCAAATAGGTTTTCAATAGCTTGCTCTCTTCTCCTTCTGGCATTACCATATGTGAATGTTGGTGCAAGTGAAGTTGTCCCAGAGGCTCCTTACACTATCTTCATATTTTTGGATTATTTTCTTTTTGCTCTTCTGACTGGGTATTTTTTGCTTCCTCATAGTACAAGTCATTGTTTTGAGTCTCTGACCCCTCTACTCTACTATTGAATTCCTGTAAATTATTCTTTATTTCAGTTAATGTATGCTTAATTTCTCTTACCTGGATAAAAGGTCTTTTTTCTGTCTTTGACATTCTCACAAGTCCCTTGAAACTCTCATGAAGATCCTTGAGTAATCTTATAACCATGGTTTTGAACAACTCTTTATTCAGTAATTTGCTTGCTTTCATTTCTTTTATTGTGATATGTTTTTCTGTCTCCAAATTTTGGCTCCTTCCTTGTGTTTGTTTTCGTGTATTAGGAAGAGCTGCTTTGTCTCCTGGAATTGGTAGAGTGTCCTTGTATAGAAGGTGTCCTGTAGGACACAGTGGCTGAGCCTCCCCGGTCACCTGAGCTGGGCACTCTAGATGCACCCCTGTGTGGTCTGTGTGCACAGTCTTGTTGTGGTTTAGCTGTGATTACTGTTGGCATCACTGGGAAAAATTTCCCTCTAGGCCAATTGGCTGTGAGAACCAATTATGACTACAGGGGAAGGACTGCTGTGCAGGAAACACCCTTATGGAGCAGGACTTGCTTCAGTGAGGCTTTAGTGTTCACTGAGTCTGCCCCTTGAATGTATCACTTTTGGATGTGTAATCTGGTGTGGTCTGAAGCTGTCCTCTGGGTGCACTGGCTTTAGGGCCTCTAGAGAAGTGCAAAGTGAACTACTGCCTGGTGCCACCTGGAAGCAGCTGCAGATGACTGCTACTTGGCTTGGAAGTGCCCAAGTGTGAAGCAAGGCAAGTTGCTGCTAGTGTCAGGTTTGGGGCCTTTTATTAATATGTATGGGCCATGCTGACAGCAGCTGCAGCTTGTTTGAGAGATTTTAGCAAAGGAAAACCTGATCCAGTACAGGGCATCCATATGGAAAAGCTGCTATAAACAGCTTGGGTGGGATTGCAAATTGGATGGGGCGGTGTCTCAGGGAATCACCAGGGCAGAACGAATAGTGTGGGCCAGACTGATGGAAACTCAGATATGGCTGCCAACAGGGGAGGTACCAGCACAGGAACAATGACCCCTGGGAACACCCCTCTCTGGGAGAAGGCTGCCCCCAAGATCCAGCCCTGATGCCAGACAGTCCAGTTCTGCCCATATGTGTCTGGGTCCCCAGTGCTGGAGCTCAAAGCAATAGAGTCCACGTAAGTTTGTTCATCATCCCTTTAAAAACAACCCCTGAGTCCCCAACAACCTTCGTGCCCCTCAGTCACAATCTCTGCTGGTTTTTATGGCCCGTAGTTATGGGGCCTTCTCTTCCCTGTCTGGAGCCTTGGGCTGGGGGGCACTGGTGTGGGACTGGGACCCCTTGCTCCTCACAGGCAGCCTCCACAGAGACTCTCCCTCCTGATTAAAAATAAATAAATAAATAAATAAATAAATAAATAAGTGGCAAGCCCTAGCTGGTTTGGCTCAGTGGATAGAGTGTTGGCCTGTGGACTGAAGGGTCCCAGGTTCGGTTCCAGTCAAGGGCATATGCCTGTTGCTGGCTCAATCCCCAATGGGGGGTGTTCTCTCTCATCATTGATGTTTCTATATTTCTTCCCTCTCCCTATCTCTCTGAAATAAATAAAAATATGCTTTAAAAAAAAAGTGGCAGCTCGTTCCTCATCTCTGTCCCTCCTACCAGTCTTGAGGTATTTTCCTCTTTACTTCTCTAGTTATATAACTTCCATTCAGCCAGCTCTCAGGTGGTTCTGAATGATGGTTGCTCTGTGTTTCAGTTGTAATTTTGATGTGGTTGTGGGCTATGACAAATACAGGGGTTTTCATAAACCACCATCTTTCAGTTCTGACGGCCATGAGCTTTTAATTAATTAAGTTTAAAAAGACACAGTGGAGCCCTCACAGGTTTGGTTCAGTGGGTGGAGCATTGGCCTGCAGACTGAGGGGTCCCAAGGCTCAGTTTCGGTCAGGGGCATATCCTTAGCTATGGGCATATCCCCTGTGCGGGGTGTGCAGGAGACGGCTGAGTAATGTTTTTCTCTCATCGATGCTTCTGGCTCTCTATCCCTCTCCCTTCCTCTTTGTATAAAATCAATTTTATAATATATATATTTTTTTATTTTATTTTTTTTAAAACACAGTGGACAGAGTAGCTTCAAGCACAGTGAGATGTGAGAGTTTGGAAGGAGAGGGGATATGAGACACTGCTGAGGAATTATTAATTGGAATCTCTTTAATGTTTGTAATTTGTTTTTATATTATTTTCTTTTGTTGTTTTGTAGATTACTTTTGGCTGTTTGTACTGTGCTTCATCAAGCAGTTCTCTCTAGGCGAGCAGGCCAGGTCAGCCCAAGATCTATAAGGCTGCAGCCCCCTGAGGGCGCCAGCCATCTCTGGACTCTGGTTCTTATGGCACATGTGGCTTCCAGTCCCCAGGAACCATGCCTCCAACTTCTGCGCCTGCGCAGGATGGAGGCCTGCTGCCCTCACATTTGCAGGGTCTGAGGCAATATGGCTCCATATTTACACATAAAGCCCCCCCAAAAAATGTATAATCTGGATTCCATCCTCTTAGCTGGATAAAAGGCCTTCAATTTTCCCACTTCTCAGAGTTCCGCGCCAGGAATGGCGGCACTGAGAGCACTGGTCCCAGTTCACCTCCTCCCACCCTGCTTCCCCTTCCCTGTGATGGGCATCATGATCACATGCAGGACTCGCCAGGCCTTCGTCCAGACTCTGCTCTCTGTATACCTCTGCAAACTGCTTGGTCTGTTTGAGCAAGAAATCCCAGGATTCTTAGTCCTCGGGCAAGGTTGGGGGAGGGCGTTCAGGCTCCTAGTGGACGTGACCCCTTGGTGTCACACACTCCTTATCCCTCACCCTCAGCCTGTGGGGCTGGAGGAGCCAGAGGGCGTGAAGGGGGGTTTTGCTTGAAGAGGAAAGTAAATAATTCAAAACCACCTTTTTTAAAGCCCGAGAAAAATTCTACAGATAAATCTATGACTTTTATTTTTCTATTTTTTTTTATTGATTTTTTTTTTTTACAGAGAGGAAGGGAGAGAGATAGAGAGTTAGAAACATCGGTCAGCTGCCTTCTGCACACTCCCTACTGGGGATGTGCCCACAACCAACGAATGTGCCCTTGACCAGAGATGCTCTATCCACTGAGCCAAACCGGTTTCAGCAATACTATGACTTTTACTCCTTTTCCCCTTTTCCCTACGTGTCCACAGATTTCCCACCTCTTTATCCTTTGTTCTCTACACTCTGTGGACATATTTCATTGGAGCGGCCACGTTCAGTGTCTCCTCCACAGCAGGTGGGAGTAGGGACACTTGGATGGAGGAGGGCATCAGAGGACGTAGTTCGCCAAGGCATCACAGGGCCCCAGAGACAGTGCAGGGGGCTGAGGCCCTTCCCGTTCGCTGGGCTGTTTCAGAGCCTGTGCATGCCGTGACCTTTGCCCCTTATTTGTCACACTGAAGTATTCAGTGCACGTGTTTGGAAATCACCTTTCCAGGGTGGCCTTCCTTGACCACCCTGTGAACTCAACCACACCCTTCACTTACTAAACTTACTGTTCCAGTTCTCCCTTTGGAGTTTATCACCGTCTGACATGCCACACATTTTCTTCTTTGTTTGTTTTAGTCTGGCTTCCTCACCAGGAAGGAACCTCCACAAGGTGGGGTGATTTCTGTAGTAACTCCAGTGTTGAGTGTCACTGTGAGCGTGGGTACATTTGCCTACCAGTGGCAAATAGCCAGCCAGTTTTCTGTCTTTTTTTTTAAGTCTCCTGGGAGATTAAAATGAATGACCTGGAGGAGAAAGAAGTGGGTGAATTCACCTCCAATGGCTTTAAGTGCCCAACCTGCTTCGCGGTGATGGGAAGGAAGTGCGACAGTGAGCTCAAGTGGTGCGCAACAGACAAACTGAAGTGCGTTGAATTCTCTGGCATCGTCAACACAGGTACTTTGAAGGATGCAGTATTCTGTAGACACAGCACTGTGGCACTCTCACCAACTTAGGGGCACTCATCCTAGAGGTGAGGTTGAGGAAAATCAGCTTTTGTCCTCCTAGGAACAAGGATACTGCAGTGTTCTGAGTCTGAAAATATGTCTTATTGGCTTTCTCACACTCATTCAGCCACTTATGAATTTTTGTACTTTTTTTTTCTTATTTTGAATTTTTGTACTTTATCAACAAACCATCGGCTAAGGTTGAGGAAGCTGGTTCTCAGCGCATTGAATGAAACTTTATCCTCTGCAAACTTTGCTTAGTTTTTTTAGCACAAGAATAATTTATGCCCTGCCTCGGGGAGGTTTAATTTTCAAAGTAAAAGCTTTGGAGAAAGATAATGATTAACCTTTTTTCAAAAATATCACAAAACATAATTTACAGTGCTCGCTTTGAGAAAACCCAACACAGAGTTCTAAGTTAACTGAAGACACAGTAGAGATAAACTAGGAGCACAGAGGGCTCCTAGAGCAGAGCTCCCCGAGGACCAGGCTGTCCTCATAGCTTTCTTTACCTTCTCCCTTTCTCTCTCTGAGGAGTCAGCCTTCTTCTTTTTTTCTTTTTTTTTAACATTTTTTAAAATAAATTTTTATTGATTTCAGAGAGGAAGGGAGAGGGAGAGAGAGATAGAAACATCAATGATGAGAGATAATCATTGATCTGCTGCCTTCTACATGCCCCCCACTGTGGATCAAGCCCACAACCAAGGCATGTGGCCTTGATGGGAATCGGACCTGGGATCCTTCAGTCCACAGATGTATGCTCTATCCACTGAGCCAAACCAGCCAGGGCAGCTCAGCATTCTTGAAGCCTATTATTAGTGAGATAATTTATCAAGGGCTGGTCATGTCCATTGGTATCTTGGATTCTTATGTTTGTACATTAAAATAGCAGTCACTGTACATGGCACCCAGAGGAGGCAGAGAAATCACCAAGGGCACAGAACACTGTGTGAAATGGTGTATCCGGAGGCGCTTTGAAAGGCGGGAAAATCAAAGCATTTGCTTTTGTATGGCTGTCGTTTCTTTTTATTTTATTTTATTAAATTATTATCTGTGTACATATTTTAACTCCCTCCCCTCCCATACATACCCTCCCTCCCCAGAGTTTTGTGTCTATTGGTTGTACTTATGGCTGTCGTTTCTTAAGAGGTAATGTGAGCCAAGAATAAAAGGGAATTAGATTTCAGTCCTTAAAGTCAGGAAGGGTGTACATAGCTGACACAGATGCACCAAGTCCTGAGGCTGGCCGTGCAGAGTTCTCCGATGAAGTCACTGAGAACTCGGAGAAGAAACAAGTGCTTACTGCCACCTGCATAAAATGTCTGTAGAAAAATGGTGCTAGATCTGCAGGTGGTAATATGGGTTGGAAAAAATGTACTTAAAGCAAGTTTAGAAAATGCATGAGTGTTTGATTAAGATAGGTTGTGAAGGTTTTGCAAGCCACATGTATGGGGCATGCCATGACAGCTGATTGCCTCAGCTGTGCAGAGTGACTCACATGCAGGGTGGCCTGGTGGATGTTGTACTCCAGCCCAGGAAGAGGGGTGGGGGTAGGGGGTGGGGTGAAAGATGGAATAAAGGGAGGAGAAGAACGGAAGTGTCATTCATGGTTTCTCACAGGTCTTAAATACATCGCTGTTGAAATGAAGAAATGCATACGAGCGGACCTTTGTAAAGAGACAATAACTTACATGGGTTTTCCTATTATTAATGGGAGTAAAAATTGCAGATCAGCCATCAGAAATGGGGCATGGATCAGACCCCCAACTCCCATCATCTTTGTTTTATCTCTGGAGAAGCTGCTTCATTGAGCTACAAGGGCCCAGTCATCTTTCTTTCTGAATTAAACGTGCATTTTGGGGGGCTTACATGTTCTTTCATGTTGTTAATTTCACAATACTTACATTCAGCTGTGCATTTACTGACTCATTCAGCAAGGCTTATGTGTGTGCCCAGCCTCACACAAAGTGGGTCAGGACCAAAGTCAATCCCTGCCTCTGAGAAGATCCCAGGGCATTTCCAGGAGTACATGCACAATGAAATGCTTAGAAAACAAGACAACAAGGAAGAATAAGTGCTACCTCTGCTCAGGTAGCCCAAGGTGATTGCTTTAGACACAAAGTAGAAATGGCAGGGGGTGGGTTTCGTTAGGGAAGGTGAAGATTTCAGATGTACTTTGACTAGATTTTTTATAGCAGGGGTTGTATGCGGGTATGCATGGGGCTTGGAGATGGGGTAGTAACTAGAGGCTAACTAAGGTCAGTAGCAGAGGTCAGTGATAGGGGGCATAGAGGCAAACACGTGGACCTGGCTAGAAGCCTCTCTGTGAGTGTGGAGGCGCCACCAGCGGGTGAACACGGGGCACTCACTGCACTGAGGATGGCCTGCTCCCTTCATGTGGGAAAGCCACTCCCAGCACCTGGAAAAATGGTCCGAAGTCAGAGGCATTCTTGTGGTTCTCACCCCTGAATGCCCATGAGAACCCTCTGGTAGCTCAGCCGGCCACACTGGAAATTGGAATTCAGGCAATCTGTGTGAATCCTGGCTCCTGCCTCCATGGTTTTTGTCCTCAGTTGGCTTAGTGTTTGTTTTTTGTTTTTTCCTGTCCCCGCCCTCCCTGCCCCCTCCCCTTTCCCACCCCCCACTCCCACTATTCTAACTTTCAGCTACTGTTAAACACACACACAAACACACACACACACATACATACACACACACTGAGGTCTGAGGAAAAGAGTAAAACTCTTTACACAAAACGAAAGATTTCAATTAGGACAATCAACAAATGCATGTAAATACAAACACTTTCTAAGGATATAAAATGTCAATTGATGCAAAGTTTGTAAATTGCAAGTATTTTTCGTTAGCTTTAAATGAGCCATGCAATATAAGAACACTGACCAAATTAACACGTCTTATCTCAAAGGACTTCCAATATATAAAGAAAAATCAACTCAACTCAAAAGCTAAATTCATGCCATTGGTATCCCTCAAATAAATAGGCTAAATATAATCCAATATTTTTATCATAATTAATGGTGCTCAAACTATAATAGGTCAAATAGAAGGATTTATTGGCATTTTAAAATAAGAGGCAGATGTTTTTCTTATTCCACTGAAAGTATTTGTGCTTGGTTTTCTGAAGAAGCCCCTCTCCTGTGAAAAATGTAGCAGATAGTCTTTAAAATCACTAAATGTATACATGAAAATGTCCTGAATTATCACTAGTTTACAGAGATTCAATTACCCTGTGTCCTTTGCCAACACTTGCTAAGTGAATCCTGAGTTTTACAAACTACCATACTGTTACCTCCAATTCAATAATTCCTTAAAACAAAAGAATACTTAAGGGAGAATCAAGATTGTGTGTACAGCCTTATAGTTAAGTCTTGATTGTTGTTAGTATCACTGGGAAGAATCGACCTCCAGACCAAATGGCTGTGAAGATCAGCTGTGTCTATGCCAGGACACCTTCTTTTTGGAGACAGCCTTATGGGACCAGACTTGCAAAATTGCAAAAGCCTTTGTGCTCAGGTTGGATGTGGAGGGATCTCAGGGCATCTTGGCTTCCTGTCGGCCTGCCCTTGCACACGAGTCTCCAGACCTCTGCCTTCCACAGATCCCCTGAGTTTCTGCCTGACAGTCCAGATTCCCCCTGTAAGTGTGGGTCTCCCAGGGGCTCGCCCCGGAACTGGGTTTCAGTGCAGTCAGAGCTGGGATTCAGTGCAGTCAGGATTTTCCGACTCCTTCCACTATGGAAAGCCTGCGGCAACCTCCACAGTCAGACCTCTTTGCATGCACTCCGCTGCAGCTCCCCCGAGTCTCAGAGTCTCCGTGTGCCTTTCTCTACAGTCCAGACTCCCCCTGTATGAGCCTGGGTGCACAGGATTTTGGCCGGAGCTGGAGTTCAGTGCAGTCAGAAATGGAGTTCAGTGCAGTCGGGGGCTTCCTTTCCCCTCCTGCCAGCCAGGCACTCAGCTGCCCTTCCTCTCTGTGCTTGCATCTCCTTACCTCAGCACTTTGGTGGCTTTTCTGATCTGTGAGTTTTTCTCTTTCTTTCTAGTTGTAGAATTTCCACTCAGCCAGCTTTTCTGTGGTTTTGGATGATGTCCGGTCTGTCTTTTAGTTGTTTTGAAATTGTTATGGAAGGCAGCAGTTTAGGTGCTTACCTAGGCCATCATCTTGGTTTCTCCCAGAATTTTTTGTTATTATTATTACTGGTTCTATTTACTCAGTTGTTATTGACCTATTCAGGTTTTCTGATTCTTCCTGATTTATTTTTGGGATATTGTATTTTTCTAGGAATATGTCCATTTCCTCCACATTGTCCCGCTTATTGGTATAGAGTTGTGCATAGTATTTTCTTGCAATCTTTTGCATTTCTGTGGTGTCAGTAGTTACTTCACCACTTTCATTTCTGATTTTATTTGTGACCTCTCTCTTTTCTTGATGAGTCTGGCTAAAAGTTCATTAATCTTGTTTATATTTTCAAAGAACCAGATCTTGGTTTCATTGACTTTTGTATTGCTTTTTTGGCCTCTATGTAATTTATTTCTGCTCTAATCTTTTATTGTTTCCTTCTACTTACTCTAGGCTTTTCTTATTGTTTTCTTTCTAATTCTTTAAGTAGTAGGGTTAAATAGTCTGTTGTTAATTTTTCTCATTTTTTTTTTTTTTTTTGAGGTAGGCCTATAGTGCTATTAACTTCCCTCCCAGAAATTTCGGGTTGTTGTGTATCCATTTTCATTTGTTTCCAGAAAGTTTTTTTATTTGTTTATTGATCTTATTGGTAACTTTCATTGTTCAATAGCATGCTATTTAAACTCCATGTGTTTGAATGTTTTTTTAGTATTTGTACTGTAGTTAATTTCTAATTTCATTGTGGTCTGAGAAGAAACTTGGTATGATTTCAATGTTCTTGAACTTGTAGAGACTTCTTTTGTGTCCTAACCCATGTCCATTTGAGAAGAATATATATTCTTCAGCTATGGGATGAGATGTTCTCTAAATGTCAATTAAATCCATCTCATCCAGTCTGTCATTTAGAGTCACTATTTCCTTATTGATTTTTTGTCTGGAAGATCTATCCAATGAAACCAGCAGGGTCCTAAAGTCCCCTACTATGACTATATTGCTGTCAATCTCTTTCTCTTAAAGTCCTTTAGAAATTTTAAAATATATATTTAGGTGTTCCTATATTGGGTGCATATGTTTACCAGAGTCATATCCCTTTAGTATTGTGAAGTGGCCTTTACTGTCTCTTGTGATGGCCTTCATTTTTTTCTACCTTGTCTTCTAATTCACTAATCCAATCCTCATATTCCCCTAATCTACTGTGTATTCCTTCCAATGTGTTCTTTATTGGTGCTGTGTCATTTTGTCAGTTATGAATATTGCTTTTTATTTTCATTTCTATTTGTCTGGAAAAAATTTTTCCATCACTTCACGCTCATCTTGTGTTAGGCTTTTGTCCTAAGGTGGACATCTTGTAGATGACATAAAATTGGGTCATGTGTTTGCATCCACTCAGATACCTTATGTCTTTTAATTGGAGCATTTAATCCATTTATATTTAAGGTTATTATTGGTAGATATTTATTTATTGCTATTTTAATTCTATGTGCCTCGGTTCTTTCTATTTCTTCTCATTACAGCAGTCCCGTTAGCATTTCTTCCAGTTCCGGTGATAAACTCCTTTAGCCTTTTTATCTCTGGGAGACTCTTTATTTCACCATCTATTTTGTTTGTTTCTTTGTTTTATTTTTTAATAAATCTTTATTGCCCAGATTACTACAATTGTTTCTCCTTTTTCTCCCCATAACTCACTTCCACCTGGTTCCTGCCCCACCTTCTACCCTTATCTCCTCCCCCCATTGTCCTCATCCATAGGTGTACGATTTTAATCCAGTCTCTTCCTGCACCCCCCACACCACTTACCCCCTGAAAATTATCAATCCACTCCCTTTCTTTGCCCCTGATTCTATTATTTTCACCAGTTTATTCTGTTCCTCGATTTTTAATTTGCTTGATTTTTAGATTAACTTGTTGATATATATGTATTTGTTGATTATAATTTTTATCTTTTTTCTTCTCTCTCTTTTTAAAAAATATATTTTATTGATTTTTTTTACAGAGAAGAAGAGAGAGGGATAGAGAGTTAGAAACATCGATGAGGGAGAAACTTTGACCAGCTGCCTCCTGCACACCCCCTACTGGGGATGTACCCACAACCAAAGTACATGCCCTTGACCGGAATCGAACCTGGGACCCTTCAGTCCGCAGGCCAATGCTCTATCTGCTGAGCCAAACTGGTTTTGGCTTTTTCCTCTTCTTGAAGAATATCTTTCAGCATTTCATATAATACTGGTTTGGTGGTGATGAACTCCTTTAACTTTTTCTTATCTGTGAAGCTCTTTTTCTGCCCTTCAATTCTGAATGATAACTTTGCTGGGTACAGTAATCTTGGTTGTAGGTTCTCACTATTCATCACTTTGAATATTTCTTGCCACTCCCTGCTGGCCTGCATAGTTTCTGTTGAGAAATCACCTGATAGTCATATGGGGCTCCCTTATAGGTAACCAACTGGTTTTCTCTTGCTGCTTTCAAGATTCTCTGTCTTTTGCCCTTGGCATTTTAATTATTATGTATCTTGGTGTGGTCCTCTTTGGATTCCTTTTGTTTGGGGTTCTGTATGCTTCCCAGACTTGTAAGTCTATTTCTTTCACCAGGTGAGGGAAGTTTTCTGACATTATTTTTTCAAATAGGTTTTCAGTATCTTGCACTCTCTCTTCTTCTGGCACCCCCATAATTCTGATGTTGGTACGCTTGAAGTTGTTCCAGAGGCTCCTTACACTATCTTCAACTTTCTGGATTCTCTTTTCTTCTTGCTTCTCCAGAGGAGTGTTTTTTGCCTCTTTGTATTCCAAATATTTGACTTGATTCCTGTGTTCCTCCAGTCTGCTGTTGGATCCTTGTATAATATTTTTTTTATTTCAGTCAGTGTATGTTTAATTGCTAGTTGGATCTCATTAAATTTGTCAGCCTTTTCTAGGAAATTCTTGAAAAACCTTATAACCGTGGTTTTGAACTCTATATACAGTCTTTTGTTCTCCTCCATCTCTTTCATTTGAGATCTATTTCCTTGTCTCGGCATTTTCGCTGCTTCCCAGAGTTGGTAGGATCACTTTGTGTGTTTGGTGTCCTATATGGCCCAGTGGGTCAGCCTCCCAAGTTACCTGATGTAGACACTCTTGGTGCTCCCCTTTGTGGACTGTGTGTACAGCCTTGTTGTAGTTAAGACTTGATTGCTGTTGGTATCACTGGGAGGAATTGACCTCCAGGCCCATTGGATGTGAGTATCAGCTGTGTCTACTCCGGGATACCTTCTGTATTGGAGACAGTCTTATAGGATCAGATTTGCAAAATTGCAAAAGCTTCTGTGCTCAGCTTGGATGGGGAGAGTCTCAGGGCTGAGCTGACAGTCTTGGCTTCGCGTCAGCCCTGCCCTTGTGTGCAAGCCTCCGACCTCTGCCTTCCGTGGCTCCCCTGAGTTTCTGCCTGACTGTCCAGGTTCCCCATGCAAGAGTGTGGGTGCTGCAGGGGCTTGCCCAGAATTGGGTTGGGTCTCTGTAGTCTGGAGCTTCTGACTCCTTCTGCTATGGAGAGGCCGTGGCAACCTCCTCAGTCAGATCTCTGTGCAGACTCACTTGTGCACAACTGTAGACCCTGCCTGCTGCAGCTCCCGGCTCCCCCAGTCTCCCAGTCTCTGAGTCTCCAGGTGCCTTTCTCTACAGTCCAGACTCCACCCATATGAGCCTGGAGTCTCGGCCAAGATTGGGGTTCAGCGCAGTTGGAAAGGGTTCAGTGCAATCGGGGACTTCCTTTCCCTTCCTGCCAGCCAGGCACTCGGCCGCCCTTCCTCTTTGCGCACGAGCGTCTCCCTACCTCAGTGCTTTGCGGCTCCCAATCCGATCTGTAAGCCTCACTTCTTCTTTCTAGTTGTAGAATTCCCACTCCGCCAGCTTTCCTGTGGTTTTGGATGATGTCCGTTCTGTCTTTTAGTTGTTGTTTTGAAATTGTTGTGCAAGGCGGCAGCTTTGGTGCTTACCTAGGCCGCCATTTTGGTTTCTCCCTCACCATCTATTTTGAATGATAGTCTTGCTGGATATAATAATCTGGATCTCAGGTCCTTGCTGTTCATTACCTTGAATACTTCATGTCATTCCCTTCTGGCCTGTAGAGTTTCTGATGAGAAATAAGATGACAGCCTTATGGGAGCTCCTTCATAAGTAAAATATTGCTTTTCTCTTGCTGCCTCTAAGAGTCTCTCTTAATTTTTGGCATTTTAATTATGATGTGTCTGGGTATGGGCCTCTTTGGATTCTTCTTTTTAAAAAAAAAAAATATATATTTTATTGAATTTTTTACAGAGAGAAAGGGAGAGAGATAGTTAGAAACATCGATGAGTGAGAGTCATCTATCAGCTGCCTCTTGCATGCCTCCTACTGGGGATGTGCCCGCAACCAAGGTACATGCCCTTGACCAGAATCAAACCCAGGACCCTTCAGTGCACAGAGCGTCAGCCAAACCAGTTTCAGTTGGACTTTCTGTGTTCCTGAACTTGTGACTTTTTCCTTCACCAGATTATGAAATTTTTCTGCCATTATTTCTTCAAACACATTTTCTATCCCTTGCTACCTTCCTCTTCTGCTCCACCTATTATGCAAATATTGTTATATTTCCTCTTGTCTGTCCTCCTGTTTTTGAATTGTTTTTCCTTTTTGGCTCTCTGATTTTTTTTATGCCCTGTCTTCTCATTCACTAATCCAATCCTCAGCTTTCCTTAATCTGCTGTGTATTCCTTCCAATGTGTTCTTTATTAGTGCTATGTCATTCTTTATTTCCAACTAGTCTTTTTTCATAGTTACTATCTTGTTTCATGCTTTCATGCTGTTGAGCATCTTTACCATCATTATTCTGAACTTTATATCAGATAAATTTCATATCTCCATTTCACTTATCTCTTCTTCTGGAGAATTCTTCTTTCACTTGGGGGATTTTTTTTGTTTGTTTGTTTCCCCATTTTGGCTGCCTGTTTGGGTTATCAGCCTTGATTAGCCTTATGCTATTGACCACAGTGTGGGCCAAGAGTTCTTCTAACAAGATGTGGTGACTACCTCCCCCCAGGTCACAACCACCTGGTAACAAAGGTCTATATGAGAAAGATAGTCTCTGTAGCCTAAGGCAAAGTCTCAGCACAGGAAAATGGGGTTAGCTGCCCTCCATGCTCCAAACCCATGGTGATTTTTTGAATGTATTGCTGGATCCAACTTGCCAATATTTTGTTGAGAATTTCTGTATCTATATTCAACAAGAATATTGGCCTATAATTTTTTCCTCGCTAGTGTCTCTATCTGGTTTTGGAATTAGGATAGTGCTAGCTTCATAAAATAACTTTGAAAGTCTTCCATACACGCACACCCTTGAAATTTTTGGAATAGTTTGAGGAGGAGAAGTATTAGTCTTCTTTGAATGTTTGGTAAAACTAACACATAAATCCATCCAGTTTAGAACTTTTGTTTGCTGGAAGGTTTATTATTATTATTATTATTATTATTATTCCTGCTTCAATTTCATTAGTTATTATCAGCCTATTCAGGCTTTCCAATTCCTCCTGATTGAGTTTTGGAAGATTGTATGTTTTTAGGAATTTTCCATTCATCCATGTTGTCTATATAGAAGCTCATCAAATTTTCTTACAATCCTTTGTATTTTTGTGGTGTCAGTTTTTACTTCACCTCTTACATTTCTGATTTTATTTGTTGGGGCCCTCTCTCTTTGTTTTTTGGTGAGTCTGGCTAACGATTAATTAGTCTTGTTTATCTTTTTGAAAACCCAGCTCTTGGTCCCATTGATCATTTGTATTGTTATTTTAGTCTCTGTGTCATTTATTTCTACTCTGATTTTTACTATTTCTTTCTTCTACTTCCTCTGGGCTTTTTTTATTTTAAAAAAATATATTTTTACTGATTTCAGAGAAGGGAGAGGGAGATAGAAATAGCAATGATGAGAATCATTGATTGGCTATCTCCTCCACTCCCCCTAGTGGGGATTGAGCCCACAACCTGGGCATGTGCCCTGACCAGGAATCAAGCCGTGATCTCCTGGTTCATAGGTCAACACTCAACCACTGAGCCATACTGACTGGGCTCTTTCTAATTATTTAGTTGTAAGGTTAGATGTCCTTGTTCTTTTTTTTTTTCCCCTGCTCTGTGTGATTTTTTTTTTCTACCTTATCTTCCAAATCACTGATTTGATCCTCTGCTTTGTCAAGCCTGTTTATTCCTCCAAGTGTATTTTTCAAAATTTCAACTATGGTAGTATTTATTGCCACCTGATTATTTTCCATGTTTTCTATGTGTTTGTGGGTCCCCCCACATGCTGTTGACCATCTTTATAGCCATTACTTTGAGCTCTGTTTCTGATAAATTGCTTGCCTCCTTTTCATTTAGCTCTTTTTACAGATATTCCTCCTGTGCTTTTTATTATTATTTGGGGCATGTTCATTTGTCTTCTGATATTGGCTGTCTTTTGTTGACTGTTTCTATGTATTAGATAGAGCTGCTATCACTCAGTCTTATTTATGTGCCTTCTGTAGTAGGTGTCCTGTGGGACCCAGTGGTGCAGTCTCCTTGATCTCCTAAGCTGGGTGCTCTAGGAATGTTTCTTTTGGGGGTTATTTGGGCTTCCCTGTTTTATCAGGGTCTTAATGCTGTTGACCTGTTCATGAGTGGGATCAACCCTCAGGCTGGCTCTCTCAACCACACGCACAGCATGCGAGTTTGCATGCTGTCCACTCTTTGTGTCATCTACTGGACCTGGTTTTGCATGGGAGCGGTCAGTCTATGTAGACAAGTCAGCTTCCTGGAGCTCTGATATAGTGGAAGATCAATAAAAGACTGTGAGCTCAACATCCACATGTCAGCTACTCAGCTCACCCTCTGTGTTGCTTGGACTGCCTCCACTCTTATGCAGGAAAGCTGTTGAGTAGGCCCAATCTGGCCACACCACACTGACCCTTCCACAGGGTGAAAGCTCAGTAAATTGGGGCAGCCAGTTTGGGCAGATAGGGCTAGTGGGTCCGCTAGTTCGGGGGCAGCTTAGTTTGACATTCAAATGAGGAGATGGCCTTACTACAGAGCCATCATTCAGACTCGGCCAGTCTCCAACTCTGGCTCTCCCAGGAGTGCACCACAGGTTCATGCTGGGTGTAGCCAGCTGTCCTCACTGAAGGAGCAAGCTCAGCAGGACAGGATGGGATCACAGGGACTTGGGCAAACAGATCAAGAAATCCTTCTTTTGTGAATGTCACCAACTGTACCACAGGAAGGGTCGAGCTGCATTCCTCCTTTTAGCTCTGGAGCCACTCCTGCTCAAGCCCTGGACTGGAACCGGTGAGACAGATGCACTCTGAATGTCCTGGCTCAGCAAAGCCTCCTCCCCCTCAAAACAGCCTAGCAGCACGGGCCAATGGGGCTCATGAAAACTGATCAAAGCAGTCTTCCCGCAGTGGTGCCAGCCCCCGTGAGGAGAGAGAGCTGTACAACTCCTCTCCCTAGCTCCACAGCTCCCCTATCAGCGATCCCAACAGAGCCTCATTCCAAGGCTGCAGCTCCAAGCTACGCCCCTGCTCCCTCACCCCCAGCAGGACTTGGAGGAACAGATCAAAGCAGCCTCTGATGGGTGTGGCGCTGCCCTCAGCTCCTAAGAGGGGAGTGAGCTCCTAGTCTTCCCCTCGTGCACCACCAGAGACCCTAACAGGTGCTCCTAGAGGTCACACCAATGACCCAGTTCAGAGTTGTGCTCCCTCTCCGCTGTGAGGCTGCACCAGTAGAACAGTGCCAGCAGGGCTTGGAGAAACAGATCAAGGCACCCCAGCCAGTTTGGCTCAATGGACAGAGCGTTGGCCTGCTGACTGAAGGGTAAGGGGTTCTATTCTGGTCAAGGGTGCATGCCTGGATCACAGGCTCGATCTCCACTAGGGGGCGTGCAGAAGGTGGCCCATCTATTCTACCTCTCCCTTCCTCTCTGAAATCAATAAATATTTTTTTTTTTAAATAGATCAAGGCCACCCTCTCTTGGGTGGCACCAGAACTTGGGAGGGTGGAGAACTGTCACCCTTCCTGTAGCTCCATCGCACACCGCCAGACTCTGAAGGAGGGTCCCTCAGGGGCTATGTGAAATGTCCCAGTTCAGAGTTATGTCCTCTTCCCTCTTCCCCCCAGATCTGGGCTTAGCAGAATGTGGCCAGCAGGCTTTAGAAATGCAAATCAAGGCAGCCTTCCATTGGGAGTGGCACTGAGCTCTGAGCTGTGGGAGGAGTGCTAGTGCATACCTCCCCTAGCTCAGCAGCTCCCGCTGCCTGAGAACCTGACAGAGAAGTCTTCCTTTGGGGTGACACCTGCCTAACCCATGAGTTTGGGAAAATTGGCCCTGGTCCAAAATTACTCAGTCCAGTGATCGTCTGTTTATACCTTCTCCAGAAAAAGAGCCCACCTCAGGTCTCTATTGGGTACAGCCAACAGTCCTTTCTCCTGGGCTCAATCTTGGCAGGGTGGTGTCAGCAGTATTGGGAGGACAGGACTAGCACTCTTTCTCCAGCTGGAGCTTAAAGGATGGAAGTGCTGGACCCTGGCAGGTGGCATCCAAGGCCTGTGTGGGATGTTGACTCAGGACCAGAACCTCAGTAGCCTATTGTCCAGATCTCTGGAGCCATGCCACCTGCTCTTCTCTTTATGGCTTCCATATGCCAGGCTCCTTCCCTCTACCAGAGCCTCAGATGAGTGCCCAAGCCCTTGTGTGTTGGCCCTTAAGCACCTGGGACTCTCCACTCCCTCCTCTTTCCAGCCAAGTCCTCACTTATTTTTGCTGCCAGATGCTGTGCGGGCTCCTCTTCCCAGCCCTGTGCTCTGGTCTGGCGGTCCCAGTGTGGGCTGACCCCACTGTCCCTTTGGACTCTCGGCTGCTGCACCTGGTGCAGGGGCCCCCCTCTCCGCCTCTCCACCTCTCACCAGTCTTTGTGCAGCTTCCTTTCCCATCCTCCTGTTTGGGTGTCCTTCAGTTGGTTTTTCAGGCTGATTGCTCTACATTTTAGCTGTAAATCCAGTTTGGCATCAGGAGGTATTGCTTTCACCTACTCCACAGTGATCTTGAAACTCCCTGGCAGAGGAACGTTTGGGTCTGGGATGGAATGGAGGCCAGGGTGGCAGAGTTCGGCAAAAGAAGACAAACTCCTTTTTCCTCAGCTGCTGCTTCATCACACATGCCCTCGGCCACCCTGTCCCCATTCTCTCTCCTTAGTTCTCTGCACTCCACATGCAGCACAAGAGCATGTCGGCCATGTTGGCCTGCCCTTCTCCAGAGGCGAGGCAGTTCTCCTCACAGGGGCTGAGGGCTGGGGGAAGAGGGGATAGTGGAAGCTGCTGGCGTGGAGGCTTTCTGGCGGGGGCTCCTGGGACTGGGCAGGCTCTCAGGCGCTGCCACTGTGGAGGGGAAGGTGAGGCCCTCGCTTTACAGCCCCTCCCTTTTGCTAACAGTGTTGCTGCTGTGGTTTCAGTCTCCCACTCCCCTTGGGGAGAGGCCAGGCTTGTGCAGCTCCTGCTCTCCTACTGGGCTTTCTTCCAGCTGCCCTCACCTCTGCTTCTGCTTTGGACAGGATGTCTGCAGTCTGATCACAGAACTTTCCTCCTCCCTCGTATTTAGCAGAAGGGACTATGGTGACCAAGTTGGAAGGAACCCCTCAATGACAAGGGCACAGGCCTTACAATGGTCTCTTGGAGGGAAGCTATGTCTTCATGGCACCAACAAAAACAAACTCAAGATTTTGTTTTGTTTTTTAAATGCAGCCAGCTATTTAGCTTACTTGCCACCTTGGATATGCTGTTTATCTTTTTCTGAATTAAACTGAATATATTAAAAGCACATCCAGGGAAAATGTGAAAGGCCAGCAAATTGGTATGGAAGCATAAATGGAGGGGAGAGGAAATACTGTGCCAGCAGAGAAATGAGTACAAAAGTGGAGAGGCGCGGTGAAGACAGGGGCACTCAGCTGCAGTGGGGGCCTCAGAGGCGAAGCAGTATGTCCAGGTGACTCAGCCAGTGGCAGAACGGGGCTCAGAGGTGCCTGGACACTCCTGAGCCCAGGTCAGATTTATAATCCTTACCCTGACCTGGCTCAAGGTGCTAGGCGTGGGCCCTTCCTGGAGCTGTCTGCATTTGCAACCATCTGCCAGCTAGAAGTTTATGGCTCTGATGCCAGGAAGATCACTGATAAGCCTTGTTTCAAATAAGCTCCAACCCCAACTGGCCCTATCAGGGTTTAATCTCCTGTAATTGGAAGCCAGGTACAAGTGAATGCAATATGTAGGCAGGACCATTGGAGACTTGGGGGAGAATTAAACTTCCTTCTGGAAGTAGCCATCCTATGAGAACTGTGCTCAGGATGTGCCCCAGACCTTCTGGGCAGCTCTGCACCGTTAATTCTATAAGGATTTGTGTGCCTGGAACCCCGCTGACACTGACGGTGCTAGTCTAATCAAAACAGTGATGTTTTCTTGAGGACTGTGTGGTCAACGCCTGCTGGCCACAGGGAGGAGAGGCCACCCAAGCACTCCGCCCTCCCCGGACAGCAGGGCCTGGTGCAGTGGACAGTCATCCGCTCACACCCAAAGCAGCTGTCCACTGCCTCTGGCTGGTCCCCATCAACCCTGGGCTGGGGAGTTCTCATGCTGTTCCCAAGACCTCTGCAAACACCCCCCCACTCACATCCCCCACCTCTGCCGCTCAGGCCCAAACTCTAGTTCCTTAAAGGACCTGCGAGGTCACCTGCCCGGCGGCGCTCTTGCAGGCTGGGACACGCAGGCCCAGGGGAGCTGAGCCTGTGCACACAGCCCCTCGCGGCGCAGGCAGACCAAGGACCGCCCTCCTGGACAGGGTGCTCAGTGCTTCTCACTCCTGGGTCAGTCTGCCCCCTTTCACACTCAAGTGTTCCAGTGTAGACCACACATGGCGCATGGTCACTCTGTCACGTCTATGTAGCACGCTAAGTGTTGAGCAAGATGGAGTCAAAAGAGCTCTGGGGGACTTGGAGAGGGTGGGGGGTTAACTCGGAGCTGGCCGGAGAGCTGGGAAGCAGAAAGGCCTTTCTTTGATGACAAGTCCCCCTGAGTTGGGTCTCAAATCCAGGCAGAAGCCCAGCAGGTTAAGCAGGGTGAAACATGCCAGGAGTAACAAGTATCAGCAAGCTAGTGGGCAGATCCTGATGGACGTGCCATGTGCCAGACCTGAGAACACAAGCTGGGTGAGACACAAGCCCCGGCTGGAGGCTCAGGCCCATTTCAGGAGAGAGGCGCAGGGTCAGGAAGCCTTGGAGGCGGGGCCCTCCTGCCAGCTCGCACCGTGGCTGGGTCAGAGCTTCAAAGCAATGAGTGCCCCCCTCAAAGCCCCCCCCTTTCCTCATCTCCCAGGTCCCTCCTCCACTGCAGCCCTCTCTAGTCACCTGTGGTTGCTGCCCTGCATCACCTGCTACCAGCATGCACCTGTGTTCATCTGGGCACCCAGCCACTTCATGGAGTTTCTAACAAGCCCTACCAGTGTTTGTACTCAGAAAGATCCTGGCAAATACTGCTTAATAAACTGAACACATTCAGCCCTGGAGGGTATATTCAGTGGTTAGAGCATCAGCCCACTCACCAAAGGGTCACAGTTCAATTCCCGGTCAAGGGCAGGTACCTGGGTTGCAGGTTCTATCCCCAGTCCCGATGGGGGTGCATGCGGGAGGCAGCCAACCCATGTCTCTCTCTCACATCAAGTTTCTGTGCCTCGGTCTCTCACCTACCCCTCCCTCCCGCCCTTTCTAAAAATCAATGAAAACAATATCCTCTGGTGAGGATTAACGAAAAACAAAACAACGTGCACACATCCATTTGCCAGCCGGTGGATTGTTCCCGTTTCCATCGGTCTGAGGACGGCCAGTGGGTTGGGGGGAAGGGGTGGAGAGATACAATTGCTCAGGAATGGAATGTGGAGGGAAGTTAAGAAATGAACAGGGACAGGGCCCTAGGGAGGACAAGAAATGTGGGCGGAGCAAGAGGACAGGGCACAACAGGCACAGAACATCTGGTCCCAAACGACAAGCCACCCTGCAGATCTGGGCCAGCTCACTCTCACACCAGCTCACAGAGGCGGGAGTGCAGGCGGCCCGAGGAGTGGGGACAGATGGGCTCAGTGGTGTGCCCACCACATTGGCCCAGCGCTCACCGAGGTGCCCAGATGCCCACCAAAACTCCTGAATGGAATCTCACAAGACAGATGTGAACATGTGCTTCTGCTGTCCCCTGCTGACAGCACAGGGCGTGACATCCTGGGAGCCCATCCCTCTCCAATCACACCTTGAGGGAGACCAACCTTAGTGGGGACTTATAAAGAGCCTCCTTGTCCGGCACTCGATGGGACCAGGCCCCCCCTGCACAGGTTCATTGTTGACAGAGTGACTGGCATCCACTGATCTGCACCAGGCTGATCCACCTGCCCTTCTCCATGTGCAATTGATAAAGAACGGAGACATTGGAGAACCGCCCCCAATGGACGTGGATCTAGAATCCACCCTCTAACCAAGTGATCTGGTGAACATCAGACTAGGCGTGTAGGAAGCAAAAAAGCACGGCCACTTGAGCGTCCATTAGGCACCCGGTGTGTGCTGGGCGCTGGGAAGCGGAGGCCCCGCTGCTCACTTGAGGACACTGCAGCAGGAAAACAACGTGCTACCACTCAGTTTCATGTGACCTGGTACAGGTACAGGGCGGGACGAGGCCCACATTCCCCACAACCTGGCCCTCTCTTGCTCACAAAATTTTTAACAAAATTCCCTTTGACCATGCTGATGCTTCATACAACTTCCTGAGAGGCGACTACACCCACTGCCTCTACTGTCACTCTGGTTCCCATGAGTTTGGACTCTAAGAATCCAGCTGCCACCCTGGACAGGTGGCTGTTGTCGGAGCATCGTCCCTTAAACCAGAAGGTTGCAGGTTCAATTCCTGGTCACAGCACACACTAGTACCTGGGTTGCAGGTTCGATCTCTGGTCAGAGCACATACAGGAGGCAACCAATTTGTTTTTCTCTCACTTCGATGTTTCTCTCTTCTTTCCTCTCTCTCTCTCAAATCAATAAAAACACAGCCTTATGTGAGGATTTAAAAAAAAAAAAAATCCAACTTCCTCCATTTCCTTCCATGAAGCTGGAGCAGACGGGGCGCTTCCCCTGCACCTGCTGTCTCCTCTGGGAAAAGGCAGCTTGGTGCTACCCTCGCCCTCCCCCCATCCGGTGGGGGGAAAGTGGGCCAATGCATACGCCTCCATGGACATGCCTGGTGGTGCTGCCACTGTCATCGGGACCAGGCTGGGGGTGCTTTCGCTGTGGCCGTTTTATTCCCTGGAGGAAGCATTGTCAACCCTAACCCTCCTGGTCTCTCCTCACTCCTACCTTACTTGACAGGTGATTCTGCAAGGAACAGTGGGCCCAGCCAGCCCTTCCCCGGGCTCCTTCACACCAGATGAGACTTACAGGGGCTGGGGAGGGGAGGGTGACCTGGTGTCATCTCAGAAAGTTCACCTGCCCACGGACAGAGGCCATGCGCTCACAGCAGCTTTCCTAGTGACAAAGGAAATAGCGTGGCACCCATCTGCCTTATACTTTCCTTGTTTCTCAATAAAAACAAGCCAAGCCAAACCGGTTTGGCTCAGTGGATAGAGCGTTGGCCTGCGGACTGAAGGGTCCCGGGTTCGATTCCGGACAAGGGCATGTGCCTTGGTTGCAGACACATCCCCAGTGGGGGGTGTGCTGGAGGAAGCTGATTGATGATTCTCTCTCATCGATGTTTCTAACTCTCCATTGCTCTCCTCCTCTCTCTAAAAAATCAATTTAAAAAATATGTTTAAAAAATAAAAAAATAAAAACAATCTGGTCAGAAAAGGCAGTCACCCTGGACAGTATCTGTCAAAGGGCACTAGTGCATTCCTGTACAGTGGCTCCTGGTGTCCCATCTGAGGTCACCAGTTACTACTCTGCCCCTGTCCCTCCAACTCCTGGCCTTTGCCCAGCTCCTTAAGAGCGTTTAGACTTCAGCCCTAACCAGTTTGGCTCAGTGGATAAAGCATCAGCCTGTGGACTGAAGGGTCCCAGGTTCAATTCTGATTAAGGGCAGGCACCTTGGTTTCAGGCACGTCCCCAGTAGGGAGTGTGGAAGAGGCAGCTGATCGGTGTTTCTCTCTCATTGATGTTTCTAACTCTCTCTCCCTCTTCCTTCCTCTCTGTAAAAAATGAATATATTTTTAAAAAGTGTTTAGATCTCACTTCTCACCAGCTTTCCTGGGTCTCTAACCCTCCCAGCAGTACCTTCTTCATCCCTTTGGCTGACCCACTCTTCACCCGGATGTAGACACAGGGGCATCCTGACTGGACTCAGTCCAAAGCCTTTGTCTGTGCCATGCTCCTGAAGTTCTCAGCCCTTCTCCACCTGATGCCACATGTTCACAGGCTGGGGTCCACAGGACGGCCTGGACCACAAGTCAAACCTTGATTTGAGGGTCTCCTTTTGTGTTAAACTTTTAGTTTCAGGTAGACCACAAATAACTACATTATGACCTAAACATTGGGGCTAAAAGCATTCACTATCTGAAATCCAAGTCTAATTGGGCAACCTGCATATTTGCTAAATCCTGCAACCCTTCCTTCATGCTCACTCCAACCCAGGAGTGGCACTCCTATGGACCCCCCAAAGTAGCTGGGAAATCACTCCAGGAATGGGGGGGGGGGGAGGGACACTGTACCTGTTGTCTCATCTGGAAAAAGGCAGCTGTGGTGCCAACCCCTCTGACCTGTACTCAGGTGGGATGGGGACCGCCCTGAGCACTTACCCAGCCACGTTGCTCTAAGCCTTCCCTCCGCTCGTGGCCTGGTTAAATCTCAGATCCAACTCTTCTTCACCTTCCAGGGCTTCCCTGACCACCCCATCGAAAGAGGCCCCCATCATCCTGCTCAACACCCCCGCTTCTCCCTTCCACACAGGGGTAGTAACCATTACTGTTCCATAAACTATTTTATTTAAATAAAGTCAGGGCAGATCCTTCCCCCCCACGCACACCAGCACATGCACACACACGGCCACATCTTCCCTTCCTCCCTTCACCATGGCCACCTCAAACCCAGAGGTTCTCATTGTGACCATCCTGCTGCAACCCCAGTCAATGGCAAGAGCGCACAGGCCTAGGTGCAGCCCTGCTACCCAGTCCAGCTCTCAGCCCTCCTAGGGTGGGACAGGAAGGCCAGTCTTCCCAAGGCACCGACCTGGCGAGGCTCCCCACCGCCCCCCGCCACACACACTCAGCTTGGCAGCCCCACTGAACGCCTAACGCTGCTCCTGTGGAGGGGAGTCCCCTCCCCACAGCGAGGGCAGCCACCCTTCCGCATTCCCCGCGGGACCTGGAGTAGGTATGGCACTGTTGGGGAAAGAGCACCAAATTCCCCACTCCACCCTGCAGGAATAGGCCGAGATCCAGCTCAAGATCCTCTAAAAAGTAAACCTCACTCCGCAACAGGGATGGCAAAGGCCTTAACATCAGGACCTCATAACATCTCTATCCCAACATGGACCCCATCAGAGACCCATAGCACCTTGGCAATGTTCAGGCCCAGCTCTCCTGGGGAAACACCACGCACTGGGAGCCCGTGTGGAGTTGGCAATGCCCCTGTGCTGACAGCAGGGTTGGTTCCGCCTTCCTGACACCGGCACCCAGAGCAGAGCGGCTCAGGCCATGAGGAGGGAGTGAGCGCCGAAAGGACGGGATGTGTCTCTGAGGTACACAGCCGCCCGTACATCTTACAGGTGACAGCCTGGCAGAGCATGGGGCCAGCTGCCAGGAGGGCTCCTCCACGCCCCTCTGGCCCCTCATCAGAAGGGAATGGGAGGAACACCTGTCCACTCACTCAGGCTGGGGGCCCGAGATGCTGGATTCAGGTCCACATCCACCTTGTGTGATGGGCTTCCCTGTGCTTCCCAGACCAAGTCCCTGAGGGAAAAGCCAGGCAGAGGAAAGAAGTTAGAAAGAGGCCAGCGGAGAGAATGGACAGACCGTGAGAGCCGGAGGTAAGCCTTCTGGGGAGTAAGGCAAAGAGCTGTCACCTGTAACACTGGGGACGGGGGGGAGAAGGACAAATGACAGAATCAGACACAGCCAACCCGACCTCCAGGGGAAGCAAGGGCCCCAGGACAGAGCTGGCAGGGTAAGGGCCACGCCAGACCCTAAGCCAGGCTACAGACTGATGCTGCGCTGGTGGCGGCCCCCACGGCCCCCGCTCCAGGTGCCCAGCTCCTGGCCGTCCAGACTAGCGTGGTCCGAGAGGCCTCGCAGGTGTTCCACGGAGTCACACTTCTGCAGGTCTGAGGCCACGGTGCGCAGGCTCAGCAGGCTCGCTGTGTCCCCATCAGGGGCAGGACCAAGCCCCAGGCTGCAGCCCTCTTCTGGGGCCTCGCCCTCAGCCCCCTCAATGATCCCACTGTCTCCGTCCTCCTCCTCCTCCTGGGGCCTGGCCTCAGCGCCCACAGGGGAGGAGCGCCGAGGGCCAGGCGGGTGAGGGGGCAGGCCCCTGCGGCGCGCGTGGATCTGCTCACTGATCTGCTCCAGGTTGCGCAGGGCCACTGAGTAGCGAGTCTTGGCCTGAGCAACCTGCTGCTCCAGCTCTGTCACCTTGGCCTTGTGCTCCTGCGGGAGGAAGGGACAGAGGGCATAACCCAGTTGGCAACTCTTCATAGCTGGGAGCTCCCAGTACCCTTAGGTCCCCACCCTGCGCCAAACCCACCCGATCCTCCTCCTCTCCCGACTCTCACTTTTTCTTGTTTATCTCCCTACAACTCCAGTCTCGGCCAGCACCCACCCCCAACTCCACCTCCCACTTCCTGGAGGTCATTCTGAGCCAGGCACCACCCCATCCTACCTAGTTGTCCCACACTGTCTCCTTGCTCTCACTTGCCATGCCCACCCTCTCCCGCCTCCCCCCTCCCCGCAGCTACCTCCAGAATCTGGCTGAACTGGGCCTTGAGCTCAAAGTAGGGGCGGCTCTTGCCAATGGCCCGCCGGAGTGTCTTCTGCAGGGCCTGCACCCGAGCTTCGGCCTGCTGGCACAGCCGCGTTACCCGCTGGTGCTCCCGCTCGCCACGGAGCCGTTCCTCCTCTGCCTCGTTCACCTGGCCCAGAGTGCAGATGACAGACATCACTACGCTGGGGGACATGCTCCGACCCCTGCCGTTCACCCCAGGCTGGCACTCCAAATGTCACCCGGGGGGAACCCCACTGTCTGAGGGGCCTGGAGAGAGAAGGATTTCCTGAGACACAAAGGAGAGCAGTGGGTCCTTGCATCTGCCTACTGCTGCCTGCACCACTGCCGCTCGGGTTTGCTGCTGCTGGAAGGGTGCCGGGGCCCTAAGGACAACCTGTGAGCCTGCCAGGAATGCCTGTGTGGGCACATCTTCTACAGCCATCGTCCTCGGGGAGCCCTCAGTGCTGGGGTGGGAGCTGGGGATCAGAGGAGCCCCAGTGGGGGCAGCTAAGCTCTGCACTGAGTTCTCTACATTCTCACGCCCCAAAAGGGAGTAGGCAAAGGCTCCTGCCAGCGTGTGCACCAAGGCCAGGGCCAACCTTGCCCCACACTGGGCAGGTGCACACTGGGCTGTCATGCCCTGCCACTCACAGCTCCACAGCCCTCCGCTTGCCTCTCTCCTGTGGGAGCTCCGGCTGTGCAGGGCGGGGGCCTGGCCTGAGGCGTCCTCCAAGGACCTGAGGCATGAGCACCCCTCAGGAGCTCACACCTGCTGCTCGAGATAAATGTCTGCGACCCCCGAAGTTCACATGCTGAATCCTAACCACTACCCTGAAGGCTGGGGAGGCAGCCCTGTGAGGTGGGGGTCCTGGGTGGGATAGTGCCCTTCCAAAAGGGCTCTGGAGAGCTCCCTCGCCCCCTGTGCCGTGTGAGGACAGTGGAAGAGGGCGGACTAGGAACTGGAAGGGGCCCGCACAAACACCAGGTCTGCCTGTGCCTCGATGCTGGACTTGCCAAACTCCAGAGCTGGGAGAAATTCTGCTGTCCAGGCCTCAGTGTGTTATTTGTTACAGCAGCCGGAGTGGCTGAGACACTGCTCTTTACACGGTGAAGGCGGCTGATGCCAGCGGACCTCCCTCTCCTCAGTCCACTTCAGGGAGCTTGGAAATGATACACAAACTCCATTTTAAATATCAAAGTACAGTGGCGGAGCTTAAAAGCAAGAAAGAATATTCTGAAAGCAGAAGGGGTCACAGCTAAACATAACAAAATGTGGTGTTGAATCGAGAGTATCCAGTAGGGATGAACTGTTTGGGTTAGTGCCAAATCTGGAGGCAAAGGGCCAAACAACCTGCTTCCAGAGGAGATGTACATAAAAAGCACTGAGGCCAAACAGGGCAGGGCAAGAAACAGGCTTGTCTGAAACAGTTCAGCTGAGGGAAGGCTGCAGTGGAAGAGAGAGGAGTGAGGGGGGTGATGGGATAGAGACAGCAAAGAAAGCATGGGAACCGAGGGAGGGGACCTGCTGGAACCGCCTGGCTCACCTTGCAGGTGGCGTGGTTGAGCATCTCCTGCCATGTAGGGTCCAGCCGGTTCTTGTCAGCCATGACGCCCTGCTCAGCCACAAACACCATCTCCCGGGCAGCGTTGTGCATGCTCACAGCCCGCTCGTATCGTAAGGCTGCCTTCTGCGTCTCCTGCTGGGCCTGCGGGGAGAAGGCCATCAGTCCACTGTGGAGACATATCCCGGGTGAGGACAAGAGGACAGCCCACTGCAACGCCTCTCTCTCACACTGCGCTAAGGATAAAGGCAACATCTACAAAGAGTGTTTTGTAAGGCTACGGCCTGAGAGAAGATGGGAAAGCATGATGCTGCCAGTGGAGGGTGAGCTGAGACCGACCCGGCAGTTTGAGAGCCCGCTGGCCTTCTGCCCTACAGAGAACAAAGAGAAGTCCACCCTTGGTAGTTGCAAGGGAGTGAGCGACGTGGATCAGTCTCACAGAAAGAAAGCCCACCCAAGACCATCACATCAACTCAGCCCAGCAGGGAAGGTGAAGGAAATAATCTGACAAGTGCTGAGAAATAGTCATCACAGTCACAGTCATGCTGACCAAACAAAACACTAGAAACAAACCTAGGTTTTCAGTTCCAGGGAACTGTGAAGTAAATATAGTGTGTCTCATAGAAGGAAATATTCAGCAGCCCTTAAAAATGATGGCATGGATGAATATTTATTGACATGGAACTATGTCATAATGTAAGTAAAATAAGAAATAAAATATAAGAAATAAGAAATCTCCTAAGCGACCATTGTCATAATGTAAGTAATGGAACTATGTCATAATGTAAGTAAAATAAGAAATAAAATATAAAAAATAAGAAATCTCCTAAGCGACCATTACTATGATGTGCACTGACCACCACGGGGCAAATGCTCAACGCAGGAGCTGCCCCCTGGTGGTCAGTGCGCTCCCAGAGTCAACCGCCCATGGTCCTTTCCCCCAGTAAGGTGGCCCAATCAGCCCTGATCAGGACTGGACAAGACAGCCCAGATTGGTCCTGGTTGCCGGCCAGACAGAAGGACCCACCTGTGCATGAATTCATGCACTAGGCCTCTAGTATCGTATAATACATTTGGCACAAGGTATACAAAAAGTTAACCACACTTTTTATTGCCTATATTTTATGATGCTTTGACATTCCGGGATCCTTACTGGCCCTCCCAAAGCTAGTTAATTCCTGAATAGTAAACTCCCTTGTGAGCACACCTTCCACATGCAAACCAGCCAACCTAACACCCACCACCTCCTGTAACTGACTCTTCCACATCCATACCAGCCAATACTGCCTCTGCCCTACGTTACCCAGGACCAAGAACCAGACAACTAGGTCCCACCACAGAGCACAGAGCACAGAGCCCTCCCCTATACTCAAACCATCCTCCCACCCTGAGTTTAGCCAGAGCTGCCCACCCTGCCTCATTCCTTATACAGAAAACAGCAGAAAGGCCGTGGGCCGAGTTTTCTTCTCCTGCCCTCAGCCTCCTGACCAGCCCAGGTACTTCTCAGGTAACCCTGCGTGCCATGCCCGCCCCTTGGGCACTGCCATTGTCTCCGCCACCTCACCATACTGACCAAAGCAAATCAAGTAGGATGTAGGGCAATTTTTGTTTTCTTTTTCTTGTTTTACTGTTACATTATAGTTTCTAATAGTGAACCCACATTATCTGCATAAAGAAAAGGGAGGAAGAAGGGTAAAAAAATGGAGGGTAAGCAAAAAAGAGAGGCATGAACCAGAAGGAAGAGTAACAGAAAAGGTGACCGGTCTCCCACCGTACACAGAGGAAGCAGCCTGGGCCAGGATCGGTGCACGGCCCTCCCAGATGGAGGTCAGGGGGCTGTACCTCCTTAGCTTGCCGCCGAGCCTCATAGTAGGGCCGGGCCTTCTCGATGCAGCTCCCCAAGTGGGAGCCCTGAGTGTTAAGCTTCCTCGCCGACTCCTGCAGGATCCTCCGATAGGTGGTTCTGGCCTCCTGGCAAAGGGACAGGTATGTGGGCAGACGAATAATTGTGTGTGGGTCCCAGTCCCTCTTGTTTCCTGGGTCGCCCTTTCCCTGCCAGTGTGCTGACCGGGGGACACGTGGAGACACCCGGGGCAGGTACTCACATCCAGCTGTAGCTCCACCTGGTTGATCTCCTCGCTGGCCTGGTTCAGGTGCTCCAGCTCCTCCTGCCGCGGACAGGGGCAGAGTTAGACAGGGGAAAGGAGGGGCCTCCGTGGCTAGGTGGGCAGGAGTGCATGCTGGGATGAAAACCCACCAAACCAAGGGAGGGAAGAAGTGCAGGGAGGCACTGCTCCTCCTTATCAGAGACCTAATCCACAATCTACTATTATCTCACACTTACCTGTGTCAGGGAGAAAGCCCTCACTTTAAAGTTTGGAGATGAACACTCATGCACACAGGGAAGTGGCAGCAGCCTGGGCGCTCTCTCAGTCTGTACCAGCTCCTCCTCAAACCCCAGCCAGGAGTCTCCTCCTCCCTGAGCCACTCGCTCAGCACATTTACCGCACACTTATCCCAGCTTAGCACACGAGGCCCAAGAATTCAGGACTCAGAAAGGTGGCAGCTTATGGCCCAGCAAGTAAGCAACAGGCCCCCATGGTGTGAGGAGTCATGGGAGGGGTGGGACAGCAGAGTCACCTACCTGGGCAGCACGAGGCTGGGGCAGGATGCCCTAAACACATGACCCAGTCACAAGACTGGGCCTTGATTGATGCACAGAAAGCACCAGTGACAGGCAGGTGCCCAGGAGGCTCAGATGAGAAGCCAGTGAGGTCAGGGCAGAGTGGAGGTCGGGGCTCAGAGCTTGGCACTAGCTGGCTGTGGTTGGGAAGGCCTGAGCCACATGAGAAACGAGTGGGGAGCCCAGGCAGACCCTGGTGGAAGCAGTCTGCAGTAATCCGGCTAGGGAGGAAGGGACGGGGCCAGGGGAATGCAGGCTGCCGAGTTATGAGGTCCTGATCGACAAATGAGGCCAAAGAGGGAAGAACACAGGGCTCAAGAGGCCACAAGCCAGCTTGGGAGTAGAGTGACAGTGACCCCAAGTCCCCACGCAGTAGATCCTGTGGGAGAAAGGAAGAGCCTCGGGGAGAAGTCACCAGACACACTGGCTCCAGCCTCACTGGACCCGGGACCATCCGGGAGAGAGAGCAGGGAGGAGTGCTGCTCCAGTTTCCACCCCGCCCTCTCTGGGCCAAATCCCCACGGCTCAACAAGTCAAGGACTCTCCTGAGGAGCAGCAGTGCTGGAAGACGCCTGCACTCAGCTAAGGGACTCACTCCAGAAGCCTGTGGCAGCCAACTGGACTCACTGTCTGCCTGCTGCCCGTGCCCAGACCGGGCCTAACGTGGCCAGAGGTCACTGCCACTGCCGCCCGCACTCGCCTCAGTCAGCCCTCCCGGCGGTTCAGTGTATGATCCCCGTGGCCCTTTATTTCTACACACTCCTCACGCCCTGAGATCTGAGCCTGCAGGCAAGAACCCGGGAAACCAAGTTACATGCCGTATTACAGTAAAGGAAGACACACAGAACCACGAGCAAAGATATTAAAGCGTTTCCCTGCCTCTAAGAGGGCCTCAAACCTGACTCTGAACTGAACTGAGCAAAGCTGTCCAACAGAAACACAATGTGTGTCTCACATATCTAGCAGCCACATTTTAGAAAAAAGCAAAACTGAACAAATGAAACTAACTTTTCACTTAACCCTACATGCCCAAGAAATTATAATTTCAATTATGTTATCAACATAAAGTATTTACAACACTTTTATACTTTGGACGATGCCTGTGAAATATTCACATTCATTCAATCCTCAGGCACATCTCAGCTTGGCCAGTAGCACTTGGCTCCCGTACTGGGCAGTGTGTGTCTAGAAACTGGTGCACATGGCCACCTGGTTAGTCACAACCCAGTGTCCATAAGACAAGACAGTCTGGAACCACAGACAGCCGACTCAGGGACCCAGGGAGGCCGAAGGAAGCACACAGTTCTGTTTCACTGCCTTCCCAACAAGGACTTCACCTGCAAAAGAAGGGAGCACCCCAACGGACCTCAGAAGAGGTCATTCCTGCAAGATGAGAGGCCACCTCTCCCATGGGCCCAGCTCCTGTGTGTGACCCAACCCATGATGGCTTCAGACTCTGAGACAAGAACAATGAGGTGGGGCCCTGGCCAGTGTTGCTCAGTGGTTTGAACCTCGCCTCTTGTACCGAAGGTTCACAGCTTTAATTCCCAGTCAAGGGCACATAACTGGGTTGTAGGTTCCATTCCTGGTCCCTAGTCAGGGCAGATGGGGCATGTGTAGGAGGCAACCAATCAATATGGCTCTCTCACATCTGTCTATCTGTCTGTCTGTCTCTCTCTCTCCCCTGCTTCAACTCTCTCTAAAAATCAATGGGGAAGAAAATATACTCAAGTGAGGACTAACAAAAAGAAAAGAAAAAGAGGAAACAGTGAGATGTGCATCTGGCGTAAGTGACAGAGCTGGGGCCGCATCCTGGACCCACCCTGTGATCTGGCTGTCCTGCTACTGTGACGACCCTCACACTAAGGATGTGCCTGGACGGGAACCTCAGAGAAGACAGGAACAGCAGCACCTCAGAAAGTCACGGCCCTGGTGGGCAAAGGACAGGCCTCAGGAGAGCAGCAAGTGCTGATTTGGGGGAAGGAGAGTCAGGCCACCTGCATTGCTCCCGTGGGCAACCCAAGAGCCAGACTGCCTGCTACTCGGTTCACAGCCCACAGTGCTCCCAGCCGGACAAGGTCATCAGAGTAGAGGGTTCTACGGAAGTCATACCCACTGGAAAAGGGACAGGCAGGGTTTGGTATTGGCGAGATTAAAAGGTAGGAATTTGCATCAGCACAGCAGCTCCAGCAATTAAGTCTTCTGTAGGATGAGGTCTGCCCCTCATCACAAAGCTCTAACAGGCTGGAGGGCAGGGTGGGCAAGCAGGTGGGCAGCCCGGCCGGAATGGAAGCAGAGGAACACGGAGCAGTGGGGGCAGCTGGCAACACTCTCCATGTGGCCTGTCCCACTGGGCCTCCTGGAGGCTGCTGACACAGAACTCCAGGAAGATGAGGTCTGAGTCAGCGAACACTGCCCATCAGTGAGCCTGCAGCCAGAAGGGAGGGTGACCTTCCTGGACACAGTGCATTCCCAGGATGCCAGGCCACCGTGGCAGAGGCCTGACTGCTCAGGCTGCCAACATGCCTGTCCGCCTGTGCCGGCTATTAGAACACTAAGCCACGATCAACGGGTGGGGCCAGGGCGATGCATGGCCCAGGTCTCAGAAATAAGGGAGTTGAAAAAAAAAAAAAATTTAAAAAAAAAAAAGAAGGGAATTAAAGCTGTCTGCAAGCCAAACCACATTTCAGATGAAGAGGCAGTGGCTGCAAAGTCACCCGAGAGTCTGAGTGAATGTGTCCACTCGCCCCAGGAAAGATGTGCCCAACACAGAGGCTGAGAAAGTCACCAGGGGGGTGACCAGGCCCAGAGGAGACCAGTTTGGAGGCCTAGAGAACTATGCTGAGGTCAAGACACGGATACGGACAGCGGCCTTCCCAGGAGAACAGCATACTTCCTGCAGGCCGGAAGCTGGCTTCCGTCCAACTCCCAGGGATACCACCAGATCATGGGGTCACATACTGCCTGCCTGCCTGCCAAGAAACCCCAGTCCTGACATCGCAGAGCCTCACCCAAAGACCCAGAAAACACTAGAACAGGGTCCCTGCCCATCTTCGAATATCCTGGCCCAGTGGACACGTTAGAACCACTCTCCCCCGCAGGCCAGGAGGATGCGCGTGTCTGCGCACAGCTCCGATGGCGGCTCTCACAGCTCCCCAGAGGCCTCTGATGGATCTGTGGGTACAGACCCACTGAGTACTAACAATCCACTTAGAACGCTGACGCACAGCATAAGGAGAACAGACTTTGCACTGTCAACACCGACGGGGCCCAGAAAGGCACACGCCCCTCTCATCTGCGCACAGAAGAGCCCAAGTCCACAGGCTGAATGCCGGCTGCTGCTCCAAGGGGTCCCTGCCTCCCGCACGACAAGGGCTGAATCCCCACGAGGCCAGGACACTGGCCCGGCTTGGAGACTCTTCCTTCTCAATAACCCACAACGCAACTCCGGCTTTGGCGAGTCACGGTGGGCCCACGGGAGGCCAGGGGTATCACACGTGCCCAGTGTCCTCAAACCATCACATTCTGTCCCGTCCAGTGGAACTGCCCCTGACAGAATGTCCTAGATCTGCACTGCCAATAGCGCCTGAGGAACTGTACCTTCCATTTTCACTTCACTATAATTGATCTAAGCAGGCTATGTGAATGGACATGAAGCATGGGAGTGGCTGAGGGGACACCGGGCAATGCAGGAGCAGAGGGACTGCAGGAGAAACTGCTGGATTCTCTTCGGAAGCAGGGCCGGGAACGCTGCAGCACGTCCCGTGGCCTTCCTGCCCAGCGTGCACAGGGATCTTTCCCAAAGCACCGCCTCACACTCACCAACAGACTAAAGACTCTGCGAAAGAACAGATTCACAGGACTCTGGCAGCGCAGGCAGGCCTCACTTTACAGATGAAGAATCTGAGGCTTGCAGAGGTTACATAAGTTGCATGAAAATCACAAATCATCAGTCAGAAGGAAGGCTGTTTGTACCTCAGTCCGAAATGCTTTTCACTACAACTTGTTTCCTCAGTGGAGGACAAACCTAAATTAACCACAGAATTTGAGCTGATTTCAATGCAATACCCGTGCACCAGCAGGAATGTCTGACACACCACTGCTTCACTGTGAGCAGCGACACCACCAGGGAACCCCACCCAGCGGGCAGGGAGGCTTCTGGGACCAGCACGGATTTCCTGCGGACTCGCCAGAGTAATTACTGAAGGTTTGTTGACAGAGAAGCCCAGGAAGCTCACCTACACAGACTGAGTCACCTGCACACCAGAACCTGGACGATGCTATGAACTGAAGGGCAGACTCAGCCTCAAACACAGAAACGTGCTGACTCTCCCCTGCCCAAGCAGCTTTCCCAGCCAGTGCTTCCCACTGCTGCCTGGCGTCACCGCCATCCAGCCTTGGACGCCAAGCATCTCCTCCACCGGCGCCCGCCCGCCCGCCCTGCCCTCCCCACCGCGGCAGGCCTCCCCCACGAAGAGTGCCGGCCGCCCAACCAGCCTGCACGTGCTCCATGGGGACAAAGCAGCTCCCTACACACTCGATAGCCACGGCACCCTTCCATCTGTATCACTGAGGGTTGACCACGACCAACACTTATCAGACGCCACCTCTGTAACACACGAAAGGGCTCACCCTTTACAGAAGTGGACATCCCTGGGAGGCACTGATGAGAAGGTGAGACTGCCTCAATCTCAGTCCCCGCCACACCAATCTCAGCTCACAGCCTTGCTGCTTATCTGGAAAGAACAACTCTGCTGGACACTGACCGGAAATGTGCCTCCTACATGTCCCTCCCCTTCTCCAGTGAGGCTTCAGCAACCACCCCAGGCATTCGGTGGCCTTTCTGGGCACTCCCGTCACAAGCTGATCTTCCAGCTCCTCTCAGTTTGTTGCACCGTTTTGTTGACAAGCTTGCTTTCCTTCCCTGCCCCCGTGCCCCCATCTGCCAGCTCTTCGGGAAGGCTGGCACTCCTGACCCCCCCATCGGCCCTCTCACCTGTATTCTGGGATCCAGCTCTTCCTCCTCCCCTGGAAACAGCTTGGCTTCACTGCTGTTACTTCCATCCCCGCGGGGCTCCTCCGCGACTGGGCTCCGAGGAACTTCATCCTCCACCGCCTCCGGCCGCAACTCCCCCTGAGGGGTCTCCCGCCCGCCCGGAACCTGCCTGAGCTCAGCCATGCTGACAGGGAGCGGGCACAGCCCTATACACAGGAGAGGGCTGACATGCTGGGACCAGGGCCCCAGCTTGAGGCTTCCTGGGCTCCGGGTGGCAAGAGGGGTCTCTTCTCAGAGGCCGGTGAAGGGGGCGCAGGAAGGCCTCGCACTGGGTCGGAGGCCGAGATTCCAGCCGTCAGCGGGGTTCCTGCAGCCACAGCCCTGGCGGCACAGTTCTCCCCTCCCGGCCACGGGGCGCGGCCGCTCCGGGGCAGGGAGCAGGGGGGGCCTGGATCCTGGGCCGAGGCCTGCGAGGAGGCACAGCATTCGGGAGGGCGGAGGCAGGCGCCACCGGACCGGGGTGGCAGCTGGGGGCAGACGGCTGGGCCCGAGCAGAGGCTGCGGCGAAGTCTCTGGGGACCTGCAAGGGAAACAAAGGCCAAGGACATGCTCCAACCAGAACGCCGGCCGCGAGGCCCCGCTCTCCGTCCTCCCACAGCCGCGAACTCCGCCCGACCGGCCACCTCAACTCCTCAGCCCTCCAGGGCCTGAGGGCCGACCCCTCCGCGTCTCAGCCGCTCCTGCCCGGCCCCCGGCCACCCCCGCGCCACCCCCAACTCCCAGCCCCGCCCCACCTTCTCGTCCTCCTCCAGCCTGCGAACGCTCCGAGGCCGTCCCCAGACCTCCGGCACAGGCGGGCGCAGAGGTCCCCCACGCACAGCTCTGCCTCAGTTTACCTTACCGTGCGCGAAGCTCCAAACAACCTTCCCCCGCCCTCCCCACAACAAGCCGGGCCAACCTAATAGGACCGGGCCGGGAGGAAGCGGAAATACATGACGGACAGCAACGCCCTCCGCCACCCCCCAGCCCGCCCTCTCTCCCTCCCACGATCCCCGGCCGGCGGCCCGGTCTGGGTTCCCGGCCGCTCGCCCCGCCCAACCGGCCAGCAGTTTCCGTACAGGATGGCGCCCACAGCGCTCAGGTCGCCTCACGTAGCCTTCGGCCAGTACTCGGCCACAGGTGAATGAGATTGGAATATGAGAGAGCTTTACTGAGGCAAACCAGGGCAGAAGATGGAAACAGAGAGGTCCTGGTAGGTAGAGAAGCGCTACAAATAGGATGAAGACTGACGGAGCACTTCGGCGCGAGCGCTGCCATCTTGCTTTACGGTCCTGCGGATCTGAGCGCGTGGAAGCCACTTCCGGCCTCGCCCAGGAAGCTGGAAGGGCGCCGGAAGTGGGCTGCTGGGCTTCCGGCGCGGCTGGCTGGCTGAGTGGGTGCTCGCGTCCACCAGGGTTTGTCCTGTCTGCGGTGGAGTCAGCGCTGCCCTACGGGTCTAACCAACGGCTCCAAAGGCTAAACTCCTCCTCCGGGCGCCCCGGGAAGCTGGCACTTGCGAGCGCCGGCCTGAAACCACTCGGGGACTCGGCGCTCCAAGGCCGCCGCGAGGAGGAGCTTGCGGCCGGGCCTGTGCGGCGGGGAAGGGAGCTGAGCGCAGCTGCCTGGTCATTGCTCGCAGGTGCCGCCCGGCCAGGCCGAGGGGACCCGGTGTTGCGGCCAAGGCCAGACCAGACAAGTAATTTTATCTTGACAAGTCCCACAACTGTTGGCCTGAGAGCCGGCCAGCGCCCGCCCTGGTTGTGGAAGGCTGCGTTACTGAGGGCCTTTCCCTCCTCCCTCCCCTCTTCATCTCCACCGGGAAAAAGTTGTCTTAATCAGCAGTGCCAGATGATCCTTGAGAAGTGATTGCAAACAGATTTTTCCCCCACAAAATTAGAAATTGTATTTTTAAAATCCCAGGTAGTGACGTTGCTCGCTACCCTGAGTGTCTCAGTGAACAAACCTGCTGCATAATAAGTGCTTCAGTCGTCTGACATGTTCCTTTTTATTATTGAGGTACAAAGACCATGTAAGGTACATATGGGGATCAGTTTATTTGTTCTTTAATGTTGTAAAACTGATGATTGCATTTAAACCACCTTCTGTGTACACAGGCCCTAATCCGCCCCAATACAACAAGGTTACGGGTTCAGTCCCTGGTCAGGGCACATACAAGAGTCAACCAGCCCTAACCAGTTTGGCTCAGTGGATAGAGCATCAGCCTGCGGACTTAAGGGTCCTGGGTTCAATTCCAGTCAAGGGCATGTATTTTGGTTGTGGACACACCCCCAGTAGAGGGTGTGCAAGAGGCAGCTCATCGGTATTTCTAACTCTCCCTTTCCTTTCTTTATAAAAAAAAAATCACTTTTTAAAAAGTCAACCAAAGAAGTGAAAGCCAGTCCACAAATAAGTGAAACAACAAAATTGATGTTCCTCCCTTCCTCTCTAAAATCAATAAAATTTTTTAAAAATATCTCCTTAACTGTTCAATAGAACTTTCAACAATGATGGGAATCTCAGTATTTGCACTGTTTTGTGTGGGATCCCTTACACGACCCGCGTGGTTCAGGGCCCACTCAGGGTCCGGTTTCTGGAGAAGGCCGCACACTAAAATGAAGAGAGAAACTGGGAAAGAGTTAATTTGGGGAAATGGGGGCCAGGCGGGAATTCCACCTCTAGTGGGAAGACTAACCCCTCTCTGGCCTTTTACCATTCCTTTTATTGAGATTCTGAACCAAAGACATCTCTTACAACAGAAAATCAACTTACATTTACATATGATTAACAAATTAAAGTTGTCTCAAGCACCACTATCTCAACTAGACAATGAGTTAATGGCTCTGATCCTTCAGAGCCATCAAGGTCGGCTAGCTCTTTTTACATTTTCTCTCCAGTGATAATGCTAGGTTTCAGTTCCCAGCAATTTTGAACTTAAAATGTAGCTAGTAATCGTTTCTCAGCCTTTTGCCTAAGATCAAGTTTAGTATCTGTTCTTAACAGTTTAATATCTGATATGTCCTCTATCCAAGGACAGTTACTAAATGGATTTTTGGAGTTAGGAGATGGAATAGGAGCTTGCTCTGTCCATTCCACACATTGGCCTGGTATTGCAGTACCTTTAGGAACGGTGCATCAAAATGTGTGTATATATATATATATATATATATATATATATATATAAATGATGGTTAGGACTGGTAGACCAATGACTGGTCAACTGGTCGCTATGATACACACTGACCATCAGGGGGCAGACTGTCAATGCAGGAGCTGCCCCCTGGTGGTTAATGCGCTCCCACAGCCAACCTCCCATGGCGGGCCAACCTCCAGCTGTTCCTCCCCCAGGCCTGCTGGCCCCAATCAGCCCTGATCGTCAGGCGGAGAAACTCCACATGTGCACAAATTCGTGAACCAGGTCTCTAGTAATAATAATAAATGAGATGAGATGTAGCTGGTGGAACTGTAGAACTAAAATTTTAATTGTGGTTTGAATATCCACATGGAGCTAGTGACAAAGGGACAGCACAAGTCTACATGATATCTCCACCACGTTTACCCTCTTCCAGTACCTGGCACAAATAACCAACCGACCCCTGTTGACTAAGCTAATGAATGAAATATAAAAATATGAAAGCCATATACAGATGTTAGTAATGCCATTAATTCTAGGTGGTATCACCGCCAACTATTTCTCAGTGAAAATATTCTCATCAGTTTTTATTTTTTAATTCCCCCAAATTTCCTTCGTTTTGGTTTTTATTTTTTTTTTCTATTAGAAACTTTTTTTCCTTTTATTGAATTTATTGAGGTGATACTGGTAAACAGAAATACAGTTTCAGGTGCACAATTCTACAACACATCATCTGTACTAGTACATTATTGTGTGTTCACCACCCCACCTCAGGTTTGTCCATCACAATTTATCCCCCCTGAATTCTCCTCCACCGCCTCCCTCCCAGCAATCACCATAGTGATGTTTGTGTCCATGAGTGTTTTCTCTTTTTTATTCAATCCCTTCATTACAGGCACCCCAGAAACACCAAAAAAGTTGTCACAGGACACCCCCTGAGTTAAGGGAGAGGGCTGTTTCTCCTCGGTTCTTTCAGTCTCATAGGGAGGAATTCAAACAAGGGACTTGGAATGATTGCTTTGTAGTCAAGCCAAGTTATTAAAAAGCAAAGAAAGTAAACTTATTAAAGAAGCAAGGCAAGCCTAGCCAGTGTGGCTCTGTCAGGTGAGTGTCATCCCCTGCCCGTCAGTTCGCTGGTTTAATTCCTCGTCAGAGAACATCCCCAGGTTATGGTTCTGACCCCTGGTTGGGATGCTTTGGGCAGCAGGTAATTGATGTTTTGCTCTCACACAGATGTTTTTCTCACCCTCTTTTTTCCTCTCTCAAATCAATAAATATATATAATTTCATTTAATTTTTTTGTTAATCATCACCTGAAGTTATTTTTTCCATTTATTTTTAGAGAGAGTGGAAGAGAGCTGAAGAGACAGAAAGAAACATCAATGTGAGACACATAGATTGGTTGCCTCCCACATGCACCCAAAACTGGGCTGGGATTGAGCTTGCAACTGAGGTACATGCCCTTGATGGGAATCGAACCTGGTACCCTTCTGAGCCAAACTGGCCAGGGAAATAAAAAAAAAATTATTTTCAAAAGGGGCAAGGCAAACAAGTCTATTTAAACTATAACTGGTGTAGAGTGCACATGGCTTCTTGGCTAGCCTGAAAAGCATGGTCTGTCTGGTGGGGATTCAGTATTTTATACTTTCTGTCTATATGTCTTAAAATTCCTCTGCTGGATATCTTGAGACAGATTAACTCTTAAGGTCTCTCCTTTTATTTTGTTATGGCTTTCCTAAAATTTATGAGAAGTACCAGGTGATTTTATCTTTTTTTCTAAGATGTTACAGTTTTTTTAAAAATATGATTTTATTGATTTCAGAGAGGAAGAGAGAGATAGAAACATCAATGAGGAGAGAATCATTAATTGGCTGCCTCCTACATGCCTTCCACTGGGGATCGAGCCCACAACCTGGGAATTGAACTGTGACCTCCTAGTTCATAGATCGATGCTCAACCACTGAGCCACACCAGCCAAGCCCAGTAATTTTATCTTGACAAGTCCCAAAACTGTTGGCCTCCCTGTTTAAACAGTGAGATGAAAAACTGCACCTTTTTCATTCCTCCTTCCAACTGCTGCCTTAGCAGTTCAGGGTGATTTATGCTATGCATTCTCTGGTTAGCTAGAAAGGGCATTAAGATTCCTCCTCCCTGCTGAAACCAGTTTGGCTCAGTGGATAGAGTGTCCCTGGATTGATTCCACTCAAGGGCATGGTTGCGGGCACATCCCCAGTAGGGGGTGTGCAAGAGGCAGCTGATCAGTGATTCTCTCTTATCGATGTTTTTAACTCTCTATCCCTCTCCCTTCCTCTCTGTAAAAAATCAATAAAATATATAAATTTATATATTTAAAAAAAATTCCTCCTCCCCTTCTCCTGCCCTTCTTTCTGCTTTCCTGTACTCTTTAGTTGGTAAGGAGAGGTTTTAAGCCTTTGTTCTCAAGATAAGGTCCTGCTGCAAACTAGCTGTAAACTGTTTGGCTTTGTTTAATTTTCTAGTTTCAGTTTCCCTATTCCACTTGCTTAGGAACTTTCCTTGCTTTTCATTACTGTAACACCCCCACCCCACCCTAGTTGCCAGCCTGCCCTCTGTCTGTGAGTCTGTCTCTATTTTGCTTGTTAGTTCATTTTGTTCATTAGATTCCACATGTGAGTGGCATCATATGGTACTTGTCTTTCTCTGACTGGCTTTTGCAGTTAGTATAAAACTCTCCAGTATAATGCTGTCACAAAGGGTAAGGTTTCCTTTTTTATGGCTGAGTAGTGTTCCCTGATGTGAATGTACCACAGCTTTTGGACTCATCTGCTGATGGACACTTGGGCTGCTTCCAGATCTTGGCTATTGTAAATAATGCTGCAATGAACATAGGGATGCAAATATTCTTTCAAATTAGCATAGAAACTACATTTTTATATGCTTGCATTTTTTCTATCATCATTCAAATATTTAATAAATGTCACCATCAATTGCTAATTAAACATATTAGTTGATTAATGTATGGTGACAGGAAGCAGATCAATGTTTGCCTAGGGGAAAGGTGGGAGGGATTGCAAAATGGCACACAGAAACTTAAGGGTAGTGGATGTGTTCTCCATCTTGATTAAAGTGAGAATTTGATTTGTGTATACAGATGTCAGAATTTTTGAAATTGTACATTTCAGTATGTTAGATTCTGTATGTCCATTATACCTCAATAAAGCTGTTTTTAAAATGTTTGAAAATTTTCTCCCAGTAATACATAATATTAAATCTGCTAATAAATATTAATAAAAGGAACAGCCTGTATTACTAAAATCTCTGAATTATTTCTACCCTTGTAAAATCTGGAATTGCTCATCTCATTTAGTAATAAAAACAGCAAACCACTTGCCCTTGCTGGTTTGGCTCAGTGAATAGAGTGCCAGCCTGCAGACCAAAGGGTCCTGGGTTTGATTCTGGTCAGGGCGGGTGCAGGATGCAACCAATTACATTGATGTTTCTCTCTGTCTTTCCCTCTCACCCAAAATCAAAAGAAAAATATCCTCAGGTAGGGATTAACAAAAAACAACAAACACTCAAGGCAGTGATTATCTTTGCAGGAACAGTTCTGAATAGTTTATTTTTATCCATTTAATCCTCCAACAACCAATGGAGGTAATATTGTACCTCCACTTTACAAATGAGGAAATGGAGGAACATACTATTGGTAATTGGTGACACCAATCTTTGAACTCAATATACACCTTTAGCCACAATAACACACTGCATCAATTAAGCTTTATTAAAAAAGTATTTAAGATTATTTTTCCCCCAGCAGGACTTTGTGCTTGTTAGTGATGAAAGAGGGGAATCCTTGAATGGCTGGGGAGATACAGAAAGGACCCCCAAATCCATATGGGGTGCTGGGGCCCCCAAAACCTAGTGGAAGGCACATCAGGCACCAATTCCTTAGTGGTTCTAAGTGGAATCCTGGCTACTGTTGTGGGGTCGAACCCTGGGTTCAAAATAAGACCACAGAAGGCTGATGATTGATTAAAAAGCAGGCAAGGATTCATTGAAAAACTGGCCATAAGAGCACCACACGCAGGTGGAGTCCACATAACTGCACCGTTCCAGGTG
Organism: Nyctalus aviator; assembly: GCA_036971965.1. NCBI lineage: Eukaryota > Metazoa > Chordata > Mammalia > Chiroptera > Vespertilionidae > Nyctalus > Nyctalus aviator. The sequence continues at coordinate 5,731,191 of CM072927.1, read as the reverse complement.
TAGGCAGTCCTTTTAAAGGTCTAAACCACAAGAATGTTCCTTTGTTCTAAATTCTAAAGGCTGGGAACAGCCCACAGTGTCGTTCCCAGTCACATCCTGCTGGACATTGGAATGTGGCCCTATCTTGCGATAGCAGATAATACAGCAGCAGAGCACAGCGGTTAATGTCTAAAGGTTATCTACAGTTTCTACCCTTAAAGTTACTGAGTCAGTGGGGATCAATCTCCTATAGTTCTGGTCCCAGGCACAGGAAAATTGCCTTAGCCTCCAGGTCTCCACCTGGAAGCTGAGGTAACTACCCTAGGTTTAAGCAGGCACAGAAGCCAGAATGGCAGGGTTAAAATTCAAACAGCAGTTTTTACCCAAGTATGGTTGCTACCATATTTCACTACAAACCCCAGCCATTGGAGATGGAGGAGCTCCCAAATTTAGAAGTATCCCCAAAGTCAAGAGAAAGCCAAATTATGGATGAGGTTGTGGTCTCAGTCTCTTGGGGTCCCCCAATTCCAGAGAGATAAGAAAAGCACATGGGGATCTCCTCATCTCCCAAAGCAGAAATGGGGTTTCCTGAGGGGCAGAGATGGAACATTGATTGATCTGTGGACAGGGCTCCTTGGTGTAGAAGGCAGAGATTGGTGGCTGGGGGCGGGGCCTAAGGCACAAGGTGGGTTGTGCTAAGTAGGCAGGCGGACAGCTCAGTCTGGGTATCATGCAGGAGGTTTGGAGGCACTGTCTTTCACCCTTTGATGAGCCAGTAGACCACACAGCAATCCTAACTGAGACCCTGCACCCTGAGACCCTTGTCTAGAACGTCATAAGCACCCATGCTATCCTGAACAGTCACCATCGTGCATTGCTTGTTGGGCAGGTACGCTTTGACAGTGCCCACTGACCAGGACGGCTCAGCCCCATCAGCAGGGGGGCTCCATGGTGGCTCCATGGAGACTAGGATTTTGTCCAGATGGACTGAGGCAGGGCCTGGCAAGTGCCATGGGGCTCCCGTCAGGCTACAGTGGCTGCTGCCACCTCCATCTTGAACCTGTCTTCTTGTTTCCAGTATTTAGGATTATGTAAAATATTTTTTAACAATGCAGTATATGTTAAGTTTAAATGTATCTACTTACATTTTAAATGCTCCAATCTGTGAAGATAATCAAAATAAAAATATTTTCTAAAGATGCTACAAATTTGCATGAGATACTAGTATGATTTATACTACTGCTCTTAGTCTTTGGTTTCAATCATAAAAACTGATTTTTAGCCTTACCTTGTATTTTACTTTGAAACTGATTTTCCCCTGAAGGTTCTGTTTCATAATTTTAAGCTCATTGTGAACCACTGATTCCTAGATGTGATTTGGAACATAATTTTTATCTAATGTAGCTTTCTTCTTTTTAAATCCTCACCTATGTTTTTATTGATTTTTATTTTTTAAAATATATTTTATTGAGTTTTTAACAGAGAGGAAGAGAGAGGGATAGAAAGCTGTAAACATCGATGAGAGAGAAACATAGATCAGCTGCCTCTTGCACACCTCCTACTATGGATGTATACGCAAACAAGGTACATGCCCTCGACCAGAATTGAACCTGGTATCTTTCAGTCCGCAGGCCGATGCTCTATCCACTGAGCCAAACCGGTTTCGGCTGTTTTTATTGATATTTAGAAAGAGAGAGGGAGAAACATGGACAAGAGAGAGAAAAAAACAATCCGTTGCCTCCAGTACCTGCCCCTACCGGGACTGAACTCAAAACCTATGTGTGTGCCCTGATTGGGAATCAAACCTTTTAGTAGAAAGGTAGATGTCACTCCAATCAATGAGCCACCTGGCCAGTGCTAATGTAGCTTTCTTTATTTAAGTTATTAAGGACTAAAATTTCATCATTTAGGACTAGGGAGATGATTTTTTTGTGTTGTTTAATATATATATATATAGTTGATAGTATTATAGATGTCTCCCACTTCACCTTGTTCAGCCCCCCCCCTACCTGCATCCCTCAGACCCCAGATCTTCACCACCCTATTGCCCTTGTCTATGGGCTATGCGTATAAGTATGTAAGTTCTTTGGTTTATCTCTTCTTGTAAGAAGCTTCTATTTTAGCCCTAACCAGTTTGGCTCAGTGGATAGAGCATCGGCCTGTGGACTGAAAGGTTCCAGGTCTGATTCTGGTCAAGGTCATGTACCTTGGTTGCGGGCCCATCCCCAGTGCAGGAAGCAGCTGATCAATGCTTCTCTCTCATTAATGTTTCTAATTCTCTATCCCTCTCCCTTCCTCTCCGTAAAAAATCAATAAAATATATTTTTAAAGAAAAAAATAAATAAAAAAGAAGCTTCTATTTTAAAGAAAGCTGTTCTTTAAATATACTCTCAACAAATATTGTTTTTGTGCTATACTAGATTTATCTAGTTTACCTATATACTTTAATATAGCTCTCCACAGTTATTTCACCTGCATAAATAATAGCAGTCTCTGATGAAATCTGTATCCAAGACCTTGAAGTGGCAGCACACAGTAAGCAGCACAACCTCAAATAATTTTCTATTCAGAGTGTTTAAATTAATTAAAAATACATTTAATCCCTGCGTTACATCCTTAAAATGAATGTTTTTTGTTTGTTTTTTTTAAAATATGTATTTTTAAATTGGTTTCAGAGAGGAAGAGAGAGGAAGAAACATCAATGATGAGAGAATCATTGACTGGCTGCCTCCTGCACGCCCCCTACTGGGGCTCAAGACCGAAACCCCAGTATGTGCCTTGACCAGGAATCCAGCCATGACCTCCTGGTTCATAAGTCAAGGCTCAACCACCGAGCCATACCTACCAGACTGAATGTATGCTATTGACGCAACTTGTAAGTTTGCCCTTGTTTTCCTCTTTTATTTCCTGAACTCAATTTTGATCTGGCTTTATAATGTTTGCAAGTTAAAGTTAATAAAAATAATCATTGCTTAAAAAAAGTAAAATCTGCCGAGACCGGTTTGGCTCAATGGATAGAGCGTCGGCTTGGGGACTGAAGCGTCCCGGGTTCGATTCCGGTCAAGGGCATGTACCTTGGTTGCGGGCATATCCCCAGTAGGGGGTGTGCAAGAGGCAGCTGATCGATGACACTCTCTCATCGATGTTTCTAACTCTCTATCTCTCTCCCTTCTTCTCTGTACAAAAATCAATAAAATATATATTTTTTAAAAAAAGTAAAATCTAAAATTCAGGAGTTCATGAAATGTATGCATTCCTTCCTGGTCTCGTTATTCCAGATAGTTAGGTTTCACTGTCTGTGCCTGGTTCTTTCACTGTTGGAAATGTGTCCGCTGATCCCTGTGGTCATGGGATCAGCGGACACATGAAGCGACCGTTTACGGTGCGGACACTGCAATGGACCGCTAACATATGAGAACACCAGGGAACCGCACAGACGTGAGAACAGGAATCACCGGCCTGTGAGCTGCCTTCCTGCCGGGCGTTTGGGTGGTGGGGGCACCGGAGGCTGCGCGTGCCCCCGGAGGTCCCGGCGGCGCGCCCACTCCGCTGCGGCCGCCGGGTCGCTTGGTCGGCGCCGCGTCCCCAGCAGGAGCAGCGATTGGCTTCCCGGAGGAAGGCGGGCCTCTGGCCGGAGCAGCGATTGGCTGCCGGGAGAAAGGCGGGCCTCTGGCCGGAGCAGCGATTGGCTGCCGGGAGAAAGGCGGGCCTCTGGCCGGAGGCGGCGGGAGGAGCGCGCTCCTCCGCGGGGCTGGGGGCTGAGCCGTCCGAGCAGCATCCGTGAGCCTCCTGGTCTCCGGCCGGCGGCGGCCCGGCCCGCTGAGGCCACCGCGGGGAGCGGAGTTGAAGCGGGACCCCCTGCTCCCCAGTTGGGCGGCTGCGCTCGGGAGCCCCATCCCTCAGTCCGCGAGGGGCTTCCGGGGACCGGCTGACCGGGGACCGGCTGTCCGGTGTGGGAGGAGCCGGCTGGCTACCCTGAGGGCCCTCTGGCGGAGGGCGATGTCAGCTCCCGCACCATAAAACGGCCGCTCCCCACGCAGCCCAGTGACGCCCCAGAGGTCAGCGGACACGGATTTCCAGCAGCGAAAGAACCAGGCACGGAGTGAAAGCTGACAGCCCGCAATCAGGCCAGGAAGGAATGCATGCATTCATGGAACCCTGACCTCAGCACTCCCCCAGCTCCTCTGTGGGCTCGCGTCTGCATTCATAGTGCATGTGCCAGGGGGGGGGGGGAAGGCGCGCCCCGGGACCCCCGGCTGGCGCTGCGCCAGAAGCACCTGCCTGACAACGTGCTGAGGGCGGCTAGTGCTCCCGCCGCAGCCGCTCGGTCAGCGCCAGCTGGCCCATAGCCATGCTGGTGCCACTTCCACCCCCCAGGGCACCACAGCAGCCGCCCTCATCGATGCTGGGCAGGCAGGACAGCAAAAGCAGCGACTTCTTGTGCCCCAGCTCAGGGAGCCTTGCTGAGAGCACCCCTGGAGGCGGCTATGCAAACGCCAATATAGTCGCTGGGACTGCGGGCCAACTCACCAGGTGGGGCCTTTACTACCTGGCCCCCAGCCGAGCCCCACACCTACTTCCTTGTCAGTCCTCCCGTTCCTCTGGTGGGTGGGGGGCGGCAGTTAGGACAGGCCCCCAGATGCTTGGGAGAGCCTGGGGACTGGGGTGTCCCACAGCCGCTGTGCTCTCGGGTGTTTTCTCTGTCCCATCTGCTTTCCCCAGCCCGAGTGTCCTCTGCCTCGCCTGCCGGGGTACTTTCGATGCCCTGCCTCTTCAGGTAATGCTCACAGACGTGGCCACTGTCACATCCCACCTGCCCCTCCTGCCTCATGGTTCTCCTTAGCTACTAGCCTCCTTGGCCTTCTGACAGATGGGAAGTTTGCAGGCAGAAATGGCAGCGGGGCGAGCTTTCTTGAAAGAAATCTGTACGTCAGAAGCGCAGCCGCTGCCTGAGTGATGGCCTCGGCCTGGCTGCCTGTCCCAGATCCGGTGCCTCAGGGCGCATTCTCCAGCCAGGCGGGCAGCATTAGCCCTGGGGCCTAGGCTAAGGCCACGTGGTTCCCAAAGTATGGCACAGCCAAGTGGCACACGTGAATCAAGCTCAGACTCCAGAGGCAACAGGGCAGGGTGGACGTTCCCTGGCCAGCCGTTCTCTGCTATGACTGGTGAAGTAAGAGGTATGTGTGTGTCTGGGTTCCGGATGCCAAGAGCCTCCGTTATCCTCCCGAGGTCACTGCCTCTGCAGACCTGAGAAGTGACCTGAGAGTCAGGCCCATTCCAAGTCCCAAGGCAGCTCAGCAATGCTGCATGCACAGCCCTCTTGATCTTGTGCTAGACGGCAAGATTCTTCGGGCCTGGTTAACGGACAGAACATGGACCAGGGTCACGTACTGTATGCCTGCTGGTCCAGACCTCCAGAATGACCCAGACTCTCCCTGCGGTCACACCTGCTCTGCTCCAGGGAGAGGGGGTGTGACACTCCACAGGAAAGGGCTGCAAAGTACCCAAGCAAACGGGGAAATCTGGGTCCTCAATGGGGGCTGCAGAGAGGCACGGGGCTGGTGCCTGGGCTGCACCGGCAGAGTGCCTACAAAGGAAGCAGGATTCCTGCGCCTCCGGTGCAAAATCACTCACTCTGCCCACACGCCCACATGAAATACTGGATTTATTCTGCCGGTAGGAAGAACACTACTGCTCCCTGCCCTGGAGGCCAGGCCTGCCTGTGCCCTGCCTCTCCCTCAGCCTCGTTCCCAGGGACCAGGCGCTGGCCTTTCTCCTCCAGTCCCACGGCCGCTGCTTAGGAAGCAGGGCCGGAGCCTGCGGAACCCGAGGGCCGGCCCCCGTCACCGGCCCGCAGGGGCGGTGGGGGGCACCGGGACGGGGCTCCGCTGGCTGGGCTGCTCCGGCGGGGCCGGGAGCGGCGCTGGGTGGCTCTTGCTGCAGTGGGCGGCCACACTGTCCGGCTTCTCAAAGCACTTGCCGCAGAGCTCGCAGGGGAAGCGCAGGGTGGCCGCGGTCTCGGCGTGCTTGCGCCGGTGCCAGTTCAGGGAGGCCTTCTGGCGGCAGGTGAACCCGCAGATCTCACACCTGTGCAGGGCCAGCAGCGGGGAGTCAGGGGCCTCGGCCCAGCGGCCTGAGTGTCCTGCCGGCCCCACCCCCACACCCACACTCACTGCAGCGGCTTCTCTCCAGTGTGGATGCGCCGGTGGATGACCAGGTTGCTGCTGGTGCGGAAAGACCGGGCGCAGAATTCACAGATGTAGTCCCGGGTGTCTGCGGGGGCATGGGGACACCCCAGCATCCATCTCCAGGCTGTGGCCCCAACTCAGCCCCTCCACCAGCCCCACAGGAGTACTGTCCCCACTCAGCCTACACATCACTTCCATCCTGGCCCCCACAACGGCCTGTGGCTGTCAGCAATCCCCTCTCTGTTTTTATTCTGGAACCTGCCCTTCCTGCCAGCTCCAAGCTTCTCAAGGGCCCTTTGGACCTGCTGCAGCACCGCATATACCCTGCCATCAGACCACACGCTGGCAGCCTTCGGCTCCGTTACTCCCCTGGACGCCATGCAATGCTGGCTCCAGGCCTCTCTCCAGTATCCTAGCGTCAGTTCGCTTCCCACTTGGCCAGCACTCACGTCTGTTCTGTGATGAGACCTTCACTGACCTAGCAGCCCACCTTCTTAGCCACCACTCCCAAGACATACCCCATCACCACAGTTTCAACCATCGAGTTCCAGCCACGGCCTGCCTACAACACCTGCCTTGTCACTGTGATAATCCAGTGACCCCAGGCTACCAGCCCAGGGCCCAATGCCGCCCCCAGTCCCACCTTGCCCAGCGCGGTTTCTAGGACAGCGTGTAGCCTTCCATCACTCACACCAATTCACCTGTCCCTCTCCCTCAGCTATGGCTGCTGTGTTAAAACCAATGCAGAATAAACACAACCCTTGGCCTGCCCTCGTATACTGAGGGGGCAGAAACCCTCCCCTCAGCCTCGTTCCTCCACCACAGCTCTCCAAGGCCACCCATGCCTCCGCACTGCCTGGTCAGCTCGCTCGGCCCTTTGGAGACCAGAGGCCTGTTCACACCGCCTCCTCTCAGCAGCTCCATGCAGCACTGAGCTCAAAGCCATCAATAAGAGTCAAGCCCAGACAGGATGCTCACATCCTGCCCCCAGATCACCAGCCAGAATGCTCTGGTGCCCACATACTGACTACCGCCTGCTCCTCTGCGGCCACCTTCCAACTGACCAGAGGTTGTCCCCCCACCGCCAATCAGTAAGTCTTTCCTCTCTGAGGAATGGGTCCCATTGTGAGTCCCAAGCTCTTAGCTAAGACCCCAATTCTCTGCTTGTTTTCTCAGCAATTCCCAGAGTTGTTCATATTCACCGTCTCCACTTCCTTAGCTTCTTCCTGCCTGGAACTCCCTCCGTTCGGGCTGTCATTCCCCTTGTCACCACCATCTAGTCCAGGACGGCTTCCCACTACGGCTGTGACCTGCCCTCACCTCCTCCTCAGCCCTGTGCACCGCACAGCGCCGTTGCCCAGACTCTGCTTGGTCCTTCAATGCCAGTTGCCTCGCCTGAACTGGAATTGAACCCAGGACCCTTCAGTCCGCAGGCCGACGCTCGCTCTATCCACTGAGCCAAACTGACTAGGGCCACAGCTCTCCTTTAAAGTCAGCTGTGTCCCTTCCCTGCTCCAGACCCTGAGGTGGAATCTGTCTCATCTGCCCAGGAGCCAAGCCACCCTCATGGCAGTCTGGGGGCCCCACCACCTGTCTGTCTGCTCATCCTTCCACGGCTGCTCGTAGAGATGGACCCGTCTCCATTTCTCCTTTCTCCGAGGCCTCTGCTCACAGCACTTTCCCTTCTATAAGAGCAACTCCCCCACGCAGCCTCGCTCCCAGGCCCCACTCCGGCCGTGCTCCAGGTCACGGGAGCGGACGGCGTAGTGAGGCCTGCCTGCTTTCTCACTGAGGCTTCCCACACCCACAACAGGCACGTGCTCCACACACAGGGAGCTCTGCATGACGAGTGTGCGTGTCACCGAGAGAGTGTGGCCGGGACTGCGGACGCTGAGGGGCCCACAGGGGCGGCGAGGGATTACAGGTGGGAAGGTGAGTGGCCCACAGGAGGACATGACAGACCCTCCGTGGAGGTGAGGGGGCCACAGAGGGAGATGAGGGGTCCCCAGGGGGTGCGGAAAGGACCCACAGGGGAAACGAGGAGGCGCTCCCCCCACTGACCACTGTGCAGCTTCACGTGCTCCTTCAGGTGCTTCTTGAAGTTGAAGGACTTCCCGCAGGCGGGCTCCGGGCAGGAGAAGGACTTCTGGTGGATGTGCTGGTACTTCTTGTGGTGCTACGGGAGGAAGGGAATGGGCCCCTCAGGGAGACCCAGAGCCGGCCCACCGACAGGCTCCTTGGCCGAAAACCGCTAACAGGGCTCACATGCCCTGCTATGAGGGCCCCGCCCGCCCCCCCCCCCCACAGAGTGCCCTCAGCTGCTGTCGCCTGGACTTCTATGACCTCACCTCCTTGCCACAACTCCCCCCTGTAACGCCCAGCTCCCCACTGTGCTGTGCTGTCTGCGGGGGGCATGACTGCCCCTTCACTGTCAATATCCAAGTACAGCACCACCCCACGGCCTGCTTCTCTGCAGATCACCACGGACATATGCTATCCGGTTTTCTCTGGCACGTTTTGGACACACATACTCTCAACCCGGAACACTCTTAAGGGTAGTGTGATTCAGGTACTTCTGGAATACACTTCTCTTCTCAGGGAACCCAGGCCCACACCCGCTGCATTAAATCCTATGGGCTTCCCCCTCCAAGATCCCACATTCTTTCCTTTTTTCTAATTCATTTTATTTATTTTTTCCATCACTATTTATCCCCTCTATACCCTCTTACGCCTCCATCCACCCTCCTCCATACCCTCAGTCACTCCCTGCGGTCCAGTAATGAGCTGTCTGAGTCAGCTGCCTGGGGCTGTTCCCGTCTCCTCGCACAGGCTGTGTGTCTGCCAGCCCTGCTCCATGGCCACAGCCCAGGGCTTCGCTTCCCCTGGAGGACTCTCCCTCTCCTTGCTCCTGGTACGCCCCCCTCACCAGCCCTGTGTGAGCCCTCCTCAGACCCCAGACCCTGCCGGAGGGCTCAGGCTGAGCCCTCTCTGTGCCTCCAGCTTCTGACTATGGGGCCAAACCTGGAAACCTATTACACACTCGCTGAGGAGCTTGGACAGCGTTTCACCGTGTGCACCCTGGCTTCCTGGTTTGCAAAGTGGGAGCAGTATCAGCATCTGCTCCCTAAGGACGTTTCGAAGATCAAAAGATCCAGTACTTGTAACAGTCACTCTCACCCAGAGGACCTGAGGATGACCGTCACTCCTGTGGTCGCTGGAGGCCATGCACCCAGCAGCAGTGGGCAGTGGCAGCGCCCACGGCTGGGCTTTCTGCCTCCCTGTCATCACCTGTCTTAGTGATGAGTAACTGCGGGTGAGCTCTGCAAGTCTGCCCCAGCCCTTCTTGCCCTGACTTCCGGTCCCCCCTCCCCGAGGCCACAGGAACCAGCCTGTGCCCTCACAGCCTCACGTTCAAATACTGCCGGTTGGAGAAGATCCTCCCGCAGCCAGGGTAGTCACAGGGCAGCAGCTCCTTTTTGGCAGCTTTCCTGGGGAGCAGAAGAGGGAGGAGCTGAGGACTCCCGCGGGCTCTCCTCTCAGCACCCCCCCTCCTCTCAGCCCCTCCCTCCTCTCAGCCCCTCCCTCCTCTCAGCCCCCCCTCCTCTCAGCCCCTCTCTCCTCTCAGCCCCCTCCCTCCTTTCAGCACCCCCCCTCCTCTAAGCCCCCCCTCCTCTCAGCCCCTCCCTCCTCTCAGCCCCCTCCTCTCAGCCCCTCCGTCCTCTCTGCCCCCCCTCCTCTCAGCCCCCCTCCTCTCAGCCTCCCCTCCTTTCAGCCCCCCCTCTCAGCCCCCCCTCCTCTCAGCCCCCTCCCTCCTCTCAGCCCCCCCTCCCTCCTCTCAGCCCCCCCTCCTCTCAGCCCGCTCCCCGGGCCTTACCTAATTCTCTTGGGGCCGATCTGTGCACTGTCCTCATCCCAGGCTCCCGCCGGAGCAGACTGGACCTGACTCCCAGGGCTACGAGCAGCAAAGAGGGAGGAGAGGCCTCGAGGAGGGCCCTGCCCAGGACACCCCTGCCTCGGCCGCAGCCAGGAGGTTACCTGGCCGGGGGCTCGGCGTGCTGGGCCCCGTGAGGGGTCCGATCGAGCGCCGGTTCTCCCTCATCTTCCACAGGCAGAGGGGCTCCAGGGCCCGGTGAGGGTGCTGAGGGCGGCACAGCGGGCGGAGTGGGGGCAGCGGCAGGGGCCAGAGGGGTCTCTCCCTCCGTAAGGGCCTCGGTGACAGGGGAAGGGTGTGGTCCGGGGGCATCTGGCTCACAACTGAAAGGAGGAGGAGGAGGAGGACGACGTTAACTCCCTGGGCCCTCAGCCAGCCACAGCCCCCCCCAGCCCCTAAAGTGAGCCGATCCCGAATTCAGAACAACTCCACCCAGGCTTCTCCTCACACCTGCATTCGGCCTTCATTCTCCCGTGAAGCCTGACTGAACCCCTTTCCACCCAACCCCAAGCCTCCATCCTCTCTGCCTCTCCACCAAGTCTGCGAGCGCTGCGTCCCTGCTCAGCTGCCCGCCTCCGGCTCTGCTCAGGGTCCCTCCGCCCCAACTTGCTTGTCTGAGGAGGAGCTGTAGGTCCATGGGCTGGCGTCACTGAGCACCTCCTCTTCGCTCTCGTCTTCATCCTCCCCCTCGCCTGCTCCTGGAGGCGGGAAGGACTCGGGTGGGGGTCCCATTTCCCTGCAGGGACAGTGAAGGCAAGCCTGAGGTTCCGACCCTCCCCCCCACTGCCCACCATCCAGCTTGTCCCTCCTTCACCAGCCTCACCTGGGCAGCCTCGCCTCCTGAGGCCTCTCCTCATGTTCAGAATCCAAACCTGTTGGCACGGGTGGGGTTAAGGGGTGAGCAACTCCGGCTGGAGGGATGAGGGCAGGTGGACTCTAAGATCTGAATTCACGGGAGGACTCTTAGGAAGGGACAGAGGCTACTACAGTGGGAAAGGGTATTTTATTTTAGAGATGACACATTCACATGGTTAAGAAAAGCACACACAAGTATAAAAAGGTACACTGTGAAAAGCCCCTTTCCAGTACTGCCCCCTAGTGGCCTAACTCTCCCCACAGGCAATCTGGTTTCCACTGGCCTTCCCAGAGAGACCTTTTTCTTTTAAAAGTGCTTTTTCCCCTTATTTCCCCACCAAAACACATGCTGAATATCCTATCATGTACTTTCCTTTTTACACCCAGAATATATTAAGGACATATTTTCTGGACACATGGTTTTCCCATTGAGAACGGATCGTTTTTAGAGCCAAAGGTCATGAGCTCCCTTTCCCTTCCTATTCTCCACAGCTCTCCTTTCCCGCCTACCTGCCGGCTCCTGCCCACCCCTGGCCTCTGGGCGCCAGCTCCTCTGGGAAGCACTCGGAGGGAGGGCTGGCGTGGGCTCCGCTGGAGGTGTGGGGCCTGAGGAGGGGCCCCAGGAGAAGGTGTGGCCCGCTGAGCACTCCCACACAAGCCCACCATCTCGGCCCTCGGGCCCCCGCAGCCCGGGCACCAGGCTGCACTCCTGGCTGTGGGCATGAGAGAGGAGCACCAGGCACTGCAGACCCTGGGGGGGCAAAGGCTTAGGACCTAAAGGGGTGAAGGTGACAGTCAGAGCAAGCTGGGTGGCCCCCTATTCTCACCCTTCTGAGAGCCGTACCCAGAGAGCCCTGCCTGGCAACACCCCTGGGCAGCCCTGGTCCCGTCCACCATCCTTCAGAGCCCAGGCAGCACGGTCCTGAGAAGCGGCTCCCTTCCCCAGTCTGCTCTCACCTAGCTGCCCTGGTTCCCCGATGCCTAGCTCTTCCCAAACCCCCGCAGGGCTCCCTCCGACCCAGGCCCTTGGGGAGAGGATCCTGGGTCCCTCTATGGCACCCGGGCCCCTGCCCCCAGCCGCTGCCTACCCACCTGCACAGAGCACACAGCCCGGAGAGGTGTACCTGCCAGGGGGACAAGAGGCAGGTCAGGTCGGGCCCCAGTCAGACAAGTGTCCTCAACCCAGGGCACTCCCACACTTAGCAGGCAAGCTCTAAGTTTCCCCTAGGCGACGGGGGCGAGGGGGGCGGGGCAGGACGCTGGGAGGCCACCCGTCACTCAGGCCGTACCACACCGCTGGGTGAGCGACGGGCCAGCACTGGGGCGAGGACGGGGGACTCTGGGCGCCCCCTCATCCCCCCTCCATCCCCGTGCAGCCCTAACCGGTCCAGCAGGAACTTGGCGAGCTGCGAGTGCAGGGAGAAGCCCAGCTGCTCCTTGAGGAGGCACCACTGCTCCATGTGGCCGCCCAGGCGGATGCGACACTTGCTGCGGCGCGCGTCCAGCTGCCGCCGCTTCTCCCGCCGCCTGCGGGAGGCGTCGGCCTCCGCCGGGGAGGCGGCCATGGGCCCGGGCCCTGCAAGGCGGAGGGCGCGCGTGGGCCGGCCGCCCCCGCCCCGCGCCCGCCGGCCTCCGCGGGGGACGGGCAGGCCCAAACCGCTGCCATAGCGCCCGCTGCGGCCGGCGGGAGGGCGGGGACCCGAGGGGCAGGAGCGGCGGGCGGGCCGTGCTTCTCCCGCGGGGAGCTCCTCCCGGAGCGGGGCCGCGTGGGAAGCAGCTTCATCGGCAGGGGCGCGTCCTGCGGGCGGGGGGCCGGGGGCCCGCCCCTCCCGGCCCCGGGCCGCCGCACCGAGCACGCACAGCGGGCGGACCGGGCCCTGCACAGGCCATCCCAGGCCGCCTCGAGCGCCCGCCCGGCCCGGCCTTACCGGCTTCCACGGCGCCTGCGCCGCCGCCGAGCGCGGGCGGGACCGCGGGGGGAGGACGGGGCCCACCTTCCGCGCCCGTCGCCGTTTCTCCTTTAAGAGCAGCCCGGCTGCTGGCTCCTGAGTGGGCCCCGCGGGACGGGGCGGCCGCGGAGGAAGGGGCGGGCCCGACGCGCGCCTGCGCGCTGCCGCCTGCCAGGCGCCCGCCGCCCAGCGCGCACGCGCGGAGTGCGGGGCGGGGCGGGGACGGGGGCGGGGCGGGGCGGGGGCGGGGCGGGGCCGGGCCGGGCCGGGCCGGGCCGGCGGAGGTTGGGGGGTCTGTCTCTTCGTGGCGCGCACCTGCAGTGGGTTTCCAGAGGCTTGGGGAAACGTGCTCGGTCGGACCCAGCCCTCCAGCCTGCACCCTCCCCTCCCCCCCATTATTCCTAGTTTGTCCTTCCGCTTCAGTCCCGCCTTCCTATTGCCACCAGCAAACGCGAGCTGCAGAACCAGCGGCCGTTCTTCCTACAATGGCCCGCGGAACTTTCCTGGTCGCCAAGCCACTGGCACGCGCTTCTCAAGGCCACGGGCGGTGGCCACGTGGGGTCAGCTCTCTGACACGCCGCCCCTGGAGCAGCATCAGACGGCGTAGACCTTGCCTGCTCACCACCACCCCCTGGGCTGCTGCGCCTGCACACGCTCCTGCGTTCTTCCGCTCTGGCGCCTTTCCTTGGTTGCATCCTCTGCTGTCCCACCGACACACAGACACACAGATCGTGTCCCCCGCCTCAGGCCCCGGACCAAGTTTTCTCTCTTCTTGGGCTATCAAAGTGGTCCCATGGCTTTAAGTAAACACAACAATGGCTCCCAGATTTATATTTCCAACCTGGCCTTCCTTTGGCTCCAGACTCTCCATGGATAAGTGAGTTGTGAACTTAGCATGATACATACTATTTGATATTCTCTCACAGACGACTCTGGCCAACACATAACACCTAATCATTCTTGCCCGCCCCCCACCCCCTTTCCTGTCTCAGCCACCCACTTGCACAGAACAAAAACCTATACATGGGCCTGAACTGGGTCACCTCACACACGATCTGGTCTAACAGGACTCTCTTTGCCCCGTGAGCACCTGAAACACAAAGCTATCTCATGACTAGGTCTCGGGCAGCACTCCTGCTGTCAGATTTCCGAGGGCTGAATCTAACTCCTGCCTCCCTTCTAGTCATTCTTGCCCCCTCTCCCAAGCTGCGCTTCCGGCCCCGGTGTCCCTGGGCACAGGTGTGCATGGGATACCTGCTTGTGGACTTACTGAGGCAGGATAGTGAGAAGCTAGGAAAGATCCTGGGCATGGAGGATGGGGAAACTGTGACAAGATAATTCAACAAGGCCTAACAGTTTGTCCGATTTACATAAGAACTTACCTTCCCTAAACAAGGATACTTGAGAACAAATGGTTAATACCTCTCCTTCTTGCTCAGAGAATAAATAGCTTAAGTCACGCTGGTAAGGGAGACTCAGATAATGCCATTTGTGCCAGCCAAACCCAAGGACGGATGAAGTCAAGGGAACAAATAGCAAAAACCAGATAAGAGCCAGACAGACCCATGGTAAAAGTAGAACAGTAAACCCGACCAAAGAATAATCCCAAACTCCCTGTTATGGGGTCGAACCCTGGGTTCAAAATAAGACCACCAGAGGCTGATGATTGATTAAAAAAGCAGGCAAGGATTTATTGAAAAAACTGGCCAGGATGGCCGCAAGAGCACCACACGCAGGTGGACTCCACTTGACCGCACCGTTTCAGGGGTAGGCAATCCCTTTTAAAGGTTCAAACCACAGGAATTTTCCTTTGTTCTAAATTCTAAATCCTAAAGACTGGGGTCAGCCCTCAGGGTCGCTCCCAGTCACATCCTGCTGGACATTGGAATGTGGCCCTATCTTGCGATAGCCTACACAGAAGCAGAGCTCAGAGGTTATCTACAGTTTCTGTCTCTGAAGGTTATCTACAGTTTCTATCTCTGAAGGTTACTGAGTCTGTGGGAATTAATCTCCTGTGGTCCTGGTCCCAGGCAAGGGAAAATTGCCTTAGCCTCCAGGTCTCCACCTAGAAGCTAAGGTAAAAATTCTGTGTTTAATCAGGTGCAGGAGCCAGACTTAGCAGGGTTAAAATTCAAACAGCAGTTTTTACCTGAGATGTATATTCTTAATGTCTTATTTCATTCCCCTGTATACTCCTTCTGATGCAGCAGCAGCAGCAGCATTAAAAAATGTGCTTGAGGCCCTGACTGCTGTGGCTCAGTGGATGGAGTGTTGGCCTGCGGACTGAAGGGTCTCAGGTTTGATTCCAGCCAAGGGCACATGCCCAGTTGCGGGCTTGATCTCCATCAGGGGTTGTGCAGGAGGCAGCCGATCAATGATTCTCTCTCATCATTGATATCTCTGTCTTTCTCCCTCTTCCTTCCTCTCTGAAATTAATAAATATATATATTTTAAAAATGCACTTGAGAAGCTGGTGAGGGTTCTGTTGGGGACCCTCCACCTAAGAGAGAAATGCTCAAGACAAAGCATACGAGCATGGGCTCTCTCGGGGGCACGCCTATGCCCTGCTCAGGCATGAACTTTTTACTTTCTTTCTCCTAAACTCTAGGGTCCCCAAGGGACTTGCAACCAGGAGAGCAAAGGGCAGCAGCAGGACATCCCAGGCTCACCCCTGGTCCTGTCTCCGAGGTCCTCCTTTCCTCTCACTTCCCAGTGAGCCAACGCAGCCCCACCCAGGCTCTCTGTCTCTGTGACCTTCCCTTCCCCGTGAGCTCACAGCAGCCCTGCCCAGGCCACTTCTTTCCTGTAACATTCCTAGGGAGCCAAGCAGAGCCCGCCTGCGCTCTCTCCTGCTGCTGCTGCTGCCGCCGCCGCCCTACGTCCTTCCTTTGGCTCCCCAGTACATTTAATAAACGTGCTCTCAGAATCACCTGGACTCCTGCTGTGCAATCTTTCCTGCACAAAGTCAAGAACCACATACTATGGGCAGGCTTGAGGCATACCTGCTCCGGACCTGGTCTCTGTCTGGTAAGATTACAGGGTAAGTCAGTTATCACCCAGGCTGTGGCAGAGATCCTGGGGTGTGTTGCAGAAAAGGTAAAGGTATTTCCAGAATAAATGTCCAGGAAGAAAAACAAAACAAAACATGGGGACTCAGGCAGGACCATCTCAGGCACTTAGAACCCAAGTTCCTGGACCACTCCTTACGGCGCCCCCTCTGGTGAGGACAAAAGTGAAGAGAAACCTGATTTGGTCTCAGTAAAACCTGGTTTTTTTGTGGCTGGTCGGGTGAGGAGAGCTCAAAGATGGGGTTCCTCCAGTAAAGGGAGTGCCTCTCTTTACCCTTTGCCTTCCCCAACCGCTTCCCCAATTCAGTATTTCTCTGCATAGTCATTTTACCCCGTGCCAGGCCTCTGTGCTGTGGCACCTCTGTGCATTCACAGGAAGAGATGGAAGACTAGAAGCCAGACTGGCAAGGACGTGGTCTTGACAAACACTAGTCCCCTAAGTCAGGCCTACTGTGCTCTCTACCTTTCCTTCAGCTGCATGCTGGCGGGCTAGGACTCCAGCTGGAATCCCCTAAGCTTTCCTCTCATTCTGCTCCACTTCCTGTGTTCATTTTGCTCCACTTCCTGTGTTCATTCTTTCCCTCTCATCTCTATTCTTCATCCCTGTTCTCTCCACTTACTGTCATTTGGCATCTAACACACCCATGTCCTTCCTTTCTGGCCCTCATTGTACATTCTTGGTTCCTTTTTCTTTCCTTCCTTGTGTCTTCCCTTCTCCTCGCCCCATTCTTCCAGCTTTCTTCCTCTGTGCTTACAAAGTTTTACATTGCAGCCAAAAAGGGATCCAAACTATCTTCCACCATCTTTCAGCATCAGGCTTTTAACACAGAATTTGTGAGCCATCAACATTCTAAGTTCTTCCTCCTGATTCTGTTCCTGTTACATCCCCCTTCTGGCTCACTCAGCCCGTCCAGCACACCTTATTGGGTGGTTCCCCAAATGGCCATCTCTCCTTGCTTTCCCTTAGCCTCCCCAGACCGCAGTCCAGCTGGTGGGAACTGAAACCCCTCTGCCACTGAGTTCTGGGAAACATGCTGTAATGTCCTGGCTGTCAGTCTTCAGTTTACTCTTTCTAGGAGCACCCACACCAGCGTGTAGCGAAGCTTCCTGTTCGGAGCCCTGAGCAGAGACTGCGGTCTGCTGGATCGGAGTGGTGGGTTTCACTAGCCTTCACACCTTTCAGGCTTTCTCCTAAACTCATGGAGGCTAACAGCCCATCCTCTGCTCCTAGATCAAATTCTAATGAAAGATGCTCCTCCAGACAGACCCAAGGGGGCTGGACTTGATCATAGAGCATCTCTAACAGTCCCAGAAGCGTGCCATAGTTGTGTGTAAAAACCATCAGTGTCCCTCCCATCGCCCTACTTGGAATGCCTGGGAAAGGGCATAACATGTTAACAGCCCCAACTGTAAAATAAAGTGAGAAAGTGTTTAGTGGAAATATAATTGGGAAGGACTTTTGTTGTAAGGGCCACTCCTGATTATGGTCTCTCTCTCTCTCTCTCTCTCTCTCTCTCTCTCTCTCTCTCTCTCTCTCTCTCGGTTTTGAAGACACCCAGCACGATGCCCAAAGACAAATGCCTGCCCCTCTGCCTGCCCCACCAGGAAAATCCAAGTCTGGTGACTGCACATACTGGGGTGACTACAGTTTCAAGTTTATTAACGGAAGTCTTAATATTTTGAGGGCAATAATTTTAGCCTATAGCAGAACTGAGATCTGGATGAAGACTGGGAGCAGGTGGGTTCTGAAAGCTGCTTAGTGTCAAGAAGTGGTGTTAAAGCGAGGTGGTTCCTATTTCCACTGAGACTTAAGAATAAGGCTGTGTTTCCTTGGAGAGCTTGACTAGAATGAGCAATGATGTGGGAGTGGTCATGGGGAATGAAACCCTCTCTCCTGCCGCATGCACTAGTGCAACCCACTATGGCGGGGGGGATGGCAAAGCCTTAGGGGAGGCACTTTGGGGGCCATTAAAAGACCCTCATTTTGTAATCTGAGCATTTAAACTTCTCGAGTCTCCCACTCCCCTAGTAATGCCATACACTGGGGCCTAGCAGGTGGCAGGTGTGATGTTGTGTGAGTATGTCCAGGACCACCACTAGTTGAGGGTGTGGGCTTTGCTGACCTATCAACGTTCAGTTTATCTTGGGGGATTGTTGTCTTGGGGGAGGGCAGAACCTGGGAGAGGGAAGGTCAAAGAAGAGCAGAGAAACAACTAGGATACTTGAGAGAAGGAGCATGAGGCACTGAGGAGACATGGGGCAAAAGGCTTGAAAGCGCGAAGAAAGGACCACTTCTAAGTCCAAATCAGATGGCCAAGTTCAAACTCTTTCTCTTTACAATCATTTCATCCTCAACCCCACAACTCTTACCCTGCCCACACCACCTCTTCAGCCACCCCTACTTCTTGCCCGCCCATCCTCTCTCCTCAACCCATTCCTTACAAGGTAAAAAAGACCCCTTGACATAAACCCATGGGCATTGTTATCTCATAGATGTGCAACTACTCCCAGGAAGTGAAACTGCAAGAAAGTAGCCCAACAGACTAGAAACCAGAGCCAGGGCCAGAGCCTGAAAAGAATCTAAATCTATATATATAAAAGGCTAAGCTATCCTTCCACTGGTAGCTATGACATGCACTGACCACCAGGGGGCAGATGCTCTGACTGGTATGTTAGCTTGCTGCTGGGTCATACAATGGGGACTAGGCAAGATGGGTGGATACGCCCTGGAGCCCTCCCGTGGTCCCTCCCTGGCTAGCCAACCTCATGTGTCCTTCCTGGGCCCTGATCGTGCACCACTGGGGTCTGTTGTATAAAAATAAAACCAAACACCACCTGGCCAGTTTGGCTCAGTTGCTTGGGCATTGTCCCAGGGATCAAACCAAAAGGTTGCCCATTTGATTCCTGGTCAGAGTACTTACCCAGGTTGTGGGTTTGATTCTGGTTGGGATGCACACAGGGGGCAATCCATCTCTCTCTCTTACCCTCTCCTTTTCTCTCTCTCAAGTCAATAAAAACATATTAAAAATAAATAAAACCAAACAATTCAGTGTGTGTTTTATTACCACCAGTCCCTGTCAATTGTAAACAATGTCAGTGTTAAAACACTTCTCCCAGGTAAAACCATCCAGTAGTCTAAGTTCTAAATAATTGTAGAAATAACGGTTTAGGTTGTCTACCCCAAGATCCTTATACTTCAACTAGCACATTATCATTTATCCTTTAATAAGCATATTCTAATGGAAGTTTATTTGGAGAATTCCCATTATTGAGTCAGCTCTGGACACAGGCCCACTTAGCTACACATGTTCACTTCCAAAGCAAGTTTCTAAGAGTTTGGTTTGGAACCACTTGAGCTCATTTTGGCACAGACTGAGGGTACTATGTACATCTGAGTGGATTTGAAAGCAGCCACAGCACAGTGCTGAGAAGACAGAAGATCAGCTTGGGTTAAACAATGCTGTCATTCTCCATAGCACTCGCTAGGAAGCCAAACAGTGAAACGAAGTATGAACTGCCAAGTGCAATGTATTTGTGAGTAGACATTTTAGTTTATGCACAAAATGTTTTATTGAATTTGAATATTTTTAACACTGAAAAATCCAGAGCTAATGAATCTAGGAAATAAAGCACTTCATCAGTATGTAATTTTGTCCAATGTCATCTGTTAAAGCTTTCGCCAAGCCTGCGGAGGCAGTCCTAAAGGCTGTGTCCTCTTGCTACCTGACATTTCAAAAGCATCCTGTTCTCTGACATCACCTGCCTTTGTAGTGCTCTTTTCTGGTCCGCTCTTGATCCCACTGGCACTCCATCCACTGACCCACACCGCCTCTGTCCTCCCTCCCCCGCTAGCCCTTCCAGTCCAGGTTCTGCCACAGCAGTCACTCCACTGGCACACACCTCTGTCCCCTCTTCCTGCATCTTATTCGCTTGGCAGGAAGCCTCTGCTACTGTCCTTATAGCTCTCACATGGCCAACTGTGTACTGGGCACAACGCATGCATGCTCCCTACTCATGCCATGTCCATCTTTTTTTAAATATATATATATATATATATATATATATATATAGAGAGAGAGAGAGAGAGAGAGAGAGAGAGAGAGAGAGGAAGAGAGAGGGATAGAGAGTTAGAAACACGATGAGAAAGAAATATCAATTAGCTGCCTCCTGCACAATCCCTACTGGGGATGCACCCACAACCAAGGTACACACCCCTGACCAGAATCAAACCCAGGACCTGTCAGTCCACAAGTTGAGGCTCTATCCATTGAGCCAAACCAATCAGGGCCAGGGCCAGCTTTTCTATCACCAATTTTCTCTTGACCTCAGGGGTTTTATCCTGGGATTCCAGTGGCTAGAACTCAGAGTCCCATGAATTTGGATGGAAACAATTTACGTCTTTATCTTCACTAACCTCTAGCTGAGTATCTCCTTCCATTAACAATGGAGATAGCAAACCACAGTAGTATTACACATTACAGCTGCAAGCATTTCAGGATGTCATTTATTCTTATCACTAATTCAAACGGTACTAGCTTATTTAATGTGTTAATAAGTATACATGTTACAATATCACAAATTAATTTTAAATTTTTTGGTAACAGAATTTCAACATACTAGGCATTTAGTTTCCTCTGTAATCCTATATGTTTTATCTTATGCATTTAAAGACACGGAGGGACTCTGAAGGGCATGTATGAAAAACACAGAGCTATGATCAGAATCAATGGGGAAAGACTAAAAACGTTCCCTTTAGGATCAGAAACAAGTCAAAGAGGTCCACTCTCACCACTGTTAGTCAATATTGCACTAAGAAGTTCCAGCCAAAGAAATTAGGCAAGAAAAGGATAGAAGTTATCCAAATTGGAAAGAAAGAAATAAGACTTTCTCTAGTCACAGATGACAAAATCATTCTGTATATAAAAGTACCAGAGAATAATAATAATAAAAAAGCTACTAGAGATAATACCTAAGTTTAGCAAAGTAGCAGATCATGAGAAAAATTCAGTACAGTTTTTATACGCCAGCAATTCCATTTACAATAGTCCCCAAAATAATAAACTACATGCCCATAAATTTAATCTAGAAGGTGAAACACTTTTATGTTGAAAACTATAAAACATTGTTGAAATAAAGGAAAAACCTAAATAAATGGACTGGAACACAATATTGTTAAGAGCCAATACCACCCACATGATGGGCAGACTCATGCAATCTCTAACAAACCGAAGGGAATTTTTTCTCAGATGTGGAAGAGTTAATTTTCAAATGCATCTGGAAATGCAAGGGCCTTCAAGCGGCCAAAACATTATTGAAGGGGGGGAAAAAAGTTGGAGGATTCACACTACTTGATTTTCAAACTTACTATAAAGCTACGACAAAATTAATTAAAACAGCGTGGTGCTGGCACAATGATGGACACAGAGTCCACTGGGACAGAACTGAGAGCCCAGAAATAAATAAGCCCATGTATTTGGAACATTGGAGAAAAAAAGTTTCACAAATGGTGTTGGCACAACTGGAAAAGAATGCAAAGAATGAAACCGCACTCCTAACTCATATACAAAAATTAACTCAAAACGGACAGGTGACTTAAACATGAGAGCTAAAATGATACAGCTAATGGGGGGGGGGAAAGGGGTAAATCTTCACGACCTTGAATTTGGCCATGGATTCTTAGATAAATCAAAAGTCTGAGCAGCACAAAGGAAAGCAGATAAATTGTACTTAATCAAAATTAAAAAACTTTTGAGCATCAAGGACATTATAAAGAAAGCAAGAAGACATCGTACAGAATGGGAAAAGCATTTGCAAATCTTATAACGGGGTACAGGTCTAGCACCCGGAATATGTAAAGAACAAAAAGGCAGACAACCCCATTTGAAAAATGGACAGACAAGTAGACGAAATAAACGGCACCCACATTGAAATGGAAGAAGTGTAAGTTTTTTTTTTTTTTTTTTCGGGCCAAAAATCCTCGAGTTATGGAGCCAAAATCCTGTTGGCTCCACTTTCAAAATTGACTCTGTCACCACCAGGTCCACTGCCCCCCGGCCCAGCGAGGGCTGCAGTGGCCTCGGCCCCGCACCCAGGCCGGCCCCGCGCCTGGGACGGCCCCGCACCCAGGCCGGCCTCTGCCTCGGGGATCGGCTCCCGGACCCCGTTCCCCGCTGCGCTGCAAAGGCGCGGGGCGGGGCTGGGGCCGCCTGCACCCGGACCCTCCCCTCCTTCCCTGCGTCCCCGCCGCGCTCCTCGCTGCCGGACAAAACGGTTCGCTCCCGCCTGCTCTGCGGGGCCCCGGGCTCCGCGGGCTACCTCGACCCCCTCCCTCCGGGTGCGGCGCGGCCGGGGCGGCGCCTGGCCAAGTCCTGGGGCCGGAGAGCCGAGCCGGCGGGACCGCCGGAGAGCTGCGTCCCCACTGCTCTCCCGGGGCCTGAGCTCCCGCAGCCGAGGGCCCAGCCGCTGGACGCGGAGGGACCCGCACTGGGTGGCGCCCGGCGCCCCGCCGGCCACGGCTGCTGGATGTCTGGCCCTCGGCTTTCCGCGTGGTCTGGCTGAGAGACACCCTCTCTCGCCTCTTCCCCCGGCCCCGTCCGTGGGCCTACAGCTAATAGGCTACATGGGGAGAAAATGGCAGAGGTGTCAGGATGGCCGAGTGGTCTAAGGCGCCAGACTCAAGGGGCTCCCTTACCTACGGGTGTTCTGGTCTCCGCATGGAGGCGTGGGTTCGAATCCCACTTCTGACACATGACTTTTTTTTGCCTCCTCATTCCCAGTCCTTCCCCCTCAGAAACCAGTGTTTTCTATTGTTTTCTGCTTGTGTCTCCGGGGCTGCGGGGACTGGGAGGCAGCCAGGGAAGGAGAAGGAAGCGGCTAAAACTTCTGAGATCCACCCAATCACAAGCACACCTACAACTTACGTCACAAATCAGGAACTTAGTGTATTTGAGAGAGTTCTGATACTATCTCCCTGGTGGTCTAGTGGTTAGGATTCGGCGCTCTCACCGCCGCGGCCCGGGTTCGATTCCCGGTCAGGGAAGAGTTCTTTTCTTCTCCTTAACTTGAAAGTATAAAATATATTTGATAACTTTCTCTTTTGGAAGAAAGTTATTATCAGAGCTTAGCGTTACTGTAGTTAATGAACTTCCACTACGTGTTAGGCGTTATTCTATTTCTACAATGTCTTAACTAGGATGAGTTTTCACCGTGTTTCCTTCTCTGATTTTTTCCCAAAAGTTTGACATGGATTGGCATTACTTTAAATGTTTGGTAAAATTTTCTAGTGAATCTATATGATCCTGTGCTTTCTCCCCCCCCCTCCCCCCCCAATTGGGAAATTTTTTATTAGTGATTGAATCTCTGTGCCAGTGATCAGACCATTCAAATTTTCCATTTCTTTTGATTCAGTCTTGGCAGGTTGTATGTTTCTAAGAATTTACCCATTTCTTTTAGATTTTCCAGTTTGTTGGCATATTGTTCATAGTAGCTTCTATGATTCTTTGTGTTTCTGTGGTATCATTACAGTATAATGTATGTTCTTTCCTTTGTCATTTTGTTGATTTGGGTCTTCTCCCTTTTTCTCTTGAATAGTCTAGCTAGAGGCTGGGCAGTTTTCATCTTGACAAAGAACCAATTAGTGTTTTCGGTCTTTCCTATTGTTTTTCTGTTTCCAGTTTCATTTATTTTTGCTGTAATATTTTAGTTCTGTCCTTCTGCTGACTTTGGGCTTCTGCTCCCCCCTCCCACACCCTTGATATATGAAAGTTAGTATTTTTATTTAAATTTTTAATTGGTCTTGTATTTTCTTTTAACATGTTTTTATTGATTTCAGAGAGAAAGGGATGGAGAGGGATAGAAAGATAGAAACATCGATGAGAGAGAGATGGATCAAGCGCATATGCCCTGAACGGGAATGGAACCGGAATATCTTGGTTCATGGGTCTATGCTCAACCACAGAGCCACACCAGCCAGGATGTTTTGTACTTTTTATTTCTATGTTATTATTTTAAATTTTATTTGGCCATGGTTTTGCTTATTTTTCTCTTATTTGTTTGCTGTTATTTACTAGGTATTTAGGTAATTTGTAGTTTTTTTTCTGCTTTCTTATTAGGTCTCTTTATTTTCCTCAGTGTTTTTAAAATTTTTATTTTTCAATTATGGTTAACATTCAATATTATTTTGTATCAGTTTCAGGTGCAGTAACTATGTTTTACAAAGTGCTCTCACTAATATTTTCAGTTCCTGACTATTTATAGTTATTATATAGTATTATTGACTACATTCCCTATGCTGTTTTTATTTATTTTTATTTTTATTATTTTTTACATATGTCCCCCTTTTTCCCCATTGACCCTCTCCAGCCCGCCCCCCACCCCCTGCCCAGGCCTTCAACACCCTATTGACTGTGTCCATGGGTCATGCATATATGAGTGCATATATGAGTGCATATATGCATGACCCATGAACACATGTATCTTCCTTTTGGTTGATTACCTCCCACCCACTACCCTCCCCCATTCCCTCTGAGATTCTGCACTTTGCTCCATGCTTCCATGTCTCTGGACCAATTCCATTCATCAGGTTACTTTGTTAATTAGATTTCACATCTGAGTTTGATCATATGATACTTGTCTTTGACTGAATCATGTCACTTATCATGATGTTCTCCAGGTCCATCCATGCTGTCTCAAAGGGCAAGAGATCCTTTTTTATGGCTGCATAGTATTCCATAGTATAAATGTACCACAGCGTTTTTATCCATTCAGCTACTGATGGCACTTGGGCTGTTTCTAGATCTTAGCTATTGTAAATTGTGTCGCTATGAAAATATGGGTGAATACATTCTTTGTGATTGTGTTTTGGGTTCCTTAGTATATATTCTTAGAAGTGGGATCACTGGGTCAAATGGTAGTTCCATATTTAATTTTTTTGAGGAAACTCCATACTGTTTTCCATGAATGGTTGCACCAGTCTGCATTCCCACCAGCAATGTACTAGGGTTCCCCCACCCCTTTTTAAAAAATATATTTTTGTTGATTTCAGAGGAAGAAAGAAGGAGGGAGAAAGAGAGAGAGAGATAGAAACATCAATGATGGAGAGAATCATTGATTGGCTGCCTAATGCATGCTCCCTACTGGTCTGCAACCCAGACATGTGCCCTTGACCAGAATCGAACCGATGCTCTATGCACTGAGCAAGCCTGGGTAGACCTTGGGTTTCCTTTTCTTCACATCCTGGCTAGCACTTGTAATTTGTTGATGGTTCCCAGGGCTGTTTTTATATCCCATGACTATTTTGTAACTACCAATCTGTACTTATTAATCCTTTCACCTTTTTCACCCAGTTGCCCAACCCCCCTTACTTCTGGCAGCTATTTATCTGTTCTCTATATCTATGAGTCTGTTTCAGTTTTCTTTGTTCATTTATTTTGTTCTTTAGATTCCACATACAAGTGAAATCATATGGTATTTGTCTTTCTCTAACTGACTTATTTCACTTACCATAAAATCCTTTGGGTCCACTCATGCTGTTACAAATGGTAAGATTTTATTTCTTTTTATGACAGAGTAATGTTCCATTTTATACACCGAGTGGCCGGATTATTATGATCTCTGAATGCATAATAATATGGCCACTCAGTGTATATCCTATATAATAGGAGGCTAATATGCAAATTGTCCTCTCGACCAGGAGTTTGACCAGCAGGAAGGCTGGCCTATGACCCATATCCCTTCCCCTGGCCAGACTGGCTGGACTCCACCCAATTTGGATGCCTTTTATTTCTTTCTCTTGCCATCTCATGCACTGGGCCTCTAATATATATATACACTGAGTGGCCAGATTATTATACGTTCAGAGATCATAATAATCTGGCCACTCATTGTATATGTATCATAACATTTCTATCCAGTCATCTTTTTTATTTATTCTATTTATTGGGAGACTTTGGTTGATAACATTAGATAGGTTTCAAATGTACAATACTATCAAGGTCAAATCTTCTTCCATCACCATATATTTCAATCCCTATACCCTCTCCCTCCTGCTTCTGATAACCTCCATGTCATCTGTGTCTATTAATGAATTAAAAGCTAGTGAAGATGGTGAAGTTGAGCGTCTTTTCACAGATCGGTTGGCAATTTGTTTATCTTCTTGCGAAAGTGTCTGTTCAGGTCCTCTGCTCTTTTTACATTGGGTTGTTTGTTGGGGGTTGAGTAGTGCGGGTTTTTCTATGTTTTGGATATTAACTTCTTGTCAGAGCTGTTTGCAAACATCTCTCCCATTTGGTTGGTTGCACTTTTTTTGTGTGGCTATTTCTTTTGTCATGCAAGTTTTTATTTTTTTTTAAGTATAGTTTATTGATTTTTTTACAGAGAAAGGGAGAGAGAGAGAAAGAGTTAGAAATATTGATCAGCTGCCTCCTGCATGCCCCCTACTGAGGATGTACCCACAACCAAGGTACATGCCCTTGACCGGAATCAAACCTGGGACCCTTCAGTCCGCAGGCTGACGCTCTATCCACTGGGCCAAGCCAGCCCGGCCATGCAGAAGCTTTTCAGTTTGATATAATTCCCCTTCATTTATTTTTGCCTGCACTCCCCTTGAGTTTGGGATCAAATTCATAAAATCTTCTCTAACACCAAGGTCCATAAGTTTTTTGCCAATAAGTGGATGTTGTATTTTACCACATGCTGTTTCTGCATCCGTTTCAATTATTGTCGCTTTGTAGTATACTTTGAAGTCAGAGAATGCAATATCTTTGGCTTGTTTTATTTTCTCAAGATTGCTTTGGCTCTTTGGGATCTTTTGTGATTCCATATTAACCTGATGTTTTTTCTTTTTGTTCTATTTCCTTTAAAAATGTCATTGGAATTTTGAAGGAGGATTATATTAAATCTGCGTATTGACTTGGGTAACATAGGCATTTAAACTATGTTGATTCTTCCAGTCCATGAACATGGAAGACCTTTTGATTTCATTGCTATTTTTTCTCTTTAAAAATGCTTTGTAGTTTTCAATATATATATATATATATATATATATATATATATGCCTTTCACAATTTTTTTGTGAGGTTTATTTCAAGGTATTTTATTCTTTATGTTCTAAGTGCAAAATGAATTGTTTTTCCCACTTCATTTTCTGACATTTCATTTAGTATATAGGAAAGCAATGGAACTTTTATATTAATTTTTATCTTGCAAATTAGCTATATTCACTTATTTTTTTCTAATAGTTGTGTGTGTGTGTTTGTGTGTGTGTGGAGTCTATATGGTTTTCTGTATAAAGAATCATGCCATCTGCAAAAAGTGATACTTTTATGTATTCATTCCCAATTTGGATGCCTTTTATTTCTTTCTCTTGCCTGATTGCTTGGATTAGGACGTCCAGAACTATCTATAATAATAAAAGCGAAATATGCTAATTAGACCAGACATCCTTCCAGATGAAGCTGGGGCTTCAGGTTTCGGTGCCTGCCCGAGGCCTGGAGGGAAGCCCGGGTCCCGGGTGCCAGAGGGAAGTCAGTGCCAGCAGCGGGGGGGAGGGGGAGGGGGAAGGCCTACTCTGCATGAATTTCGTGCATCGGCCTCTAGTGCTGAATAAGAGTGTGAGAGAGGGCATCCTTGTCTTATTCCTGAACTTAGAGGAAAAGCTTTCTGCTTTTCTCCATTGAGTGTGATATTGGTTGAGGGTTTGTCATATAGGGCCTTTAGTATTGTGAGGGACTTTCCTTCCATACACTTTGCATTGAGTGTTTTAATCATAAGTAGATGTTGTATCTTACCAGATGTTTTTTCTGCCTCTGTTGATAAGATCATTCAATTTTCATCCTTTGTTTATTGATGTGGTGTATTACATTGATTGATATTCATATGCTGACTCACCCTTGTGAATAATGAAGTACACTGAAAAAACAAGACATCATGATGAAGCGTGAATGCCGCTTCATCATGATGTCTTGTTTTTTCAGTGATACTGTTGAATTCAATTAGCTAGTGTTTTGTTTAGGATTTTTGCATCTATTCATATTGGTCTGCAGTTTTCCTTGTATGTGTTTTTCTTGCCAGGTTTTGGTATCAGGGTTATGTTGGCTACATAAAATGTGTTAGGAAGTTTAGCCTCTTCTTCAGTTGTTTTGGAAGAGTTTGAGAAAGGATAGTTATCAAATCTCTTGAATGTTTGATAGAATTTTCTGATGAAGCCATCTAGTCCTGAAGTTTTATGTTTTGGGGACTTTTTTTTTTTTTTTAATGGTTGTTTCCATTTCCTCGCTATTCATCAGTCTATTTCAATTTTTCAAACTCTTCATGATTCAGTCTAGGAAGATTACATTTTTCTAGGAGCTTCTATTTTCTCTAGGTTATTGTTTTTGGTGGCATATAGTCTTACATACTATTCTAGTATGGTTATTTGTATATCAGATGTCTATTGTAACTTCTCTTTTACTTCTGATTTGGTTTATATGAGTTATTTCTCTTTTTTTCCTTAGTGAGTCTAATTTATTAAGTTTTTCAAAGAACTAGATCTTCGTTGTACCAATTTTTTGTATAATCTTTTCATTCTCTATTCTATTCTAGTTTTTATTATTTCCTTTCTTCTTCTGACTTTCAGTTGCTTTTGTACTTCTTTTCCTAGTTCATCAGGAAATGGTAAGATTTCATCAAGGTGTAATATTAGGTTGTTTACTTGGGATTTCTCTTGTTTATTGAGATAGGCCTTTAATGATATAAACTTCCCTCTTATTACTGCTTTCACTGCATCTCACAAGTTTGATATGTGATATTGTCATCCTCTTTTGGCTCTGTGTATCTTTATATCTCACCTTTTATTTCTTTTTTGACCTAGTTATTTTTCAGTAGTATGTTGTTTAATCTCCACGTGTGTGTGTGTGTGTGTGTGTGTGTGTGTGTGTGTTACTTTATTTGCAGTTGATTTATAATTTCAAAGCATTGTGGTCAGAGAATATGCTTGGTATAATGCCAATCATCTTAAATTTGTTGAGGCCACTTTGTGACCCAACAAATGTTCTATTTTTGAGAATGTGCACTGATGTTCTAGGATGACAGACTCTGCAAATGTCAATCATGTCCATTTGGTCTGATTGTTGTTTAAGGCCAATATTTCTTTACTAATTTTCTGTTTGGATGATCTGTCTAGCATTGTCACTGGAGTATTAAGGTCCCCAATTATGACTGTATTGTTGTCTGTTTCTCCCTTTAGTTCTGTTAGTGGTTGCTATGTATATTTCGGTGCTCCCTGATGGGTGCATATAGATTAAGAAGTGTTATGTCTTCCTGTAGTGTCCCCTTTATCATTATGACATATCTATCTTTGTCTCTTGTTACCTTTGCTATATTGAAGTCTATTTTGTTAGATGTAAGTATGACTACATCCACTTTTCTGTTGATATTTATTTGGAGAATCATTTTTCACCCTTTCACTTTGAGTCTGTGTTGTCAGTTTAAATGTGTCTTTTGTAGGAAGCATGTTTTTTTATCCAATCTGCCACTCTGTGCCTCTTTAGTGAATTCAGTCTTGTTGCACTAAGGGTAATTATTGATGTAGAAGGATTTTTATAGCCATTTTATCTGTTTTCTGATAGCTCTGTGCCTCCATTGGTTACTTTTCTGTGTGTGTGTGTGTGTGTGTGTGTGTGTGTATGTGTGTGTGGTTATCAATAGGTTTACGAAAAAGAAAGTTTCATATATACAGTAATTTTTCCCTTTTGAATGCACCTGATCTCCATCTTCCTTTGCAAATTGAGGCCTTTATCCCCTCTTCTTTTATGTTTGTTGTCACAGATTGTCTGTTTATGCTGTGAGTTTGTTGGTGATCTTTCTCATAGTTTTGTGACCTTTCCTCTTTTGTCACAGGTAGAATAGCCCCCTGGAATATTTCCCTCAGCAACTTCAGTATATCTGGAAAAGTCTTAATTTTTTTCCTCATATTTAAAGGATACCTTTGCTGGTAATTTTTCTCTTTCAGTAGTTTGAATATTTGGTTTTACTTTCTTCTGGATAGTCAAGTTCCTACTGAGAAGTCTGATGATAACCAAACGGGCTTTCCTTTATAGGGTACTGCCTGGAAAAATTCTTTGTTTTGGTCATTAATTTTTGCCAGTTTTGATATATTGTGCCCCAGAGAAGGACTCTTTGGAAGGAGATATCTAGGTGTTTGTTTGCTTGAATTTAAACATCTAGCTCTTCCTATAGGTTTGGGAAGTTCTCATCAACTATTTGTTTGAACGGGCCCTTTGTTTTTTTCTCTCTCTCCTTCTGCTATGCCTATTATTCACATTTTATTTTTTATTTTATTTTATTTTTTGTGAGTGACACTTGAAACTAATATAATATTGAATGCCAACTGGGATTGAAACTTTTTAAGTAAATAAACAGACTAGAAAAAAAGAAAATAGCAAACATGAGTTAACACCCCTCTCTGTCAGACAGTTACATCCCACACACACCGGCCGGGAAGGAAATGTTTATTCAACGCCCTTTGAGGGCAGCCGCATGGCTTCCAGGTGTCATTTGGTGGCCCAGGGGCGGACGGCCTGCCAGGTCCCCAACTTCCAGCTGCGTCCATCCGGCCGCACCGTGAGCGCGGTGACACCCGCGGCCGCCTGGGGGGCCTCTGCCCTCCGCCAGGGACCCGCGGCAGGGAGGCGGCTTTGGTCTGAGCGAGGAAGGGGCTGAGGCGAGTCAGGGGAGGTCTGAGGAGGGAGAGCGGAAGCTCACGCCTGGGCTGCGGCCGGCCCGGGGCTGCGGGCGTCGCGGGGCTGAGGGGGCGGCGGGCGGCGCGGGGCTGAGGGGGCGGCGCGGCGGGCGGCGCGGGGCTGAGGGGGCGGCGGGCGGCGCGGGCTGAGGGGGCGGCGGGCTGAGGGGGCGGCGGGCGAGTCCTCGGGCGGCAGGAGGGCTTTCCTGTAGCCCCGACTATCGCCCTCAGACACGGAGCAGAGCGAGGTGGCAGGTTCTTCCGGAACTCCTTCCTGGGGTTGGTCACGGTGACCGGTGAGGGGTGGCCGCGGTGCCCGCGCTCCGCCGGGGCAGGGGCGCTCCGGACGCCTTCCCCGCCGCCCGCAGCAGCGGCTCCGAGCCCCGGAGTCTCCGGCCAGTGGTGTCCTCGGTCTGAAGTCAAGGGGGGCCTGTGCGTGTCGAGCACCCTCCGCAGGTGACGGTGAGGAACTCTCCGCCCCGCTCAGTCCTCCCGCCGGAGCGGCGCCTGATGTGCGCCTCGCTGGTCCCGGCGGCGGGTCTGGGTTTGATCCCGGCGGCGGGTCTGGTTAGCCCGGAGGAGAGCCCCCACCGCGTCGTCTTCCAGGCTCCAGCCGTGTTCTTCTTCGCAGATTTCAGCCAGGACTCCCTCACCGGGTCCGGTCCCGCTCCAGCCAGGGCGTTAGCGCGTGGGCGTCGTGGAGCCACAGGGCTTCATCAGAGCCACGACCAGCTTCTCAGACCTCCCCTCAGCTCCGATCAGGTCGTCCAGGAGATCCTGGCGACTGCTCAGAGGAGACGAAGGGGCCAAAGAGAGGGACAGGAGAGCGGGAGGCAGCACAGCAGCACAGTGGATGCCCCACCTTTCTTTTACAGAGAGGAAGGGAGAGAGATGGAGAGTTAGAAACATCAATGAGAGAGAATCATCGACCAGCTGCCTCTTGCATACCCCTCACCGGGGATGTGCCCGCAACTCTTGGCCGGAATCGAACCTGGGACCCTTCAGTCCGCAGACCGTCGCTCTACCACTGAGCCAAACCGATTTCGGCCAGAGTCAGATAGTTTTGTAGAGTTTATTTTTCTTTTTCCCCCATTTTTTATATTTTATTGATTTTATATATATATATATAATTGATTTTTTACAGAGAGGAAGAGAGAGGGATAGAAAGTTAGAAGCATCGATGAGAGAGAATCATTGATCAGCTGCCTCTTGCACGCCCCCTACTGGGGATGTGCCCGCAACTAAGGTACATGCCCTTGACAGGAATCAAACCTGGGGCCTTTCAGACCTATGCTCTATCCACTGAGCCAAACAGGTTTCGGCGAGTTTATTTTTCAAATATATATTTTTATTGGAAGGGAGAGAAACATCAATGATGAGAATCATTGACCAGCTGCCTCCTGCACACCCCCTACTGGGATAGAGCCCGCAACCCAGGCATGTGCCCTTGACTGGAATCCAACCTGCGACCTCTCAGTCCTCAGGCTGCCGCTCTATCTACTAAGCCACACCAGCGAGGGCTTTTCTTGCATCTTGGAGTATTTTCAAAATGGCACTCTTGAATTCTCTGTCATATGTATCAGTGGTTGCCAACCTTTCGGACCTCATGGACCACTAAACTCATAATTTTAAATCTTGCAGACCACTAATATGATTTTTGTTAAAAAAGATAAATACATTTGTAAATTAATGATCAGAGAACTTCCATCTTATCAATATGAAATGCATCTATTTAATATAACACTACAAATACTTAGTTAATCATAACAAAACCTTCAAAGGTTTAATTGTAACAAATTAAAGTAAGTTTCATTTTTATGAAATAATTGAAGCTTATTTAAGTATTACACATGCTTAGAGTGTGATATTTGCATCTGTTTGCTTGAAATAAGATTATGGATTTTTGGCTCCAATGACATTACCGCAAGATGAGACCGGACTGAGTTTTAATTGCTGTGACAGATGAAAATGGGTTGTCGCACAAATATGTTGTTGAAAATAGAATCAAAATTTTTGTTGCTTCTTCGCTCAGCAATGGGCACTCGCTGTTCATGGAGATCCAAAAAGTTGGTCTTGGGAAGGGTGGCTGGAGTTTAGCTGTGAGACCGTGGTCTGAGGACAGATCGTGGGGCCTTTTTTTCCATTAGTGCTTACACCGCCATCTTCAGTGTTTGCTGCAAATGGATCTGTTATCAACGTACTGCCATGCCTGGGGCCTTCCCTCTTTGGGTCACAGCAACCAAGAGGCTCTGTGAGTGACTGCAGGTGCTGTGACAATGGTTGCCCCTGCTGGCTGACGGCCCTTCTCTCTCACACATTCACCAAAGCTTGGAAACATTTGCAGATCTTCCCCAGCCAACCGCATTGCCACAGTAATATTTCCTTTTGAAAAGCATCATTTTACCTCACAGTGTGAACACGTACCCAAGTGTCCTTGCAAGGATATGCTTAGCTCATTTAATAGCGGGAAAATACCTGCCAGGCACTCAAGCGGGGCCACCCTCTCATCGTGGGAGCAGAGTTCTTGTCATCCGGGGTGTTTTGGCTGGAAAAGCACCTTGGCTTCTCCGCGCAAGCGCGCTCCGGTTGAGGATCTTGCCCCTCGACAGCTTCTCACCTCCTCGGGGAGAAGAAGGTGAGTGTCCTGGAACCCATTTCTTCCCCAAGGGCCTCAAGTATTCGAGAACCGAGCGATTTGTGTGGAATTTCATTTATAATTTTAATAACAGCTGGTAATCCTTCGTGTAGTTCTGGGGACTTTTTTTTCGCCGCAAGTTGCTCAGGATGGATAATGCGGTGTACAGTCAAACGTCTGAGTGACCAACATTTTCCACCTTTGCAGTAGCTCCTGGATGTCAGTCATGTGTGCGGCTCCGTCTGTCCATCTGCCAACACATTTCCCACTCAGTCCCGTGTTCCAGGGAGTAACTGTGAAGAGCTTCAAGCCCAGCACGCTGAGCGGACAGAGCGGCTCTTCCTGAAGTTCCCGCACACTCAGCCCGCAGGGAGCACAGAAGTGCCTGCTGCATCCCTCCGTTGATTCCTCAAGTCGAATTGGGTTAAAATGGTGAGTTTTTCACCCTTTTTATAACTTGATTTTCACTCTCTTCAGCCATGTCTTCACCTCTGCGTTTGACGGTACCAGCGGGCACAGGATTGCGTTCAGTGTGCGGGCTGCCTGCTCCCCAGCCTCTTCCTGGCCTGTAACAGGCCAGGCTTAGTTCATTCTCCTCCAATCGCCTGCGGCTTTTCATTGTTCTCCATCTAAAGTGCTATCAGATGAGAAGCCTGGAATAAGGATTTGTCTCCAGCAGTCATTTTTATTAGAGCAATTACTTGCTTTTGCGTGTGTTCACGCATGCTTTGAAAATATTCCAGTGGTGTTTTAGCTAAATCCGGGTGTTTTGATGGCAAATGACTCCGTTCCGAAGGTTTCAGGGCATCATTGGATAAACGCTCAGCACACAGCACACAGCACTGTGGATCCAGCTCAGGACCCGGCTCTTGAACAAATCCAAATTCCAAGTAGTTGGGATCATGTTTTCTTGGTACGTTGAGTTTTTTCTTCTCTCCGCCTCCAGTTCAAATGTTCTTCCCAGTGGTGCCTGACCAGGACTGTGGAGAATGACTCACTGACAGCTCAAGGTTAAATGAAGTACAATATTACTGTTGTTCCTATTGCCATTAGTTACATTTCTTTTGTATTACTAAAGAAATGCAAAACATTCCTTGCTTCCCTCCCCCCTTCATTATGGGTTTATTTCATTCGAATCTAAAACCAAACAAGAAATGATAGTTATATTAAAAAATATATATTTTATTGATTTTTTACAGGGAGAAAGGGAGAGAGATAGAAAGTTAGAAACATCGATCAGCTGCCTCCTGCACACCTCCTACCTGGGATGTGCCCACAACCAAGGTACATGCCCTTGACCGGAATGGAACCTGGGACTTTCAATCTTTCAGTCTGCAGGCCGACGCTCTAGCCACTGAACCAAACCGGCTAGGGCAAAAATGATAGTTATTAAAGACAAAATATTTGATGCCATTAAATATAACAGTTGAAGAAAATACACAGTTACACACAATACACAAATAAAATAACACACCTGGACGAGAATCAGTAATGGCGGAGAGGTTGACTGCTGTAGTGGTGACACAATACTGAAGCCTCTCGCACCTCTCGTTTCCCCCTCTTTAGTTACTAAAAGGGAATTCGTGAGAGGTACTAGGCTCTAGCACACTTTGTGATTTTAGTGCAATGTAAAAGTTAGTGCAAGGCGAAAATTGCCATTCAGTCAGAGTATCAGAATTTCTTAGAACATCTTTTGTTTTATTATTTATTAGGATTAATAAAACATAAAAAATGCAAATAATATTCAAATTTTTCTACAGACCACCAAAGTTTTCTCACAGACCACCGGTTATCACCTGTTTCCATGTCTTTAAGAGATTTTTAGAGATTTTTCATTTCTATGCTGCCTGCTGCCTTGTTTATTCATTACATTTGATGAATTCCTTCTCTGTCTGGCTATCTATGTATCAGTTGCACTTGTCCTGCAAATTAATGTGAAGAATTTTTTCTCTTATTTTCCAGTAGGTGGGGCTTAATCACAACTTTTTTAGCCCTGTGAAGGTCCAGTGCTGCCCTCGGGCTTCTTTGTCAGTTTGCTCTCCCGGTAATGGCCATGTCAGACTCTACGGGGTCCTCTTTGCACCCCAACCCTGGTACCAATCCCAGAGCGCACCCTTTGCTCAGGGAAGGAAGAGATTCTTTAGTGACAGTTTTCAGTTTGCAGGTGATGTGCTGGGCACCCCCACACCAAGAGCAAAGGGGGGCGGCTCTGGGAGGCCCTGGCCAGCCGGCTCCCCGCTTTGTCTCTGCCCGAAGCCTCCTGCGCAGCGGCGCCCCCTGGCGGTGCGCTCCTGGGTCTCGGGGCTCCGCCGCAGCGGTGCTCCTTGCCTTTGCAGGAGTGACCCCTGTTTGGACTGGAGGTAAGACGACCCTGACCAGCCATTTGTAAGCCTGCGGCCACAGGAGAACAAAAGACCAGGAAACATTGGCTGGGCGCCGGGAGGGAGTCGGACGGCACAGGGAATGAAACCTGCCCTGAAGGCCCTGATCACACACCTGCATCCTCCCCATCACCAGCCCGCCAGCGCGCCCCCAGGCCCTCCTCTCACTAGCCTCAGAGTTAAAATCTGTTCTGATACAAGTATCACTTCCCCCGCTTGCTTTTTATTTTTAAATTTTTATTGCCATTTGCATGAAATGTCTTTTTCCATCACCTTGCTTTCAGTCCGCTTGCGTCTTCCATCTCAGGTCAGTCTTGTAGGCAGCATAGATATGTCTTTTTTTTTTTTTTTTTTAACTATTCTGTAACCCATGTCTTTTGTTTGGAGCATTGAAAGTGATTATTGAAGGTACATATTTATTGTCATTTTATTGTTTATACCTATTCTTTTCCTTTCGTCTTCTTAAAGAAGCTCTTTTACCATTTCATCTGAAACTGGTTTGATATCACATTGAACTCCTTTTACTATTTCTTTTTTTGGGAAGCTCTTTATTTCTCCCTCAATTTTTTTTTTTTTTTGTAAAATATATTTTATTGATTTCTTTACAGAGAGAAAGGGAGAGGGATAGAGAGTCATAAACATCAATAAGAGAGA
The DNA here is from genome assembly GCA_036971965.1 of Nyctalus aviator. Classification (NCBI taxonomy): domain Eukaryota; kingdom Metazoa; phylum Chordata; class Mammalia; order Chiroptera; family Vespertilionidae; genus Nyctalus; species Nyctalus aviator. The sequence continues at coordinate 5,694,835 of CM072927.1, read as the reverse complement.
AACACCAATCAGCTGTCTCCTGCACATCCCCCACTGGGGATGTGCCCGCAACCAAAATACATGCCCTTGACCAGAATCGAACCCGGGTCCCTTTGATCTGAAGGCTGACGCTCCACTGAGCCAAGCCAGTTAGGGCATCTCCCTCAATTTTAAGTGAAAACTTTACTGGGTAATTAATCTTGGTTGTAATTTGTTGCTTTATATCTACTTGAATATTTTTCATACCTATCCCTTCTGTCCTAAAATGTTTCTGTTGAGAAATCAGCTGTCTCATGGGAACTTTCCTATAGGTAACTAATTGTCTTTCTCTAGCTGCTTTAACATTCTCTTTTTGGGTTTTATCTTTGCCATTTTAATTATGACATGTTTTGGCGTGGGCCTCTTTGGGTTCCACTTGTTTGAGACTCTAGTTCCTGGACTTGTGTGTCATTTGTCTTCAATAGGTTAGAGAAGTTTTCACTATCTCTTAAAAAAAATAAAAAATAAAAAAAAATATATATATATATTATTGACTTAAAAAATATATATTTTATTGATATTTTTTACAGAGAGAAAGGGAGAGAGATAGAGAGCCAGAAATGTCAATGAGAGAGAAACATCGACCAGCTGCCTCTTGCACACCCCCTCTCCTGCACACCCCCTACTGGGGATTTGCCCACAACCAATGTGCATGCCCTTGGCCGGAATCGAACCTGGGACTTTTCAGTCCGCAGACCAACGCTCTACCACTGAGCCAAACTGGTTTTGGCTATTTTATTGACTTTTTACAGAGAGGAAGAGAGAGGGATAGAGAGTTAGAAACATCAATGAGAGAGAAACATCGATCAGCTGCCTGCTGCACACTCCCCACTGGGGATGTGCCCGCAACCAAGGTACATGCCCTTAACCGGAATCAAACCCAGGACCCTTCAGTCCATAGGCCAACACTATCCACTGAGTCAAACCGGTTTCGGCCACTCTTTATTTCTTAAAAAAAAAAAAAAAAAAAAAAAAATATATATATATATATATATATATATATATATATATATATATATATATATATTTCAGAGAAAAAGGGAGAGGGAGAGATAGAAACATCAATGATGAGAGAGAATCATTGATTGGCTGCCTTCTGCACACCCCCTACTGGGCATCGAGCCTACAACATGGGCATGTGCCCTTGACCAGAATAGAACCTGGTACCCTTCAGTCCACAGGCTGACGCTTTAACCACTGAGCAAAACCAGCTAGGACTTCACTCTTTCTTTATTTTTTGTTATGTTTTCAATATATTAAAAGTAACAGTATAAAAATGCTATAGTTATTAAAAAGGATCCAAATATATCAAGGAGTGATTTTGTATAAACAAGTTCTACAATTAAAGGGAAACATCTTGATACATAATTAAAAATTTTTTAAATCAGAAAGTGTGTAAGACTTAACTCTTTCAAATGTTCAAACAAAAAGACAACATGTACAATCCCTATAATAAAATGTGTCCTTGCACACATACATTTATAATTTTTAAAGTTTGAGTAATAGAGGCAGCACTTAAAGGCTTTCTGAACCTTTTCCCAAACAAGCATACTTTCAGTAAATCATTTTATCTGACTCTGCATTTGCATATTTTGTTCTTCCTCAAAAGGAGAATTTACACTAACACTGAATTTTTAATAAAAAAAATACATTTGGAGATATTTAACTTCCTGAGTGACTTCAGTTATTCTGTCAAACATGATTTAATGAGGAAATTTTAATATTTTAGAATGAAATAAGAAGTATAAATTTACAGTTGGTATTCAATTAGGGGAAAACTCAAAGAGCATGTCTCAGAACTTACACTTACGTTCTCCATGATGTTAAACAATATGATGATTCCCAAACTTTACCAATAATCTTTCTCAAATGTTAGTAAAACGAATCATTGAAATTCCATTTTCTCATTTGTTAACAAAATACTACTGTATTTTAGCCTAAACCGGTTTGGCTCAGTGGTAGAGCGTCAGTCTGTGGACTGAGAGGTCCTGGGTTCGATTCCGGTTCATTGGTTGCAGGCATATCCCCGTTGGGGGGTGTGCAAAAGGCAGCTGGTCGATGTTTCTCTCTCATCGACATTTCTAGCTCTCTGTCTCTCTCCCTTCCTCTCTGTAAAAAATCAATAAAATATATTTTAAAAAATATTACTGTATTTTAGATTACCAACTTGAATGTTTTCTATTATATAAACAAAATGTGATTCCTAATAAGCAGGCTCTTGCAATACAATAGATAATAGATCATTAAAATATTTGATTTATGATACAATCAATACATATAACACATGCCTTCCTCAATTTATAAAACAATTAGGAATTGTGGGACTTTCTTTTGCATAAAACCCTTTCCTCTTCATGAAACCCTGAGGTGAAAGGCTAAGATCATAAAAACTGTAATCACAAGTCTTCCCATTTCTGTGTTAGACTATAGCTATATGTTTAAAAAGCTTTATAAAGAAATGTGGCAATTTATACAACTGCGCTGTACAGTTTTAACAAAACATTCCCAGGCCAACTTAGTCCAAAGAGCCTAGGATGACACTGTGAAAACAATGTCCTTTGGACACTTGTTAGTTCCAAGATGAATGCCATTTCCCAGCTCTATTGCTGTCTCTTCTGCTCTCATGGTCCTGGCTCCAGCCATCGCGATTCCTGTCTGCATAGAAGTCATCACCTCCATGTCCTCTGTAATGCTGCTCAGGCCGTAGTGTCTGTCTACTAGGGAGGGATGAGGACTCTGCCTGGCTTTACACAGTGGTGATGGTGTATCTTGACGCCATTGGGAGCTTGGAGAGTCGTTATAACAATGATTATGTGACTGAACTGATGGGGAAAATCCTGATCGATCAAAATGTGGAGAACCCAATTTCCCGCCAAATGACCTCTGTCTCAAAACGCTGCTCATCCCTGCTTGTTTCTGATAATTTTCTGGAGAAGATAGATATGTATTTGTTGCTTTTTTATTGTTCATATTTTTTATCTCTTTCTTTTTCTTCTTCCTTTTGTTAAAGAATACCCTTCAATATTTCATATAATACTGGTTTGATGGTGATTGCACTCCTTTAGCTTTTTCTTGTCTGTGAAGCTCTTTATCTGACCTTCAATTCTGAATGTTAGCTTTGCTGCGTAGAGTAATCTTGGTTGTAGGTCTTTACTATTCATCACTTTGAATATTTCTTGCCACTCCCCTATGGCTTGCAAAGTTTCTGTTGAGAAATCTGCTGACAGTCATATGGGTGCGCCCTTGTAAGTAACTAACTGCTTTTCTCTTGCTGCTTTTAAGATTCTCTCTTTGTCTTTAACCCTTGGCATTTTGTTATTATTATTTTAAAATATAGTTTATTGATTTTTTACAGAGAGGAAGGGAGAGAGATAGAGAGCTAGAAACATCGATGAGAGAGAAACATCGACCAGCTGCCTCCTGCAGACCCCCCACCAGGGATGTGCCCACAACCAATGTACATGCCCTTGACTGGAATCGAACCCGGGACCCTTTATTCCCCAGACCGACGCTCTATCCACTAAGCCAAACCGGTTTCAGCAATCCTTGGCATTTTAATTATGTTGTGTGTTGTTGTGGGCCTCTTTGGGTTCCTCTTGTTTGGGACTCTTCATGTTTCCTGAACTTGAGTGATTTTTTTTTTCTTAACCAGGGTTGGGAAGTTTTCTGTCATTATTTCTTCAAATAGGTTCTCTATTCCTTGCTCATATTCTTCTCCTTCTTCTTCTGGGACTCCTATTATGTGGATATTGTTATGTTTTATGTTGTTCCAAAGCTCCTTTAAACTCTCCTGCTTTTTATTTATTTTTCCAATTGCTGCTCTAATGGGTGTTTTTTCCTACCTTGTCTTCTAATTCCTGATTTGGCCCTCTGCTTCTCTGAATTGATTGTTGATTCCTTCCAGGGTATTTTTATTTTAGCTATGTAATTGCTCATTTCCACTTGATTCTTATTCGTGGTTTCTATCTCCTTTTTCATGTTGATGAGGTTCTCATTAATTTACATAAACTTCTCATTAAGATGCTTATAGTTCTAAGGTTTTTGAACACCCTTATAACTATTACTCTGAATTCTTTCTCTGACATTTGCTTGCCTCCACTTCATTTAGTCCCTTTTCTTGTGATTCCTCCTTTTCTCTCACTTTTTTTTTTTTGGTCTCCCTATTTTTGCTGCCCCGTTTGCATATGTTTCTTTTTTCTTTTTTTTTTTTTTTAAATCATAAACTAGAACAGAGTATAGTAAGCAATTTGCAGGTTGTTGAATTAGAAAATAAAACAATTCACAAAAGCATAATCCAATAAAAAAATCTCTTCAGCCGAAACTGGTTTGGCTCAATGGATAGAGCATCGGCTTGGGGACTGGAAGGTCCTGAGTTCGATTCCGGTCAAGGGCATGTACCTTGGTTGCGGGCATATCCCCAGTAGGAGGTGTGCAAGAGGCAGCTGATCGATAACTCTCTCTCATTGATGTTTCTAACTCTGTCTCTCTCTCCCTTTGTATATGTTTCTTGTACAAACTGCTATGCCTCCCAGACTTTGGGGGTGGCCTTATGTAGTAGGTGTTTTGTGGGACCCAGTGGTACAGTCTCTTAGATTTCCTGAGTTGGGTGCTCTAGGAATGCCCCTTGTTTGTGTTATTGTGTTCTCCTGTGGTAAATGCACCTTGAATGTCATTGTCCCATTTGTGGATAGATTCTCCTCTCAGGCTGGTTGACTATGAGACTCACCACAGACAACATCATGTGAGCTGTTGTGGAGCTGCTGACAGAACAAAACAGAATTCAACAACAACAAAATCACCATAAAACAAAACCATACACAAGGCTCCTACTACACCAAAAGCAGCCACAAAAGAAGAGATAATTATGAAAGAGAATGGAGAGCAAGAATTATAGGGGGGAAAAAATACAAGGAGGAAAAAAAACAAGGGGGAAGTAAAAGGAATATGAAGGGAAAGAGATGTAATGTAAAAATAAGAATAAAGAATGGGGGAAGGAAAATAGAATAAAGGGAAAGAGGAAGAAAATAATTTGAAAAGGAAATTACAGCAAAGTTAGATAGAACAAAATAAGAAAAGAAAAAAGATGAGAAAGCAGGAGAAAAAGGAAAAAAATAGAGAAGGAAACTGAAGAGAAAAATTAGATATACAAAGGAAACAACAGAGACTAAAATAATAAATCAGTAAGGCATACAGATTAAAAAATAAATAAAAAGAGAAAAAGGTGACGTGGCATTCATCTCAGCAGAGTTTAGTGCCCCCTGGGAGCTCTCTTTGGATCTTGCTCCTTTGATAACTGTGGCTGACCCGTCTGTCAATTCTGGGCTTCCGGGGAGGTACTTACTAGTAGGTGCTAATTGTCCTCCTTTGGTGTTCAGCAATCTGTTTGAAGCTCCAAGCATTCCACAGTTCTATCCATCTCCATGGGAGTTGGCTGTGCACGGGAGGGGCCAAGCTGCCCCCTAAGGCTGGGCCAACAGCTAGGTCAGAAAACTTCCTCAGGTTCCCCAGGCTCCACCTCTGCGGCCTTCACCTGCCAGCCAGCTGATAATCTTAATTGCTCCCGTCTGATTCTGAAAGGGCTTTCGGCAGAATTCCAGTGTAGACCTTTGGAATTCCTGTGAGGGGGAGGGGCTGTTCAGATTTCAGGGGAAGTGGTGGGTGTGTTTCCCCATCCTGCAGCTACTCCTCTGAGAGTGTCGGAGACTATTGCCCTGCCCTTGGCTGGGCAGATCCTCGTATGCAATCCTGAGGGGTCAGCTGGAGACCAGTAGTTTCTATCAGCTCTCCCTTGGGGGAAGCACCAGTCAGGTTCCTGGGATAGGGGGGTAGAGGGCTTCACTCCCAACCCAGTCACTGATGCTTCCTAAGACTGTTCAAACCTACAGGCTTGGCCTCTGCTGCTGTCTCCTCCGCCAACGTCAAGACGCAGGGTATGGCAGTGAGGGTTCCTGAGGGTGTGGTGGGCTGCACCACCCTTTGTCTGAGCCATGGCTTCTTTGAGGGGCTAGTGCCTCTCAGGAAAATGGCCCCTTTGGTTTGGGGGGAGGAGGACATGACTGAATGCAGGACTCTGGGTTGCTGCTTTTCCCCATATCCCACCCCCCACAACGCTTCCCACCCCAGCTGCTCCTTAGGCACTGGGAGCTGGCACACCCCTCTCTGGATCAGAGCCTCGGTGGGGACCTGCTAACGCATATCCTGTGCTCTGGGCCTACAGCTCCTCTCCCAGGTAGCCAGAGCCCTGCTGTCTTGCACGGCTGGATGTGATGTGGGTCGCTGGTCTCAGCTCTGGTGCTCTGGCCTGTGGAGCTCAGCCTGGGTGGTAGCCCTCAGTCTTCTCAGGAAGATGACCTTCCCACAGTCGAGAGATCCCTCCTCACGCTCGGCCTGCTGCCCATGGGAGCTGGTCAGCCTCGCCAGCGGCCTTGCCCTCCCGACCAGTCTCAGGTATTGTCTATGCCTTCTGGGTGTGCCTCCAGCGGCTGGCCTCAGCTAGACCTCAGTTGGTAATTCCGGGGGATTGTTCCTCAAATTAGTTTTTAAAAAAAAAATACATTTTATTGATTTTTTTACAGAGAGGAAGGGAGAGAGATAGAAACATCCATCAGCAGCCTCCTGCACACTCCCTACTGGGACCTGGGACCCTTGAGTCTGCAGGCCGATGCTCTATCCTCTGAGCCAAACTGGTTAAGGCCTCAATTTAGTTTTATTTCTAGTTTGGCTCTGGGAGGAGATAAAAGGTCTGTCTATTCGGCTGCCATCCTCTCTTCTCTCCTTAACCCGTTTTAAAAGCTCAAACCCTCACCTCAGCGTTAATTCTCACCATAACACTGAACCAAAGAATAATTCTAAACTCAATACAAAAAATTACTCTAACCATAACCTCAACCATCATGCTTAAGCTACTCATTATGCCAATTTAGTGAAGCTTGAACACACTTGTAAATAATACAGACCAAATGGAAGTTTTGAAACTGTTTTGACATAGTGTACATTCAGTGACCAAAACCTGTGCTCATTAGGTAATAATTATAGTTAAGTGTATGCTCTCAGAGGTAATAAAAACCCATTAACTAAAAAGGCACTTGCAATGTGTTCAACACAGCGATTTCCGATGAATGGGACTTAGTAATGAACGCAGTAAATGGTTTTGATTAGTTGTTGGAGTGACAGCGCTAAGATGATATTAGTGCTCGGGCACAGTCTGTTCAGCATAGGATTTCTCAGTCAATGCCACGCCTGCATTCTGTAATATATGTAGCGTGTGGCCTACTAGTTATGTAACTGCTCAACTGCCTGCCACCACGGAAACCAAGCTTGCAGGACAGATGGTGGTGAGAAAGGAAAGAGCCGGCATCTCAGGAACATGGGGGATGCTTGTCCAAAGCCCGTCTTGGCTTCTCCGTGCTGTCAGGGGTTTGCAAAGGGAGGGAGAGGGGAAGCAGCACACGCGGTCAGGGGGAGGACTGTGAGGGGCAGGCAGTGTCCTTGCTGGTCCCGATGTGCATTGTAGCGTCAGCATCCTGGAGCTGGTCAATGTGAGCTGGATGCCTGGCGTCAGGCAGCTGTGTCAACCAAAGTCGTGTGTCTGCTGTACCAGCGGTAACTGGAACTGCGGACACCTGCGATATGCTTGTAAGGAAACTGTCAGTATGTGAGTACCTTTCATCCGTGGTTTTTTTTGTGTGTGTGTGTACATTTCATTCTATGCTGTCTCATAGTTAGTCAGAGTAGTATGAAGTTTTTATTCCCTGTTACAGTTATAAATACAGCTTTGACCCCCCTGTGGCCGCACTGATTTCAATAGTGTGTTCTCTCAGTAGAAGGAAACACAGGACATTTCGTGCTGAAACGGGGAAACTATTGCAATCAGTGCGGTGTGACGTGGAGTAATGGAACGACGGAAACAACCCCGTGCTGCACAGTTTGTCCGGAGGCTGGCTGTTTTTTAATCCTCGCCCATGGGCATTTTCCCACTGGTTTTCAGAGTGAGTGGAAGAGAGAGGGAAGACAGAGAGAAACATGGATGTGAAAGAAACACACTGATCGGTTGCCTCCTCAGAAGCCCTGACCAGGGCACAGGCCAGGGAGGAACCTGCAACCAAGGTACGTGCTCTTGACTGGAATCGAACCCAGGACCCTTCAGTCTGCAGGCAGAGACTCTGTCCGCTGAGCCACACTGGCCAGGGCATCCATAGTTTGTCCTTAAAATGCACTGATTGTGTCTTACCATGTAACTAGTGAGCCAGCATGCTGGCAGCTTCTTTTCAACACACTACTACACCACAGTTCCATGTCACTGGGAAAGGTACAAGTCGCAAGTAACTGTTTAGAAAGGATTCATGGGAACTCAGACCATCCTATATAATAAAGAGCTAATATGTTAATTAGACTGAATAGCCGAACAACCTTCTGGATGTCCTTCCAGACACCCTTCTAGACGAAGCTGGGACTTGAGGGCCGGCCGAGGCAGCCAGAGCTGCAAAGGCTGAGCCCCTTGCATGAATTTTGTGCATTAGGCCTCTAGTATGTTAATACATGCACTCACTGAACAAGCACAGTGCCACATAGCCTGTGCCAGTAACAGCTTAAAAACAAATTACCAGTCATGCCAAACACCTTACTATGACCTATACAGACTACATAGTAAGTATTCATTATAAATGTTTGCTAACAAATGTATAGAAAGCTTTCTCATTAAAATATTGGTTTGAGTTCAATTTGCTAAAAGAACACAATTAGAAGTGTGCTAGAAGCTTCTTGAAAAACTATTTTACAAGTCTGTATAAACACATTACTACATATGTTCTGGAATGTGTATGACTTGCATTCATTGAAAGCACACATTGTGTGTTTTATTTACTAAAACATCACTCTCCTGAATGGAGTTTGCACGTAGCTTTTAAAAACCAAGTCTTGCAAAATGTCTTACTACAGTTATTACAGAATATGTAGTATTACTTGCAGGTAGCATGTAGTGGGCTGAATATCTTCCAAGTATGTTGTTAAACACAGAAATTACAAATCATTTTGAACACAATACTACATGCATTTCAGATTTGGTTTTAGTACAATTCACTAAAATAAATACCTAATGTAGTATGCCACTGTTTTGCTAGGCAAGTATCAATGATGGTTATGCCAGAAAAGGCTAAAACTATTATGTTAGGAATTATTTCAATTTTTAAACACATTTTACTACATGCTTTGAAATGTGTTTTAATTCAACTACAAAGGAGACAACATGCTGAGATACGATTTGCTAGGTTTTGTTAAAATGACATTTATTACAAGTTCTGTGTAACACTATACTACATACTTACTGCTAAAAACATTTTTTACAATCTCTGCCAAACATTTCAGTACTAGTTTATGCCCCAAAGAAACACTACCCAGACAAGCCATTTTCAAGAATTTTGTGAAAACTCACTTATTGGGGTTGGTTCTACACTTCTGCACATGTGTTTAAAAATAGGTATTAAATGTATCCTTTAAAATAACAATAATAATACCACATTCGGCTATCCTGTTAGAAACATTTTTAGAAACCTTAAAAAAAAATTTTTTTCCTTCCTTCATTACAGACCCTGTATGCATCCATTCACAGAGAGAACACTATGAGAATGTTTTGAGTGTCTTGTTAAATTTACCTTCATTACAAGCCTTGTGAAACATTTCCGTGCATGTACCTTTAAATGGGAACATAAGTTCCATTCATGGAAAGGACACTATGTGAAAAACAAACAAAAAACACCTGCTTTAAAGTATCTTGTTTCAACTTTGTGTAGTAAAAGCCTTGTGTATGGGTTCAATTAATTTGAGAGTATACTGTGTTTTGTGCTCTGCCCTCCCCCTTCCCCTCTGACCCCTGGCTTTTTGTAAGATATATTTTATTGATTTTTTTTTTTTTTTTTTTTTTTTTTTTTTTTTACAGAGAGGAAGGGAGATGGATAGAGAGTTAGAAACATTGATGAGAGAGAAATACCAATCAGCTGCCTCCTGCACACTCCCTACTGGGAATGTGCCTGCAACCAAGGTACTGGAATCGAACCACATAACCCACACAAGGGACTTTGCTGGAGAACCCAGCTCAGGTGGTCAAGGGGATTGCGCCCCTGAGTACCATAGGGTAGCCCTTCAGTTCGCAGGCTGATGCTTTATCCACTGAGTCACACCAATTAGGGTGAGAGTATACTGTATTTTAACACAATTTTTAATTTCTTCTTATAACAGTTTTCTCATAAACTGTTCAACACACTGTTCTTTTAGTGAACAAAATGCTATCCATTCTGTGATGCACGTAGAAAAGTGTTTTAGAAGACTTTGGGTTCTAAATACTAGCAGCAAGCTCTGCTCAGCACTGTGTTGTTTTATTAACTGGAACTCATCAGGGTGCTGTTAATGAATGAGACATTCGAAAACATGTGTGGAGGGGGATCCAAGATGGCAGCAGAGTAGGTAGATGTTACACTCACCTCCTCACGGGACCAAACTGGAATTATAATTAATATAGAGAGCAATCAGCCTGAATAACCAACTGAAGACTAGCTGAACGGAAGTCTTGTAACCAAGGATTTACAGAAGCCACATCAAAACTGGTAGGAAGGGCAGAGACATGAAAAGAGTTGGTCCTGCTCCCCCATGCTTCCCCCCTGCAAAGCTTGGGGTTTCAACCTCACACCAGGTTCCCCAGCCTAAGAGCACCAGACCTGGTAAATACATAACATCTAGCTGTGAAAATTAGTGGGGATCCTGTCTACCAGGGAGAGACAGGAGACTGCTAGATATGCAAATGCCCTCTTAAAGGGCCGATGCACAAAACCTCATTTGTAGCTACTTACCTTGGGCTCTGGTGGAGGGAGGGCAGAGAAAACCAGGGGTTGTGTGAAGAGAAACTACGGTTTGTAGCTCTGGAAGAGAGCTGAATATATAGCTGCCAGGATTCCTATGCTTCATCTCCCACACTAAATACACCTTCTTTCTTGGGTGGAGCATGCCCCTCCATATGGCCAAAGCCTGGGGAAAGTTGTCCCACCCTCTGGAGTCCCTCCCACCCAAGCAGAGCGTGGGCCCTGCTGAAGAATCAGCTGCCTGGGTCGGGGTGTAGAGTTCCAGGCAGACACTGGGGGTGTGAGTGATTGAATTATGTGGCTTTCGGGTACAGGCCACTCCTCCCACTCTTCAGTGAACCTGACCAGTGGCACCTCCCTTGAATGGGGAGCCCTCTGCTGGACCTGGGTGTGTGGCAGAAGGTCAAACTGCACACGAAGACTGGCCTATCCCAGCTCTGGGCCCCAGAACAGATCAGCAGAATTTCCAAGGAACCACAAGATCCACTTTTGTCTGCATCTTCCTCCTGGCTGCCTGCTAGACTCATTCAGTGGAAGACCCTCTGGCAAATTGCATGAGGTGTACCCTCAGTTAGTCACCAGGTAAAGGCAAGCAGTGTTTACAAGATCTATCTCTCAACTCCTGGTGGCCCCATCCTATTGAGGTCAGGGCAGGATCTGGGACAAACTGAGTTGTGTGGCTCTTGAGTTGGGGCCACTCTCCCAACCTTCCCTAAAATCTCTCTCCTAATACCCAGCATCCTCACCCTGCTGAGACTGGATCCTAGCAGAATCTGGAGTAGACTGAGTTGTGTAGCTCTAGTATAGGGGCCATTTTTCCCTTGCACATCCAACCAGAGAAGACCTTTTCCTTCACATACCTAAATCTTGGTCTGTCTGGGCCCAATAAACTCTGTTGACCTAATCCCATACATACCCTCCCTCCCCAGAGTTTTGTGTCCATTGGTTGTACTTATATGCATGTATACAAGTCCTTCAGTTGATCTCTCTTTTTAAAAAAATATATTTTATTGATTTTGTACAGAGAGGAAGGGAGAGAGATAGAAAGCTAGAAACATCGATGAAGAGAGTCATCAATCAGCTGCCTCTTGCACACCTCCTACTGGGGATATGCCTGCAACCAAGGTACATGCCCTTGACCGGAATTGAACCCGGGTCCCTTCAGTCTCCAAGCCAACGCTCTATCCATTGAGCCAAACCGGTCTCGGCTCGGTTGATCTCTTATCTCCCCCAGATCTCCCTACCCTCCCTGTTGTAATTTGACATTCTGCTTGTTGCTTTACTGTCTTTATATCTGTCTTTTGGTTCATCAGTTTATAATGTTCTTTAATATCCATAAATGAGTGAGGTCATGTGGTATTTCTCTTTCATTGGAAGCCAGTCACTTTAACAAGTGGCACATCAAAAGAGAGGTCTCAGCAGGTGCCAGATTCCATGTAGTCAGTACCTGCACTGTGGTCATGGTTGTACCTCAAATACAGGCAGACTGAGTGTTGACCTCACACATGAACAAGCCAATTGCAAACAAGAATCAACTAGAAGAGGGGGCCCACATAACCTATACAAGGGACTTTGCTGGAGAACTCAGCTCAGGTGGTCATGGGGATTGCGCCACTGAGTACCATAGGATACCTATTACATAAGGCCACCCTACCAAGACTGGGAGTCTTAGCAGATCTACCTGATACATAGAAATAAACTTAAAGAGGCAGCCAAAATGGGGAGACAAAGAAACATGTCCCAAATGAAAGAACAAGAGAAATATACAGAAAAAGAGCTAAGTAAAATGGAGGCAAGCATTTTATCAGATACAAAGTTCAAAAGGAAGTTAGTGAGAACTATACCAGTATAAAAAGAAAATAGAAAACAAAAACAACCAGTTAGAAATGAAGAACACACTAGAAGGAATAAAAAGTAGGTTGGATGAAGCAGAGAATCAAATCAGCAATTTGGAAGACAAGGTAGAAAAAACATCTAATTAGAGCAGCAAAAATAATTTAAAAAAATATATTTTATTGATTTTAAACAGAGAGGAATTGAGAGGGATAGAGAGTTAGAAATGTTGATGAGAGAGAAACATCGACCAGCTGCCTCTTGCACACCCCCCACTGGGGATGTGCCCGCAACCAAGGTACATGCCCTTGACCGGAATCAAACCCGGGACCTTTCAGTCCGCAGGCCAACGCTCTATCCACTGAGCCAAACCGGTCTCGGCAGCAAAAATAATTTTTTAAAGTGAGGATAGTTTAAGGAACCTTTAGGACAACATAAAGTATAACAACATCCATATCACAGGAGTACCAGGAGGAGAAAAGAGCAAACAAACAAACAAACAAACCTACTTGAAAAAATAGTAAGTGATACTTCCCTAACCTGATGAAAGAAAACAACATACAAGTCGAAGAAGTGCAGAGTCCCAAACAAGATGGACCCATAGAGTTGCACACCAAGACACATCATAATTAAAACAACAAAGTTAAAGACAAAGACAGAATTGTAAACAATGCAAGAGAAAGACAATTAGTCACATACAAGGGAGCACTCCTGTCAGCTAATTTCTCAACAGAAACATTTGAGGCCAGAGGGATTGTCATGAAAGCAAGGAGCTACCACCAAGACTACTTTACGCAGCAAAGTCATCATTGAAAATCAAAGTAGAGCCGAAACCGGTGTGGCTCAGTGGATAGAGCGTCAGCCTGTGGACTGAAAGGTCCCGGGTTCGATTCTGGTCAAGGGCATGTACCTTGGTTGTGGGCACATCTCCAGTAGGGGGTGTGCAAGAGGCAGCTGATCGATGACTCTCTCATCGATGTTTCTAACTCTCTATCCCTCTCTCTTCCTCTGTAAAAAATCAATAAAATATATATATTAAAGAAAATCAAAGTAGAGCCCAGCTGGTGTGGCTCAATGGTTGAGCATTGACTTATGAACCAGGAGTTAATGGTTCAATTCCCAGTCAGGGAACATGCCCGAGTTGTGAGCTCAATGCCCAGTGTGGGGCATGCAGGAGGCAGCCAATCAATGATTCTCTCTCATCATTGGTGTTTATCTCTCTCTCTCTGAAATCAATAAACATATAGATTTAAAAATTTTTGAAGTAGAAATAAAGAGCTTCCCAGACAAGAAAATCAGCCCAAGCAGGACTCTGATTTTTCCTCCTGGCTGGTCTAAGCAACGTGGGCCAGATCTCTCTTGTATGGGCTGGGATTTTTGTACTATATTCCCAGGGAGGCTTCCATGGAAGACAGAGAGTGAGCTCTGTGACAGCGTTGTGCAGAGGCTGATCTGAGCTTCCTGTAAGTTCAGACAGGCAGCTCCCAGGAAGGAAAGGTGGAGCCTCTCTCCCCATCTTGCAGGCTGCAAACACCACCCCCAAAAGGAGACTGTTTGGTTCAGCTCTGTGAAGTCCCAGATACCCCTGCTGGGCACAGTTCTGTACTGTAGGAAGCTCAGAGTGGGACAATCCCAGTGTGAGACCCTCAGAAGCTATTGTCTGGGACCTGCAGGAAGTGCTTAGTGCCCTCCTGCAGGCTGGTCTGGCAACATTCTCAACCAGAGAATCTTCGATCAACTCCTGAGCCCAGGCCAGATGAAACTGTTCCTTCACAGAAGACTGAAAACTCTATTCAGCCTGAACTTGCAGCAAGCCTCCTTAGGGAAAACTAGATACTGAGGAGTTTGTCTCTGGCAGAGAGTAATTTTTTCTCATCGAGTACCTGACTGCATAATCTCTAAGCAGGGGGCCCACTAGCCCTGACTAGGCTAGCCTAGGTCCAACCTAAACACGCTTTCTGGAAGGCACTGGAGGAAGACCAGGCAACCTTGGTGTGTGTGTATGGGGGGAGGAGGAGAGCTGAGTAGCTGACAGGTGGAGGAGGACCTCAGGGAGCCTCAGTCCAACAACAGATCTACCCCCATCTCTAAGATAAGAAAAGCCAATCCATTTACACAAATTGGTCCCTCCCATGAACACAGATGCAGACACAAACAGTGAATGGAGTGGTGACTACTCACAGTCATCCCAAGGCCAGTTACACATAATGTCTGACAGCGACCTACATCTGAAACTCACCCAAAAGAACCCAAAGGACCCGGAACCATCACAACAAATGGTAGGCTTCAGACCACACCAGAGCTCGATCCAACTTGACAAACAAACAGCATACACAAAGGTGAATCCTGGCAGGCCCTAAACAAGCTGGGAACAACCCCGCCTTGCTGGGGCAGGGAAGGTGTGGGGAGAGGGGGCTCCTGCACAGTGTCTCATACATGGTGTTAAAAGTTTACCTCTACAAAAATATAGCCTGAAAGGATAATGAGAGTACCACAGAGCTCATCAAGACACCTCAAGATTTCACCTGCACAGCAGTTCGTATACCATGGTTAGGGCTGAGCCTCATAGTCAGCCAACCTCAGGGTCAATCCCAACCTTGAAAGGGCCATCAGCAATCAAGATCCAATTACAACAGGAGGATCCAAACAACTCACCTAAGAGACACTCCTAGAGCTCCCAGCTCAGGAGTTCAAGGAGACTGCACCACTGAGAGCCATACACAAGCCATCAACAATAAAGGTCACCCTGCCAAGACTGGGAGGCATGGCAGTCCTGTCTAAAACATAGAAACAAACACAAGGAGACTGCCGAAAGGGGAGACAAAGAAAAGGGCCCCAAATGAAAGAACAGAAGGAAATTCCAGAAAAAGAGCTAAATGACTTTATTTAGAGACAAGCAATTTATCAGAGAATTAAAAGTAATGGTTATAAGGATGCTCAAAGAACTTAGTGAGAACAATAAAAGCATCAAAAATAATCAGTTGGAAATGAAGAATGCCATATCTGAAATAGAGAATACGCTGGAAGGAATTGCTAGTTGCTGGACAAAATAAAGGATTGAATTAGTGAATTAGAGTACAAAATAGAAAATAAGTCATTCAATCTGAACAGATTAAAAAAATAATTAAAAAGCAGGAGGATAGTTTAAGGGAGCTTTGGGACAACATGAAATATAACAACTTCCACATCATAGGGATACCAGAAGGAGAAAAAAGCAAGCAAGGCATTGAGAACCTGTTTGAAGAAATAATGACAAAAGACTTACCTGGGGAAGGAAAATGTCCCACAACATCAGGAAGCACAAGATAAGTACAAAGAGACCCACACCAACACACATCATAATTAAAGTGTCCAAGATAAAACACAAAGATAGAATCTAAAAGGTAGCAAGAGAGAAACATTCAGTTACCTACAAGAAAGTTCCCATAAGGTTGTCAGCATATTTCCCAACAGAAACACTTCAGGTCAGATGGGATTGGAATGAAGTAGTCAAAGTAATGAAAAGCAAAGCACTGCAAACAAGACTGTTTTATCCAGCAAGGCTAGCATGTAACATTGAAGGTGAAATAGAAAACTTCCCAGACAAAAGAAAACTAAAGGAGTTTGTTACCACTAAATCTGCATTCTAAGAAATATTGAAGAGACTGATTTAAGAAGAATAAGAGAAAATGGCAATACGTAAGTACTATCAATAATAATCTTAAATGTAAATGGATTAAATACTCTGATCAAAAGACATTGGGTAGCTAAACAGATAAGAAAACATGATCTATATATACGCTGTTTACAAGAGACCTGCCTCAGAACAAAAGGTTCACATAGGCTTAAAGGGAAGGAATGGAAAAAATACTCCATGGAAATGGAAAAAAAACAGTGGGGTAGCAATAATTATATCTGACAAAATAGACTTTGAAACAAAGGCCGTAACAAGAGACAAATAAGGTCACGACATAATAATAAAGGGAGCAATCCAACATGAGTGTTATAACCCTTATAAACACACACACACACAATCACACACACACACATATACACATGTGTAAGTATATAAACACACACACACACAGTATAGGAGCACCAAAATATATATAAAAAAAAACTTTTGGTGAACTTTAAGGGAGAGATTGATAGCAATACAGTTATAGTAGGGGACTTTAAAACCCCACTGCCACCAAAACCGGTTTGGCTCAATGGATAGAGCGTCGGCCTGCAGACTGAAAGGTCCCGGGTTTGATTCCGGACAAGGGCATGTACCTTGGTTGCGGGCACATCCCCAGTAGGGTGTGTGCAAGAGGCAGCTGATGGATGATTCTCTCATCGATGTTTCTAACTCTCTATCCCTCTCTCTTCCTCTCTGTAAAAAATCAATAAAATATATTTAAAAAAACAAAACAAAACAAACAAACAAACAAAAACCCACTGCCATCAATGAATAGATTATCCAGCAAAAAATCAGCAAGGAAACATTGACCTTAAATGACACAATTGGTCAGATGAATATTGCTGATATTTCATTTAGTTGATGGATTTAGAACATTTCATCCCAAAGCAGAATATACATTTTTCTCCCCAAATCTATGAGACACATTGAAAGCTGTCCCAAGAGGGAAGTTCATAGCATTACAGGACTACCTCATGAAGTAAGAAAAACCTCCAGTAAATGATCGAAACCTACATCTAATAGAACTGGAAAAAGAACAGGGAAAACCTAGAGTGAGTAGGAGAAGGGAATAATAAAGACCAGAGCAAAAATAAATGACATAGAAACTAAAAAAACCCAACAATATAAACACACACACACACACAATCAATGAAACCACAGGTCTCCAATTATAAATATTGGAGTATGGTCTTAGTGATATGATGAGAAAAGAATAATTTTAAAGGCTTTTCAAAGGAGTACAAACGCCTACAAGACATGAAGTGAACGTTTGTTCAACACAGGTTCCTCCTGCAAAACAAAAGCCAGAGATGTTGAGAACATTTTTTGCTAAACATACCCAAATATTTTCACCTCATTTGAAAGGAATAAGTTCCCCATAACATGGGGTTAGACACAAAGTAATGAAGAGAATGTGAGTCACTGTTTTCGGAAGGTGATTTTTCAGTTCTTCCAGCGGTTCGTTGACCTTCCGGTGCTTTTCTTACTCTGGGGTGATGATCCAAAGTTCTATTCCTGTCAGTTTCCCTGCAGCTGGAATAGTGAGGAGAACGTCCCAAAGCCCCGCCCACTGTTCTAGTGGGCTTTCCGGGATCCTGTCTTCTGGGGGCCAGGACCTTATCTCCATGCTCAAAGGAACTTAGTGAGCTTGAAGGAGAGGTCTCTAACACAAGCCAGGTCGTTAGTTACAGCTAAGGTCTTACTTAAATGTTGTGCCTAGTTTTTTACTTTCACTTAAAAAAATATATATTTTATTGATTTTTTTTTTACAGAGAGGAAGAGAGAGGGATAAAGGGTTAGAAACATGGATGAGAGAAAATCATCGATCAGCTGCCTCTTGCACACACCCTACTGGGGATGTGCCCGCAACCAAGGTACATGCCCTTGACAGGAATCGAACCCGGGACCTTTCAGTCCGCAGGCTGACTCTCTATCCACTGAGCCAAACCAGTTTCGACTACCTTCACTTTTGTTGTTAATCCTCATCCAAAGATATTTTTTGCATTGATTTTTAGAGAGAGTGGAAGGGAAGAAGGGAAGAAGAGAGAGAGAGAAACATCAATGTGAGAGAGACGCATTGATTGGTTGCCTCCCACTGCACCCTAATCAGAGCTGAGTATTGAATTGCAACCAGGTACTAGTATATGCCCTTGACTGGGAATTGAACCTGTGACTCTTCAGTGTGCTGGCAGACACTCTAACCATCAAGCAACATCAGCCAGGGCTACCTTCACTTTTTGTAAAAAATATATATTTTTATTGATTTCAGAGAGGAAGGAAAGAGATAGAAACACCAATGATGAGGGCTTGATCAGAACTTTGTCTTGCCCCCGTTCTTCGCGTTAAAAAAAAGAAAGAAAGAAAAAAAAAGAAACACCAGTGATGAGAGAATCATTGATAGGCTGCCTCCTGCACATCCCACACTGGGGATTGAGCCTGTAACCTGGACTTGGGCCCTGACCTGGAATAAAACTGTGTCTTCTTGGTTCATAGGTCAACATGCAACCAACCACTGCACCACACTGGTCAGGCTACTTTCACTTCTTTTTTTTTCTTTTCTTCTATATTTTATTGAATTTTTTTTTTACAGAGAGGAAGAGAGAGGGATAGAGGGTTAGAAACATCGATGAGAGAGAATCATCGATCAGCTGCCTCTTGCACACACCCTACTGGGGATGTGCCCGCAACCAAGGTACATGCCCTTGACTGGAATCGAACCTGGGACCTTTGAGTCCGCAGGCTGACGCTCTATCCACTGAGCCAAACCGCTTTTGACTCCCTTCTTTCTTTCCATGGGGACCTGTGTTGGGGTTGTTCTGGCACACAACACACCTGGGTATTACTCTTCACCTGACTGTGGGCCATGGTTTAATAGAAGTGGTTAACGAATGCCTTACATGGGTGATGTTCTCATGAAAATGCTTATGACTGGCTCTCCTAACAGTTCAGGAGGCAGTATAACTCCTTCCTTATTCTTCCCCTATCTCCTATCAGGATCGTCTTCATCAGAACCGCAACACGTAGCTTCTCTAAGCCTGCAATTGAATATTAAGGGTCAAACTGGGACAAGTCTAGCCCGGGCACCAAAGGCATTATACCTGTTCCGTTAGCAGCCTCCTTCGCTGCTCCATCAGCCAGGCTGTTTCCTTTAGCCACCTCAGTGTCTGCTCCGATGCCCGGGGCGGTGCACAGCTGCCAAGGTGCCTGGACAGCTTCTAATGTCAACATGTCTGCTGATGCCTCCTCTCCTCTGTATTGCAGTTAAGTGTCCTATTTCCTCCCAGATAGAACCAAGTGTATGCAAAACTGGGAAAGCGCACATTTACCCTCTCTCTGTGCGACAATTCTAATGCCCTCGTCAGTGCAGTGGGTTCAGCTTTCTGAGCGGAGGTTCCCAGCGGAAGGCCTTGGCCTCTGCTATTCCTTCAAGAGTCACAACTACATTGCCGGCCTTGCTGTGTCCTCCGTCCGTGTAACTGCTCCCACCTGCAAATACGGTTCAGCCTGCCTCTTCTAGAGGAGGGTCCTGTATATCGATTCTGTGAGAGCAAACTCTGCCTTAGTGCAGCCAGGCCAGGCTCCGGGAGAAGGCAGGCAGGAGTCGGCTCCTTTCCAGTGTGGAGGGAGACTCTGGGATTATTCAGAATTGCTTGGCACCTGCCTGTTCTTCCAGCAGCGACCCACAGATTTCCTTTCTGCTCTGGCAGGCCCAGCACGTGATGGGCTGCATAACTGAGGACAGGCTGCCCCACAGAGAACTTCTCAGCTTCCGGGGAAAGCGTGCAGGTGGCTGTCACAGCTCTCAAGCAGACTGGCCACCCCGGGACAGTGCGATCTCGTTTCTTTTGACAAGGATAGGATGGGTCCAGTCCTGTCACTAAGCGCTGGGGCGAGGACGCCTAGGGCCTGCCCTGCCTTTCACGAACCGCCATGGAAAGGGCTTTTCAGGTTTGGAAGCCCCAAGGCTGGTGCTGAAGCCAGGGGTGCCTTCAGGGGCCTAGAGGCCAGAGTGCCCTCCTTCGTCTGTTCTAAAGGGCCGCGTCCTGGTCCGCTCAGCGCTTCGTACACTGGTTTAACGTGGCTGGAGCCTGCCATTCCCCGAATCCTCTTAGCTGTTTCCTGGCCATGGGAATTTCCATTTGAATTATGGGTTCTTTTCTGTTTCCAGTAAGACTCCTTTTGCCAGGTTCGAGCAGGAACCTAAGAAACCTGCTTGCTGGCAAATCCCGGCCTTCTGTGCTGAAACTTTGCAGCCACAGGATGCCAGGTGGCCAAGGTCACAATGGGGTTAAGCCTTGCTGAAAGGGCTTCCAGCAATGGAGAGGCCATCTCCACAATCAGTCCTCCTAGGTTTCGGTCCTTTAAGTCCTTGGCTCAGGGCCTCCTCAAAAATCGTGGGGCAGGCCGAAGCCTGTTTGGCTCAGTGGTAGAGGGTCGGTCTGAGGACTGAAAGGTCCCAGGTTCGATTCCGGCCAAGGGCATGTACCTTGGTTGCGGGCAAATCCCCAGTAGGGGGTGTGCAAGAGGCAGCTGGTCGATGTTTCTCTCTCATCGACGTTTCTAGCTCTCTATCCCTCTCTCCTCCTCTCTGTGAAAAATCAATAAAATATGTTTTAAAAAGAAAAACCGTGGGGCAGTTCCTGAACCCTTGTGGCAAGACTGCACAGCAGCACGGAGTCTTGACCCGAGATTCCAGGTCCTGCCATTCAAAGCAAACACTGGTGGAGAGTCGTGTTCAACCAGATGCAAAAGGCTTCTTTTCAGCCCGGCACTGAACGCCAGAGGCTGTCCCTGGGTACACTGTTCACTGAAGTGTAAGAATTCAGGGTGGTGGGGTGAGTGTCCTGTCCAATGTCATTTATGGTCCTCAGTCTTGTACAAATGGATACTCATTTGAGTGGGGTTTTCAACAGGCAATATGGGTGTGTTGTGTGGGGAGCGGCAGGGCCAAGGAAGTCCATATTCCTGAAACTTCTGAACTGTTATTGGGCATATCTTCTAGGCCTGTGGTTCTCAACCTCCCTAAGGCCCTTTAATACAGTTCCTCATGTGGTGGTGATCCCCAACCATAAAATTATTATTATTATTATTTTAAATATATTTTATTGATTTTTCACAGAGAGGAAGAGAGAGGGATAGAGAGTTAGAAACATTGATGAGAGAGAAACATCGATCAGCTGCCTCTTGCACACCCCCTACTGGGGATGTGCCCGCAACCAAGGTACATGCCCCTGCCCTGAATCGAACCCGGGACCTTTCAGTCCGCAGGCCGACGCTCTATCCACTGAGCCAAACCGGTCCCAGCCATAAAATTATTTTCGTTGCTACTTCCTAACTGTAATTTTGCTACTGTTAGGAATCATAATGTGACTATTCTGTGTTTTCTGATGGTCTTAGGCTCTATAGCAGCGGGTTGCCCACAGGAGAACCACTAGCTGGGTCACGGCATTAGACCCAGTTCCTTATATGGTGACCCCCAGATACGGTTGGGGTCACCACACCATGAGGAACTGCGTTAAAGGGTCGTGGCACTAGAAAGGCTGAGAACCACCGTCCTAGGCTCTCTTCCTTCGAGGGCTCCTGCCTCTTCCTGGGAGCCCCTGTCCTTGGCTTGAGGTCAATTTCCACAGGCCTGTGTGCATGCTTACACAAGCAGACTGCTTTATCTCCCACGACAGCCCCAAGAAGCAGGGATCGCTACAGAGGAGGAATTGGGACACAGGGGGATCCTTATGGTCCTCGTGGTGGAGACTCAAAGCCAGGCCGAGGGCTTCTGGGAAGGGTGCCCGAAGCACTAAGACAGATGCCGTTTTCAGGTGGCAGGCAGGCAAAGACAGAAGCTGAGCCAGCCAGGTCGCTGGGGGAGGAGGGCGGTCATTAAGAGGCAGGGCCAGGCCTTGCCCGTAGGTGCTCTGCGGCCTGGGAGTGGCCTAGGATACCTGTCTTGTCAACAGGGTGAGAGGCTGACAAGCAGTCCCTCTGAGATCCAAGGTCCAGGAGGAAGCTTCAGGACCCCATCGACAGAGAGACACCTGCCACTCCAGGCCAGGGCCCCAGGGCCCCTGCTAAGCGGCACCTACGTCACTTGGCCAGGAGTTTGAGGAGCCTGCGTGGCCCCTCTGGTCAGACAGACCATCCGCCACCTGCTCTTCCTGACACTCGAGAATCCCTTAGACTGCTTCCTGGGGAGAAAAACATTTTCATTTTCCAAGACACTCCCGGGGAGGCAGAGTTGAGACTACCGCCACTTCCAATTAGCAGTGGCCTCAGCTTCTTAGGGAACAGGAAGCAGAGAGAGTTTGGGGTGTGGGAAGGACACCCTGGGAGGAGCATGAGAATAAGCCTTCCCTCAGGTGAACATCACTGCTGTCAGATGGAGTCAGGTCCACCACCTTCAACCCCAGACGGATAAAGTGAGTTCCGGTGACTGTCGCAGGATTGACTCCGGGTTGGCTCCCACCTTCCTGTATCTAACCCTCCTGTGGTCCCGCCCCATTCCCATTCCACGTTGACTCGGCTCAGCCCTTTGGCCATGGGACAGCAGCCAACACCACACAAGCTAAACCGTGGAAAGCACTTGCATGTCTGGGGCCTGCTCTCTCACAAACGGATACATTGCAATCCCTGCCGTGTGAACAAGCCCCCAGCTAGCTCCCTGGAAGATGAGCCATCCCACCTGCTCCAGGAGAGGCCTCAGACACAGCAGTGACACTGCGGAGGGCTGCCTCGCTAGCACGCGGAACTGAGAAATAAATGCGGTTTTAAGCCACTAAGTTCCGGGACTGTTTGTTACACGGCAACAACTAACCCGAGACATAACGTGACTTGTTCAGACTCACACAGGTGGGTGAAGGCAGGGAGTCTGTCTCCTGGCCCACCGCACTCTGCACTCGGCTCAGGAAAGGCTGCTGAACCTGCAGTGCCACCCTGGCCACCCGCCCTGGGGACAGGCCATGTTCCCGGAGTGACATTTAAACTATTTAGCATGCAAGTGTCTAGCGTGTTGAAATGGAGCAAGATCCCGGGGTCCCCTGGCATTCCCCTGGAACGAATCCCTTAGCGCTGCGATCGTGGCAGGCCTGGGATCCGTGCGGAAGCAGCTATGGGAAGAGCTCATGACTTAAGCCACCAATCCAGCTGCGCAGGTGGAACCAGTGCATCGTCAGGCCTGCGGGCGACAACACTTCACCTCCTGCTTCCTCGCCCTGAAGACCCCGGGGCTGTCCCACGGCTTCCCTTCACACGGCCCACCCCACAGCCACAGCACCACACCGCTCAGCGGTCCCTGCGTGGACACCACACAAACACCGAGGACTGTTTTCAGATAATTTATTCAGAATTTTCATATAAACAGGTAATTACCCCACGTCTTACATGCAGAGCGATTTCACCCCCCCACCCCCACCCCCAAAGGCATAGTCTATACATGGCATTACTTGGCTCTTATAGAAAACATTGAAAATAACAACAATTGAGCTATTTGGTGTGTTCTGTGTTTCCAAGTCTTTCTCCACGTAAGCCGAGGCACATTGATCCTGTGAGGCTGAGGGTGGACGGAGGCGTCTGCTGCTGACAGACGGCCAACCTCCCCAGACACACGAAGTGGGAACACGGAAGCCACTGCCACACACTCCTCTGGGGGCTCCTCCTTCCTCCTCAACGGAACGCAGAGCCGCGAGCCACCATCTGTTTTGACAGGACGGACAGGGCGCCGCCCGCACGGAAGTCTGGCTGGGGGCTGCGCCGGCCGGCTCCGGAGTCGGTGACCGGGAGAACACGCCATCGTTGTCCCTTGTGGGGCGACCGGAAGGCAGCACTCGCCTCCTGCTGCCGCCCCTGCAGCTTCTTTTACGTGTTTGACACGCACACGTGCCGCCGCCCTTTCCACGCCAACCTCGCCTCCGGCGCCAACGCATATTCTGAGACACGTCCCGGGAGGTTCGCTCGAAGGACACCCTCTGCATGCACCTTATATACAACCAGGCTCCTCCCTCTCCCCGCCTCCAGCACAGCCATCCCCTCCGAGGAGCCGGGGTGTCGAGGACTCGCTTAAAAAAGCATCCAAAAGGTTTGAACACCAAACGTCCACCAAGGCAAAATGATTGTCGCGGAGACCGCAGCCCGTCCACGTCCGGGGCCGCGCCGCTGGCCAGCGTGACCGGCCACCCCCTTCGCCTCCGCCGGGCGGGCGGGCGGGCGGGCTCCCGGCGGCCGGCCCTGCGTCTGTCCCCGCGTTTCCTCTCCGCAGCCACGGCCTCTCGGCCTCTCGGGGAGCAGCAGCCTTCCTGCCTGGCCGCCGCCGACAGGACGGAGCCCGGACGGCTCCCCGGCGGGCTGGCCGCCCGGGCCCGGAGGAGCCATAGGCGTTCTCTTTCCAAAGAAGCGACCTGGCTCTCACCACGTGACCGACACGCTTTCCGAGCAGGGAGGCCTCTTTAAACACACAGTGTCACCCCACGCTGGCCTTGACTGCTTCGTCAGCCGTCCTACAGCCCCCAGGACAACGCGACCTCCTCCCAGGACCGAGGGGAAGGCCTGCTGTCGGAGGTAACCGGTGCCGGGAGGTTCGTGACGCCGCAGCTGCGCGCACAGCTCACCGCAGCAGCAGAGACAGAAACCGCCCGTCCCAGCCCAGGGCATGGCTGCCCCGCGCCTGCCCGCCTCTCCGGGCAGCGGGCCAGCGAACCCCAGGGGCAGAGCCTGAAGGTGTGACAGGGCAGCGAGGCTGGGTGGCTGTGCCCGCAGCCCTCTGGCCCCGTCCGGACAGCCACACGGTTCCCAAAGCCCCACCCGTTCCAACAGCATCAGTTTGAAATCAAACTACAGCCAGGGGCACAAGGCTTTGCTGCTAAAAACGTGTCCCGTGTGCTGGTGGCTTTGGGGTTGCGATTTCTCCAAGGCCTCCCAGGAGGTGGTGCATTGCACGTTCCCATGTGAGGTGCCCATGAGTGTGACTGGGTCCACCCTCAAGTAGCATCTCAGCCCGAACGGGATGGGGACAAGCCCTGGAGCACGTTGGCGCTCACTTCCGGGAGATGCCCGCTGGGCAACAAAGCCTGCTCTCCGCTGGGGAGGGGCAGCCGCCCCCCGCAGGCGGGCGCTCAGGCCTGGGCACCCCGCACACCAGATACTGACAACCACCTCACACTTGGTTCCTGTTGGGAAGCATGGTGTCCATGGAGGTTAAGAAAACAAAACAAAAAGGAAAACTCACATCAGAGAAGATGATTACCTGTTAGAAAAAAGGATCTGTGCTCACAAAAGGCCACACTTTGTCCCAAGCCCCTCCCTCAAATTTCTGACTGGTCCCTGGCATTTGGAATCAGCCGATACAGATTTTCCCTGATTCGGATTGGATCCCGGCAGAAATCTGAAGTCTCGAAAATGTCCATTCTTGAACCTCATCCTAACAATGCTGAGGTAGACTGTGCTGGAAAAGAATCATTGCCCCACATTCACCTGTTGATTTTTCTTTGATAAAAATTTATGTGCCCTCCATTTTTTTTTAAATTTTTTTTTTTTAGGAAAGTGATTTTTTTTTTTACAGTGATTTTATATATTAAAATAAATTATTTCCCCCTTAATGTAAGAAAACCTTTCTGGATTAGAAAAATGTGAAAATAGCTGCAAGTATCGTCTACAGCCACTATTAATTTACTACGGAAAGAACTAAGTACCTAGGCCTTAGTGTTTGTTTAAATGCACGTCCAGACCCTCTTCAATGCACAGAGTGAGTCTGGTGACAAGAATTTCTGTACTCCTGCTCCTCGTACCCGATCACGGAGGCTCCCAGAAACACTTCGCCTGCTCTAATTCCGCAAGCCGTACCGATGAGAGAGCAACAGTCGTGGGGGTGCCGCCTGTGTGGGACCAGCAGGGAGAAGCCTGGCGTGGCCACTGCCTCTCTCCCTGGTGCTGAGCTCACTTTCCAGCGGGGGAGGAAGCCTCCGGACCTTGTGAGGAAATGCTCTCAGGGTGACCGGGGCGCTGAGCCCGTGAACCCCAGGGACGGGGTCACCGTGTTCGCTGGCGCAGCTGTGGCTCTTCTCCCCGAAGGGCAGGAGCTGGCTTCTCCCGGGCTGCGGCTCTGGGGAGCGTGAGGGTCCTTAGCGGTTCCTCCCCGCAGCTCTGCTTTCTGCAACACCGAAGGCACCTCGGGGTTCTGCTCAGGCCCCACCCCGGCACACCGAGGCCACAGCCCGGAGCAGCGTCTGCGGTGGGTCCGAGGACAGCTGGATGCCCTGGGCGGGGAACGGACCGCCAGGGGCCTCTCGCTTCGTACTTAGTGTTCTCTAATCCGCTGTGCGTCCCACGCTGGGACCTGACCTGTCGTGTCTGCGGAAGCTGGAGGAGGACGCGCACACCCAGGGAGGGAGGACGGGAGGGGCACGGGAAGCAGGAGGCCCACGAGCCACGAGTGTGTTCGAAGGCAGGGCTCAGTGCCAGGTGGCTTCCGGCTTCCCCGAGCAGAAGGCTAACCATTCAGCAAACCCACCTGCCCACCCCCTCGGCCTGGCCTGACAACACCACGAAGGGCTAGCAGCGAGTGTGGCTGTGCCTCGAAGTCCCAGCAAGGAGGCGCCTGGCGCTCCGCTTCCCAGCCCCAGGCAGACCGTCCCCCCGCCCCCCAACCAAGGAAACAGTCAATAACTTATGAGGCTGATTGGAGATTGATAAAAAATTAAATATTACAAATATATTCTCAAAACTCTTTATCATCTCGGGATTTTTTTTTCTTTTTTTCCTTTTCCTTTGTTTTGTCATGTCCTGGCTTGGTTTGAAAAGATCCGTTTTCACTCTAAACCACTCCGCTGCTCCTGGAGAAACATTTTCCCCAAAGCTCAGGGAGAGAAGACTCCCGAGTGAGATGAGGGCACACGAGGGCAGTCTCCCAGTGAGGAAGGAGGAAGGAGGGGACCACGATGCCCAGACACACACGGAAAAGTGGAACCTTCATGAGCCAATCCCCAAACTTCATCTCAGCATGAGTGCTTTGCACGCGCACACGCGCACACACACACACCAGCCGTGTCCACTCTGAACACACATGCACACACACCTGGGACTGCAGAATCTTATCAAAAGTACAAAAGCAGCAGCTATTGGTCAATCTGAGGAACTACTTTTGTGAAGGGGAAAAAAAAAAGTTCAGCCTGGAAGAGAAAAACCTTCCTAAAATCCACTCCATAAAGCTTCGAATTCTACTAGCACAGGGTTTGTATGTTTCTGTCTTTCTTTCAAACTTTTGTTCCACAAACAAGTTTTATGTTTTATACTGTAGCTCATACACCAGCCCCTGTCCACAAAAAAAATAAAATAAAAATAAAATAAAATAAAAGAAATAAAAGAAAAGCCTTTGTAGAAACAGGTGCTTTCTTTCGGTGACTAGAAAAGAAGGAGCACCCTGGCCTGAGCCCGCCGCAGCTGGAAGGACCCCTTCTCTCTACGTTCACGGCTACATTCTCCGATCACCGGTCAGGCTGGTGACCGAACAGACGTGTTTTAGGTTGTACCATAAACAGGAATGGAGAGCAATGATCTCAGCTCCACTGGACACTGGCAGAGTTGTGGGAAAATCCTGAGTTTTCTGGAGACCGTCAAGCTAGAGGAGAGTGAAGTCGGGATCCCCTCCCGGACAGGTGCCGTTAGGAAGGGCTGGACCGTGGCAGAGTCAGGACGCGTCCGTTTTTCTTGCCCCCGTTCATGTGGGCGTAGGACAGGGGCTCCTCGTAACTCCGCTTCAGGGCCAGCGGACACCCCCCGTCCTCCTCCCGGTGACAGTGCGCGGACCGGTCCAGGGGCACGCTCTCCATGTCCTCAAACTCCATCTCCAGCTCCTCGTGCTCGGGGGCCTTGTTCTCGTCGCTGTAGAAGAAGGAGACTTCCGGAAAGCTGGGGTGCAGGTTGTCCTTCAGCTGGTCAACGACCTCCAGGAAGGTCGGCCTCATCTTGGGGTTGAAATGCCAGCACATGCTCATCAACTCGCTGCTGTGGGACAGAGACACGTGCGGGGTGAGTCCGGGGTCCAGCCAAGCAGCCCCGCCACCCCCGTGGCTCACGCCCACAGACGGCCTGCTCACTGCAGACAGTGGCTGCATGTGCAGGTAACCATCAGGCGGAAGCAAGCAATTCTATTGGTGCCGAAACGGGGTTTTAAAGAGGGCCCACGAGGCTGCCTTATTCCGGAACCATTTCAAGAAGGGCCTCTCCAGCATGGCCGGCGTGGCTCAGAGGCTGAGCCTCAACCTAAGAGCTAGCAGGTCAAGGTTTGATTCCCACTCAGGGCACATGCCTAGGTTTTGGGCTTGATCCCCAGTGTGTGTGGGGAGAGGGCGTGTAGGAGGCAGCCGGTGAATGATTCTCTCTCATCACTGATGTTTCTGTTTCTCTCTTTTCCCTATCTCTCTGAAATCAGTAAAAAATACATGTTTTTTTTTTTAAAATAAAAGAAGGGCCTCTCCTGATGTTGCCACATGTTGAAGACCACAGTTCCTCATGTGATGTATCCTCACACCTGGCAGCTGCCGCTCTGTGGAGCGAAGCCGGAGGGCCGTCCTGCGGCCCAGCTGGCACGCTTTCGAGGATGGCCAGAAAGCATCACAACTTTATTCAGCCAACAGCGAACAGGACAGGGACGGGAGGCTGAGGATTTCCATTTTTCCTCTCCCTTTCCGCACTTCTTCTAGGGCAGGGCTGGCAAACTTTGACCCCTGAACCAAACCTGGCTCCCTGAGTGTTATTGTAAATAAACTTTCCTTAGCACACAACCACATAACTATGGCTGCCTTCCCGCTACAGGGGCAGCACTGAGGAGTTATAACCAAGAGCAGCACGAACCACAGAGTGAAGACGCTTACAAATGACCCCTTAGAAAAAAGTGTGCAAACGCCTGCCGGGGCCTCCTGAATCTCCCTGGTCCCGGAATCGCAGCTGGCCTGACCAGCAAGGGATCTTCATGAGGCAATGTTTCAAAACACTCTGCTCAGAGACTAAAGGACTCTGCATCATACCTTTCCCCATACGAGGTCTCTTCAAACTAGATTTTTTAAGTTGATGTCTTTTTCTATTGGGATGAAGCAAAGAAATGGCCTCTCCCCATAAATTTTCAGGTCAAATTTTTTTCTTAAGAAACAATAACAGATTTTATATGTAATAAATGCTCATTCTAGAAAGTTAAAAAACACCCCAAAATATAGGGAAAATGCAGCTCACACACAATTCTCCTTCAGATATAAGCTCTTGTATTTCCTACCTGGACATATTTGGAAATGTAATATACACACACTTTTTTCACTTAATGTATTAATAGGTTTATTCACTGAGTTATAAAACTTTTTTTTATTTAAAATATATCTTATTGATTTCAGAGAGAAAGGGAGAGGGAGAGAGAGATAGAAATATCAATGATGAGAGAGAATCATGGATCGGCTGCCTCCTGCATGCCCCCCACTGGGGATTGAGCCCACAACCCAGGCATGTGCCCTGACTGGAAATCAAACCGTGACCATCAACCAACTGAGCCACTCCAACCTGGCTTTAAAATATGTTATAAGCATAATTTGAAATTTCAACTGCTGTCACATCATATTAATGTACAATTTACTTGGCAATTTCCATTTTGTTGAATTTTTAGATCATTTCAATTTTTTGAAACTTTAAATTGCTCCGAGTAGCTCTTACAGTGGGGCAGTAAGAATGGTTACCTAGCCACGCCATTGCTAATCCTGAGTATTAAGATTCACCTGGCTTTCCTTCCTCTCTCTCCATTCCTTCCTTCCTTTCTTTATTTGCTAATTAAGGAAGAAAGTATTTCCTTTATTTTATACTCATTGGCCTATTAGTGGGGCTGAATAATTTTCCAAATGTTTAATGGTATGTGTTGAACATTGGTCTCATAACAAATATTTAAAACAAAATATTTTTTAATGCTTATGCTTACTTATTTTTTCAAGTATTATTGGGATATAGTTGAGTATAACATTGTATTACATACATGACAGAGTTTTAAGTGTGTAAAGAATAGAGAGTTAAACATAAGTCTCCCCCCAGCTCCCCAGTTCTCTTCCAAAGATATGATATGTAAACACAAGAATCATAAAAAGATAAAATATGCAGCTTGCACATAACTCTCCTTCACAAGCATTCATATAGACATACAATATATAATCACAAGCAGGCATGTGAACACATGATATGCAAAACCCAACACACATTACATATATGATGTGCAAACACAAGCATGGATGTATACACATTATTACAAACACCAGCACTCATCCATGTAAACATGATATGCAAAAACAAGCACACATGTAGACATGATATGGAAATACAAGCACACAGGCAGACATGATATACAAACATAAGAATGCATGTAGAATAATATACACAAACACAAACATTCATGTAGACATGACATGCAAAACAAACGTGTGCAAAATGCAATGCCTTTTAAATGCACACCCCTTTCTATACTTACAGTTTCTCTGGACAGTTTTCAGGGATATCCAGATACCCTCCATCCATGACAAATTTCAACACCTGCTCATTGGAGAGGCCTTGGTAAGGCTGCTCCGCCAAGCTGGTGATTTCCCAGAGGACCACACCGAAGGACCTGCCGACAATAATCGAGAGGAATAACAAGAAGCCTTTAAAACACACACAATCATCTTGGTTTACTAGGAACTGTCTGGCCAGTTAATTAAATAATTCAGATTCACTTCCTATCAAGATGGAGTAGGTAAACTCCACTCATTTCTCCCATGACCATATGAAAATACAACTGAATTGTAGAACAATCAACCTGAAAAACCATTTGTAGACTAGCTGAACAGAATTATAACTAAAGCTATAAAGAAGCCATGTTGCGACTGGAAGGAGGGTCAGAGATACAGAACAGGCTGATCCCACACCCCGTGTGGGGGTTGAGAATCAGAGGGATATCACAGCTACAGAGGTCTCCCCAAGAAGCCAGGAGTCCTAGGCCTACACTAGACTCCCAAGACCGGAGCATCAGTGCTGGGAAGAGAAGCCCACAAAACATCTGGAATTAAAAGACAAAGCAAGAAAAAAATCAACCAGAACAGCAAAAATAATAATTAAAAAGCATGAAGGAACATAACAATATCTCAGCATCATAGGGGTACGACAGGGAGAAGAAAGTGACCAAGGGGGAGAGAACCTGTTTGAAGTAATAACGACACAAATCTTCTCTAAACTGGTGAAGGAAAAAATCACACAAGTTCAGGGCACACAGAATCACAATCAAGACGAACACAAAGAGAACCAGACCAGGGCACATCATAATTAAAATGCAAACAAAGAGAGGATCTTATGGACAACAAGAGAGAGACAGGTTACCTACAAGGGTGTTCCAATAAGGTTGTTAATTGATTTCTCAAAACGAACACTATAGGCAGATGGGAATTGTGCAGGTATTCAAAGTTATGAAACGCAAAGATCTGAAACCAAGACTACTCTATGCAACATGGCTATCATTGTAAATTTAAAGTGAAATAAAGTGCTTACCAGACCGGGGGTGGTGGTTGAGGGGGAGAGAAGGCAAAAGGAGTTTATTACCACTAAATTAGCATTGCAAGAAATGGTAAAGTGAGTGCTGTAGAAGAAGAAATAGAGAGAGGAGCACAGGCATAAATAATAAAAATGGTGATAAGTACTTATCAATAACAACCTTACATATAGATGGATTAAATGCACCCATCAACAGACATAGGGTAGCCGAATGTATAAGCAAATATGACCCATATGTTTGCTATCCACAAGAGACCCACCTCAGAACAAAGACTCACACTGGATGGAAGTGAAAGGGTGGAAAAAATTTTCCATGAAAAGGCAACAAAAAATAAGCTGGGATAGGCTTCAAAACATAGACCATGACAAGAGCCAGTGAAGGTCACTACATGATACTAAAGGGATCGGTCCAACAAGAGGATATAACCCTGGTAAACAAACAGGCTCACAATATAGGAGCACCTAAGTATATAAAAAAACCAAAAACCTCTTGGAGGACTTTAAGGGAGAGATCAACAGCCATACAATCATATACATGATGGTAACGCCAAGTGGCATCACTGGATAGATCTTCCAGAGAAAAGAGCAACAAGAAAACAGCAGCCTTAAACAATAAACTGAATCAGATGGATTTAATTGATATTTACAGAACATTTCAATCCAAAGCCGCAGAATATTCGTTCTTCCCAAATGTATATGGAACATTCTCAAAGACAGATGAAATGTTAGAAAACAAAATGAGTCTTAA
This sequence comes from Nyctalus aviator, assembly GCA_036971965.1. Classification (NCBI taxonomy): domain Eukaryota; kingdom Metazoa; phylum Chordata; class Mammalia; order Chiroptera; family Vespertilionidae; genus Nyctalus; species Nyctalus aviator. Next base: position 5,662,194 of record CM072927.1, on the reverse strand, counting down.
CAAACTCAAGAAAACTGAAATCATATCAAGCATCTTCTCAAATCAAATGGCATGAAACTAGAAATCAACTACAATAAAAAACTTTAAAAACATTTAAACATGTGGAGGTTAAACAGCATGTTATTAAACAACGAATACGTTGCCAATGAGATCACGGAAGGAATAAAATATTTCCTGGAAACAAATAAAAACGAACACACAACAATCCTGAATCTATGGTACACAGAGGAAGCAATCCCGAGAAGGAAGTTCAGGGCATTACAGGCCAACCTCAAGAAACAAGAAAAAGCTCAAATAAACAATCTACCTGTACAGCTAAAAGAACTAGAAAGAGAACAACAAGAAAATTTCAGAGTAGTAGAAGGAAAAAAAATAAAGATCAGAGCAGGAACAAAAAACCCCACAAAAAAACAAAAGATCAATGAAGCCAAGAGCTGATTCTTTGAAAAGATAAAGAATTGATGAATGTTTAGCCAGATTCATCAAGAAAAAAAGACAGGGCCCAAATAAGTAAAATCATAAGTGAAAGAGGTGAAGCAACAACTGACATCACAAAAATACAATGGATTAAGAAAAATATATGCCAACAAATTGGATAAGCTGAGTGAAATGAACAAAATCCTAAAAACTCAACCAGCAAGAATCAGAAAACCCAAATAGACTGATTAAAAATAATGAAATTGAAGCAGCAATAAAAAGAAAACTTCTAGCAAACAAAAGTCCTCATCCACACTTCACAGGCAAATTTTACCACACATTCAAAGAAAAACTAACACCTACCATCCTCAAACTATTAAAAAAATTTAAGAGAAGGGAAGACTCCCAAGCTCTTTTTACAAGGCCAGCATTACCCTAATTCAACAACCAGTTAAAGAAACTATAAAGAAAGAAAATAATAAGCCAATATCCCTGATGAACATAGATTCTGAAATCCTCAACAAAATAGTAGCAAATAGAATCCAGCAAGACATTAAAAAGATCACACACCGAATGGGATTTATTCCAGGGATGCAAGGTGGTTGCAATATTTGTAAATCAATAAATGTGATACATCCCATAAACAAAATCAAGGACAAAAATTACATCATATCAATAGACACAGTAAAAGAATTTGATAAAACCCAGCACCCGTTTATAATCTCTCATAAACCTCTCAGCCAAGTGGAAACAGAGGAATCATATATCAACATAATAAAGGCCATATACAAAACACCTACAGACAACATCATACCTCATGAGCAAAAACTCAGAGTTTCCCTTAAAATAAGGACCAAGACAGCAATGTCTACTCCCATCACTCTTTCCCCTCATGGTAATAGAAGTCCTAGCCATAGCAATAGGAAAAGAAGAAAAAAATAAAAGATATTGATTTGGAAAGAAGAAAATAAAACTGTCATTACTTGCATCTGATATGATATTGTACACAGAAAACCCTAAAGACCCCACCAAAAAAACCTACTGAATTTAATAAATTAATTCAGTAAAGTAGCAGGATACAAAATTAACATCCAGAAATTGATTAATTTTTATACACAAAAAATAAACTCTCAGAAAGAAAAAGAAAAATCCCACTTACCGCTGCAACAACCAAGGTATCTAGAAATAAACTTAACTAAGGAGGTAAAAGACCAATACTGGAAAACTATAGCATATTGAAAAAAAGAGAGGAAGTGACAAAATGCCCACTAATGGACAATTGGATAAAGAGGATGTGGTGCGTATTTACAATGGAACATTATTCAGCCATTAAAGAGAACAAAATCTTACCCTTCGCAACAACATGGATGGACTTAGTGGGTAGTACGCCACGTGAAATAAGGCAGACAGAGAAAGACAAATACCGTGTGATCTTACTTACACGTGAAATCTAAGAAAACAGAATAAGCTAACTAATCAAAACAAAAACAAACTCTAGCTCCAGAGAACCAACTGAGGGTTAACCTGGGAGGGGACGGGGGATTGGGATGGAAAGGTAAAGGAATTCAGAGGTGCAGAGGGGCAGTTAAAAACAGTCCCGGTACCACATAGGGACTGTAGTTCACGATGCTGTATAAGTATGTGCGATGCACTAGACATCGGGGGGGATTGCTTCGTGAATATTACAGATGTCTAACCACTAGGCTGCACACCTGAAAGTAACACAATACTGAATGTGAACTGAAATGGAAAAACAAACAAGTAAATGAGAATGAAGATTTGTGTTGCATCCAGAAATGCCTATAAAATGAGTCTCACTGGAACGTGGCAGGCGCTGAGCCAGGGTCCTCAGACTGGACCTTCCCTTCCTGCTGCTGACGGCCGGGAGGAGGGCGGGTGTAACGCCCTTTCCTCCGACAGGCGCGCCCGGGCGTTTGGCCCAGCGCGGCCGCCGCCCGCCACACTCACCACATGTCGGAAAAGGCCGTGAAGACGCCGTCCTTCAAGGACTCCGGTGCCATCCACCGCACGGGGAGCAGTCCCTTGCCGCCTTTCCGGTAGTAGTCCGTCTCGTAGATGTCTCTGGTCATCCCAAAGTCTGACAACACACAGTTCACAAACGCTCACCCTTCGCCTGTGCTCGGTGCCCACCCTCTCCGCAGCCCCACCCCCTCGGAGCCCCCGACGGGCTCACCGTGCCGCCAGCTCCCGGAGGACGGGCTCAGTGCCCGTGGGATGTGGAGGAGGAGGGGCCGCCACTTAAAGCAGCAAAAAAGCGATGTTCTGGCCAGAGCTTGGGAATCCCATCCTCAGAAACTCTTCCCGCTCACCCATGTCTCACACGCAACCCAAATCCAACCATTACCCCTGCGGCCAGCCTTCTGCCCCACATCGGCTATGGCCCCACTGAACAGCCTTCTGCCCCCCATCGGCTACGGCCCCATCGAACAGCCTTCTGCCCCCCATCGGCTACGGCCCCACCGAACAGCCAGCTGCCCCCCATCGGCTACGGCCCCACCGAACAGCCTTCTGCCCCCCATCGGCTACGGCCCCACCGAACAGCCTTCTGCCCCCCATCGGCTACGGCCCCACCGAACAGCCAGCTGCCCGGCCAGAAACCGGAGTGGGGTCCTCTTTTGACCACCCCTTTCCTCCCCATGTGACACATTGGGGAGTCCTACCCACTCTCATTCCACACCCCTCTCGAGCGATCTATTTCTCTCCGTTGTCCTGACACCCTCTCTCTCCTGGGACCCTCTCCACCCTGCCTGCCAGCCGCCGCCCAAGAGAAGCTACAGGAACAGAATGGCATGACGCTGCCACTCCCAGCTTCCCTGGCTGAGACAGGATAAGGTCTTTGGGGATTGCTAAGCGGATAAAAGCATTTCTTGCTTCCCACTGACTGCTAACGGAGGGGAAGGTCTTTTTCTTTGTTCATAAAGAGAATCAGCCGAAACCGGTTTGGCTCAATGGATAGAGCGTCGGCTTGGGGACTGAAGGGCCCCGGGTTCGATTCTGGTCAAGGGCATGTACCTTGGTTGCGGGCATATCCCCAGTAGGGGGTGTGCAAGAGGCAGCTGATCGATGACTCTCTCTCATCGATGTTTCAACTCTCTATCTCTCTCCCTTCCTCTCTGTACAAAATCAATAAAATATATTAAAAAAAATAAAAATAAAAATAAAGAGAATCACATCACTTCCTGCTTTGTGCTGACGGCCTAGGACTGCGGCTCCCGAGCCACATGCGGCTCTTTGGCCCCTGAGCGTGGCTCTTCCACAAAATACCACGGCTTGGGTGAGTCTATTTTGAAGAAGTTTAAGTTGAAAAAATTTGGTTCTCAAAAGAAATTTCAGTCGTCGTACTGTTGATAGTTGGCTCTGCTGACTAATGAGTTTGCCGACCACTGGCCGAGGATAATGTCTAGGTGACTTGCCTTGACTTGCAAGACCCTCCGGGCCTGGCTCCTGCCTCTCTCCCTACCCGCTATGTCCTGCTGCTCTGGCCCTCCCCGCCCAACCATCCCCCTGGCCCGTGGCCTCTGCAGGTGCTGTAACCGCCCCGGATGCTGTCACTCCGCCAACGTCTAATCCTGTGCTATGGGAATGGCCTCTCCGCAGAGAGGAAGTCCGTTCCTTCAGCTCCCCTCCCACCTGCTTCTGCGTGTCTGAGTGTGAGCTCAGTGCTCACTGGCGGCTCTGCCCAGGGCGCCCGGGGATGAGCATGGCCTGTACCTCACTGTCCAGTACGGCGGCCACGGGCTCCTGCGAGGTGGCCCGGCGGCCAGCAGCGGCTTTTTTTTTTTAAAAATATATTTTTTATTAATTTTACACAGAGAGGAATTGAGAGTGATAGAGAGCTAGAAACATCGATGAGAGAGAAACATCGACTAGTTGCCTCTTGCCCACCCCTGACTGGGGATGTGCCCGCAACCAATGTACATGCCCCTGACCGGAATCGAACCCGGGACCCTTCAGTCCGCAGGCCAACGCTCTATCCACTGAGCCAAACCGGTTCCGGCCAGCAGCGGCTTTAATGCTACTCAGTGCGAGCCGACCAGAGGAGGACGGCAGGGGCCACGCGCTGGGCGGGGCGGGGAGACCGCAGGCTCCCGAGGGCGGAAAGCCAGGGGCCGCGGTCAGCGGCTTGCACGTCCGGGGCACACTCATGTTACTTAGTAAAAAGTGGATGAGTAAGTTAGTCAACAAATCAATTAAGTCACAGGGTGGGACTCTGTAAACTTTATGATTGTCAAAATGAACATGAATGTAAAATGAATTAAAACATAAAAATTTTTAAAATTTAGAGAAGAAGAACTTTTGAAAACAAACTTACAGTGTGGGGATCAGGGGCCCCTGCCGAACCTGGGCCCTTTCCGCTGAGAAGGCTCTGACCCACGGCAGACAGCGCCCTCTGGGCCTGAGCGTGGCCGGGCCGTGCGTGCCCAAGCAGAAAGCCAGACTAACCTCCGATTTTGACGGTGAAGTCGTGGGCGACCATGCAGTTCCGAGCTGCGAGGTCCCGGTGCACAAACTTCTTGGCGTTCAGGTAGGCCATGCCGTCGGCGATCTCCGCTGCCATCTGGAACATCTCTTGCAGGGTCGGGGGAGGGCGGCCGGGGTTGTTCTAAAGCCAAAACAGGAGCTGTGCTCAGCGGCAGGGCCCGGCGGGTGGCGGGCGGCGGGCGGCGGGCGGGGCTCGGGCAGCTCACCTCGGCATCAGGCCGCAGGGACCGCAGGTGGCTCTTGAGGTCTCCGTGCGTCATCAGCTCCATCACCACCAGCGTGGGCTGGCCTTTGGACACCACCCCGAGGAGGCGGACCTGCGGGCAAGCACGGGGGTCAGGGAGGTCTCGGGTGAGGGTCCCCGGGAGGATTTCAACCCACGGAGGCCTCGCGTCTGGTCACACGCAGCACCTGCTCCCGGGAGAACCCTAGCCTGTCCCGGTCAAACGCCAGGGCCAGCGCCCTGGGAGGCGAACAGAGGAGAACAATCTGGTGGGGGGAGCAGACAGCATCCGTGGGCAGTTCCTGGTGCTTCTGGCCCACAAGGCGCATTCCCACCGTCAGACCTCTGCACAGCCGTCCCTGTGCCTGATGCCGCGCTCCCACATGTCCATGGAGCCGTCCCTACGTCCTTTCTGCCTTTGCTCAAATACCCCTTCCCCACCCCCACCCCCCAACCCCCGACCTGCTCTCGTTTGTGCCACAGCGGCACCTCCCGGCAGCGGCCCCGTGGGGCTGGAGCACCACAACGGCAGCAGCGGACTCAGTGCAGACGGGGGAGCAGGGCTTGGCACAGGGCGGGAGCCCTGCAGGGATGCGTGGGGCGAAGACGAAGGGACAGCAGGTTCAGGGAGAAACGAGGCGACGTGAAGCAGCAGGCAGGCAGCGTGCATGCCGACTCCTGGGCGCGGGGCAGCAGGAAGGCGCACCCTGCGTGTCTGAGGGTTACGGAGGTGCTGAGAAGACCATGGGGTGGAAGATTCCAGAAAGCACTCGGGCAACAAGAGTCTGGGTCCAGGTGAGGTGGGACTGGAGGGGGACTGGGGTGGGACGGGTCCACACGCACTGTCCTCACGCTCGGCTCTGCGCACAGGAGAGAGCAGCGCGGGGCGGGGAAGGGAACCAGCACGAAGGTGAAGATGGAGAAAAGCGGGAGGAGGGAGCGTCCCGGGAGAGGCGCTAAGAGGGCTGCGAGCTCGCGGGAAGCGGTTTCTGCCGTCCCAGGCCTGTTCCCGGAGCGGCTGCTGACCCAGCGCGAGGCCGAGCGGGGACATCCTGGAACACTGCTGCTCCGCCCTCCCCGCTCTGCTCCGACCGACAGCCTGTGCCCGCCGCACCTGCTCACAGGTTCTGCCTTCCCTCAGCCCCTCTTCCTCCTCCGGAGCCAGTGCCGGCCCTGCCTCCGGGCTCCGGGGTTACAACTCTGCTCAGACACACGCCCTCTGTCTAAGGTGACCAGAAGTCCCGATTTAAAAAAAAAACCAAAAAAACCCCCAAAAAAACATATATATATATATATATATATATATATATATATATATATTTTGAGGAAGAGAGAGGGAAAGAGAGCTAGAAACACCGATGAGAGAGAATCATCGACCAGCTGCCTCCTGCACACTCCCCACTGGGGATGTGTCCGTGACCAAGGCACATGCCCTTGACTGGAATCGAACCCGGGACCCTTCAGTCCGCAGGCCGACGCTCTAGCCACTGAGCCAAACCGGTTTCGGCCAGACGTCCCGATTTTTAACAATGTGTCCCGCGTCCCGCCGCGTTGTTAAAAATCGGGACTGTCCCGCCAAAAGCGGGACGTCTGGTCACCTGACCTCTGTCCCGTGACGGCCGGACCTCTGTCCGCTCGGCCCGGCGCACTCACCACGTGGTGGCAGGCGAAGCCCTTCATGACGGAGGCCTCGTTGAGGAACTCGATGCGCTCCCGCACGGTGGCCGCCTCGTTGACCGTCTTCACCGCCACCAGGGTCTCCGCCTCGCCCTTGATGATGTCCTTGGCCTTGCCCTCGTACACCATGCCGAAGGAGCCCTGGCCCAGCTCCCGCAGGAGCGTGATCTTCTCCCGCGGCACCTCCCACTCGTCCGGCACATACACGGAACAGGGGAACACTGCTCCTCACTTATCCACACGGCGTCCTTGGGGGACCCCCGCCCCCGCCCCTCCGGCCCCGCCCCCCCGCCCCCCGCCCCGCAAATGTTCCTCAAGGGACCTCTGTGGCCCAGGACCCACGCCGGGCCGGGCACACGGCCAAGAGCGGGATACGGCCACGTGTGGGTCCCCGCCCTTGTGGGGGGTGCGGCCGAGACGCAGAAGGAAGCCAGCCCAGCCCAGGCTCCTTCCCGCTGTGTGCTGGGCTGAGCCCGCACCCCGTCCCATCTGCCTGGTGCAGAGACCCCCGCCCAGGGATGCTCCTTCCCACCGAGGCTGCTGTTTCTGCAAAGAGCCCGGGGCCGGGACCACCCAGCCCGGGAGACCCAGGCACATCCAGGGCCACCGAGCGCCTGCTGGTCCCCAGGCAGGTGCGGCCACGCGGGCGGGACCAGAACTGCCCCGCCGAGCACAGCGCCGGGAGCAGACCCACCAAACGGGGAACTGACGAATGGTGGTTGAAGACACTGTGTTTTTTTTTTGTTTTTTTTTTGGGGGGGGGTCGTCACACAGCAAATGAATGCAGAGGAAGCACGAAGGCCTGCCTTCCCCTCTGCCGTCACTGTGATGGGCCGACGGGCATCCCTCCCCAAATTCCTATGAACCCCTAATGCTGGGACTCAGAACGTGCCTGTATGTGGAAATGAGGTGCTTAAAGAGAAAACCAAGGTAACGCGAGGTCACCAGGGTGGGCCTTCGCCCAACGTGACTGGTGTCCTTGTAAGAAGGGGCGATGAGGCGCAGACACTAATGTGTGGACACCCACACCTGCCTCTAGTCCCCCTCTCTGTCCCTGCTTCTGTCCGCCTCACCCCTTCCACAATCTCCCATTCTGGCTCCCAGTGCCCACCTCCCAGCTGGGGCACCAGGTCAGACACAGAGCAGCTCTGGCTCAGTCCCCAAGCTCCACCCGCACAGTGGGGCGCCGGGTTCTCGGCCTCCCCGGCCCGGGCCCCAGAGGGCTCCCATGCTATGTCTGCAGCAAGGGCCGGGTCTCCACTCCAGGGAACAGGGCTCTCTCAGCCTCTTGGGGGGCCAGCCCTCAAATTCCTCTGACGGTGATGGAAAGGAAACGGTCACCACAGGGAACAGGGTGGTACTCACCATCGCTGGCACTGAGGTACTCAGGGTTTGAAGAAGCGTAGAGTGGTCCCACCGGCCCGTCTGCCTGCCTGGAGGGGGAAGAGGGAGGCATTCCAGTGTGAGGTTCTCACGGGACTTCACGGGACATGCAGGCTGCAAGCCTCCCCAGTGTAAGCAGCACCTTTGTCAGCAGCATCTACCCACTTGTGCTGCTCTGCAGCCATCTCATCCCAGCTCACAAAAAACAAATATTAATAAGTGCTAGCGGGTTGCTCAGTGGTTAGAGCATTGCCCGGCACACCGAAGGGTCATGGGTTCGATTCCTGATCAAGGGCATATACCTGGCTGCAGGTTCGATGCCCAGTACTAGTTGGCGCTCATGCAGGAGGCAACCAATCGATGTGTCTCTCTCACATCCATGTGTCTCTTACATCGATGTTTCTCTCTCTCCCCTTCTCCCTGCCTCCTTTGCACTCTCTCTGAAAAATCAATGGGAAAAATATCCTTGAGTGAGGATTAACTAATTAACTAAACAAACAAATAAAACAGGCTTACAATTAAATAAATTATATTAAAAGCAAAGGTTATATTCAAAATTCACCACATCCTCATTATCATACTATATCTTATTATGATCAGTGATCTTTTTTAAAAATATATTTTTATTGATTTCAGAGAGGAAGGGAGAGGAAGAGAGAGAGATAGAAACATCAAGGATGAGAGAGAATCACTGATTGGCCACCTCTTGTACAGGCTCTAACAGACATGTGCCCTTGACCGGAATCGAACCTGGGACCCTTCAGTCTGCAGCTCAATGCTCTACCCACTGAGGCACATGGGCTAGGGCTGACCAGTGCTTTAAGGCCATTTATGTACATTATTCTATGTGTATGGCAGAGATACTATACAATAGTGAGCAACAGCACACCCCTTCCCAATTCTGCCCTCAGTGCTGTCATGTCTGTAGCTTGAGATTGGGAAAGTGACAGAAAAATGTTAATAATGCAGATTAAACTTAAACGTGTCACCTGTAGCCATGAGGTTGTAAATGGCACACAATGATGAGAAAATATTTAAAAATTATCATCTGATTCTGCAAAGTCACTCCTGTGATTGATAAACATATATGTTTTATTTCAATTTTATCCTACTCTTTAACATAAACAAAATATTAATTAACATTCATGAACACTTGTTTATCAATTGCAACTATGGCTATAGATAAAAGGTTCGGAAAAAAATGATCAATGAAAACATTTGGTGAGGGAATTTACGATAATCCCGCATTGTATGCTGTATTACGACCATCACCTGCAAATTGCATGCTACACATCCTTGTGCTCATAAAATTTGCAACATGCTCAGATACCGCTGTGTCTATCTTAATTTTCCTGGGAGCCGGCTGCTAGCTTCCCCCGGCACTCACCTCTTCCGCAGGAACAGGTAAATACTTCCAATCACAACACTGAAGAGGAAGACAAAGATGAGGGGGCCGATGATAATTTTTGCAATGCTGGGTGGGACGTCCACTAAAACAGAATAAGAAAACACACGTTTCGCCTCAAAATGTGCTCACATCACAAACCACAATCACACACGTAACAGCGGGCCACGTACACGTGCCCCCGTCTTTTTCTTGTCCCTCAGCCTCTCTCTGCTGGTTTCCCAGTCCCGAAGCCCCACGTGGCTCCTTGGGGCTGGGCAGCGGGCTCAGAGGGCCGCAATCTGGAAGCACACCCTGACCTCCACCCCCCAACCCCCGCCCGCCGCCCGCCGCTGGCTCAGCCTTCCGCCCGCGGCCCGTCCTCGCCGGGCAGCCCAGGCACCCCCCAGGCCCACACTCAGACGGGCCCCGCTCTGGGTTTGATATTCCATGGTCACCGTCTTGAAAGTCTGAATTTGCAAACAAGGGCCCTGCATCTTCGTTTTGCATGGGGCCTGTCCTGATTCCAAACAGCAGCTCTGGCCGATGGCAAACCCACCAGGACGTGCTGTCTGTGTGCCCGAGGGCCCTGCCCCTTCTCCCTCAGCGGCGGCCCGCGGGCCTCGGTGGGCGACCTTGTTGCCAGGAGGAGTACCAGGCAGCACGAAGTGCATTTCCCCAAATAACCTCTTTAAAGCCAGCTGAAGAAATGCTATGTGGCCTTTATTTTTCCAATTGGCATGTAAGGCCATGTCGGAACTTGTAAACAGGCCCATTTATCCAGTCTCTTCCAAGCCCCGGGAAAAATGGGTCGGGAGGAGTCAGAGGAGGAGCCTGGCCATTTGGGTCCTTCACTAACAGCAGCTCACCAAACACCTCCCGAAGGCCAGGCCCCGCTGGCAGTCTGCGTGGTGACCTCATCTAACCGTCCCACACGAGGAGGCGGAGGCCCGCTGACCAGTGCCAGCCCACCGGCTGGGAACAGGCTCAGGGCGGAGAGGGGTCAGGCCTGGCCCTCGGAGTAAGCTCCGGCCACGCCCCCCTGCCTCCGTGGCCAGCTCCGTCCTGAGAGCGCCCTCCGCACTCCGTTGCTGACAGCCTGCTTTGCCCAAACCTGTATATTCTTCCAGGTCTCGGCCAAGACGTCACCACCTCCAGGAAGCACCCCCTGACCAGCTCACCCTACTGTCCACAGGGCACCCAGCTGGCTCAGCGCAGCACTTGCTGCCTGGACGTCGAGAGCACACCCTCCGCTGAGCAGGGGAGCTCTCAGCTACTCCCCTGGAGGACGTGGCCCATCTCGCAACGAAGACAGAAACACGAGCTCACAGGAGCTGGTGTGCTTATCAGACTTGCCCTGTGTAAACCTCCTGCCACGGAAACTTCCCTTCAGCTGCAGGGGCGGTCCTGCGATCATCCCCATGGACAGATGAGGAAGGCCAAGCTCAGAGAGGGCAAGCACCTCTCCCGGGTCCAGGGCCAGCAGGCACAGCCCCCCCCCCCCCCCCGCCCGATCCCCAGAGCGTTGTGCTGTCCCCCACCTCCCCCCCCCCCGATCCCCAGAGCGTTGTGCTGTCCCCCCCCCCCGCCCGATCCCCAGAGCGTTGTGCTGTCCCCCACCCCCCCCCCCCCCCGATCCCCAGAGCGTTGTGCTGTCCCCCCCCCGGCCCGATCCCCAGAGCGTTGTGCTGTCCTCCCCCCGCCCCGATCCCCAGAGTGTTGTGCTGTCCCCGTAGTCTAAGTGGCTGTGCAGACTCACAGTAGTCTGTCACATAGAAATAGGTGGGTTCTGTCCAGGAACCATTGCCCGCCAGGGAGGTGGCCCGGATTCTCACGCTGTAGTTCCCGGGGTACAGCCCGCGCAGCCGGCAGCCCCGCTCCAGGGCGTAGAGCCTGCGGGACACGCACAGGTGCAGCTCCTGGAAGACAGGAGGAGAAGGGTGTGGGGCTGAGCTCCGTACGGGCACGCAGGCCCGGGCGGGGAGGTCGTGGACAGGATCTGCTCAGAAAGGCGCGATCGGTGCCACATGCAGGAGACTTCTGGGACGTTAGAGCCTCAGCTCTACCGACCAGGAGAAACACAGGTTATCGTGGTTGGTAACAGCCGCTCTCCCTAAACCACAGCTAAAGCTCCGACCCGGATCGTCCATGTAATTCTTACAACCACCCCGTGGCTCAGCTCTCCTTAGGGACCAGGAAAGCGAGGCTCAGGGGAAGTCGGAACTTTTGCTGTAAAGGGCCAGAGAGTAAATCTTCTCAGCTTCGGAGGGTGGGAGGTCACTGCCACCAACTCAGCCAGAGCAGCCAGACAACCCCGACCTGCAGCATCTGCGACCAGACACAGGGAGGCGCCGGGGAGCACTCTCCCTCTTCCCACTAGTTAGAGCCTTTAAGACGTGGAAGCAGTTCTCAGCCACACGTTGTACAAAACCAGGCGTGTGCAAACAGTTTGCCCGCCCCAACTGCGGATGTGAAAAGGTTAGTCAGAGAGCTCACAGCTGGTGAGTGGCAGCCTAGCCCTTCAACCCCAAACGTCTCGGCTCCAAAACTTCTTTTTCCCACTGTCGAATGTTTTCCTTTTGAGAAAATGCAGAATATAAAACCTTTATTGCTTAACTGAAATGTTAATTCTCGGTTACAAGTATTCATATAACTGCTCCATGTAGGAATCACAGCAGTCAACATTCAGTACAACTTTATTATTATGCTAGAGGCCCAGAGCACGAAATTCCTGCACTGGAGGGGTGGTCCTCCTCAGCCCACCCTGTGCCCTCTCGAAATCCTGGACCCCTCGTTCCTCACCACTCGCCTGCTCGCTGCTCCTTACTTCTCGGCTTGCTGCTCCTTAGCTGCTCTTTAGCATTGCCACAGAGGCGGGAGAGGCTCCTGTGCTCACCAGCCGTGAGCCCAGCTACTGGCTGAGCGGGGCTCCTGCATGGAGCATCTGACCCCTGGTGGTCAGTATGTGTCGTAGCGACTGGTCATTCCTCCATTCAGTCGATATGCATATTAGGCTTTTATTACATAGGACATTTCTTAAGGTAAGATCATTCATGGCACATTGCCTCTTAATCCCTAAATATGCAGTTGAAGTGTTTTCAGAAGTGACTATGAAATTGGTAAGAAAGCTAAAATAATGTCTGAAGTCCAAAAGCTATGAGAGCACCTTAATTTCTCATCTTCTATCAACACCCTCACAAGTCATTTGGAAAACCTGCCTCGATGTAAACATAACAAGCCTCCTTTCCTGGCTGTTCTTGAAGTTGATCTTTCTTAAGAAACGATCGAACAGCGCCTGTCTTTGAAGATGGCAGGAAGGCCTGACCCTGAGACTCCAGCTCTGGCTCTGGATCAGTTTTCTGGTTGGTCCGGTCAGGAGTCACTTCCCTCAGCTTCTTCATCAGGGAGCTTGAGTGAGTGTGCGCTAACAGTGTCTCCTCTTTTAGCATTCCATTTCTCACTGGAAAGGCAGGAGTGACCTTTCAGTGCTGCCAGGCAGCACGGGTAGAATGCAGATGGAAACCAGTGGGAACCCCCCAGGAACTACAAACAGAAGGCTGTAATGCCGCCTGTGAGCAAACCTTCAGTGCCGACAAGGACAGGAGCTTCCAAAACAACGTCGTTTGTAACCGGAGAAGACTACGCCCCGAGGACCCAGAGGGTCCAGGCGAGGGGCCGAGCACAGCGCCCGAGCACAGCGCGGCATCGAGCACACTGGACGGTGTCCCCAGCCTTGCGGAGCCAGCGGCGAGGCCCCCTTCCCACCTGCGTGTCCACTCCGGGAGGTGGCAGAGGGGATCCGTCCACGTCGGAGTGTAAGCCCGGCGGGAGGGTCTCACCAGGCCTCCGGACGCCCCACAGGCAGGAAGGAGGAGCCCTGTCCCAAACCTCATTTCAGCCTCCCCCGGCCTCCCGGCCTTGGCTCACCGGAACCTCCCTTCCTGACCTCCGTTACCTTCCTTCCACTTCATTTAAAAAGACGGGGATCTACCTAAATGTCTGAGAAGAGAGAGGAGATGAGTGTGTGCACCCCAGTGATAAGCAATCAGCCAGAGAGAAGCCCAGAGCTTACTGGGAAAGGCGGGAGGCTCCAGGGCCAAGTTTTGGAAACTTTCCCAACAACGCTGAGCGCACAGCGAGGGGGGGAGAGCCCCCGGGAGCCCCGTGAAGCCGGCCGCTCGGGAGCTCTGGCCGGAAAAGCCGGGAGCGAGAGAACGGAGAGCTGCCACGTGACAGCAGCAACCAGAAAGCAGGCCGGCTGCGGGCGAGGCTGGCGCTCTGGTCCAAAGGTTCCCACGAGGATGAGTCACCACGTAGAAAGGACAAACCAGTCAACACCGGAGCCAGAGGCAGCAGCCAACCAGGACAAGGGGCCATGCAACCTCCTACCTCAGCCATCTGCCCCGATGCCTCAGGCTGGAAGGAACTAGAACTCGATAGTCTCCCCACAGACACCAAAACAAATAGACAGAAAAAAATAAAAAGAAGCCGGTGAGAGTATTGTAAAGCTGGCAAAGCCATAGTGGTGCAGAACATTTTTAACTTCTATCAAAGTAATGCTAGGCAAAAACCCAGGTAGAGGTTGGAGGTCACTGACCTGTCTTGGCTATGAACAGTCTTTTTAAGACATCCCAGTAACACCTCTCTCTCCTAATGCCACCCCCCCTCCCCCCCGCATCCCTCTGTTCCCCTACACGGTGAATAGGGCTGGTCTGTGCGGGACAGGGCCAGGGCAAAGGCTGATGGGAATGCATGACGGGGATCCCACTGCTGACCCGCGGGCTTCGGGAACAGCAGAGGCAGGCCGGCCACGGCAGCTGGAGGACACAGGAGTGGGTCCGGTGCCAATAGGGCAACCAGGGACCGGGGGTTCCTAGGATGTAGGACTTCGTCTCAAGCCTGAGAAGTCCCAGGCAGGTGGGGTAGAGTTGATCACAGAAGCAGGAATAAAACCAGGACGGTCTGCAGCGTAAACACTGGCCGCTCAGTGCACTGAATCCATATTCTCCGCCTGCTCCTAACAGCACCCCCAACTTCCTCTGGCAGCTGTACCCCCACTTGAGTGTCTCCTGCCTCCCACCCTAAACCCCACCCTGGCAGCCCGAAGCTGAAGAGTCCCATTGATTAGGGAGGGGCACAAAACTCGGACCCAAATGAGCCATCGTGGAAATGCAAATCAAGACCACAGTGAGGGGGAGGATCCAAGATGGCTGACAGGTAAACACATAACCGCAACCGCACACAACAATTTCAATAAAATACAACTAAAATACAAAATGGACATTACCCAGAACTACAGGAAAGTCGATTGACTGGAAATTCTACAACGAGAAGTGAGAAAACCAGAAGGAAAATCAGAGGAGCTGTAAAAGCCTAAGGTACGGAGACACGCTGTGTGCGCAGAGAGGATGGAGCCGGAGAGGAGGGCGGCTGTGTGCCTGGCTGGCGTTCCCTAGCGGGAAGGAGATAAAAGCTCCGGACTGTGCTGAACCCCAGACCTGACAGCGCTGAACCCCAGTTCTAGGCCAGACCCTGGGGACCTAGGCTCATATAGAGGGAGCTGGGCTGGAAGGCGGAAACCCAGGGGAGCGGTGAAAGGAGGTCCCGGAGGCGCGCACAGTTCGCGCAGAAAACGGACGGTTGGCTGTGCCGCGGGATTGCCCTAGTGGGAGGGAGACAAAAGCTCCAGACTGCTCTGAACCCCACTTCCAATCCCACTTCCAATTGAACTGAACCCGTTTCGGGCTCATTGGGGGAGAGCCTAGACTGTTTGGTAGCAGGCGAAACTCGAGGGCACCTTTCTCTCAGAGGCGCTTGAAGCGAGTACCAAAGGACCCTGAGGAACACTGAGACTCAGGAGCCTCACAGGGCGGGGCTGACGGAAGCCAAGGCTGCAGGCTCCACCCTGAGACTCCGCCCCATCCAAGCTGAGCACAGAGGCTTTTAAGGCTACCAACTCAGGGAAGCTGCGAAAACGCCGAGACAAGGAAACAGATCACAAACGAAAGAAATAGAGGACAAAAAGCAATTGGATATAGAGTTCAAAGACCACACTTAATAAGGTTTTTCAAGAATTTCCTAGAAAAGGTCGATAAGACCTATGAGGATATGAAAAGGGATCAACAAGAAATAAAGAATACATTGTCTGAAATAAAAAATATTATACAGAGTCCTAAAAACAGAATGGAAGATCGCAAGAATCAAGTCAGAGATTTGGAACATAAAGAGCCAGAAGTCACTCCTCTGCAGAAGCAAGAAGGCAAGAGAATCCAGAAAATTGAAGATAATGTAAGAAACCTCTGGGACAACTTAAGCGAACCAACATCAGAATTATGGGGATCCCAGAAGATGAGAGAGAGCAAGATATTGCAAACATACTGAAAGAAATAGTGACAGAAAACTTCCCCCACCTGGTGAAAGAATTAGACTTACAAGTCCAGGAAGCGCACAGAACTCCAAACAAAAGGAATCCAAAGAAGACCACACCAAGACAAATCATAATTAAAATTCCAAGAGCAAA
The DNA here is from genome assembly GCA_036971965.1 of Nyctalus aviator. Lineage (NCBI taxonomy): Eukaryota > Metazoa > Chordata > Mammalia > Chiroptera > Vespertilionidae > Nyctalus > Nyctalus aviator. The sequence goes on along the minus strand of CM072927.1, from coordinate 5,646,087 downwards.
AGACAAAGAGAGAATATTAAAAGCAGCAAGAGCAAAGCAGGTAGTTACCTATAGAGGAGCACCCATATGATTGTCAGCTGATTTCTCAACAGAAACCATGCAGGCCAGACGGTAATGGCAAGAAATACTCAAGGTGATGAATAGCAAGAACCTACAGCCAAAAATACTCTACCCAGCAAAGCTATCATTCAGAATCGAAGGCCAGATAGAGCTTCACTAATAAAAAAAAAGCTAAAGGAGTTCATCACCACCAAACCAGAATTATATGAATTGCTGAAGGGGGTTCTTTCGGAAGAGAAAGTAAATAAAGATAAAAACTATGAAGAGCAAATACGTAACTATCAACAAGTGAATCTAAAAACCGAGGGAATTAAAAAAAAATCTGATGAACAATATTAACTGGTGAATATAATAGAATCAGAGGTATGGAAGTGGAGTGGACTGATGATTCTCGGGGAAAATGGGAGAGGGGGGTGTGGGAAGAGACTGAACATAAACTGCACCTATGGATGAGGACAATGGGGGGGTGGGGAAAGGGAAGAGGGTGGGGTGGGAACCTGGTGGAGGGGAGCAATGGAGGGGGGGAAAATGAGGAACATTTGTAATAATATGAACAATAAAGATTTATTAAAAAAAAAAAAAAAAAAAGAAGAAGAAGAAGAAGACCACAGTGAGGTGCTGCTTCTCGCCCGCTAGCATGCTAAAATAGGCAGACAGACCGGGGCAGGGCGGCACAGACGCACGGAGTCAGAGCCCTCGTACCCCGCTGGAGGGATTGGAGAGGGTGCAGCTGCTATGGGAGGGAGCCTGGCATTTCCTTCCAAGTTAAATGTTGAGTTACCATGTGACCCAGGAATTCCACTCCGAGGCATGCACCCAAGAGAATAGAAACATATGCCCACACAAAAACGTGTACATGCGTGTTCACAGCAGCATGACTCCTAACAGCCAAATGTCAACAGATGACTGGATAAGCACAACGAGGCCTCTCTATACAATGGAATAGTGTTTAGTCATAACAAGGAAGGAATCGCTGATAGAAGCTACAAGGTAGATGAACTTTGAAGACATTATGCTAATGAAAAGGCCAGAGACAAGAGGCTCCATATTACACGATCCATTCCCATGACATGTCCAGATCAGCCAGAGCCAGAGGCAGGAGTGACAGTGGCTGCCAGGAGCTGGCGAGAGAGGAGGCGGAGAAGATTGGGGGTGAGGCTGAGGGGATGAGGTTTCGTTTGGAGCTTATGAAGATGTTCTGAGGTGGACTGTGGTAACAGTTGTACAAGTCTGTAAACGTACTGAAAACCATTAACTGTACATGTTAAATGGGTGTATTTCATGGTGTGTGAATGTGTGTGTGTGTGTGTGTGTGTGTGTGTGTGTGTGTATAATTTCAGAGAGGTAGAAAGAGGGAGAGATAGAAACATCAATGATGAGAGGGAATCATTGGCTGCATCCTGTACATCCCCTTCTGGGGACTGAGCCTGCAACCGGGCGTGTGTCCTTGGCCGGAACTGAACCTGGGACCCTTCATTCCACAAGCCAACACTCCATCCACTGAGCCAAACCAGCTAGGGCTGAATGTATCTTAATAAGGCTGTTACTGAAAAACCCTCATGACCTGGCCCCAGTGGGTGGCTTGGTTGGAGCATTGTCCTGCCCACCAACTCCCTCTATGTGCACCAAGGCTGCAGGTTCAATTCCAAGTTGGGAAGCAAACAGGAGGTAATCTCTCTCTCTTTCTCTCACTCCCTCCTCTCCTTTCTCTCTCTCTAAAAAAAAACTTTTTTTTTTTTTTTTTAAATCAATAAACAGCTCCTCAGGTGAGGATTAAAAATAATCCTCATCTCCATCAGCACACAGCACTCCTCTGGTCCTATGACTGTCACTGGGTGTCACGTGGCTCAGTCTGGATGGGCATGCTGGGACACCAATGCTCTCTCTGCTGGTAGGCTTGGCGCAGAGAGGATAGGAGACTTGATACCACAGAAACCAAAGCAGGACAGCTAAGAGCTGCTGGGCTCACTGCAAGGACACTTACAATGCAACTGGCACAAAAGAATTTAGCTTCCCTTCTGCCATAAGCTAGTTTTTAGCACTGGTGGAAGACACGGACCTAACACCCAGAGCCTCTACATTATACTGAACAAAGGTCTTCCCAACACCGTGTAAAAGGCTGCACACCCGCTCATCTTATGGATATACCCTTGTTTACGTGTCCATTTCCGACCACATCCCTGCACTTTTTGATGGTGATGAAATATTATGAATAAAGTTCACACACTCCCCTCCAATTCCGAATTATTTCCTTAGGATGTATGGGGTTAGTGTATACAGAATGAGGTAGTAATAAATGTTACATAGCGGCCCTCTATGAGTCATGCCTCCCTTTACGCAGCCCTGAGAGGTCCCTCCTGTCCAGAGGCTGGGCTGGCCATTGAGCCCAGCACATGCACATTCTTCTTTTTTTTTTTTTTTAATGTTTTTTTTTACTCCCTGAGCCATTACAACAGGCCGCAGGCCAGACTGGGACCACAGGCATAATTTGCTGATTTCAGTTTCAAATCACCATCAAAGGTGAATATCTGGGCACCAATAGATGTGGTGGGGCCGCCTGGGGAGGCCACCTGACCTCTGGCTCGGGGAAGCCATGCTGTGCCTGCCTGGCACAGGATCATCCAAGTTCCAAGAAATCGGACAGTTGTGTTATAACCTCTGTAAGGTGCTGGCAAACTATGGCCCACAGGCTAAATCAGACCCACTGCTTGTTTTTGTAAATAAAGTTTTATTGGCACACACTACACCCACTCATTTGCATATCATGCATATAGTGGCTTTCAAGCTACAAAGGCAGAGCTGAATATTTGCAACAGAGACTGTCTGGCCACAAAGCCAAACACACTGACCATCTGGCCCCTCACAGAAAAAAGCTGCCAACCCCTGGATTAGAACGCCAGATAGGCTTGGGTTTGAATCCTGACTCTATTCCTATGACCTTGGACACAGCTTAAATTCTGGAAGCTTCCTGCACCAGCTCATTTAGTTATTGAGGAGTTACAGCGCTTCATCGAACCCAAGAGGCATCTCATCTTCACTTCGGACGTTTCTGAGCCTGGAACGCACCCTGGAGACCGCAGCTGGGGGTGGCAGGGTCTTTCTGCTTCTAAGCGGCTCATAAAAATAACTGGGCTTCTCATGGCATCTCCGATGCAATAAAACAACAAATGTGATACTGTAGGCAAAGAGCTTAACACGCACAGGCACAGCACGAGCCCTGGGATAGCTTAGTGGCTTTTGGTTCTTAGCTCCCATGTCTTGTGCATCTTGGTGCTCACCCATCACCCATCATCCTGCAGAGCGTCTCGTAGTAAAGACAGGCGCCCAACCAAACATCACTTATTAAAGCTTTACGTTATTTGTTCCCAGAACCAGATAGCTCTCGCTAACGTGGGATGAGTCTCCTGCCATGGCAGGAGAGACACAAACCAGGCAGCCGCCATTCAACTTGTAGGCAGAGCTAAAAGGCAACCAGAGGCACTGCTGAACGCGGTCTGTGGGCAGCTTTCCTGACCCGGCTCCCGGGAAAGGTAGGCAAAGGCTTTGATTCCAGTAACGAAGCATCTGCTGAGAGCAGCATTTGGGCCGGAATCTAAGAGCAGGAAGGAGGCGGCTCTGACCGGCTCCCAGGCTCCGCCCAGGGCCGGCGTCTTACCTCGTCTCCGGCGCGGCGGTAACTCACTTCGTACAGCACAATCAGGCCGTTCGGCTGCCTCGGCTCCTGCCACGTCACGTGCACGATGTTCTTCTCAATGATTTCATGGGTCACAGGGCCGACGATGTCATCTGCCTTGGCTGTAAGGGGCAGTGGTTAGAGGCAGGGACCCGATCCCCGGATCGAATCCCACCTCCACCACAAAGCAGCTGTTAATTTCGAGCTGGTTACCTAAGTTTCCTATGTTCCACTGCCCTCGCTGGAGAATGAGCATGTAAAACTCCCCTCAAAGGGCTGTAAAACTCCACTGTCTGTCTGTCTGTCACTGGTTCTGTTACTCAGAGAACCCAGACTAATTCTAGAAGCCTCAAGACCATATATGTGTGTGTGTGTGTTGGTGTATTTTCTAATGTTGTATATATTGTATTTTCTAATGCTGATATAATGGCTCTGCTTGACTAGTGTAACTGAAAATAAGAAAGGCAACATGGACGGACCTTGCGGGCAGTAGGTTAAGAAGTAGGTCGGGCAGAAAGACAGTCCTGTGTGACTGAAAAGGCAGAGCTCCCAGAAGCAGGGAGTGGACTGGCGGCTACAAACTTCCAGCTGTAAGAGGAGTAATTCCTAGGTGTCTGATGTGCAGCACGGTGACTACAGTCAAACACACTGTGCCGTGTGCTTGAAAGTTGCTGAGAGAGAACGCAAATGTTCACCACAAAAGAGACCTGGAAATCGTGTGACGTGCTGAGGTGTCAGCCGATGTCGTGGGGGGCCAGGCAGTGCAATCACAGTGCACAGAGCACGGGACCCATCACCACCCTGCCTACTGCGCCACAGGAACTCACACGAGGTTACATGTCAGGCGTTTCTCAGTAACGCTGGGAAAAGCTAAACTAAATAAAAAGCCGTACGGGCGGGTCAGTCAGAGGCGGGGCCCCTCCCGGGTCGGCGGTGCCCCCGGGCCCGCGGGTGCTCCCACCTTCGGGCATGGTCCTGGCGCTGATGTAGGCCGCCACGCTGCACCGCTCCTCGGGGAAGTCCTGGTTGCAGGCCTGCAGCTCGATGCGGTAGCCGGTGAAGTGGCGCAGGCCCGAGAGGACCAGCGTCTCCTTGTTCACCACCTTCTCGAAGGGCCGCTGCTCCTCGGCGCCGGTGGGCACGGCGGTGGAGGCGGCGCCGGGGAGGCCCGGGGCGCTGGGCACAGCCATCGTCACGTTCCCCTGGTCAGCAAGGGCCCTCCGTCTTCTCGACGGCCTGCCACGACATCAGACACACAGGGTCATGCGATCGCCACCTTTACATAGACGCTGCTGGGCACTGAGAGGCTTAACATGAAAGCCTGGAGCAGGGGGACTGAGGGAGCAGGTGGGTTAAAATGCAAATCGCCAGGAATTACAACACAGAGCCGCTCTCAAGATGCCCTTCGGAGCCTCAGAAGGATGGGGGCAGGCCCATGGAAGGGGAGGGGGGTGGAGGGAGGGCGGGGGAAGGGAGGAAGGGGCAGGGCCATCGCTGTAGACGCACCATGATGCTGCCCTCAACCTGCTCGGTTTCAGGTTTTCATTTTGCAGAGGAACAGACCACCCAGGGTCAGTGTTAAAAATCAGAGGACAGCCCTGACCGGTGTGGCTCAGTGGATAGAGCATCAGCCTGCGGACTGAAGGGTCCCAGGTTCGATTCCAATCAAGGGCATGTACCTTGGTTGCGGGCATATCCCCAGTAGAGGGGTGCAGGAAGCAGCTGATCGATGTTTCTCTCTCATCGATGTTTCTGGCTCTCTCTCCCTCTCCCTTCCTCTCTGTAAAAAAACCAATAAAATATATATATATATAAAAAGACGCCAAAAGCCTGTAAGAACCAAGCTTTGCAGGAAGCTATGCTGAATGGTATCTGCCCAACAGACCAAGCTACTGGTTGACACCATTTGTTTAAAAAGGAGAAACAGCCGAAACCGGTTTGGCTCAGTGGATAGAGCGTTGGCCTGCGGACTGAAAGGTCCCAAGTTCGATTCCGGTCAAGGGCATGTACCTTGGTTGCGGGCACATCCCCAGTAGGGGGTGTGCAAGAGGCAGCTGGTCAATGTTTCTCTCTCATCGACGTTTCTAGCTCTCTATCTCTCTCCCTTCCTCTCTGTAAAATATCAATAAAATATATTTAAAAAAAATAAAAAAAATAAAAATAAAAAGGAGAAACAGGTCTTCTGATTTTTATTACTCAAGCCGAGTTTGACATGCTTGGGACCTGCATAATTTGAGTGATTCAACTTCAAATATTGGTAAAAGAATCCTGTGCCATTCAGGCTGGTACAGAAAACAAAACAAAACAAAACAAAACAAAAAGCAAAAAAGCAAAAAACCAAAAGCCTATGCAACTGACACACTTTTCCTCCTTAAAAAGAAATTTAAATTATTCATCATTCCACTGCCTATTGCTTCCTGTGGGCAATGTTTTCTCCTAGAAATAGCATGTATGTCTATGATGAGGCTCAAGCTAGTTTTATAATCCTCTTCACCTGTATTAGAAGCATTTATCAAATATTTTTCTTGAGCCTGGCAGCGTGGCTCAGTGGTTGAGCATTGACCTAGGAACCAAGAGGTCACCGTTTGACTCCTGGTCCAGGGCACATGCCCGGGCTGTCGGCTGAATCCTCAGTGCGGGGCATGCAGGAGGCAACCGATCCATGATTCTCTCTCATCATGGAAGTTTCCATTTCTCTCTCCCTCTCCCTTCCTGTCTGAAATCAATAAATATATATATATATATATATTTATTTATTTATTTAAAAAATAACATACTAAGTAGAGCCCTAGCCAGTTTGGCTCAGTGGATAGAGCATCGGCCTGCAGATTTAAGGGTCCCAGGTTCGATTCCGGTCAAGGACACATGCTCAGGTTGTGAGCTTGATCCCCAGTAGGGGGCATGCAGGAGGCAGCCGATCAGTAATTCATTAGTGAACAGAGACCAGGGCGGTCCCTATAACTGAGAACCATCTGGCCCCAAATGCCAACAGAGCAGCGACCCAGAAACCCTGGTCTGGCCCAAGGCCTCACAATTCTAGACCTTTCTTTCCTGTAAGATTATATTCCAAGTTGCCACTAGAGGGAAGCTTGGGGCCACACAGATGCCTGAACACACACACACACACACACACACACACTCACACACACACACACACACCCTCTGCTTAAAGAATAAAATCACCAGGGTGAGTGAACCAAGTGGGTGAAGTGGATCCAAAGGTACAGACTTCCAGTTATAAATTAAATACTGCCTGGGTGTAAAGGTACAAAATGGTGACATCATTAAGAATGCTGGATTGCATACTTGGAAGTTAAAAGAGAGTAGATCTTAAAAGTTCTTATCAGCCCTGGCCGGTTTGGCTCAGTGGCTAGAGCGCAGGCCTGTGGACTGAAGGGCCCCAGGTTCGATGTCGGCCAGGGCACATGCCTGGGTTGCAGGCTCCATCCCCATACAGGGCGTGCAGAAGGCAGCCGATCAATGACTCTCTCATCATTGATGTTTCTGATTCTCTCTCCCTTCCTCTCTAAAATCAATAAAATGCATTAAAAATAAAGTTCTCATCATAAGAACTTTTGTGACTGTGAACTTTTTGTGACTAAAGAAATGTATGACTACGTGAGATGTTCAATAGACTTATTGTGATTACCATTTTGCAATAGTTATAAATAGCAAATCATTACGCTGCACACCTGAACTAACAGAACATTGTGTGTCAGTTATATCCAATAAAACAAAAACTAAAAAATCCCACCACATGGCCCCATCCTGCCTTCTCCAGTCTGCCTCCTATTCCTCCCAAGAGCCCTTCATTCATCCCGCCAGCGTGCCTGCACCTCCTGCTCTGTCTGCCCACCTCACCCCCGGGACAACGCCCATTTAAAAGAACAAAGGGAGTTCACTCAAAGGGGAGCGTGCCCTCCCGTCTTCAGGGGAATTCAGTGACACAGCACACCTGGCTCGCACCTATCACCTCACACCTGTCTCCCCCAATAAAAATGTTGTTTCCAGTCCTCGCTATGTGGCTCAGTGGGTAGCGCGTCAGCCCGCGTGAGTCCCATTAAGGGCACGTACCTCGGGGGGAGGCTGATCCCCAGCCTTGGTTGGGGCTCACACGGGAGGCAACCAATCGATATCTCTCTCACATCGATGTTTCTCTCAGTCTCTTCCCCTCCCCTCCACTCTCTCTAAAAATCAATGGGAAGCCGAAACCGGTTTGGCTCAGTGGATAGAGCGTCGGCCTGCAGACAGAAGGGTCCTGGGTTCGATTCCGGTCAAGGGTGTATGTACCTTGGTTGCGGGCACGTACCCAGTGGGGGGTGTGCAAGAGGCAGCTAATCAATGTTTCTCTCTCATCGATGTTTCTAACTCTCTATCACTCACTCTTCCTCTCTGTAAAAAATCAATAAAATATATTTTTAAAAAAATCAATGGGAATATATCCTTAAATGGGTGAGGATTAAAGAAGTAATAAAAAGGTTCTGTTTCCAGGCCAGTCCTCCCCGCCACCTGCCGCACAGGTGTAGACTGGCCCCAGGCTCCGCTCCGTGCGCACGGAGGGTAATGTTCTGGGAGTGGGTGCGGGGGAACACGTGGCGTCTGGGAGGTGCCCAGAGCGAGCCCCCTCGGTCCCAGGTTTTAGTAAGTGTGTTAGTAACGATTTCCCCGCATTCGGGGTGAAGGCGTTTGAGGTGTGAGCTGGGGAGGCGCCAGCCTTGGCAGCGTGGCCCTTCCGGCATCGAGCCCCGGAAGCCAGGTCGGGGCGGCCCCGCACGCCCCGCGCCACCCTCCCCGCGGCCCCGCACGCCCCGCGCCGCCCTCCCCGCGGCCCCGCACGCCCCGCGCCGTCCTCCCCGCGGCCCCGCACGCCCCGCGCCGCCCTCCCCGCGGCCCCGCACGCCCCGCGCCGCCCTCCCCGCGGCCCCGCACGCGGCCCCGCACGCCCCGCGCCGCCCTCCCCGCGGCCGGCGCCCCGATGTCCCCCGGTGAGCCGTACCTACTGTCCTCAGCACCGGGGCCCGGGGAGGTTTTCCTGTGGAAACAAAACCAACCCGTGAGTACAGACAGAACTTCCTGGGACAGCCCTCCTGCTCTAACACCCTGGGAGCACGTTCTGTCGGAGCCCCCCAGCGCCTGCCCCGGGCCCCTTCCCATCACCCGAACCACATCCTCCCCGAGACCTGAGAATGGGAACCGGGGGAAACCAGAGGACAGCCGGCCCTGCCGCCCGAGTTCCCTGGGATGCCATTCCCGAGCCTGGGCGTCCCGTTCCCAGCGGGCGGGCGCCTGTGGTCTCCTCTGACTCAGGGTCACGGGGGAAATGCAGGAAAACAGAAAGGAAGGAGGTCCCATGCCGATGGGTCTGAGGGGACAGCGAGCTCCTGGATGCGGAGGGCGGAGGGGGTCAAAGAGACACATTTAGAAGCTTGTTTTGTCCCAGGTTCGCCTTTTGGGTGCCGAACCCCTGGCATCAGCCATGCTGGGCAGCCGGCGGCCGGAGCCTTTCGGGGTGAGAGGCGAGGTCAGGGGACAAGGCAGGCGGCTTGTTGTACATGTGCCGGGGGGACTTGGGGCAAGTCCTCGTCGGCTCAGAAACAGGCTTCGGAGCCCGTGGGGAGGGGCGGCGGGTCAGCGGTGACTGTGGAGGCTGAGGGACTGACAGGAGGCGGAGGGCGACAGGGCAGGGGGGGCGGGGGGAGAGCGGCGGGGAGAGGGGCTCACCACCCCAGTGCACAGGGCGGCCCCCACAAAGGAGGATCTGGTTCCAGTGTCCACAGTGCCAAGAGGGAGCCTCCTGTATGACCTGGGGCGCCTCACACCCTAAGGACGGGAACTCCTATCTCCATTCTAAAGGGAGTAACCGAGCCACCGAGCGGCCTGCTCGCGGAGAGGAACACCTCCCTCTCGGTAGATCGGACGTGCATGAGCGAGTCCCCCCCCCCCCTCCCGGGAACTAACAGAAAACAACACGTTTAAGTGGAAGTCCCCGGGTCCGAAGACGCCGGCAGAGTGCCAGGATAAGCCGGCAGAGAACTGGAAGAGAGAGAATCCCCGAACTTGAGGCCTGGCCGGCGGGCATGTCTCAGGATGGGCATCAGTAACCTCACAAAGGCAGTCTCAGAGTCCGGCGGGCACCGAGCTGGGCTAAGGCCCTGGAGATGCTGCCGGAGGCTTTTTAATCCCCCCACCCCCCCTTGGATGAATATCTGCTGTTCTTAGTAAGCTCTCGTTGACACAGACCCCTCCCTCCGCCCGGCTCCGTGGGGATCCCTTCCTCTTATCCCCTGGCCACACCCCTCGCCGACCAGCGAAGCCGACCTGGGGACGAAGACCACGTTGTGCAGGTAGTCCTCGAACGTCTTCCGGAACGAGGACTCCTCCAGCTCCTTCAGGATCTGGGAGTCGGTCTTCGGGCAGGTGCAGCACTGGCCGGCCGCTTCGTCCAATGCGCTCTGGTTGTGCTTCAGGGCATCTTCCAGCTCCGACGGCGGGGACCAGGCCCGGGTGGGCAGCTTCAGCCCTGCAGAGGGCAGAGCACGTGGACTCAGACACACACACACACGCGCGCACACACACACATGCACACACACACACACGCACACGCACCAAAGGGGACCTGCTCAGAGCGGCGGGGCACACAGGACAGAGCTCAGGGCTGGAAGAGTCAGACCTTTCTCGGGGGGTGGGGGTGGGGGCAGCCAGTGCCGGCTGAGAGGATGCGTGTTCATGTGTTCCAGATTCTGTCCTATATCAGTTCCTCACGGGACCGGGTACTGCCCGATAGCCAGGCCCGTCCCTGCCCACCTGAAACTTCCAGAGGCTTCCTCAAAGGGTAGAAACACACAATAAACTACTAAGTAAACCTGCTGAGGCTCAGATGGCAGCCTCAAAGGAGAGGCGCCTGGGGTGGCCTCAGAGACAGGGACTGCTGAGCAGTCCTGAAGGAAGGAATGAGCTGTCCACAGATCCTGGAGTAAAGCAGCTCAGACGGAGCACAAAGCTCGTGCGAAGGCCCCACAGCAGGAATGTCCTCGGCGTGCCCAAGGACACAAGGACACAATGCAGTGCGAAGATGAGGCGCAGAGAATGGTGGGAGGTAGGGTTGGAAAAGAACAGGGGAGCCAAGTCAGCATTGAATGAATGAATCAATCAAATAATCAATCAATCAATCAATCAATCAACTGCATAACCAGATAGACCAGAGGGCAGAGCAGAATTCTACCAGGAATTCTGAGGGGTGTGGCTTAGAGACCCGATGTTTACACTGAGCCATCCCATTGCACAGCACAAATAGAAGAATCCACAGTCACTCAGGAATCAGGAGTGGGCTGGCAGTGGCTCCCACCAGGGGGTGATGCTGTGTAACTGGGCACTGGGCAAGGTCAGGAGCATTTCCGGTTGTCAGGGCTGGTGGTGGTGGTGGTGGTGGTGGGGGGCGAAGGGGAGGACTCCTGGCATCTAGAGGGCAGAGGGCAGGGACATCCTAGAGAATTAACCAGCCCTGAAAGTCAGCACTGCTGAGGGAGAGAAGCCCTGGACTGAAAAATGAGGGTTAGGATTAGGGTTAGGATTAGGTTGGAAAGGAAACTTTAAAGTGAGCTTAGAAAAGGGAATGAGAAAACAAAGCCACCTCTCGTCGGAGCAGTCTTAATAACACAAAGCTGCTTTCTGTGTCTGGACCCCCGAGGTCCATCGCACAGCCGCCCTCTGGCACAACCTTGAGATGCTCACTTCTCTTACGGGCCAAACTCAGGACGGCCCCTTCGAGTCCCCTCTCCTGCCTCCAGCCTCCCTGCCATCGCAGAGCGAAGGAAGCTCCGTCCTCTCCCGCTACCAGGACCGCAGACAGTGAGCTCTCCGCACCTTCCTGCGAACGGCGAGTGTCCACTCGGAAGCCCAGTGCTCACCAGCTTTAAAACCTCAGGGGACTCTTAAAAAACGCTTCTTACTACGTTTATTAAGACATGGAACAGCCTGGCTGGGAACGGTTAGCGGCTAGTCACGCACTACGGGCTGAAAAGGACTGGATTTCCTTGGTGGTGAGGATGGGGTGGGTTCCTGACAATTTTCTGGAAGGGAAGGGACTTTTTTTTTTTTATCAGATGCAGGCCCACACCTGTTCCAGGTGGCGCCCATGGTTTCCTGTAACTGTGAAGCACAGTGACACACCGAGGGCCGTCGATGCATAGAGACGGAGAGGGAGAGTGGGCGCCAGGGGCTGGGCAGGGCCTGAGGAGTCCGTGTTAAACGGAGACAGGGTCAGATGGGAAGGTGATAGCTGCCAACAGCGTGAACGCAGTGACCGCCACTGAACTGACACTTACGTGGCTAAGAGAGCACATTTTACGTTACGTGATTTTGCCACAATAAAAAGCCACACGGTTGGTAAGACTGTACTGTATAATTTAAATATGCTAGGAGAGTTAACGTAGCTTCTAAAGGTTCTCACCAAAAGGAAAAAAAAAATATCACTGGGTGAGGTGATGGATGTTAACTAAGCAGATGGGAGGAGTCTTTTCACAATGTATATATATATAGTTATCAAATCAGCACAATGTACACTTTAATATCGTAACTTAACTGTCAATTATACCTCAAAAAGCTAAAAAAAACCCAACACAACAAAAACCCCACTATTGATACTAATAGGAAGCCACTACTGGTTATGGTTAGTATATCCTATATAATAAAAGTGTAATATACAAATTGACTGAACCATGGAATGACCAGTCGACAGGGGGTGAGGTTGGTGGGGGGCGGGGCCAGTGAGCAGGCGGCACCAGGCCAGCCAAAGCGCGTGCCAGTGGGCAGAGGGAGGGGACGGGGATCGTGGGGCAGTAGTGATCAGTGGTGGAGGGGAGATGGGGCAACAGGGGGCGACCGATGGCGGAGGGGCAAGCAGCTGGCACCACCCCCTGATCGGCCCACTCAGTCGCCTCCCACAGAGGGAGGCCAGCAGCGGGCCCAAGCTGTTGGTCAGACATCCCCTGAGGGCTCCTGGACTGCCAGAGGGCTCAGGCCGGGCTGAGTGACCCTCAACCCCAAGTGCATGAATTTTCGTGCACTGGGCCTCTAATTATTTATATTGTGTTAGTAAGTTTATATGTTTGTGCTTGCATTGGGCTTTTTAAATTATGGTAAAATACACACACAAAATCTTAATTGTTTTTAAGAGTAGAGGTCGGGGGCATTAAGTGCATTCACATTATCACGGAATCATCACCAGCTTCCCTCTCCAGAACTTTCTCACCTTCCCCAACGGAAACTGTTTCCATTCAACACGAGGCCCTCCCTCCCCTGCGGCTTCCCGGTCCCTGGCTCCTGCACCTCCTCTGTCTCGATGGGTCTGACTCCTCCAGGGACCTCCTCGGCGTGCAATCGGACACTCTCTGTCCTTAGAAAGTTCCTTTTAATTATATAACCTTTGGGATCATTAGAAATCAAACCCCGTTTAAATAGTCACATTGTAATGATATATTTAGACTTCCAGAATAAAAAGTAAAATAAATTAAATAAATTAAGTAATTAAAGTTGTTGTTCTTTAAAAAAAAAAAAAAAAAAAGAAGGAAAAAAAAAGGAGAGCCTTGACTGCCCTGCTGCCGGTTCAGCTGCTGGAACGCAGGGCCAACAGCTCGCAGCTAAGCCCCCGGAGTTATAGAAAGCAGCCGGGGAGATAAATAACGTTTGCAACCCTTGGCTCCGGCGCGGAGTGAGGTCACAGGCATACATATAGCCCGTGACCCTGCCGCTGGGACAGCTCCCTGAGATCATCTGGCCTCTTGCCCCTTCTCCCGGAGAGAAGGCAGCCGGCGGCCAGCTCAGGTCGGAGGCCGGCGAAGAGCCTACCACGAGCCTGGCCTCCACCACGCCTCACCAGCAGCCCCAGGTCAAAGGCTGAGGGGATCACTATCCCCCCAAAACCTGAAGAAAAATAAACGCAAACACAACCCAATTAAAGAAAGCCATGACCTGCTTCTCCGGTTTGCTGGGCCTTTTAAAACCCGTTTTAAAAATAACCTTAAACCGACTGATACAAACTGGCTTGAGGCACGCTCAGCTGCTGGTAGACCAGCAGGGTAGCTCCTGTGGGGAACGGCTGCTTCCCCATGGGCCGGGGTGTGGGGAGGATGAGGAAGAGGGGAAGAAGATGAGGTGGGGCAGGGAGGGGAGGAGGAGAGAATTCCACAGGGAAATGGTGCCAAGACATGGGAAATATCTGGTTTCCACAGGAGACTTCAGAGTGTGTGCTCATGTTGTGATGTTTAGAAATGAGTATGTGTGTTTCCGTATGAGGACAGTGTGTGTGCAAGTCTGCTCTTGTGCACACACTGGGAAATGGAAGGGGGGAGAGACTTCCATAGACGTGGAAGGATCAGACGCGTGTGAAACCCGCGCCGCACTCACCTTTGAGGCAATAATCCAGCTCGTACAGCTCCCTGTCTTCCGCCTGCCTCTCCCAGAAGACCAGGTAGTGTGTGATGTTGCCGTTGGGGTCAGAGGGCGGTTTCCACTTTAAGATGATCTGGGACGAAGAGTTAGACACGGAGATGGGATCCAAGGGGACGGAAGGATCTGGAAAGGCGAAAGAAAACAGGTCCATGGTGAGGAGGGTGCACGCTGTCGGCTGGGGGTGAGGGGACCCACAGGCTAGATGGACCATGAAGGTGTTGGCTGCAGAGCCATTTAACGTCAGAGAAAGCTGGAGCCACGTGGCAGGCTCACCCAGGACAGGAGGTACATAACCACAGTCCGCTGCTACCACCCATCATGCCCATCATGTGGGCCTTCGTCCATCCATTCACACAGCGAACATGAGCTTCAGACAACGTCGTCACATCAGAGGCGAGACGCCGACCTCCACACATGCCTGCCACCTCATGTACTCACTGGTGGCGTTTGTCTGGATGTAGATGATGTCGCTCTTGGCCCCGTACGTGCGACGTTCTTCGGAAAAGGTGACCAGGGTCTTCACAAAGATGGCGTACTGAGTCCAGGGCTTGAGACCCCGCATCAGCCAGCCAGGATGGCTCTGCGTCTTCGGGTCATTGGACCTCACAGGCGGGTCGATGTCCACCACCGTCCAGCTGTTGGAGCCACACGCATCCTGCCCATCAAACTCTGTCACATTCCGATAAGGGCTTCCAAGGTGAAAGAGAAGATGGTTACCATTTTCAGTGATCACTCTGAGGACCACAGAGATGCAGCCAGGGGAAATTACAGCCTAAAGGGTTGCATCCTCTTTACCAACCACCTTATGCACAAGGAGAAATGACTGAAAACCAAGTCACTGACTACACACACACAGAAACAGCCTAAGAGAAAGGAGCCACAGCCCCTGATTTCTCAGTAGTAATAATATTTAATATTTTATTTATTTAATATTATATGATTACACGATGTACTATATTTAACTATTATCTAGTACTAGTTGCTCTGCGCACAAATCTGTGCACCCATAGCTGCCCAGAGCTCTCCATGGCCCAGAGGCCCATCCGCGGCCGGGTGCAGAATGCTTGCCTTGCTGCCGGGGTGACAACACAAGCGTTCTGTGCCCCAGCCTGCCAGAGGCCCATCCACAGCTGGGCATGGAATGCTTGCCTCGTCACTGCTCACGCTGCCTGCTCTCATCGGCCGCAACTCTCAGGACTGGGGGACTCTGGCGGGGCTGAGAGGACTGGACGCCACCATCTTGTGCCTATGGGTGCTGCCATCTTTGTGATGGAGTGATAGTTAATTTACATATTACCCTTTTATTACATAGTATGTGTCATTTTACATATGCAATTATAATATTAAATAATGTTTGATAATATTTAATAAATAGTAATTAAGTTTCCTAATAACAAATGTGATAATGATTCTATCAGCAGTTACTTCATAAGATTATATAAGAGAACGTATGCAACTTCTCAGCTAACAAGATTATACCACATAATCTTGAGAAATGAAGCTAGTATTGACATTAACACTAGCACCACTTCCACTATCTTCTTTTAAAATTTCAGCACAGTTGCATCTTCAAAATTAGGTATTGTTTTACTGCAGATGGAATTTCAGTTTGAGAAGATAGAAAACTCTTGAGATGGATAGTTGCATAACATGACAAATGTACACAATGCCACTGAGCTGAATGCTTCAAATTAATTTATTATGTTATGCACTTTTCCCCATTTCCCCCCATCCCTCCTTCAATCTATATATATAAAAGCCTAATATGCAAATTGTCCCCTTGGCAGTTTGACTTGGAGACCAGGAGTTTGATAGCTTGCTATGACATGTTTTGACCACCAGACGGCAGCACAAAATGAAGGAAGGCCCAGGCTGGCAGCAGGAAAGCCCTGATCAACCCTGATAGGCGACCAGATCTAGGGACCCTATCCATGCATGATTTTGTGCACGAGGCCTGTAGTAGTTTTAATAAAGATCCAATGCTTACAATTCAATAATACCATGTAAAGACTGTCCTTCATTACCCACCCCCCCAATCTGTTCTCCTACCATGCCTCACTTTCAATCCCTTGCTCTCTTTATTCTCCTTCTGGTACCCTTTTGATGTGGATGTTGGTAGGCTTCATACTATCCCAAAGGTATCTTAAATTATTTGCACTTTTTAAAATTCTTTTTTCATTTTGCCACTCTGGGTGTTTTTTGCTACAGGGTAGCTGAAAACCAGTCACTTGATCCCCTACTTCAACCTAATGTTTATTCCTTCTAGTGTATTCTTCATTTCTGACCAGATCTTTTTAATGGTTTTTATATTCCTTTGCTCTTATAATTCTAAGTTCCTTGAGTATCCTTATAACCATTCTTTGGAACTCTGTATGTCATGAATTGCTTGCCTCCACTTCATTTAGATCTTTTTCTGAAGATTTCTCATGTTCTTTCATTTGGGACTTGTTTCTTTGTCTTCCCATTTTAGCTGCCTCTTTCTATTGTTTCCATGTAGTAGGTAGATCTGCTATGACTCTCTGTCTTGGTAGGGTGGATGTATGCAGTATATGTCCTGTAGGACTGCAATGTGCAGTCTCCTTGATCACCTGATCTGGGTGTTGCAAGAATGACTCTTGTGAGGGTTATGTGGGCCCTTCTCTTAAAAAAGAGTTTTGATTGCTATTGGCCGTTCATAGGTGGGGTCAGTCCTCAGGCTGGCTGACTGTGAGGATCAATCCCAACCACAGTGAATAAGCTTTGTATAGGTGCTGACTACACAGAGCTAAATTCTCCTCTGCAAGGTCTGGTGCCTGCCAAGATCTTCCTTTGGATATGCAACTTGTGAAGCTTACTGGGTCTTGCTCTGATGTTGTCTAAAGCTGGCTGTGGGTGTGTTCGTTCTGGGACCTCTTAGGAGGAACTCTGGCACAGTCCAATGTCAGATGTTGCCTTTGACCATCCCTGGCCAACCTGTTTGAAGCTTCAAAGTTATCTGCAGTTGTGGCCGCCTCTGCTGGACCTGGCTGTGCACAGGTAGAAACAAGCTGTACACGATGGCTGGCTTTTACAAGTTCCAGGCCCAAGAAAAGGTCCACAAAAGTCCCAACGCACCCTGAGATCCACCTCTGCCTGTCTGTTGCCTGTCAGGCTCAACCACTGAAAGAGCCTCTGGCAGTACTCCAGTTGGACAAGGCAGGTTCAATCACCAGGTAGGGGTGACTGACGTTTGCCAGATAGCTACAGGTTCAAACTCGGTGCCAATGTTGGGTCTGAGGCCACTCAGCATATGTCCAGGATATAGAAAGTCTACCTACCACCCACTGGGTGCTCACACACATTTGTCATGGGCATGGTCAAGGGAGTCATCAGAGTAAGGCCAGCAGAGTCAATCAGGTCCAAAAAGAGCAAGATTTGGCCCTGTGAAGGGAGGCTTTGTACCAGTCGAGCATGTAAAGAAAAATGGTCTCGCTACTAAAGCTACACAACTCAGTCTGTCCCAGAATCTGTCCGACCACAGCAGAAGGACAGATCTAGTGGACCTCCCATGAGAAGGAGCTGTCAGTCTGGCTTGGGGGAAGGTGGCCCTCACTGCAAGGCCACACAACTTAATCTGTCCTGGACTCTGCGCACCAGGGTGGGGCTAGTGGGTCTCCCCTGCAGGGGGGGGGGTGTGCCTCCAGTCAGGTTCACCAGAAAGTGGGTGGAATGGCCTCTACTCCAAAGCCACACGACACAGTCACTGAAAGCCACTGAGTCTGCCTGGACTTCTACACCCAAGCCCAGCTGACTCCTCAGCAGGACCCATGCTACATAGGGTTGGACAACTGGGCGCCCAGAGTGTGGTCTTACTGCATCCCCCGGGCTAATGCCATGGAAGGGAATGTCCTTCCCGAGAAAGATGGCACCTGTGGTGTGGGAGATGGACTCAGCACAGGAATCCTGGCACTGTCCCTTCATCTCTCTCTCTCCAGAGCTACAACCCCCATTCTCTCCCTAGGAGATTCTAATCTGCTCCACCCTCCTTCCACTGGAGCACAGGGAGAGTGGCTGAGAACAAGATTTTGTGCATTGGGCTTTTAAGAGGGTGCCTGTGTCTCCCCGGCAGGCAGATTTACTGCTGATTTTCACAGCCATATGTTATATGGGCACCTCTTCCCAGTCTAATGCCCTGGCCTGGAGAGCCCAGAGTGGGGTTGAGACCCCATGCTTTTCAGGAGGGACATCAGCAGCTGAGAGTTCCTCCAAAATTTCAGCCACTGCCCATGGGAGCAGGACCAGCCCTTTTTGTATCTCTGCCCTTCCTACCAGTCTTGATGTGGCTTCTTCTAAAAATCCTTGGTTACAAGGCTTTTCTTCAGCTAGTCTTCAGTTGATTATTGAAGTTGATTGCTCTATATTTTAGTTGTAATTCTAGTTTTTAGTTCTGGGAGGAGGTAAATGTAACATCCACTTATTCCACTGCCATCTTAGATTTCCCTCCTACAACTTTTTAAATGATGGAGAAACACAAAATAGTTAAAAAATAAAATTTAAAAAACTATTGAGTATACCGAGTGACCTTTCGCTGAAGAAATCTGGTGAGATATACGTATAAAGGGCAAAATAAAATAATTGCTATAAGAGATTGGCCCATCTGTACCCCAAGTGAAACCTATCTGCTTCAATTTCTAGCTTTTCCCCAAATTTATTCCACAAAGGGGAGGAAGACAGAGCACACATGCAATATCCACAACTTTTTACTTTATACTTACGCCTCTTTGTAGAAGAGCATGAACCCCAGGAGGTCTCGGAAGTCAGGGGGCCAGTACGGCTCCCATTTCAGCAAGATCTTGTCAAACGATGTCCGAATGTAAGAAAATTTAAGTAATTCATTTTCACCTAGAAAAGTGGTTTTTTTTTTTAAAAAAACAAAACAAATACCAACAAACAGTTATCAGTATTTCATCATTTATTTCAGCACAAAGCAGTGATCCTACACTCCCAGGAATGTCCATGAAAAGGAGATGTCAACCTGCTGTTCCAGGGAGCCTCCCAGTGTGTGAGGGCAGGAACTGGTCCATTCTGCCAGCCAGTTACCTGGCCAGAGGCTCAACTGAAAAACAGCAGTTGGCACCAATGTGAGGAGGAAAACTGGACAACAGGTAAGGGTCCTGACACAGTTCTGACTGCACGTGGATTTTTAAGCCTGACCTGTCACAAGATGTAACTCTAGTGCCAATGAGCACGTGCTAAGTGAGTTCAGATCATTATACCTTGGACAGACAATTTCTTGAGTCTCCAGTATTTTGGAGAGAATAATTTCCTTTGCTTGGAATGCACGTCTTCCCATAAGCTCCACCCACCCTCACTCTTCCTCCTCAGAATTCCCACAATGCGGACCACATTCTGCTGCAAAGAATCAACTCCGCATGATAGTATGATGGAAGCCCTGGCAGCTCAATGCTCAAACACTCCTTCAAGAGGGAACCTATCCCAGGAGTGCAGTCAGCCGACCGTCTCCAGCTGCAGCAACTGCAGGGCCTGTAGTAACATCTGATCTAAGGCCATATATAAGGAGATATTATTCATTCATTCATTCATTCATCCATTCAATGCTTATGTAACTTCCTCCAGCATCAGGCACTGTATCTGATACAGACACCACCTGTCCTCAGTATTTCAGAAAGCCTCTCACACATGGAGTTGTGTGAGCTCCCGGGGGGGCAGAGCTGTCCCTGGGGGCCAGTGTGGGAGGGAAAGGGATGGGGAACAACACTACTTGCTCCAAAGGCCGGAAGTACCGGGCCATCACCACTCACAGGATGCCTGGTCCCCGTTAGTCTTCAAGGCAATGTCGGTCCTCTCCTGGCGTCCCTTGGTTCCTGAAATTTCTTCCATCTTGTGAATTTCCGACAAGCACAGTTTGGGATTATAGTGGAAGAAGAGTTTCCCCTGAGTTATGGTGAGGTTGTGTTTGCTCCAGTCCCATAGCTGCCTTAGGTTCTGGTTGTCCAAGGCATAGAAAGAGTAGTTCCTATGGAAACACACACACCTAGTCATTCATCGGCTTGTACTCTCCAACTACAAGACGGTGGGGCCGTGGCCGGCGTTGATCTTGCCAGCAGCACATACCCAGCCCTAACCATTTGCTTGGCATGTCCTTAGTAAGCATACAATGGGGGGTGGGAGTGCCAAGGGAATTCACGGACAGGAAGGTATCTGAACTCCATCTTGTGGGGAGGGGAGTATGACTACAGTGGATTGAGATACGGGTCTCACAGAGGGGAGAGACTGAACAGACAAAGGCACTGAGCTGGGCCCAGGGAAGAGCAAAGTAGCCTGCTCTGTTCAAGAGGTGATAGGAAACAGACTGGAGAGCTGCAGTGGTCAAGCACTCTAGTATCCTGGATACCAAACCAAGACTAAGACCATGTGACCTACTGGGTTGGCAGAGGGGAGCCACTGAAGGTTTTATAACAACGCAATAACGTCATTAGACCTGAGCCCGTGGGCCACCTGCACATAATAAATAGGAGAACAAAAGCATCCAGGTCTGTGCTGTACAATACAGAGGACCCTAGCCACTCTGGCTACTGAGCGCCTGAAATGTGGCCATTCTGAGCTGTACTGGACATAAAACACAGATCTTGAAGACTTAGCATGCAAAATAGAAGAGTATGAAAGACCTCCCTTATAATATTTTATATTGGTTGCAAGTTGAAATGGCATTTTAGATGTAATTGGCTAAGTAAAATACATTGTTAAAGTTCATTTCACCTATTTCTTTTTAAAATGTGGCTATTAGAACACTTTAAGTCACATGTGACTTGCATTGTATTTCCGTTGGACAGCACTGGTCTAGTTCTAGGATGCCCAGCTGAGGATCATTGGAATAATCAAAATCAAGTCTGAACTTCAACGAAAAAAGCAGTTGTATGGCAGAAAAATCAACAGGAGCTGGCTAGTGATTCAAGAATGTAGTCTAACCAATTCTATGGATTGGTTTCTTGAAGCCATCTACCCCCCGCCCCTCTCTTCCTTTCCCTTCCTCTACCATACAGACCGGAAAAGGTAAATATCCCCTTTCTCACTCCCTTGGGCTAGAAGGAGCCACATAACCCGATTCTGGCCAAGGAGATAGAAACAGAATTCAATGTTGGGGGTGAGAATGTGGGAGTTTCCAGACAATATTTTGAAAGAGACATTCTCAGTTGTCATCTATCTTTGTCCCTTTCCCTTTTCCCAGTCAGTTCTACAGATGTAAGGCAGCCATTCTGTGACCACGGTCACATAAAGAGGGAAAAGGCCTGAGTCCTATCCTTGATGACATTGGCGGTTGGCCTTCTTCTGACTTCTTGTTCATAAGTCCATCTCAACCTGCATGAAATGGAGCTGGTCTGGACTTCTATTATTTTACTAACTGAAATGGGGTCAGCACAAACTCCAAGAAATAAGGAAGAGAATCCAGGAGGCCAGCAGAATGTCTTGGGGAGGTAGAATCCTATTGGCCAGAGGAGGTAAGATTTCATTAAGGAACAGGTGAAATCAGTATGAATGGGACCAGGATGTGAAAAGGCGTTGGAGGCAGCAATTAAAGGGTCCTGGTCACAGCGAAGCCCGGATGGCCAGACGCCATTTCATTGCAGCCAGCGCCCTGGGAGGGCATAACGTGTGGCTGAACCCCGTGACTTCCAGGAATGGCTGTAGAATGGGCACCACTTTCCCTGCCTGGGCCTTCAGACATGTTCCAACACACATGGCTCTCTCTCAAAGTTCTCCAGGCACTTTCTCCTAGTAGGTGCTTTCTTGGCTTTAAAAAATCCCCAAGTTACAGTAGAATGACTGTGGTTAGCAACACTGTATTGAATATTTGAAAGCTGCCAAGAGAACAGACCTTAAAGGTTCTCATCACAAAGAAAAACACTTCTTTGTAGCTATGTATGGGGATGGATGTGAAACAGACTTACTGTGGTGATCATTTCGGAATATACACAACTACTGAATCATTATGGTGTATACCTGAAACTAATGTATACGTCATTAAGTGTTTCTGTTCTTCCCCCAGCTTTACTGAGATATAACTGACATCGAACATCAGTTTTAGGTGCACAATATAATAATGTGACATTTATTGCAAATGATTATCACACTAAGTTTGGTTAACATCCATCCCCTCACATAGTTAAGAAATACTTTTTTTCTTGTGATGAGAACTTTTGATATTCACTCTCTCAGCACCTTTCAAACATATGACACTGTACTGTTAACTGCAATCATCATGCTGTACATTCATACCCAGGACTAATAACTGGAAGTTCCTATCCTTTGACCATCTTCATCTATTTTGCCCATCCTCTCCCCCACAGCCCCACCCCTGTCTCTGGCACCCACCAATCCTGGGTTGATGTTGTTTTTGTCTTTTAAAGATCCTACATGTAAGTGAGATGATACAGTATCTATCTCTTTCTGTCTGCCTTACTTCGCTTAGCGTAAAGCTTTCTAGGTCCATCCCTGTTGTCACAAATGGCAGCAGATCATTCTTTTTTATGAATAATACAACTGAGCAATACTCCCCGTGTATATAAAGGCACATACCATATTTTCTTTATCTATTCATCTGCAGATAGAAACTCAGGTTGCTTCCATGTCTTGGCAAAAACCCCTAACTTTCTATAATTCACACACTTTCTAGTTAGTGCCCAGGCCATAGACATAGACTCCGGCCCACATACCCGACTTCCAAGGTGTTCCCCTGAATCAGACGTAACTTCCGGAAGAAGGAAAGCGACACCAGCGCGTAGGAGCGGCGGATTTTCAGAAACCCTGAGATTTCTTCAATGAGGCCGAGGTTGGCCTCCAGCTCAGCTGCCAGGTTGTCTAAGGAAAAGAGAAAATACCCAGTGAGTTTTACAGAGTTTTATAGGAAGAGTTTTAATCTTCCTATAATTTCCCACAGTGAGGAGTGAAATTACAAGCTGAAGATGACTTTGACATATCCTGCTCAAAATGAGTCGCACTTAATTAAAATACAA
Source organism: Nyctalus aviator (assembly GCA_036971965.1). NCBI lineage: Eukaryota > Metazoa > Chordata > Mammalia > Chiroptera > Vespertilionidae > Nyctalus > Nyctalus aviator. The sequence continues at coordinate 5,622,912 of CM072927.1, read as the reverse complement.
TCCAAAGTCCTTATTACGGGGTCAGCAAATCCCTAAGTGAGTGACTCTTGCTTTTTGTCTCATCTCCTACCTCGCTCCCTGACACGGGGCCTCTGCACCGGCCCCTCAGCAGACTGTCGTGCACGCGCTGCCTCAGGACCTCCACTGGTGCCTCTTTGCCCAGAATGGCACTCTCCCATCTTTCAGCGTGGTTCGCCCTATTACCAACTCAAAGCATGGCTGCTCTGACCAGAAACTCTTCTAAATTAGTAACCTCTTATTCCGCTTCAGAGGTTTGCAAACTCCAGTCCACTGGCCAAACCCAGTCTGCTTTGTAAATAAAGTTTTATTGGCACAGAGCCACACCCGTTTGTTCACACGTTCTCTAAAGGGCAGAGTTGGGGAATTGTAACAGACACCCCCTGGCCTGCCACGCGGAATAAATTTATTCCACGGTGTTTATAAGAGAAGGGTGCCCATCCCACTACCCCCGTGGCCACACGGTGCTTCCCTTCACAGAGGGACCGCTGCCTGAGTTTCCACCATAAGCTGATCTGCTTATTTGCAAGGTCCATCATGCACAGACTTGGCCTTGTTCACTGAATGTTCTGCAAATGTTTGCTGAATACATAAGCAAAGGAATGCCTTTTTGCCTGGGACAGTATTTCTGGAAACACAGTCCTCACACTGGCAATAGGGAATGTTGCCGTTTGTTAAAAATGCAAATTCCTGATGCCCCAGCTACAAATGTGGAAAATGAGAACCTCAGCGGGGAGAGGGAGCAGAGGAGCTATGAATCACCGGTCTGGTGGGGGGGGGGGGGTCCCACTGACGGGAAACAGAGAGTCTTACAATCGCCAAGGAAGCAAAGATGAGCCCAGTGGTTGGCAAACTGCGGCTCTCTAGCCACATGCAGCTCTTTGGCCCCTTGCGTGTGGCTCTTCCACAAAATACCACGGCCTGGGCGAGTCTATTTTGAAGTTTAAGTTTAAAAAATGTGTCTCTCCCGGGAGGAGTGGACTGTGGCCCACGGGTGCTCCGCTGCTCAGGACGGGTGTGGGGAGAGGGGCCGGCCGGCCCTCCCGCTGTCCTCAGGTGACACCCCCCCCCCGCCACGCACACGCCTCCTCCCGGCGAGCTGGCCTGCAGGTGTCTGCAGTGTGGATACTGTGTCATGTCTGCATGTAGATGCTGTGTCAGGTCACAGGGCGTCGGATAGTGAACGGAGCTGCTTCTGTGTAAATGCTATTTTAAACACTAAAAAGCATTTAATTAAATAAAAAAAGCGTCTCTCGAAAGAAATTTCAGTCGTACTGTTGATGTTTGGCTCTGCTGACGGATGAGCTTGCCGACCATTTCCCGCTCCGCTCCCAGGGGCGCGGACCCCAGAGGGGACCCCACACTCACTGCCGCCGCGGATGTTGATGATGAGGCTCCCGTTGATGACGGTGCATCCTCGAAGCTCCTGGGCAGATGTCACCGAGTCGATGGTCTTCTCACCTTCCAGGATCTGACAGACCTTGGGACACGGGCCCAGACACGGCACGCACATCAAGCTGAGTGAAAAGCAAGGGAAGAGGGGTCAGGGTACACAGGACCCCCTCACACGGCAGACCATACTGCACAGGGTCCCGTGGCTAATGTCTGAGGCCCGAGCGCGCTCCACTGGGAGGGCTGTCCTGAGCATGGAGGGTGCTGGCAGCACCCCTCAGCTTCACCCACTGACCCCGACAGCTCTCCCAGACGAGGACTGGAAGCCAAACACGTCTCCGTCACTGTCCCTGCAGGAAGAGCCGAGGGGCCCAGGCAGGAACACTCCCTGCAGCGGCAGGCTCACACCCTTCCGGCTGCAGCGGGTCCCAGCGCTCCCCCCAGGCAGGGCTCCCGCTGCACCCAGGCCGAGAGGACGCACTGAGCCCCTCGGAGACAGGCTCTCCTTCTACCCCGTGGAGGCAGGACTCACGTTCACCCCGAATGGTGGGACTCCCGGGGTCTCCCGACCTCCCCCTGCCAGCACCCTGAACGGCAAAGCTGTGGCCGTGGTGCGTGCAGTGGGTGCCGCGCGTTACGCTTTGACTGCTGAGGCCCCCTCCCCGGGGGACGTCCCTCTGGAATACACAGCGCCAGCCTCTGGTACGGCGAGAGCACGACCCCCAGCGAGGCATCAGCTCCTCCCGCCGTGAAGGCCCTTCTCGCGGAAAGCCCGGCCTCCCGGACACCCGACTGCCGGGGTGACCCTGCCTCCCCGTCCCTGGACCCCAATTCCTGGTCTCGTGCTTTGAATTCGACAGTAAAGAACCAGGAAACAGCAGAGGCTTCCCCCTCAGACTTATTCCAGGCAGAGCCCCAGGTCCCACCCCTCACTCCTTCTCCCTGCCACCCCGGGACCTACTGCGTTAGCAAGCCTGTTCCTCAAAGTCCCCTCGTGGCTTCGTGTTGAAGTGTGTCCTGTGATCACGGTAAGAACCACGAGAGCCAGTCAAGCCATCCGAGGGGCCTGTGGAGGAACGTCCATGGAGCTCCCTCCGAGGGATGGGGTGCAGGGCGCCCTCCTAGAGGAGGGGCACCATCAGGAGGCTCTGGACCCCAACGTGTTACAGCTCTGTTTTAGTTCTGTGGGCTGTTACCACCAATGATTGAACCTAAAGGGTATGTGGGAACCCCCAGGTTTATAGCCAATCGGTCGATCAGAAGTGTGGGTGGCCTCAGGACCCCAAGGCGTGCTGGTGTCAGACCGAGGGCAGGCCTGTGGAACGGAGTCCTCAGCCCGGGGTTCGGTGCTGACGCCAGGGGCTCGGGCCCGATGGCGGCGTGCGCCCTGGGCACCAGCCCGCTGCGGTGCGCGCGGGGCTGTGACCAGAGGTTTGGTTCTTTGGCTGGTCCCACACCTACTCCCTGAGCACGGTGACCGGGACACTCTACGCTGGGGCTCCACCAACTACGACCACGCCCACGGCACCTTCTTTTAAAGGATGCTCTGCACACCCACACCGTGGTATGGACCCTCCATGGCTGTCCTCGCCGCAGGGCAGAGGAGCTGCAGCGGAGGCCATACGGCCTTCAGACTGAAAATATTTACCCTCCGGCCCCGCCGAGCCGGCTCCGGGCACAGGCACACGGAGCAAACAGCTCTCCTTATCAACGGCCACGCGTTCTGCTCGCCTTCCCACAGTGGGGTCTGTGTCCTCCTCCAGTGAACCGGGCGTGGCCAGATGGGTTGCCCCGGCCGATGGGACATTAGCAAATGCGACATCAGTCGAGGCTGGAAAAGCACTGGCACATCGGAGCATGCCCTTCCTGGCTCCAGGACGGGAAGCCGCACGGAGAGGCCCTGGCTGCCCATCTACGACAGGAGCGGCTGGCGATCCTAGGCCATCGGTCAGGTGGCCCTGCCCACGTCAGACAAAGCTTCCGTCAACCACAGCATCCTCAGGGAGGTGAGGCACCCAGTGCCGGGCTGCTCTCCCAGGCGGCAGGAGCTAACTGGCACCCGGGGAGGCCGTCGGTGGGGTTGAGGAAAATGAATAAACTGACAATGATGGTATCAGCCTGTGGTAGAAGCCATGAAAAGAGTGAGAACTGAGTGATGTGCCGAAAAGCAGCTGGACATCGAGTCCAGACGAAGTGGGCAGACGGGGAAGGACGCTCCGAGGAGGTGACTGACAGGCTGTGACCGGGACAAGGAGCAGGGCGCCGCGCTGGGCGAAGATCCAGGGCAGAGCGTTCGATGGGGAGGGGACAGGACACACGACCTTCACCCCAAACTCCGAGGCCTCCCCGTCTCGGGGAGCACACGCTGCTCTCGGCAGGCGTCTCCGAGTGACCACATGGCTCTGCCTGTGCCCCCACACTCTGCTCTGAAACACCAAGAACCATTTCTGGATAAGCCGCCAGAATGGAAGAAAGCATAGCTGGTCCCATTTGATATCAAACCACATTAGAAAAATGTGGTAGGACTAACGTATTTCATAAGAACATCTTTTATTTTTAAAAGCTTCAGAAGAAAAAAATACTATTTTTTTTCCAAAACTTGGAAGCAGATTGTGCCATAACGAGTCGTCATCAGCACCGCCCGCTTTGCCCTCTCTCAGCGAAGGTCACGAGCATCGCGGGACTCAGCGTGGGCTCCGGGGCCACCATGCCACCGGGAGAACATTCAGGAACATGCTGGGCTCCTCAGACAGAATGCCTTCTACTTAAAGCCAATGTCTTTTCAATAATCACCTTCCTAGAAGATTAATTTAAAAAACAAACAAAAAGGAATCAAAAGGAATATGGTCATTTCCCCAACCTTACTGATGAACTGGCCCAAAAGAGGAAAAGAAAAGGGTCTTTCTGGCATGCAAAGTTACCTATAGCTGCCTATGTTTGGTCAACAAAGCAACATAACAGGTTTTTGTAAAACAAACAAACAAACAAACACAGAACAAAACTAATAAAAGAAGACATGTACTTGCAGGTTTCACAAACGTCGGAAGAGAGCCTCCTGAGAATGGAAATAAGACTGTTTTTTTGGGAAATAAAACTTCCCGCCAGAACACTGGCTAATTCTCGGCTCTGGAGAGGGAGCTTTCCAGGTGAGCAGGCCAGCTCAGTGCCCCTCGGTGACGCCTGCTTCTGATCTGTTTTGTTTGTTTGTCTGTTTGTTTTGTGGAGGGTTTTTTCAAACCCGCAACACAAAATCCAGCAACCAGGTTTCTTAAGCTTGGTTACAGCCCCAAGAAACCAAAACAGCTCCTCTGAGAAGCTAACCAGATGAACAAGAGTCTGCAGTGTGTGCACACAGGACCCCTGACTCACAACTGAGAGAAAACAGCTTCCAAGCACGAGGGAGTCTGCGAATCATCGAGCATCAAGCCTCCTCCTTCTCGTGCTCTGGGCTGAGCTCAACGCACTGCCCAGCTCCCGACCAGAAAAAACATAGAAACCCGAGCTCCAATTGGGCGTACGAGCCGGAAGGCACAGCAGAGCGGACGGCCCCGCAGTGAGGGATTCTACGGGGAGCCAAGGGCCACGGTCCGCGTGCTTTCCGCTCCCGAAGCTGAGCACAGCGGCTTCGACAACAGCGTCCAAGAGGCCTGAGCACGGACTCTGGCCCCTCAGAGACCGCCTGTCCTCGGCTGCAAAGGCCAGGACCAAAGCAGGAGGCGGCGTGGATCCGAGGCCCCTAGCACACCTCTGGTCACCACAGCGCCCTTACCCACAGCAATGGATTCTGGGTTTTCACACAGGCTTTTTTGTTTTGTTTATTAAACATTTTTAATGTGGACATTATTCCAAGAGTCCCCGTTTTCCGCCCCCTTCGCCAACCTTCACCCACTTCCTTCTCCCCTCCCCCTCCCTTGGCCTCCCCACACTACTGTCCGTGTCCAGGGGTGTGCACATGTGTTCTCTAACTAACCCCTTCTCCTTCCTCATCCGTCACCCGCAGGCACCAGCCGGTCTGTTCCATGTATCCATGCTTCAATCCCATTTCTCATTATTTATTTATTTATTTGTTTACCCGTTAGTTTATTTATTTATCTATTTATTTTTAAAATATATTTTATTGTTTTTTTACAGAGAGGAAGGGGGAGGGACAGAGAGTGAGAAACATCGATCAGCTGCCTCTTGCACACCCCCTACTGGGGACGTGCCCGCAGCCAAGGTACTTGCCCTTGATCGGGATCAAACCAGGGACCCTTCAGTCCTCAGGCCGACGCTCTGGCCACTGAGCCACACCGGGTAGGGCCTGTTAGTTTGTTCTGTCCATTAGATTTTAACAGGTGGCACCCCCTCCCCAGCCCCCCCGCTCCCCCCTCCGCCGAGCACCCGTGCCCGGGACTCACTTGCTGGAGTTCATGGTGAACCCGGAGGGGCACTCGGGGATGCACCGGCCGTTGTGGATGACGTACTGGTGGCAGCCCTGGCGCCGCGAGTTCCTGCACCTGTTGTGCAGGCCCAGGCAGAAGCTGAAGTTCACGCAGCGCCAGTCCTGGAAGTGGTAGTAGGGCGGCGGGCAGGTCTCCACGCACCGGCCGTCCAGGTAGAAGTGGCGGCAGGCCGCGCACCGGGTGGGGTCGTCGGGCTCCGAGCAGCCGCCCAGGCACTCGCTGTGGCAGCAGAGGCCCTCCGCCGTGCAGCCGTGCGACTTACAGCTGGTGGGGCAGACTGGGGAGAGAGAAACAGCCGTCAATGAGGCCCGGCTCCATCGGCACCGACAGCGGTGCCGGCTTAGGGAGAGCAAGCGAAACCAAACAACAACAGCCTCACCTCTACAGCACACGCTGGGCCCCAGGCACAAACGTTAACAAAAGCACAAACTCATGTAAGCCCCAGACCACGGTGTGCCCTGCACGTTTAGCAGCCACTTCAGAGAGGGGGAGGTCAGAGAGGATCTGCCCTGTAGCATCTGCCCATTTCCCCGGTGTAAACACCACTAACCTAAAGTTACTGCACACGGAGCTGAGAGATCCATCGTACCACAGCACAAACAGTACTTCCACCACACAGACTGAACAGGAGCAAGTAATCTCCAAAGCCGCCCTCCCTTATCTACGGGGGATTCACTCCAAGACCGCCAGCGGATGCCTAAGTCTTAAATAGTACCAACTCTATAGATAGGATGTTTCTTCCTGTACACACACACCTAGGATAAAGTTTAACTTACAAATTGGGCACAATAAGAGACTAACAACAATCTATATATATAAAAGGCTAATATGCAAAGTGTCTCCTTGGGAGTTCAACCAGAGACCGGGAGTCATGATGTGTGCTGACCACCAGGGGGCAGCGCAGAATGAAGGAAGGCCCAATCAGCCCTGCTCACCATCCAGACCTAGGGACCCTACCCATGCAAGAATTTCATGCACCAGGCCTCTAGCAACTAATAAAATGGAGTAATTATAACAATAGGCTATAATCAAAGCCATGTGAATGTGGCATTATAAAGTAAACTAAGGTCACTTGCGCACAAGCACAGCGATACCACAGCAGTCAATCTGATTATCGAGCCGCTACTAAATGACCGAGGGGCAGGGAGCGTATAAAAGGTGGAGACACTGGCGTCACATCTCGGGAGGGTCTGAGTGGGATGACAAGAGATTTCCTACTACCCAGAACAGTGCACAATTTAAAACTTATTGACTGCTTCATTCTGGAATTTTCCATAATATTTTCAGACCACAGGTCACTGGAAATATGGAAAGAGAAACTGTGGATAAGAAGGGACTGCTTATAGAAGACTGTAATGAGATCATCAGGATGCAGTGGATTCTGAGTATCTGTTACCTTTGATTTTAACCTAATTTGTTTAATTGTAAGTTTACATTATTTAAATTGTAATCAATAGCTTAGCAACCAGTTCCCAAGTTTCCTGAAAATTAAACAGCTGGCTCCAGCAAACAGGCCTAGTACACAACTGCAGAACTGGTATACACAGATATATGGTTGTCTCCATTTTGCAAAGAGGGAAACTGAGGCACGAGAAGATTAAGCAAACTGCACAACAGTCACACACTGCTTCACAGACGTGGGTGCACATTAATCCCGACACGGCAGCACTGCAGGCCACGGCCTGCCTTCGGAAGCGCGCTGCCTCATGGAGAAGGCATCCCAGTTGCTCAGCCACACCAGCCGTCATCGGACAGGCGCCGCACTGTGCCAGAGGTGACGAGAGGTAACATTCCCGCTGCGGCCTCAAGGAGGGGACGGATGGCAGGAGAGAGAAGGCCCGGGGGCGGGGCAGACGCTGTGATGGATTTCGTGGCCGGAGACATGTTCTGGTTCAATGCGACTGAGAGTGTGCACTCCAGGCTGGCCTGGCCCGGCTTCCTCCAGCAGCTCGTCCGTTACATACCCCTTTCCTCCCAGTCTCTCTCACTGCTTCCCAATTACCCCTGGACTGCAGCCCCCAGCACGTGGCCTGGACCCTGATGGCCAGCCCTCCCTTCCCAGACTGTCATGGTCTGAGGGCCTCCCTGTGGCCGGACAGACCTGGGCAGCAGAGCCTGTGCTCAGAGGCGCTTGCTCCACTCACTCCCTGCGCGTCTCAAGACGGGGCGTGGACACCGAAGAGTGCTCTTCACTCCGAACCCTCCGGCCTGTTACTGCTGCAGCACGGCCTGGGGGGCCCGGGGCCAGGGAGTGGAGGTGACCTCTGAACCCCCTTCTACACACGAGCGGCACCGTCTGATGGAACATCCCGTGAGGACAGAAATGGTCTCAATCTGTGTGCTGTCTTCTAACACGGCGGCCACGGCTGATGCCACGAGAAACCACATTTCAGGGGCTCCCCCTCTCAGCATTGTCACTAACGCACTGTGAACACGGGGGGACAGCTATCTCTTCGAGATCACCTCCAATGCTTTTACGTTTATACCCCAAACTAGAATCGTTGGATCCTCCGGTGATTCAATGTCTAAATTCCTGAGGAACCACCGCGCTGTTCTCCACAGTGGCCGTATCGCTTTACATTCCTGCCGAGAGTCCACACAGTTTCCAGTTTCTACTGAGAAAGCAAACTTTTGTGTTTCCATTTTAATTTTTATGACCACTGGCTCTTGCATCGACAGCAGAGGCTTAGAGAATAAAAATAAACTCCTTGGCAAGGCCACGCAGTCTCACGTGGTCTCCGTGCCTGCCGGCTGAGTCCTCCCGGGCTCCTTTCCGCCCTCACATTCCCAGGCTCAGGCCAACCGCAGGCCCTTTGCATGTGCTGGCTGAGCACCCTACTCGTTATGCTCCCAGGACCGGCTCCTTCTCACCGGTCAGGCCTCGCCGCCTTAGAAAGACCCTCCCTGACCCCCTCCCCCCGATTCCTTCTCAAACCACATCCCGCACGTTATCTTGTGATGTTTTTCTCAGAGCGCTCACCGCTCCTGACATGATCTGGGTGCTTGCCCAGTGACTGGAGAGGCTCAGGGGGCAGGGTTCACTGTGCTGCCCCTCGCACCCGCAGGAGCGCAGCAGACACATCCTCAGTTATGACGGAGGAGGCAGAGGAAGGACACATCCTCAGTTATGACGGAGAGGAGGCAGAGGAAGGACACACCTTCAGTTATGACGGAGAGGAGGCAGAGGAAGGACGTGGGGCAGCTCCCAGTCCCGTTTCTAGCTGATGGCTCAAGAACCCCCACTGCAGGAGCTCCACAAACACCCCGAGAACCATGCAAACTACGGAAAACCTGTGCGCATGTGCGTGTTCCGATTCCCTCCGTGGACCCGGGAAGAAGTGGGAAGTTGTAACGGGAGCAGGATGGGGGTTAACCCACCAACGTCCGTATCGTGCTTTTAGGGTTCACATACGACCCCCCAGAGGCTCTTTACTTAATTCCAACAGAGACCCCAGCAGGGAGGGGATGAATGATATTGTGTCCATTTTAGATACAGCAGGGCCCAAACTGGAGCCTCACTCTGTTGGCTCTGCCTCTGACATTCCTGGGTCAAAAAAATGGCAAAGTCAACCCCAGGGTCCATGCAGCCCTGAGGGAAGAGTGGTAAGATGTAGCGTCAGTGACGGAGCACCTGCTCCCTCACGGGACTACCATGAAGGTGTCTTTAAAGAACCCACAGCAGCCTTGGCTTTGTCTGTAACAGCCCCTCGGCTCCGCCTGTAACTAAGTGCGACGATGTGGGTAAAGCGCTGGCTTCTCGGACAGACACGGTAAAGGTGTGACGTCAGTTAGCTATTGTGGGTATTACTGTCGTCATCCTCCTCCTCCTCCTCCTCCTTAATGATCTGTCTTGTCTGCAAGCACACAGGCAGATACTCCATGGCAGGAGGCAGTAACAGAAGCAGACAATGATCTAGGGCGGTGGTCGCCAACCTTTCGGCCAGCAGACCAAAAGTTTCCGGGTTTGATTTCGGTCAAGGGCATGTATCCTGGTGGCAGGCTCCGCCCCAGCCCTGGCCTCGGCCCTGGTGGGCTAGGAACATGCGAGAGGAAGTCAGCCCCGCCTTAAAGGGGACTCTTTCCTATCTTGCATCACTCGTGGTTTCTTCATTCAGTCCGCAAGGCCACCCTGAGTGGCATTTCTATTAAATAAGATTAAGTACTTGGACACAGAGCGGGAGAGACACACAGCTTATCATTTTTAATGTCTAACTTCCTTCAAAAGTTAAAAACAGAATTCAGGCAAAAACACACAACACCCCAAAATGGGGAAGAATACCTGTCACTTTTGTTAATCCTCACCCCAGGGTAAGTGTCTATTGGTTTTGAGAGAGAGTAGAAGAGACGGAGAGACAGAGAGGAACAATGTGAGAGAGACACATCGATTGGTTGCCTCCAGCACGAGCCCCCACCAGAGCCGGGGAGGAGCCTGCAACCAAGATACATGCCCTGGACCGAAATCAAACCCGGAGCTTTCGGTCTGCTGGCCAAAGCTCTATCCACTGAGCCAAACTAGCTAGGGCACATCTGTCACTTGTTTAACCTTTTAGTGAGGGGTCAGCAAGATGGTAAAGCCAAAGCTTTGTGATTACTGACAGGGGATTGCAAAGTTAGATGCAGGCTACTTAATGTCACACGAACAATTAAAGCCCTGTATGACAAACCCACAGCCAACATCATACCCAATGGCAAAAACTAAAAGTGTTTCCCTTAAGAACAGAAACAAGGCAGGGTTGTCAACTTTCACCACTCGTATTCAACATAGTGCTGGGAGTCCTGGCCACGGCGATCAGACAAGAAGAAGGAATAAAAGGCATCCAAATTGGAAGTGAGGAAGGAAAACTCACTATTCGCAGATGACATGTTAGAGTACATAGGAAACACTGAAGACTCCACCAAAAACTACTAGATTAAATAAACACATTCAGCAGTGTAGCAGGATACAAAATCAGCATCCAGAAACTGATGGCATTTTTACACACCATTAATGAACTCTCAGAAAGAGAAACTAAAAAAATAAAATAAAATATCCCATTTACCATTACAAAAAACACACACAAAAGAAGATACCTTGGAATAAACTTAGTCAAGAAGGTAAAAGACCTGGACATGAAAAACTATAGGGCATTAGAAAAAGAAACAGAAGAAGACACAAATTAAGTGGAAGCATATATCGTGTTCATGGATTGGAAGAATTAACATCACTGAAATACCCATTCTACCCAAAACAATCTTTGGATTCCATGAAATTCCTGTTAAAATACAATAGCATATTTCGCTTGTCTAGAACAAATATTCCAAAAATGTGTACAGAACTAAAAAGAACCTCAAATAGCCACAATAATCTTAAGAAAGAACAAAGTTGGAGGGATCACAATACCAGGTATCAAGCTATGCTACAAAGCCACGGTAATCAAAACAGCCTGGTACTCACAAGAACAGGCACACAGACCAATGGAGCAGAACAGATTCCTCAGGAAAGACCCACGCCATTACACTCAGTTAATATCTGCAAACAATGGAGCAAAGACAGTCTCTTCAATAAACGTTGCTAGGACAACTGAGCAGGCACATGCAAAAAAAAACCAAAACTTACACCCTACACATGAATAAACTCAAGATGGATAAAAGACTTAACTGTAAGTCATGAAACCATAAAAATCCTAGAAGAAAACATAGGCAGTGAAATCTCATGTAGCAGAATTTCCCCAGATACATCGCCTAGAGCCAGGGGAACAAAGGAAAAAATAAACTATTGGAACTACCTCAAACCAAAAGCTTCTGCTCAGCGGAAGAAACCAGACTCAAAATGAAAAGGGTTCCTCCCACTGTATGGGAGAACATATTTGCCAATGATACATCTGATGAGGGTTTAACCACCAAAATACAGTACCCTTTTAAAACTGACATATATTTGAAAATGCATTTTCTAAAAGCCTCTGCTAGACAAATAATGTTATTGATCAATTTTGTAATTCTATCCTCGAATATTCCAGCAGTGATTGTGTAAGAATAGCTGACAGGAACCAATGAGAGCTTTCCCACGGCCGCTCTTCGGGTGATTTTTGGCTTGTTACAAAGCCAACAGTCAAGGCAGCTAAATACCAAGTGTGATCCTAGATTGGAACCAGACCAGGAAAACATTATTGGTGACGGACGACAGGAATAGCCAGGGAGACAAACGGAGTGTCTGAAAAATCCAGCCCCTTTTTTCTTTGCCTTCTCTAGTTCAATCAGTTTGTTTTTTCTTAAGCTGTGTGGTAAAAACAAAACCAAACCAAAAAAACTCCTATTGATATTTCCATAGCATGACATATGTTATTCACATTTTGTTACATTCCTTTCCAAAGCCTGGAGTTTAAAAGGAAAAAACCTCAAGATTTAGCCCTAATCGGTTTGGCTCAGTGGATAGAGCATCGGCCTGCAGACAGAAAGGTCCCAGGTTCGATTCCCGTGAAGGGCATGTACCTTGCTGTGGGCATATCCCCAGTAGGGGGCGTGCAGGAGGCAGCTAATCCATGTTTCTGTCTCATCAATGTTTCTAACTCTCTATCCCTCTCCCTTCCTGTCTGTAAAAAATCAATAAAAAATATATTTTTTTAAAAAACAACTCAAGACATATTATTCCAAAAATCATGGCTTTCCAGACATTTCCAAACAGGACAGTAGCGTGTGGCTCTGCAGACACATTCGCCACAGTGTCCGAGCTCTCCTCCAAGAGTGACTTTTACAAATTCCTGGAAATAACTTCCTTTGTTTGCATTCAAGGATTTTCCTCTCCCACCCCAGCCTGGATACTGGGCCTGCCGGTGAGCCCCGCACCTTGCAGAAGCTGGAATCCGGTAAGCGAGTCACAGCTGGGGGGGGAGGGGTTAGGGGGGGGACGGTCAACGGTGGGGGGGGTGCGGTGGGGTGCAGGGTGGGGGAGCATTTGAGAGCTGGGTGATCATCAGATGCTCTTTCGAGTCTGGACCTCAGGCGCAGGGGCGAGGATGCTTTACGCGGGAAACCCCGTTCCTTGGGCGGCTACGCCCCCCTCCGGCCCGGGTGCGGGCAGAACGGCTTCCCGGAGGCGCCGTGAACAGAGAAGCCGAGTTCTTCGAAACCCGGGAGCAAAGGCCGGGAGGGGCGGGGGGCCGGGCCGCCCCGCGAAGGCAGCTCCGGATTGGCCGGTCCGGCACCGGTGCGGGCGGGGCGGGGCGGGGCGGGGGCCCGGAGCCCGGAGCCCGGAGCGGCCACGGGGCTGAGCCGGCGCGCACTCCGCTCCGCGCTCCGCGCTCCGGGCTCCGGGCGGCGGAGGGGCCGCAGCACCGCCCTCGGGCCCAGCCAATCGGCGGGCGCTCTGCGGGCACTGGCCCCGCCCCCGCCCCGCCGGCGCCGCGCTGGTGCGGCCGCGGGCACCGGAGCCAGGAGCCGGGGCCGGGAGTGACCCCGATGGCGCCCTGGGGAAGCTGGGAGAAGGAGGACCCAGCGCGGGCTCCCCGAGCAGCTGCCGGGCGGACCGGCCGGGCACGCGGAGCCCAAGGGGGATGGGCCCCGCCGGCCGCTGCCCGGCTGGCAGCTCCCGGGAGACGGCCGCGGGCGCCCTGGTCCCAGGCCTCCCTCTGGGGGACCAGGAAGGGGCGGCCGGCCAGGGTCACCTGGCGTTAGCACCCAAGCCAGGGGGAGTGAAGGTCCGCACTCCGGGGTTCCTACCCCAAAGTTTCCACCCACCACTCCCCAGCACCTCGGGCCATATTCATGAACTATATTCTTAAGGAAGCTTATAGGATGTTTTGGGGCTGTCCTCCAGTCCGGCCAGTGTTTCCTGTGCACCTGGAGGTGGCACACCTGTGTGCTGCACGTGTATCTGCAATCCCAGTGAACCGAGGCAGCGGACGGGCATCATCTCCACCCACACACCCAGGAACACACTTTGAAACGTGGGTCCATTTGCATAATACAATGTTCAACACATGTCGGTTAATCAGCTCTTATTAACTCTATTATCCAAGTAACCATCTCTGTTACTGGTGTGGAAACAGGCAGCGGAGGGCTGTTTTGCTAATGTCAGATCAGCTAGCAGCAATGCTAAAACTCGAACCCAGGTCTCCCTGGGGAAACCTGGACTGGGTGTAGCATCATGGAGTTAGACTCGCCTGCCCCGCCCCCCGGCCCACCTGGCTCTGGGCCCTTCTGGGCCCTGGGATACAGAAAGGGAAGGAGAGAGATTGCCCTGCTCTCCCAGGAGGCAGAGAGACAGTAAGCCCTAGGAAGGGGGTGGGAGGGTTGTCTGTCTTAGTACTGCATCCCAAAGCAAGGCACACAGTAGGAGCACAATAAAGCCCATTCAGAAAAAGGAAGGAAAAAAAGATGGGAACAGTGACTGACTGGCTTCATCCAGCAGGAGAGGGACAGTCCTGCAAATACGTGCCTCCCCAGGGAACTGGAACAGTTCAGAGCTGAGGACAAAGGAGAAGAGGTGTGAGAGACCAGGACTGACAAAAAGGTTAGGGAGCGAGCCGAGAGACCTGGACACCACAGGAAGAACCAGCCGGAAAAGATGCCACCAGGTCGATGTGGGTTCCAACTTCCTGGCTCTCTGGTGAAGGGCTGAGGAAGGCCAGGGCCTGCAGAGGGCCGCCAGAGAAGGCACCGGGACATTCTTTAAATTGTTAGCTGAGCCCCAGGCGCTGGCAGAGTACCTTTGTCCAGGTGTTGGCAGGGGCGGGTCTAGATAGGTAAATCCAGTAATGCTAGGGCCTAGTTAAGAATGCAAATAAGCTCCTTTGACCCTATAAATAAACCTGCGTGGCTGGGGGGGTCGCCTTGCAGCCTCTCCATCAGAGAGGTGGCGCCCACCAAGCGCCCAGCTTGATGAATCTATTTCTGCCTCCATGTCTCTTTCTTCTTTCTCTAATTTCTTAATCCCCAGCTGCTCCACTCAGGAACCTGTCGTTTTCCGTGATGGACGCGGAAACCAGAGAAATAGCCACCGCAAGGGCCCTGGGAACAGGAGGAAGGGGATGGCTTCGGAAGCCCTCGGGGAGGCGAGGTCACCTGGGTGACGCCCAAGTTGCCACCTTAAACCACAGACAGGAAGTGAGGATCGCAGACTTGGAGAGTCTGGGTTTGAGTCCTGGAGCCGATGTCAGGGCTTCTTTCTGCCCACGGACGGTGATTATGGCGGCTGTTATGCCTCAGAACACCCCCGCTCACTCCGGAGAAGCCTTGTGTGTTCACTGTGGACATTTTTAAAGTTTTTCTTTGTGTGCATAATACACACACGTTTCAGGCAATTAACTACAGCAATAGTTGTTTTTTTCTCTCAAAGTTGTTGAGTGTCAGTCAATAATTAAATAAAATAAGTGCTTAAACCAGTAAACAAAGTGATTTAAATATTTCCAAATGATTTATCACCAGAGCTATCTTTATCAATTTTTTTTATGGATTTTAAGTTACATCTCCATTTTCATTCTTAATCTTACACACAATATTTGTTCTCCCCCTCCCTTTTCTCCCTTTTTCTTAGTTACTATATAGATTCTTCCTGCTAAAACAGCACAGCCAAATAAAGTTTCTGTATTGACAGAAAAGTTCTCTCTCTATGCTATCCAATTCAGCAGTCTCTAACAACAGATAGCCACCAAGTGCTAAAAACCTGGGGAATGTGACGGAGAAATTGAATTTTCCTGTGGCTTCCTTACTGGGCACTGGAGTTCTAAAAGATCCAGCTCTTAATTGGTCAGTTCTGTTTGTGTTCTAATTAGTCCTGTTAATTCATTACTTCCTTCTTCCTGCATAGATATGTCTCATTATTCACTGTGTCACTTGTCATTTATCTGTATACTCATTTAACACTCATTTGTCCCTGCAGCCTCATCTCCTCCACTACAATTTCGGTTTTGAGATCCTCCTGGACCAAAGATAAGAGTCATGTTTTGTTTTTAATTATCACATGGTAGGAGTTTGTCTTACCTGGTGGTTTGGTTAAGCTTTTATAAACAAATTTTCAGTTACATTTACTTGCTCTTTGGAATGTATTGCATTGGGTTTAGGGGGGTGAGTTTCATTACTTTTTTTTTTTTTGTGTGTGTTGTTATTGTTTGTTTGTTTTTTAGATTTAACAGATGATTAATTTTTCTAACTATCGCAAGCGCACTTAAAGGTGTGCATTGTTTGCAGAGTACAAAGTTCCATCCATATCTGTTACTACGATCTTATTTAACAACCTTATTATTCAAACTCCTTGTTGGCGAACTGAGGTTTATCTACCTCATGAAGGCTGTGTCTGAGTCCCCACTGCTACCACCACAACCGCCCACTTCCGAACCCGCCTCCTCCCTCCGTGCTCCTGTACTTCCCAGTTTGCTCCCTAAGGTTTGGTCTGTGCTGGAGAGGGCCTGCATTAAGGACTGCCTCTCCACACAGCCTCCACACACATGCTCCTTTTCCCGCCTTCATGGTGCCTTTTGCCTTAAATTATGTGCATTCGTTCTCTGTTCATGTTTAACCACAGGGTTAAGTTTTCTGTGTCATTTTTGGAATGAGGTATAACCATTTTCCAGTTGGAGAGAGAGGGGGAGAGGGAGGAGTAAGAGAAAGAGGAAGAGAAAGAGGGAGAAAGAGAGAGGGAGAGAGAGAGAGGAAAAGAGGGGGGGTATCCTTCTATGGGAACGATGAAGTGGGATGGGAAATGTCAGAGTGTGAAACTTGTTGCTGTGGAAGGTCTGATGGAAAGGAGGTTTCCCTGGGGATAATCTCAGCTATAAAAAGACCCACTCACGTGACCAGTGCAATGGCTTTTTAATAACAAGTACGTGGTAGCCCTCAATGTGCCCAGGCTGACAAGTCCGTTTCCCAGGAGCTGCTGCACCACAAACTGAGTTTATGCACAGCGACAGGGGACGGAGAAAATCCCCTCAACTCACACGGGACCAGAGCAAACACCAGGAGACAACGAAAGTCCACCTACTGCACGTTCCACTGTGACCAAAGGGAGAGACCTTCGGCTCATGCCCTTACTGAGCTCGGCCTAAAGCCGGCCGGCGGCTTTGTTTCCCACCTGGAAGAGAGGAAAACTCCGTTCACCTGCAGTCAGCTGGCTCCTGGGGTCCCAGGGCACGGCTATTCCATTCTGCAAAGGCGGAGTTCTCCGGGTTGGGGGAAAACCCACTTCCTACCCAGGCTTATTTCGAGCAGAGAAAGGAATGCATTTGCCCCTGGGTGGCCGGGGCCTCGGACTTCCCTGGCTCTTCGGACCCTCTGCAGCCCTCCATCTACCCGAGCCAACGAGCAAACGAGCAAACGGCTCCGCCTCGCCCAGCTCCTGCACCCGCCTGGGGGGACGCGTGCAGGAAAAGGAAACTGTGCAAGTTTCCCACCAGACTGGCCGCTGGGCAGCATTTCACACCCAAGAAAGCCAGCCAATGGGAGAATGCTCGTTGGTAAAAAGCCTCTTTTGCATACAGACGAGGACCACGGAGGAACTGTTTCCTCACCAGAATCAACAGTGCCCACACCCTCTCCCGGGCCAATGTTTACTCGCAGGTGGATGGTTTCCTGCACCATGGAGATGCCCTAGAACCTCTCCCACAGCAAACTCTCCCTTTTATGAAAAAGTTCACTAAGCCCTAACCGGTTTGGCTCAGTGGACAGAGCGTCAGCATGCGGACTGAAAGGTCCCAGGTTCAATTCCGGTCAAGGGCATGTACCTGGGTTGTGGAGTGGGGAGTGTGCAGGAGGCAGCTGATCGATGTTTCTCTCTCATCGATGTTTCTAACTTTCTATCCTCCCTTCCTCTCTGTAAAAATCAATAAAATATATTATAAAAAAAAGAAAAAAGAAAAAAAAAGTTTACTAGGTGGCAAAATACATCTTGTCACTAGTTCCCTCACCATCTTCCTGCCAGTCCAGCACCCTCAGTCCACAGACCTGAGACCCACGGAGTAGCAGGCCCCCTCTGAGCTCGGACACAGCTGGTAGAAGCACATACAGTTCTTCCACCTCCCGGGATCAGACAGACACCAGCTCATCGGCACAAGGACACTCAGTACAAACTGCCGATCCTCAGGGAGAATTCACGCGGGCCACAAGCCTGGGCTGTTCCTTTCCTCCGAAGGTGCTTCTGTAAAAGCCAACGTGTTTCTTTCCTGCACCGAACACCCAGAGAGCCAGTGACGCCCTCGGGCTGAACCCTCTGCCAGGCTGTGCCCCAGCTTCCCTTCCAGCTCTGGCAGGCAGGGAAGCGCAGGGACAGAGGGACAGCTGGCCACACCCCGGGCCTTCAGCCTCCAGGGCTGAGGAGGGGACAGGATGATGACCCTGACAGTCCCAGTCTGTTCTCTCCAGGCTCTCCCCGTCAGACCTGCGGTACACGGTTCACATCGCCCACGTGTGCGGGGCAAACAACGATGGAGTCGGGCCGATCACTTCCTGATGACATTACTCCCTGTGCCTCAGTTTCCCCGTGTATGCATGGGGACAGTGATCGTGCCTCGGTCTGTCTGGAGGAGCAGGTGGAATGATGCCCCGAACAAGCTTGGCACAGCATCTGGCCCCCAGCAGAACCCAAGAAGTGTTTTCCAAAAGCGTCCACACAGCAGCAACCTCAGGCGCCTGGTCCCTCTGCTTTGGACGCCATCAAGCAGCAGTGACTGGCTCCTGCGTGCCATGGGGGTGGGGCGGGAGGGTCTAAATCACCAAATCCAAACCATGTCCCAAGCAATGTTCGCTTCTTTCCCCTGCGGTGTCTGTTTTTGGGAGACTGTTCACCCCACTTCTCTGTGTCACTCCTCAAGCCTGACAGGTTTGGGGAGGATGACTGGGTTGGTATCGCTGCTGGCCAGGGACTGCGGGCTGGTCCTGGACATCCAGCCCAGTGCTGTGCTCCACTCAAGCCAGCAAATGCGAGTCAGTATCTGCTCGGAGCCGGAGGATCCCCGCTCTCCGGGAGCCCGCAGACCCGTCTGCTTGTCCGCTTCCGTCTGAGTCCCAATCCCTCAGTGCTCCCAAACCCCACATCACATTCCCCCAAAGGAAGCAGCGGGAAGAGTGTTCCAGGGGCTGAAACCAAACATGTGATGTGCTCCGAAGGCTGCTTCGCGAAACAACCACACGTCCCAGCGGCACCTCCGAGGCCACTGGGCGTTTCCAGAAGGGCTGACCCACCAGAGCAGGCCCTGCAGGCTGGAAGGGAAAACAGGGATGCCCAATCTTCCTCTCAGAAACCAGGCGGTGACAGCCTCCAGGGAAACCATAATTGGAGGGCTACGGGGCGCATTCCTCCCCAGGCCTGTGATTATGCAACTCCCAAAAGGGTGGGATTCGGCTCAAACTAAAGTGAGTGAAACCCAAAGCAAGAGACGCAGCTAAGACCCACCACAGACACGGACATGGACACAGACACAGACACGGACACGGACACGGAGGGAAAGCTGGATGGGCACAAACTTGGGGGAGGAGGGGGGGAATCTCCACCCACAGAAGGAAAGCTCTCAGTGAAACAGGATCCACCCACCCCATCTCCCGCCCGGCGGCTGCGCAGGGAGAGGGGCAAGGAGCGTGGCCTCGGGCACGTAAAGTAAAAAGATTTACGATGAAGACCTGCCCCCTCCCTCTATTCCTGCTCTTTACCCCCCAAAACCACCTCATGTTTGGCTCATAAACTTCTACAGCAGTGGTCGGCAAACTCATTAGTCAACAGAGCCAAATATCAACAGGACAACGACTGAAATTTCTTTTGAGAGCCACATTTTTAAAACTTAAACTATGAAGGTAGGTATATTGTTATTAACTTAATTAGGGCACTCCTAAGCTGGCCTTTGCTAAACACTCAAGGGGACAAAGAGCCGCGTGTGGCTCAAGAGCCGCAGTTTGCCGACCACTGGGCTACAGCAAAGACAGCAAAGCCCTGTGAGCAGTCACCGACCCGGGGCCGTGTGACCCTGTGTGGCCCTGCGTGGCCCTGCAGATTCCCGCCTCCCGCTCCGCCTCACCCCGAGCGCCCGCTGTGAAGTCGGAAGACAGAGGGGCGTCTTGGTTCTCAAACACTTCCCCCCAATTTCCTCTGTGCCCTTGGCAGTCCTCGGTCCCAGCTGCCCGCGGTCCACAGCGTCCCACGGGCGCAGAGATAAAAAGCTGATGCACTTCTCCTGAGCAACAGCCACCACAAAAAAGAAGGAAACTTTTGGAAAATTAAACAGAAACTCGGCATTGGGAAAATGGGGTCGGACACACGCTAGCGTCATAACCTTGACCAACTTCAGAGAACAATTATCGCGAATGTGAGAACCCCGCAGCTGGAACGTGGAGCCATGACGATAGGGCCGGGTGAACCGTTAAGATAAGCACAGGCCCTGGTGCTGGAGCCAGCAGCCCCGGGGGAGGAGGGGTGCTGAGCTGAGGGAGGAGGGCCTAAGGGGGCACATGAGGCAAAGCTGTCCCCACACCCCACGTGGTTTTCTATTTAGGGAAGAGTGTGCCCGTGTTTGGAAACTAAGGCAGAGAAGACTATCCAAGGTGGAAGCTGCCACTCCCTGACTCAGCTCTTGGGCAGGTACCTCAGCTTCACCAAACGTCCATTTCCCCTTCTGTAAAATGGAAGAGAGCATGGGAGCACCGCCTACAGAGATGCCGTGAGGTTCACTCTATGGCTCGGCAGTAGCAGCACAGAACAGGCGGCACTAAACCCGCTTCTGGAAACCACCGTCACCTCGGGGCTGTGCACGTGCGGTCTGGCCGCCCCCAGCAGCTGCTCCGTGCTTCTTCCGGCCTCAGTTGGAATGTCAGCCTCGGAGGGTTCCCCCCATCGCCCCGTGTTTGAGGAGAGCCCTCCAGACCACCTCATCTTGTCACCCTGACCAATTCCTTCGTGGGACTTCTCGGCACCTGAGATTAGCCTTCCCACCTGAATGCTGAGCTGCTGACCGCGTGCCGGGCCCCTGGGCTGTGAGCTCCAGGAGACAGGCCCTGTGACTTTGTTCACCACCAGCCCCAGGCCCAAGAGCTGTGCGAACAGTAGCTGCTGCTTTTAAACATGTCCTCACCGAGGGCTAACCTGCCTGCCAGCTCCCAGTGAGCTTGGGAGTAGGTCACCGAGTCCAAAGGTGACCGACCAGCGGATGGGCTGGGTTACAGGGCAGCGCTGGGTCTGGCTCCCTGTGGCCGCCTGGGAAGTAACTGTAGCCCGTCCTGTTACGTAAGCATTCCTAAAACCACCGCATTTACGGGGAAAGCAGGGTTAGGTCACAGCACTCAAACACGTCATCAGTGACACAGAATAAAATAAACCTAATAAATAAGAGTGACCCTGTTGTTCTGCACGTGCCCAATGGTTACAAAACACACAGCCACAGAATCTGAGACCCGTGACCTTGCCGAGGCCTGGAGCTGGCTGTGCGGAGGTGGGTGTCCGAGGGGCACAGCCGTGAGGGACTGTGACGGGGATCTCTCAGTTGGATGTAAAGTCCGGACCCCATGCAGGGGTCCGGGAGAGGGTGTATGCTCCAGGCGTGTGCGTGCTTTCTGCCCACACGACTTGGTGCAGCTGGCGGCAGCTCTGTGAGTTCAGGTCACCCACTTTTCTCTGAGACAAGACTGCCAGAAGCAAAGGCGAACTTTACAACATGTTTAATCTGTGCCTTAGCTCCACCATCACGTTGGAACAAACCCAAGTCTTCAAATCCAGCATTTGTACAGAATCAGAAACAGGTCAGAGCAAGTAGGAGCGTTGAGGATCACGACCCACAACTGGAGCTTGGCAGAGTCCCCTTCCTGAGGCCCACTGGGTCTCTGCAGAGCCCGGGCAGCACCTGAATGGTGAAGGCTTCATTCCTCCGAGCGCACCTTGCAGAGAGCAACGCATGCCTCACGCTCACCTCCTGCAGCAGCCGGCAGCAGCCAGACATTCATTTGAAATCTCCACGTATGCAAATGCTGAGATCAACGCTGCAAAAATCATTATGTTTTACTCCATAGAAGATCCGTGTGGTTTGAGGATAAAAATACAGTAAGACGTCGATATGACGGATTAGTTAGGGCAAGGGGGTGTCCATTAAAGCTGCAAGTCTGTTATATAGTTTGTTTTCTGAATAGGTACGTTAAAAAATTGACAAATTAGTTAGTTTACCGTGTTTTTTACTTATGTAGACACATTTGTGTAATTAAAATTAATACGTATGAAAAGTCTAATTTCACAGAGTGGTTTTCTCTATGTAATACAGTGCTTTTAAATTTACACTGAGCAGGCCTAGTGGATGCGGGCATTCACCAGTCAGCACCAGCAAACAAATGCACGTGCTGGGCGTGGCGTGGCGCAGCCAGAACAGCAGCCCCTCGTGAAAACTGCTCAGGAAGTCACCCCACCCCACAGCAGCACCGATGGCCAGCAGCACCGATGTGGCGTGATCACATGCCAATCATTCGCCAAACATCATTGTGAGCCTTGGGTTTGAATATGAGAATATAGTTGTAGATACGTAATATTGATTTTGTTGGTGAAATTATTACAGTGTTTTCCCCCCCCACCCCAACATATGGCCTAGTCACTAAAATTTGTTAAAGATAACGGTGAATTAATAACAAAAAAATAACCTGTTAAATATAAGCAAACCTTGGTTAAAAGCATTTTAAAATTAATAGGTTGTTAATTTGCACATATCACATATGGACTAGAAATTTTGTCCATTAAATCCAAAGTCTGTTAAATTGACGTCTGAAAATTTGAGGGTTTACTGTGATGTGTGAATAACTTACAGAGTAAAATGCGGAACGTCCTGCCCTACCCCCATCTTTAAATACTTTCTCTGCCTACTCTAGGTCAAGAGCAAAATCTAGGGTGTTCTCAGCACTCAGGGAGAGCACCCCCCCAAAAAAATTCTGTGCATGTCAAGTATGAGAACAGACAACTGCTTCATTATCCTATATAATAAAACCCTAATATGCAAAAGGAACGACCAGTCACTATGATGTGAACTGACCACCAGGGGGCAGATGCTCAATGCAGGAGCTGCCATGATGCGTACTGGCCATTTACAGAGAAATGGCACCACAGATCTGGCACCCATAAAGCAACACTCAGCTTCCTCTAAGTGGGACACAGGCCCCACCACCACACCAGAGCGACAGCCCACCAAATTGCAGTTGACGCTGCTGAGACCCCATAGTGCAAAATGTGGCCCACAGTGTGGCCCACAGCCCCGCCTAGCCCAGCCAAGCCCGGAACCGGTTGCTATAAGCCCCAGGTAATGTTGTCATGTAGCAACACCCAGCTTTCTCTCCCTGGCAACCATTAGCCTCCTTGCAGTTTCTTCAGCCCAGAAACACTTCTTGCTTCATAGCAGGTGCAAACATTTCACACTTTAACCAAATGTCTGTGAAGCATTTTTTTCATGCCTCATCTCATTTGACCCTCACAGAAATCCTGGCCCAGGTAGATAGGAAACTCGATGGAATCCTATTTTCTTTTCATTAGCTGGAAAATGTAGATTTAGAAAGTTTAGAAACTTGACCCGACTGGACCTTGAAAATGACTGGACCTTGAAAATGACTTGAGTTTTCTCATTGAGCAGAAGATAGTCAAGCACTGCTGCAGTTAAATATTTTACCCTTTGTTCTCCCTGCATGATCTACAATAATAATCTGCTTCATGTTGATATTTACTGCTGCATTGCTGACAATTACCTGAAAGAGAAGCTGGGGTGCTTCACTGGGCTGGGAACGTTTAGCTAAACCAGAAAGCAAGTTTATCTATGCACTAGAGGCCGGTGCACAAAATTCGTGCAAGAGCAGACCTTCCTTCCCCCGGCTGCCGGCACCCACTTCCCCCTGGCACCCGGGACCCAGCTTCCCTCGCAGCCCCAGCTCCGTCTAGAAGTACATTACAGTTTTATTAACCTTTATAATAAAGATATAATGAAAACATAATATGCAAATGGTCATTATGCTGTGAAGTGTAATGACTGGATCATGGATCAGCAGGAGGGTGGGACAACAGCAATGAAGACCAAATTAAACAGGAGGGCCCATATAACCCACACAAGGAATATTCCTAGAGCACCCAGCTCAGAAGATAAAGGAGACTGCACCAAGTCCCACAAGAAGGCTCCCCATTAAGATTGGGAGATATAGCAGTCCTATTAAATACATGGGGGGAGGGAAGGGAGGACAAACAAAAAAAGTCAATAATGGGAAACAAAGAAACAGACCAAAAAAAAAACAAAAAAAAAACACAGAAGAAATCTCCAGAAAAGCAACTAATGAGACAAGCCATTTAGCAGCTATAGAGTTCAAAGTTGTGGTTCTAAGGGTGCTCAAACAACTTAGAACTATAAGAAACTTAATGATAATTACAAGGAACTTAGTAGGAACTACAGCAGAAAAAGGACATAGAAATCATGAATAAGAAATAGTCGGAAATGAAGAATGACATATCTGAAATAAAGAATACCCTGGAAGAAATCAACAGTACATTAGAAAAGCTGAGGAAAAAAATCAGCAAATTGGAAGACAAGGGAGAAAAATAATCACTAAAAGCAGAAAATAATATTTAAGAAGCATGAAAACAGTTTAAATGAACTGTGGGACAACATGAAACATCACAACATCCACGTAATAATGGTAGCGAAGGGAGGAAAAAGTGAACAAGGGATAGAGAACCAGTTTGAAGAAATAGTGACAGAAAATTTCCCTGGTGAAGGAAAAGTTTCACAAGTTCGGGAAGAGTCCCAATCAAAATGAACACAGAGACCCACAGCAAGATACATCATAATTAAAATGGCAAACGTTAAAGACAAAGAATTTTAAGGACACCAAGAGATAGTCAGTTAACTACAAGAGAGATCCTATAAAGCTGCCACATGATTTCTCAACAAAAACACTAATGGCCATGAAATATTCAAAGTAATGAAAAGCAAGGATATGAAACTAAGACTACTCTATCTTGCAAGGCTATCATTCAAAATTGGAGATGAAATAAACAGCTTTTCAGACAAAAAAAAAAAAAAAAAAAGGCAAAATAAGTTTATTACCACCAAACCAGCATTATAAGAAGTGCTAAAGAGACTGTTGTAAGAAGAAATAGAGACATAAGTATAAAGGGGAAAAAATGGCAAAAATAAGTAGCTATCAATAATAACAATAAATGGATTAATTGCTCCAATCAAAAGACATAGGGTACCTGAATGGTTAAGAAAACATGACCCATCTATCTCTATGCAATCTACAACAGACCAATTCCAGAACAAAAGAAAGTAAAAGGGTGGGAAAAGATTTCCAAGTAAATGGTAACAATAAACAGAAAAAGGAGGCAGCAATATACATACAGTAGAACTTCGGTTCTCAAACTCAGTTAGTTCCGGAAGTCTGCTCTAGAAGCAATGTGTTCAAAAACGGAGTGGCTTCTCCCCGTTAGAAATAATATACATTGAATTCGTTTGTTCCAGACCGCCAAACGACTCCCCATTTCAAGCTTTCTGACGTTTAACGTGCTGTTTTTAACCTGTAAACACACACTCCTTCCCTTCCATTTATGGAGCACCACCCCCAACTAGCCTTAAACAAATCGCTTCAGTATTCCTCCGGGGAAGTGTTTCAGGCCAGCATGTGGCACCTTTGCTGCTGTCACTGCTAACTGCTTTCCCTTTATCCAGAGCAACACGTTTTTCTACCTCTTCAACTGTCTGTGATCCTTGCTTCTTTCGCACCATTAACAACATTAACACTATTAGTGACCACTTTATGTTTTAAAATCGTCCGTTTGACCAGCAACAAAGAAAAAAACCTCAAAGATACTCACAGCACAATTTCCTAAGATGTTAGTGGTAAACTAACTCATACTGATTGGCACGCTCTCTCCTTTGCTTGTGGCCTGAGAGGAGCATAAAACAGTTGGGAGGTTGAAAACTGCAGCTTGTTCAACAACTGAAATATTTTTCCCCTGAACAACTTGGTGGAAAACCAAACTTTTCGAGATGGGAGACATTCAAGAACGGATGTTTGACTCTAACAAACTCCAAAATAAAGGCCATAATAAGAGACAACTAAGTCTGCATAATAGTAAAGGGATCGTTCCTGGTAAACACATATGTAGCCCATAGAGAATGTTGAGATATTTTAAAACTCCTGGAGGACCTAATACAGACAGAGTAGGGGATTTTAACATCTCACTGACTTTACTCAATAGATCCTATAAGGTTCTCCCTCCCCCCAACTGGTGGGCCGAGTTATGACATTACTGGCATCTGTCACAGAGACATCTCTAAGACATTGAGCCACCAATCAGTGAGTGCCAAAGTGTCCTGGAGCCCACCCCTTCCTGTTCTGCCCTGGGTCCAACCCCCTCCTGTTCCTCCCCTTAAAAAGAGCCCCAGACCAGCCACATGCTGCTGATCCTCCAAGTCCAGGCGGCAGCCCGGCTGGGTCCATCCCCCTCCCAACTCCTTCAATTCTGATTTCTCTACCTCCGTAATGAGTCCCGCTCATTACTGGGGAATAAACTTTACTTTAAATTATCTCAGTGGCCAGTTTCCTGCGCCTCAAACCTTACATCTTGACGCGGTCACGCCCACCAGGGCCTGAGAAAGCTGGCTGGGTCCCATCCCCGGTGTCTGCTCTCCATACACCCGGGCTGAACAAATAAACCAGAGGGGTTGGAGGCGACAGAAACTCCAGATGCCCGAGTTGCCTGTCGGCCGGGGGAGCCGTGCTCAGCACTCGAGTTAAAAGCTGGAAGCTTCGCCCTGGCCGGGGTGGCTCACCTGGCTGGACTGTCGCTCAGTACACCCAAACGCTGCAGGTTCGATTCCTGGTCAGAGCACAGAACCAGGCTGCAGGTCAGAGTATGTACGGGAGACAACCAATCAATGTTTCTCTCTCCTTCCTCCCCCCCCCCAAAAAAAAATTTATTTTCCAACAAATAAAATGGCACCTTCTCTTTAAAAAAAGAAAAAAAAGTTAAAAGCTTCCCACGGTCATGGAACCAGGTCTCTAACCTGCGGGCTTTGTTCCTCTCCATGTGCTCACCCAGGACAGACCTGCCCTCACAGAGAGCGAAAAGTTTGGGGGGTCTTACACCTGCGACAATGCGAGCCCCAGGGGAAACAACGAAGGCAGCTCCACCAGGCACGTGGCACAGTCCGCTCACGAAACCCACTCCAACGCAGGACGGGGTGGATCGGACGGTTTACTCCGAATTTATTTATTTAAATAAGAGAGGAAACAGAGATGTCAAGTAAGGCCAAAGGTCACACAGCCAGCAAGCGGGGAAATCAGAATCTGAGCCCAGGACTGCAGGCTCCTCTCTGTGTGTTAACGCGAACCCTGGGCAGCTCAGGCAGCCGGGCTCCTTCAGGGTCAGAGGAGTCCGGGAGGACACAGGGGGGTCACTGTGTCCCGTGCCACTGTTTAAATCTGGAGGGCAGAATCAGGACTGAGCCAAAACCAGTGTGGTCACTGGGTAGAGCGTCGGCCTGTGGACTGAAAGGTCCCGGGTACGATTCCGGTCAAAGACATGTACCTTGGTTGAGGGCACATCCCCAGTGGGGGGTGTGCAGGAGGCAGCTGATGGATGATTCTCTCTCATCGATGTTTCTAGCTCTCTATCCCTCTCCCTTCCTCTCTGTAAGAAATCAATAAAAATATATTTAAAAAATGTTTCTTTTAGAACCAGGACTGACACGCCACGATGACCTACACTCTGGACCCAGGCAGAGCAGCCGCGGCTGCCACCGCTCCCCACGTCTACACACCCGGCGCGCCCGCCCCCTGCCCGGCTGTGCCGGGAGCCTCCGAGTGCCATGCTGTGAATGCTCGGCGGGCAGCAGCCAGAGGAAGGAGAATGGCTCCAGGGCGTGAGGGGAGAAGGGACTCCTGACCATGTCTGGCCCCGCTTGACCCTTGGGGCCGCAGCCTGCACTGGAATCCCTGGTCTCTGATGACCTTGAGCTGCGTTGGCCCCGAATCCCAGCCCTGAGTCTGTTTCCTATTTACTCCGCTAAGGCCCAGCACTGGATACCTGACACCGGGCAGCACTGGTGAGCACCCATGTGCCTCCCTAATTACGGGGATTATGTTCCCCACAGTGCTTTGGGGCGGCAGCCATGTCCTTGGGGAGGCCGGGCCGGGCTGATTCTCCTCCTCGGAAGAGGCCCTGGGAGAGGCCCCGGGAGAGCGGCTGGCCAGGGTCGGAAGTGCCAGCTCCGCCCGGAGTGCGGGAAGCGGGGGACACGCCAGGGGTCAGGGTGGGTCAGGTGTTCTGCTCAGTTTGTCACAAGCATGAATGACCTCATTTCATTCTCACCCAAACCAAGAAATGGAAGGGCCCAGAGCAGGGCTGTGGGACATCCAGCCCTCAGACCTTACAAGACCCACAGAAACCATTTGGCCTGGCCCTGCCAGGGCCTGAGGGGCGAGGTGAGTAAATGTCTGACCAAATATAGCAGCTTGTGTTTAAGCTGATGATTTTGTATGGCCCGTGAACAATGTTATAAATAAATATCCACAGAGCCCTTGGCGAGAAAAGGTCCCCCACCCCTAGTCTAAAAGGAGCAGCCAGGCAGGGGGATTCGGGAGCATTCGGACGGCCAGAGGAGGGGTGAGTTAGAGATGGCACCGGTCTCCGGGCGGGGTGACCATCTGCTGCTGGTGAAGCCTAGGACCGACCCCTCTGGACGTCCTGGGACGGCGGCTTTCCCAGGAAGCGGGGCTCTCAGTCCTAAAGCCAAGAAAGTCCTGGGAAAGCCAGACAGCTCACCGAGTAGCCCAATTCTGGTCCCCAAAGTCTCCAAATATTGGCCACAAACTCCTATTCGCTCTTCAAAACCCAATACAAAGCCTCCCTTCCTCTGTAAGGCAGGATATAGCGGGGAAAAGTGAGAATCTGGGTTTAAACTCTAGTTCAAATCCCAGCTCCACGAGGAGATCTTAGGAGGGCCTCGTTCCTGCCGATGGGGCTTAGCAGACAGTGTCTGTTGGATGTCCCAGAGCTTCAGAGCCCTCAGCCTGCTCTCTCTGTCACTGTCCCGTCCTCCAGAGACCCATCTCCCTGCCCTGAGCCACCAAACAGACCCGCACACACGCTGAAAAGAAAGAAATAAGATAAACTCTGTAACACGCAGCGCCGTGAATACTGATCTCCCTTCCGTCTCTCCATCACCCTCGCCCGACACCAGCAGACCCGTTTCCACCGGCTTTTCCTCCCCGCGATGGCACAAGAGCCACAGAAAGGAACCGCTCGGAGGGGTGGCCCGGGCGGGGCGGCCAGTCCCCCGGAGACGAGGCGCCCCCGTGCATGAGGACCCTGGCGGTCGGCCCCGCTCCGGAACCCCGCCACAGCCCGATGGAGGAGGCAGAATGCACAGAGGCGGACACTGGCTGCTGGAGGACAGAGGTCCCGGGCGGGACTGCTGCCGGGCCGGGGCCTGCGGCTGGCAGTGCGGGGATGCGCGGCAGCTGCAGACGGCGGAGGGGGCTCTGGAGGCCGCCTCTGAGGAGGAGCAGGGCCTGGCCCGCCAAAGCAGGCAGCTTCCGCACAGAGAACCAGGGCCTTTGTCTCCGAGACAGGGGCCTGTGGAGGACTCGAACTCTGTTAAATGCCAGGTGATGCTGGCCTCCACGCTGGCCAGCTGAGGGGGGCCTTCCTGCACCCGGGGAGAGGGAGGAAGAGGGGCAGTGGTGGAGTTGGGGGGCAGGGGCTGGATAGAGAGGTCACAGCCCACCTAGGAAAGAAAAGAGGACAGTGGAGTGAGAGAGAGAGAGCAGCTCCATCAAGGCAGCAGCAGAAAGGACGTCTGTCGCCACAGCTGGCAGACACTCAGGGTTTCCTGCGTGCCACACGCTGTCCCCATTGTTAACCATCTATTTGTCCCGACAACCTTAGCCGCCACTGTTATCCCATTTTACAGATGAGAGACCGAGGCACCGAGAGGCTAGGAAACCTGCCCGTGATTAGTTACGCTCCTAGGAGTAGCCAAGCCACAGTGAGACAACCCACGCTGCCACGGCAAGTTGCCATCGTGGGCACCAGATGCCCGGTTCCTTTTTATTCTGCACCCTCCCCGCCGGGCAGGAAGCACTGGAGGGAATGCTGGGCCCCTGTCCCTGACTTCCTCCAGATCAGCTGCGGGGTGCCGGGTTCCCAGCCTCTTCCCCACCAGATAAATCGGGGTGTGCCCTGTGCTTCCCTCGTCTCCAACGTCACTCATCGGGGTTCAAACATCCGAGAGGGCGCTCGTCTACTCCGCTCCCCCCAGCAGGGCACCCAGGCAGCCCTGCACCCCCTGCCTCAGACCGGAATCACACTTCCTGAGATCCTTTGGTCCCCCAAGGGTGGCAATGTGGTCTGTCAGGAGGCAGCACTGGAACGCCAAACCACTGCCTGCACACACGGCCGGCGCTGGCCCCTGCTCTCCATTTTGCCGTGAGAAGGAGCAGAGAATGACTTAGCGCCCATCCTTCCCCAGATGCAGTCGCCTTGTCCCAGCGGCTCTCAGAGGAGGTGACTGTGCCCCCCCCCCGCCCCCCGGGACAGTGGCGATGTGTGGAGACATTTGTGGTTGGCACAGCTGTGGGAGGGGCGCTCCTGCGGGGAGGGGCAGAGCTGCCCAGGCAGCCCCCCCTTCCACCCCCTCCCCCGAGCGCCACCTCCTGTGAAAGCCAGGGTCCCGGCAGGCAGGGGACCCCTTCCCCGAGGGACAAGATGCGCTCCCGCAGCAAAGCCGAGCGCGGCACCTCCAGCCCAGATAGGAGCTTCGGGAAAGTCTTCTCTTTCAAAAGACTGGCTGCAAAACTGAACAATGCGACTAACAGCCCGAGAGGAGGCGAATTCTTAGAAACCATTCCAATTCCATTCCCACTCCAACAGGTTTCCAAATGGCAAAAACAAACAAAACAAAGAAAACCCACAGAACAGACAGAACAGACAGAACAGACAGAACAGACAGACAGACAGAACAGACAGACAGAACAGACAGACAGACAGACAGAACAGACAGAACAGACAGAACAGACAGAACAGAACAGACAGAACAGACAGACAGACAGACAGAACAGACAGAACAGACAGACAGACAGACAGAACAGACAGAACAGACAGACAGAACAGACAGACAGACAGACAGAACAGACAGAACAGACAGAACAGACAGACAGACAGACAGAACAGACAGAACAGACAGACAGACAGACAGAACAGACAGAACAGACAGACAGACAGACAGACAGAACAGACAGAACAGACAGAACAGACAGACAGAAACACGCCGATTAAAGCCCTCATACCTGACAGAATGCCGCCCCGCTCCTGGGCCACACCTCAGCACCCGGACACGGCACTGGAAATCCATGCCAGCGGAGACTTGGCGTAACCGTTTCCTTTAGTGAACAGTTCAAATCTCACCCCTGAAATCAATGAAACAAGGACAGCGGGGGGGGGGGGGGGGGGGGAGATATCCTTTTCTCTCAATGCTAAGCATCAGATCTTCTGTAAGTTTTGCAGACAGCGTGAGTTTTCCAGCATATATGCTTTTCGTTTATGCTCAGTAGGCCTGGTGTGAAAGATGAGGTGACCAGGAGACAGAAGCAACGAAGACCAGACAAGGAGCGCATTCACTGTGGGCTGCCAGACGCCCCCATGGGCTGGGGTGTGTGTGAAGTCGCTGCTTCTTAACCGAGGGGACCGTTGCATTCTGGCCTGAAGATTTCAAAAGTACGCACAGCAGCTTCCAACACTTCCCGACGTTGGCCACTACACGGTCCCTTGCAAGTTACACAGCAGTTTGCCCACCGCACACACAGGGCCAAGGCCTGGGAGAGCCCGCCTCCGTGAAAACCATAATCCCTCGGTTTTGTTTGTGTGAAACATTCTATCCCAAAAGGTCTTTTCCTGCTGTTAACACGATGGCTGGAGACCTATGCTTTCCCAGGAAGGTCCCATTTCAGCACAGACACGGAGCACTGGCCATCCTGGAGCAGACTGCTCAGGCCTGCGCCGCTCCCAGGGCACAGGAAACAGGAGGCCCAGCAGGTCCTGCGGCCGCAGGCAGCTTTCCTCTGGCCACCACGGTGCAGGGCAGTCCTGAGACCGACCTGAACCTTAACAGGGACTTGGGGTCCCGAGAGCTCCCAGACCCGGAGCCCACCAGCCCGTTCCGGGAAAGCGGCCGGGATGAATGAGGGGAGTGAAAGGAGCCAACTGGCAGGCGGCGGCAAACGAACACCCACTCTGCTCAGAAACTGGGGTCAGGGTGTAAAGGTTATTTTAGCAACTTCACAGCTTAACACATGGAATCTGTTGTCCTTCTAAGTGGACAAATGCTATTTGTATCTCTTGGATGTGAGAGAGTCAAGAGTTCATGATCACAGTTGTGAACTCTTAGCACTTGAAGGTCAAGAGTCTTAACAATTGTAAAGTTCCTAGAGGCCCAGTGCGCGAATTCCTGCACCTGGAAAGGAACTGTGGTGGCGAGGCTGCGGTGGGCACGGGGCGGGTCTCGGCCCATCCTCCACGCCCCCACCCGGCCCCTCCTGCCACAGACCCCGACCCCAGCTGCCGGCATCAGCAGGTGTGAGCTGCGACTGCTCCCCCAATTGCCCCTCAGGAGCAGGGGGAGGTGGAGGAGCCCTCAGGGGCGATCAGGGCACCCGCTGACAGCTCTGAGCAATCAGGACTGGCGCTGGCAGCGGGTTTAAGTGGGGCTGGTGCCAGCAGCAGGTGCGAGCACCTGGCAGGACCGAGGTGCAAAGGATTCTCAGTAACCACCAGAGGCTTGCCCGATGACAGTGTCTGGCACCCTGCTCTACTGTTCCACTATTTCGCTGTGGCTGACACCCGCCATATTCCACGCGCATCCCCTGGTGGTCAGCACACGTCATAGCAACTGGTTGTTCGGCTGTTCGGTCTATTTGCATATTAGGGTTTTATGTATAGGGATTCTCTGTGGTAAAACAATTGAGGCATTCCACTCCAATCAGAAATGAGTCAAGCTGCCCACATTCAAGCCCATCATTCCACACTGTCCCGAAAGTTCCTGCTAACAAAGCAATAGCCCAGCCAGCGTGGCTCAGTATTTGAGGATCAACCTATGAACCAGGAGGTCACAACTGAATTCCGGGTCAGGGCACATGTTTGGGTTGTGGGCTCGATCCCCAGTGTGGGGTGTGCAGGAGGCAGCTGATCAATGATTCTCTCTCATCATTGATCTTTCTGTCTCCCTTCCTCTATGAAATCGATAAAAAATTTAAAAAACAAGGTAACAGCAATAGTGACATAATTATTGGTAAAGGGCAACAAGTCACCACCACCTGAAGGTGCTATGATTATAGAGTTAGGGAGTCAACTGCATGGCTTTAGAACATGCAAGCATTTAACAAAGTAGCAGCATGTAAATAAATCCCTGTCCCATATCCTGGGAAGCTCCCACTTTCAATGCTTTTTAAAATCTCTCATTGGATGGGTGGATAGATGGATGAATGGGTGGGTTGGTGGATGAGTAGTGGATGGAGGGAGGGATAGATAGAAAGCCAGCCAACATAAGAACAATGCTCACATAATTAGGTTATATCTGAAGAAAATAGAAACATTTCTAAGAATAGTAAAGAACCCTTGTGCATTTGCCAAGGATAAATAAATACTGTCAAGATGTCACTTCTCCAAATCAATTTATAGGTTTACCATCCCACAGTCAAACCCACAACTGGCTTCCAGTTTTGGATTTTTTCTCTTTTTCTCCTATTTCTTTCTTGGAACATTGTTATAGTTTCTGCATTTTAAGAAGGATAAATAAAGCAAGGGTGCACTTTCAAAATATGGAGAGGAAGAACTATATGGACGTCACTGTTAGGATCATTTTACTTGTGACATGAAAGCAAAAAGAAGTGCAAAGGTTGATGGTTTAGAGAAAGTGGCTAACAGCAGATTCTGTTCACAAGAATCCAACCAACAACAAAAAAAGTAAAGGAGACTGGCCTTCCTGCCCATGAGGTGGGCCACTCAATCCACGAGCTGCACAATTTGATGAGGTCACATTCTCGTCTCTCAGCACATGTGAAGAGCATAGTATTGTTTAAAAAATAAAAGGCTAAGTGACTGACCGTACTTTTGTGCGACCATCAACCGACCGACCAGCGGGTACATATGACACGCACTGGCAATTTAAAAGGTTGACTCACGCATGTGTAATACATATAAAGCTCTTGCTGGCGCCAATCGCACGCAGGTGTTTCGATTTGTCATCGTCGATCGTGAATTTGGTTGTTTGTGTTGACCTTCTGAAGCTGAAAGCAAGCGCGTCATCGACAGAATACGTCTGAAGACCGGCTATTGCCACAGCGTACCTCTGAAGCTGAAAGAGGCCGGCTTTAATCAATTTAAACAATTTATATACTATTTTCATATACATTTTGCTAATTTTATCTCTGACACTTCTGTTATAAGAAAGGGCGAATGGCAATGTTAAAATATTCTAATTAATTTCCTTTCAATGTGCACAAATCCTTGCACTGGGCCACTAGTTTAAAGAATAATAACTAAAATATGGATGGATGTTTCCTACACTATGGATGAGGAGGAACTTCAGAACAGAAGAAATGGTGAAATCGTAACTGCAGGGCTGGGAGATGGTGCAAACTGAGGCGACTGAGGAGGCGTGAGGTCAACCCCAGACCCGATCACAGGAATTCTCTGGAGGTTTGTGACTCCCTTCCTCCCAGCGATGAGCTCTGCGCAGTGTGCCAGGGCCGCCGACGCAAAGCGCCGCAGACTCAGTGGCTGAAACGTCAGAATGTGTTGTCTCAGCTCTGGAGGCAGGAGTCCAGAATCCAGGTGAGTCAGCAGGCCGGCTCCTCTCAAGGGTTATGAGGAAGGCACTGCTCCAGGCCTCTCTCCTTCACTCGCAGATGGGTCTCTCTCTCTTCACATCATCATCTCCCTCTGAACACATGTGTCTCTGTGTCCAATTTCCTCTTAGAAGGTCACCAGTCCTGTTGGATTTGGGCCCACTCCAGTGACCTCATTTGACTTGATCACATCTGTAAAGAATCTGTTTCCAAAGAAGGTCCCGTTCTGAGGTCCTGGAGGTTAGGGCTCAGCCCATCTCTGTGGCACACAGTTCAAGCCCGAGCAGAGCCCGATAGGGCCACGGGGTGCACGGGGTGCCAGGAAACGGCCAACCCCACGGCGAGCCCACCAGCGACAGACACAAGAACGCGCCGCTCCCGTCCCCTCTCCTGCCTGACGGCGCCCCTCTGCCCTGAGCACACTGAACAGAGCTCAGTTCCTTCCCCAGCGACCCACGTTCCTCACGCCACCTGCTGATTGCAGCCGCCGCGTGGATGCTGAAGCCACACGGCTCTCCGAGTGGGACAGACACGGCCAGGCCTGCCAGCAGCCTCACCTCACCCCAATAAAATCCGCCTCCTTCCCGGGCCCCACAGCCAATTTCCTTTCCTTTTTTAGTTTATTTTTTAAATTGTGAGCCAATGCCCAGGACATAAAATGTGTCATCTTAACCATGTTTAAGTGTCCAGGTCGGTGGTACTGAGAACATTCACGGCGTTGTGCCCATCACCAGCATCATCTCCAGAACTTCCCAAACGAAACTAAACACCAATCCTCCACTGCCTTCTCCACCCCTGGCTCCCACCATCTGCTTTCTGTCCGCAGGGATCTGGCTTCTCTAGGGACCTCAGATAAGTGAAATCATACAGCATTGTCTTTTCTGTGGCTAATTTATTCATGAGCATAAAGTCCTCGGGGTTCATCCATGTTGTAGCAGTGTCACAATTTCCTTCCTTTTCAAGGTTGAATAATACATGTGTGCGTGCATACGTGTGTGTATTCCATATTGTGTTTATCCCTTCATCTGTCCGTGGATGCTGGGCTGCTCCTATTGTCTGGCCTCTGTGGACACTGCTGCTGTGAACATGCACACACATCTCTCTGAGTCCTGCTTTCCCATATTTTGGGCATTAATCAGAAGTGGGGAGTGGGGTCACGTGGTAACTCTGTGTTTAACTTCTTAGGAACCACAGTGGCTGTGCCATTTCACTGCATTCCCACCAGCACTGCACAAGGGCTGCACTTTCTCCTCACCAGCACCGTTTATTTTGTTTCCCCGCCCCCCCCCCCCCCCCCCCCCCCCCCCCCCCCCCCCCCCCCCCCCCCCCCCCCCCCACCCCCCCCCCCCCCCCGGTGAGTGTGAAAGTGGCACCTCATTGGCCTCCAGCTCGTTAGTGGCATTAATGACCACCCTTTCCCGGATGATATGTCAGCCTCACAAGGGCAGGAACCCATGTCCCTACTGTTCCCCGCCTCGTCCTGAGAGCCTAGAACAGCACCTGGCACTTCTAAGAGAACTGAGCAGCTTGGGGAGGGAAGATGGATTTGAAGGCCATTTGAGGAATTAAAGAGACAGGCCACTCTAGCTGGTTTGGCTCAATGGATAGAGCGTCAGCCTGCGGATTGAAGGGTCCCAGGTTCGATTCTGGCCAAGGACACATGCCTGGGTTGTGGACTCAACCCCATTGGGGGGCATTCGGGAGACAGCCAATCAATGATTCTCACTCATCATAGATGTTTCTATCTCTCTCTCTCCCTCTCCCTTCATCTCTAAAAATCAACAAAATATATTTTTAACAAATAAATAAAAATAAAGAGACAGGCCTCAGTGACTGACTGGGTAGATGGGTGAGGGAGAGAGAAATTTCCAGCTGTGGGCCCAGGTCAGCCTGTGAGAGAGAAGCAAAAGCTGCAGCCCATCTTGGTAGCAGCTGGTCCCTGTAGTCTGATCTTTCTCTAAGCCTCAGATCCTCCTCCGTGACATGGAGTGAACACAACGGCGCCGCCCGCGGGGTCAGTGAGGTATGCGCAGTGTCCGGCCCGCAGCACTGCCCACCACCCTCCGTAACGTTAGCTCACCCTCCTCGGGAGAGCTGGATCGGCCGCGGCTCTCCCAGCCGGGCCTGCAGCACAAGCCCGGAGGTCCTGCAGCAGAAAAGCTATCTAGGGAATGTGTTTTCAACAAAGCAAATGCCAGAGGAGCACGTGTCTGTGCTCAGAGCTGTGGCCTTTGAAAGCCTCCAGCTTCCCCGCCGGCTCGGGCACAGAGAAACACTCCCGGGCTGCCCCAGACCTCGGGCGGCCTCCGGAGCCACGCAGGGAGCAGGGAGCCGCACCAGGTGCTGAGCTGCAGAAACTTAGGCTGCCCCCTTCACCCGCACCGCCTGCAGAGGGAAGCCTGGAAAGCCGGGGTCTGGGGGCACATCCTACCTCTCAGCAGGACGGGCTGCTGCAGGTGCGGCTGCTCCAACGCTCTGTGTCGTCCTAGCGTCCAACGCTGCAGGGCGGGCTGTGTCTGCCCCCCATCCTCTCCCCTCCGCCACAGGCCCGTCCCGAGCCCCCATGGCTCATGGCGCTGAGCCTCATCTACACAAATGCCAACGTCTCTTCAACTCTCAGCAACACCTCTGGGCCACGGCTCGGCTCCTCGGGCACTCTGTGCATTGTAAGTGTGACAAGGCTGCAGTGCCAAGGATGCCAAGGATGCCCGGGTGGCCAGCTGCCCCATCACTTACCCACTCCTTCTCCACTCTTCTCTTCTTCAAAACATACACTGACAAGAGGATAGGGATAACAATGCACCAGCACAGCATGCCCAGCGGCGGGGAGCCCACGGACAGGAGCACACAGAGCCCCCGGGGAATGGCCACGTTCTCTCTCTCTCTGGTCGTGGTCACACAAGCGTGTACACTTGTCTAACTCACACTTAAGACCTGTGCGTTTCATTACATGTGAAATGTCTTCGTTGTAAAATTAACTAAAAAGAATAACACAACAGCAACAATAAGACTACACTCATTCCCCTTACCCACAGGGGCTTCACTCCAAGACCCCAGCATAGAACCCAATCCTACAATACTGTGATTTTCCCTACACATGCATACCTATGATAAAGCTTAATTTATAAACCATGTTCAGTAATAAGAGGATAATATGTCTTCCAGACGTCCTTCCTGAGGAAGCTGGGACCCGGGGAATGCAAACTGGCTCAGCCACTGAGACCAGCATGAATGTTTCCCCAAAAACAAAAAAATAGGCCTACCACGCAATCCAGCAAACCCATTTCTGTGTATACATCCAAGGGAAACCCAAGCAGGACACTGAAGAGAAATATGTACCCCCATGTTTATTGCAGCATTATCCACAGCAGCCATGGTATATTCATCAATGAATGAATGGATAAAAAATCATGTGATATATATTTATCTCCAATAGAATACTACTCGATAATGAGAAAAGAGAGAGCCCTGCAATTTGCAACCATGTGGATGGGACATAAAGGCACTGTGCTGAGTGAGACAGAATTGTAGAAATGTCCTCCGCACTTTCCTATAGGCATGTCTCATAACAGAACACAGTCAGGAGGCAAAGAGCTGAGAAAACGGACAATCCAGAGTGTCAGGATCTACGGGTAAGATTTCAAAATACTCATATTCATATGTTCAAATCATGAAAATAAGGGTCTGTTTGGGTGTTTCTATTTTCCTGTAGCATATTTCTGGGAATGGGTTTTTCACAGATATTTATGAGAGCACGTGCTAGAACCAGACAGGTCTTGGTCAGTTAGCCCTAACTTGCCTTGGCACTCACTTGCTGAACTTTAAGCCCAGTCAACAGTCTGAAAACAAGGCAAGGTTCGACCGCCAGCTTTTCAAAACACTCTGGAAAGACGCTGGTCATTCCACCGCTAAATGTTTCCCTCTCTTTCAAAGACAGTGGGGAGCTACTTAAGTTCTGGATCCTTGTATTTACGGATGAAAATCCACCCTTAAATCTTTGCTCTAAACTCTCACGTATGAAAGAGAATTTCTACTACTCTATAGAATAAAATTCTGGGAGTTTTCTCAAAAAAATTAAAAATAGAACTATCATATGATCCAGCAATTCCATTTCATGGTAACAAAAACAAAAACACTACTCAAAAAAAATATAAGACAGGGAAACAACCTAAATGCCCATCAGTGGATGAATGGATAATACAATGTAGTGAATATATAGATATATATGCATACACAGAGAGATGTAAATAATGGAGTACTATGCAGCTATAAAAAGGAAGGAAATCCTGCCATTTACAAGAACATGGCTG
This sequence comes from Nyctalus aviator, assembly GCA_036971965.1. Classification (NCBI taxonomy): domain Eukaryota; kingdom Metazoa; phylum Chordata; class Mammalia; order Chiroptera; family Vespertilionidae; genus Nyctalus; species Nyctalus aviator. Next base: position 5,583,941 of record CM072927.1, on the reverse strand, counting down.
GCCTTGAAGGTTTTATTATAAAGGAAATAGATTAGACAGAGAAAGACAAAGATCATATAACCTCACTTAAATGTAGAATCTAAAAAACACACACCAAACTCATAGATACAAAGAGCATATGGTGGGTGGGGAAGTGGGCAAAAAGAGACTCAAAAGATACAAACTTCCAGTTATAAAACAGATAAGCCCTGGAGATTAACATATGTAATCCACAGCCTGTTAACTGTCTCTCTCCGTATAAAAGCAAAGTGACCATCCAACCGAACGGACAACCGAACAGGCTGCACGGGGTGGCCAGGCTGGCAGGGGGGTTAGTGAGGGGCGACCAAACAACTGAGCAGCAGGTGCGTGGGGTGACCGGGCCCACAGGGGTGACAACTGGGGGAGACCAGGCCAGCAGGGGAGGCAGTAAGGGGTGACCAGACCAGCGGGGGATGTGTGTGTGTGTGTGTGTGGGGAGTTAGGGACGACTACACCAGCAGGGGGTGGGGGGGAGAAGAGACAGTTAGGAGTGCAGGCAGGCAGGTAGGTGAGCAGTTAGGAGCCAGTGGTCCCCGATTATGAAAGGGATGTCCGAGGGGTCCCAGATTGGAGAAGGTGCAGGCTGGACTGAGGGGAACACACACACACACACACACACACACACACGAATTTCAAGCACCGTGCCTCCAGTAGTTAATAAAAGAGGGAGGAGTGATCAGGTGAACACAGGCAATGATGGTGATTATGATGGTAGATAGGTGCCATTACACACTTGTCGGCATCCAGAGAATATACAACTCAGTGAGTGAATCTTAATGTAAACTACCGACTGTGGTTAATAATACTGTCAATATTGGTTCATCCATTATAACAGACTACACTCACAAAAGTTTAATTACCACACTAACAAAGGTGTTACTAATAAAGGGAACTGTTAGGGAGCATGAAGGACTATATGGAAGTATTTTTTAACTTTCTGCTCAACTTTTCTGTAAACACTAAATTGGTTTTAAAAAATTAATTCTATTAATAAACAAACAAACAATAATAAAATTCGCCGAAACCGGTTTGGCTCAGTGGACAGAGCGTCAGCCTGCGGACTGAAGGGTCCTTGGTTCGATTCTGGTCAAGAGCATGAACCTTGTTTGGAGGCACATCCCCAGGGGGTGTGTGCGGGAGGCAGCTCACCAATGTTTCTAACTCTCTATCCCTCTCTCTTCCTCTCTGTAAAAAATCAATAAAATATATTTTAAAAATAATAATAATAATAAAGTTCCACAAATGTCTGTGTTGGGGCTAGCGCTTCTGGAAAATTCTCAGGAGCTAATTAAGTTAATAACCTCATCATGTCAAAAGCTGGCTGCTCTTCCACAGACAGTTAAGGTAGAAGAGGGTAAAGGGGACAAATGGTGATGGGGTTGTGAACACACAAGGTGTGTAAAATTTTACGCCTGAAACCTGTATAATTTTATTAACCAACGTCACCCCAATAAACTCAATTGAACATCAAAAAGTCAGTTAAGAAAAATGAAAGGGTTAAACCGCTAACTGGGAGAAAACATGTATAATACCTCTTCAGACAACATTCTTTATTCCAAAGTGCATCAACAGTGAGACAAAAACCCAAAAGAAGGGAAAAGATTTTAATATTCACTCCACAAAACAGGTTCAAATCCCAATGCACACATCAAAGGTGTGCAACTTCACCAGCCATCAGACAACGCAAATCAGAGCCACCGTGCACACAGCTCACACCTCCCAGGATGGCTGATGTTAAAATGGCGGCAATGCAGTGCTCCTGAGGATGGGGCGCAGCCAGCACGCCGCCCGCTGCTGGGGGAGTGCCACGCAGAGCGGTCCAGCTGTTTCCATACCATCCCCAGGTGTGTATCCGAGAGAAGAGAACCGTGTGTCCTCAGAGAGGCTCCTGCACGAACGGTCCTAGCAGGCTGGTGCACAAGAGCCCAGAACTGAACACCACCCATGTCCTTTGGCCGGGAAACACACACACTGTACGTCCACACAGGAAGTGCTCCTCGGCGGTTTGTAAGAGGTTATGCTATTGATAAATACAGTGATGTGCACGATTCTCAGAACACGATGCTGAACAAAAGAAGCCAGACACGAGAGTACACAGGGTGGGGCAAGAGCAGGGTTACTGTTGTGAGTACAAGAAACAGGGTTCACTCTTGTATTATCATTTATTCATCACTAGAGGCCCGGTGCACAAATTCATGCACGGTTGGGGTCCGGCTGGCCTAGCCCAATGGGGGTCCATTGGGCGGGCTGATGGGAGGTGCGGGGAGAGAAGGGAGAGGGCCACAGGTGGTTGACCGGCCGGCCCTGCCCCGATTGGGGTGTTGGGGGCTGATCAGGGGAGGGGCCAGCGGAGGAGAAGGTGGAGGGAAGTGATCAGGCTGGATCTGGCTGGTTGGCTACCGCAGTGCACGTCATAACCACCAATCATCCCACCGTTCGGTCGCTGGGCTTTTATATATGTAGATTATATTATTCTCCACACAAACAACTTAGCCTTGCTTTTGCCCAACCCTGTATTCCATTCGAGTGGAGCTCTAAAAGGCAAAACGAACCTGTCGGGACAGGAAGCAGGGAAGCCACTGCCTCACAGGCGCGTGCAAGGGGACTGTCCGCCCAAGGCAGGAGGGAGCTGTGGAGAGCGACGGAATGTTCTGTCCCGGTCCTGGTGGCAGTTACCTGAGGGTGCACTTTTGCCAAAACTCATCCAACTGTACCCTTAAAATAGGTACTTTTTTAAAAAACTGTGGTAAAATATAGGACATAAAATTTACCATATTAACCATCTTTAAGAACACAGTCCAGAGGCATTGAGCACATTCACTCCCATCCTCCACCTCCAGAACCTCCTCATCTTCCCAAACTGACTGTCCCCGTTAAACACCAGCTCCCCCTCCCCTCCCCTGCCCCGCACCCCCCGACTTCCTGCCTCTGCGACTGACTCCTCCAGGCCCTCCTGTGGGTGATCCCACAGCCCTTGTCCTTTTGCCCTGAAGACAGTGCCCCTGAGCTTCATCCGTGCTGTGGCAGGTGTCAGAATGTCCTTCCTTTTTAAGGCCGATCCCATTCCATTGTACGGATGGACCACATGAACGGACACGCGGGTTGCTCCCATGTGGCTTCTTCTGTACTTTGGCATCAAGCCACTGTCCAAATGAGACTGTCACCTGAAATATGGGCTGAATTTTCAAAATTCACACGTTGAAGCCCGTTAGGGGGGCTTATTCTAATGGGATGGCCTTTGGGAGGTAAAAGGTTTAGAAGAGATCATGAGGATGGGACGGTGATGATGGCATTAGTGCTCTCATTGAGAGAGAGAGGGGGAGGGGGGCTCTAAGAGGAGGCACCAAGGAAAGGCCCCGTGAGGCCCAGTGACCAAGTGGCCCATCCTTGACTGTGGCCTCCCAGCCCCCAGAACTCTGAGCGGTGATGCTGCTTCAGCCCCTCAGCCTCCGGCATTCTGTGAGAGCAGCCGCCTGACAAGATCTCTCCGAGGCCTCCAGACATTGGCTTTGCCACCTTCCTGACTCTGCTGCTGACTTTCTCAAGAAGGAGCCCTGGGCGTGGGAGAGCACGGCAGACACGTGTGGATGCCACACTCAGCCGAGGGCTTGCAGAACACACCCTGCAGAGCCCCAGGCAGCCGGTAATGAGGATAACGGCCCATCTCCACGTGACCCGCTAAGCCCGGTGATGGCGCCTACAGCAGAGACCGCCCACCGCTCTGTGCAGCCGCACCCAGCGTGCCGGGCAGGCTTCCTCTCCCGCAGAGCTGTAGACCCGACGCCCACTCCCAGGTCCGCCCGCAGCCCTTCACCGGGGACAGGACCCTCACACCCCACCGCACGGCGAGTCCAGCGACAGCGCTGCCAGCCCGGCGGCGAGACAGCCTGGTGCCGCGGCCGATGGGCGCCCGGAGGCAGCACCTGGCGCCCACGGCGGGTAAGTGTTGCCACCAGGCTCTGCACGCAGTAGGTACGCACCACACAGCACAGAGTGGTCCAGAAGCTGTGGTTCGGGCAGGATGCCCTCTCCATGCCTCAGTTTCCCCACCTGTAAGACAGGGAGACTGAAATCTGTTCCCTCCAAAGGCTGCCATGAGGGCTGGCCTGCCTCTGAGCACACACCTGTCACACTGAATCCTGGGCTGTAGTTACTGCTATTTTATTATTCATATTTTCTTCTTCTTAAAGAAGACCCTTTAACATTTAATGTAATACTGGTTTGGGGATGATGAATTCCTTTAGCTTTTTCCTTGTCCTGAAAGCTCTTTATCTATCCTTCAATTCTAAATTATAATCTTTTTTTTTTAAATATATATTTTATTGATTTTTGTACAGAGAGGAAGGGAGAGAGATAGAGAGCCAGAAACATCAATGAGAAAGAGTCTTTGATCAGCTGCCTCTTGCACACCCCCCGCTGGGGATATGCCCGCAACCAAGGTACATGCCCTTGACTGGAATCGAACCCGGGGCCCTTCAATCCCCAAGCCGATGCTCTATCCATTGAGCCAAACCGGTCCCGGCTCTAAATTATAATCTTGATTATAGGTTCTTTTTCTTCATCACTTTCAATATTTTGTGTCAATCCCTTCTGGCCTGCAAAATTTCTGTTTAGAAATCAGCTGACAATCTTAGGAGATCTCCCTTTTAGGAAACTAACTGCTTTTCTGTTGCTGCTTTTGAGATTCTCTTTGTCTTTAACTTTTTGCGTTTTAATTATATGTGTTTTGGTGTAGGCCTCTTTGAGTTCATCTTGTTTGGAACTCTCTGTGCCTCCTGGACTTGTCTGTCCATTTCCTTCACCAGTCAGCCATCACTTCTTCAAATAGGTTTTCAATTCCTTGCTCTCTCTCTTCTCCTTCTGGTACCCCTATAATATGAATGTTAGCATGCTTCAGGTCCCTTAAACTATTCTCATTTTTAAAATTCTTTGTGCTGTTCTGATTGGGTATTTTCTGCTATTTTATCTTCCAAATCACTGACATGATCCTTCATCTAACCTACTGTCGATTCCCGGTAATGTATTCTTCATTTCAGTTATTGTACCCCTCATTTCTGACTATTCCTTTTATGTTTTCTATCTCCTTAAGTTCTCTCTGAGATAATTAAAAACCTTAGGATTAGCATTTTGAACTCTGCATCTGGTAATTTGCTTGTCTCCATTTTATTTAGTTCTTTTTCTGGAGTTTTGTTCTGTTCTCTCACTTGGTAGGTGTTTGTCTCCTCACTCTGGCAGCTTCCCTGTGTTTGTCATCATGAATTAGGTAAAACGCTGCATCTCCCCGCCTTGGCAGAGTGGACTTACGCAGCAGGTGTCCTGTGGGGGCCAGTGGCACAGTCCGCCTGGTCACCTGAGCCAGGGGCTCCAGGTGTGTCCTTTGTGTGGCTGTGTTGTGCCCTCCTGTTGTATTTGAGCCTTGATTGTTTGTGCACATCAATAGGCTGATCAGTTGTGAGGACAGTGGAGGGGCTGCTATGCAGAGACGGACTCCATAGAGCAGGATCCACTTCAGTGAAGCTCTGTGCCCACTGACTGAGTGTGTCACTAGTTGAAATGGGGAGAGAGGGGGTACCCTGGTGAAGGCTGAAGCTGGCCATTGGATGTGTTAGCTCTGGGTCTCTTGGGACATATAGGCCAAGGTCAGCCACTGCCTATACCTCTCCCAGGGCCACTTGGTATAAGCTACAAAGCACTCTGCAGTTAGTTCCCATTTGTGCTAGGCTTGCAGGTGACCGGAAGAGGCCGAGCTGTGAACTGAGGCCAGCCGCTGCTGCCGCATGGCTTGTGGTGCTTAGCAAGAAGGACCGGACATGCCGCCACCAGACAACACTGCTTGTTTGGGTTTTGTGAACCTTTCAGAGATTTTAGGAAAATCCATAGCAAGAGCCAAGACAGGCAGTCTGTATGGCAAAACCAGTGGAAGCAGCGTGGGTGGGGTGGGGTCTCAGGGAATCACCGGGGTGGGATAAACAGTGACAACCAGGTTGATGGCTCCTCAGATGTGCCGCTGCCTGCGCCTGCGCCTGCGCCTGCAGGGGGAGGGCCCTGCCAGCCTTCTGTCTGGAGGAATCGGCCGCAGCAACAAGAGTCCCGAAGCCAGACAGTTCGGTCCTTCATGCGTGTCCCTGGAGCCTTCCCCTCTCGCCAACCCATTCCCAGCCCTCCGCCCAGCGCACTTAGTCATGAACAATAAAAAAGTGCAGGGAACACGGACTCCAGGTGGCAGATTGAAACCTTTACTGGATTTCAGCCGAAAACGCCTACTGTAATTCTGCTGCTCACGGGACGCAGCCCCATAAAAATAAAGATGACTCATGGCCCGATTTGAGGGAAAGGTTGGACCACTTGAAGTCACAACCAGTCATGCTGACTTGCAGCAAGTCACGCTGAAAGCAAGACCCTGAAATAGAACCGAAGGCGACAGGCAGGTCAGCCCGCAGGTCAGGCCCCACCTGGCCCGGCCTCCGTGTCGGGAGCCAGCACACCCGCCACAGGCACCGGTGACGGGGAGAGCGAGCCGGTGCGTTGGGAAAACACGGTCCCGGCTGTCCGGAGGCAGGGCCGCGGGGGGGTCACAGAGGAGTGTGGATGCGGCCTCCCAGAAACCGTTCGTCACTCCGCGGCGGCGGCTGCCAGCAAAGCGGAGCCTGTGTTTTCACACTCCACGTGCACGCAGGTCCCGGGAAGTTTCCCGTGGGGCTCTGACTCAGACCCGCCGGCTCCCCCGGCTCCCATCAACAGGCACAGAAGATGACGAAACAGCCACTCCGCTAAATAAGAAGCAACAAGCAAGTCCAAAACCCAGGAACTCTTCAGGTCACAAGTTAATTATTTTTAAACCGCATCAACTTGGAGATCAAAATAACTCATTAAAATGAACAGTTAATTTTTTTAAACCCTAACAACGAGTGATTAAAATTCACTCAACCGGAAAGGCAGTGTAGCATAGTCAGAGAGGCAGTGCATGGCTTAGAACCAAAACAGAGCACGGTCTGACTCCCAGCCCTGCCCTGGCCCCCAGCCCCTTTATCTGACCTTGAGAAGTCACTAACCTCTCCTGAGGCTCCGTTTCATCTGCCATTACAACAGTCTGTTAAACGAGAATAATTCCTAGGCTTGCTACAAAGATTAAATGAGAAAGTTAATATAAAGTGATTGAAACAGCCCTAACTGGTTTGGCTCAGTGGATAGAGCGTTGGCCTGCGGACTGAAGGGTGCCAGGTTCGATTCCGGCCAAGGGCATGTATCTTGGTTGTGGGCGCATCCCCAGGAGGGGGTGTGCAGGAGGCAGCTGATCGATGACTCTCTCTCTCATCGATGTTTCTAACTCTCTATCCCTCTCCCTTCCTCTCTGTGAAAAATCAATAATATATATATTTTTAAAAGTGATTGAAGCATCATGGACACTCAATGGCAGTTTTCAAGATAATGACTATCAAAAGTAACAAAATCAAAATTATTTTTACAAACTCTAAAAAAGGAAAACAAAAATGTTATACCATATAGCCAAAACCTATGAGGGTAGCCCAAGCCATGTTCAGAGTGAATTCTTAAAAGCTTTCATTGTATTGAAAAAATGATATTAAATTCTTCATTCATTCATTTTCGAATTTCTCCCCCCCCAAAAAAATTTAAGCATATGATAAGTCATCTAAACACTTCACATGGGGGGAGGAGGAAGTTAAGAATAATCTCAAAATGGGAAGAATTAAGATTATAGTAGTAACTAGTAAATTGTGGTTGGGGGAGTAATGGGGAGGGGGGAGATTGATAAATAAATCCAAGCTCGACTTTTCTGGAAAAAAGAAAAAGCAAAGCTGGCAAATCTAAATAGACATAAAGGAGAACATACCAACAAGATTAATAGCATGCTATTAAGTCTGAAAATCTCAACAAAAGTTGAATTAGAAGGACCCAGAAATTCCACTGCTGGGTATTTATCCAAAGATACTCAAAACACTAATGTGAGAAGATATATGCATCCATATGTTCATTGCAGCATTATTTGTAATATCTGAGTTATGGGGAGGCAACCTAAGTGTTCATCAATGGATGAATGGATAAAGAAAAGTGGTACATGTATACAATGGAATAGACTCAGTCATAAAAAACAAAACAGAAACAAACTCATAGATAAAGAGCATATTTTGATGATTGCCAGATGGTAAACAATATTTCATGCAAATTAAATGGAAAAAATGCTGTGATGGCAATACTGACATGCGACAAAAAGGACTTTCAGACAAAGGCTACAGTAAAACACAAAGAAGAACACACATAACGATAAAGGGAGCAATCCAACAAGAGGGAATAACCCCTGTAAACATTTATGTACTTAACTGATATCTTCAGAGCATTCCACCCCAAAGCAGCAGAATATAAATTCTTTACAAGCACAAATGGAATGTTTTCTAGGATAGACCACATGTTGGAACATAAACCAAGTCTCAATAAATTTAAGAAGACTGAGTCATATAAGCATTTTGTCTGACCAAAATGCTATGAGACATGAAATCAATCACAAGAAGAAAATAGAGAAAACACTATGACGTGGACACTAAATAACATGTTACTAAACAACGAATGGCTTGACCGGCCAGCCTGGCTCAGTGGCTGAACATGGACCTATGAACCAGGAGGTCCCGGTTTGATTCCCCGTTAGGGCACATGCCCTGGTTGCGGGCTTGATCTCCAGTGTAAGTCATGCAGGAGGCAGCTTTTCATCTTTGATATTTCTCTCTCTCTCTCTCTTTCCCTCACTCTGATATCAATAAAAATATATTTGAAAAAAAACAACAACAATGAATAGCTTAACAATAAGATCCATGAAGAAATCAAAAGATACCCTCAAACAAATGAAAATGAAAACACAACAACCCAAAATACTAAGAGGGAAAGCAATCCTAAGAGGAAAATTCAGTGTTACAGGTCTATCTCAAGAAAACAAGAAAAAGCTAAAAACAAAACAAACAAAAAAAACCAACACTCTAACTTTACACTTAACGGAACTTGAAAAAGAATAACAAACAAAGCCCAGAGTGAGTAAGAGAAAAGAAATAATAAAAGTCAGAGGAGAAATAAATAAAACAGAGTAAAATAAACAAATAAAAAGATCAATGAATCCAAAAGCTGGTTCTTTGAAAAGATAAGTAAGATTGACAAACCTTTAGCCAGACTCAACAAGAAGAAATAAAAGGCATCCAAGTTGGATAGGAATAAGTAAAAATGTCATTATTTACAGATGACAAGATATTATAGAGAAAGAATCCTAAAGATTCCACCAAAAACTACTAGAAGTGGTAAATGAATTCAATAAAATAGGATACAAAATAAATGTCCAGAAATCAGTTGCATTTTTATACACCAATAATGAGCTATCAGAAAGGAAAAATAAGAAAACAATTACACTCACAATTGCTTCAAAAAGAATAAAATGACTAAGAATAAACTTAACCAATAATAATAAAAGTCCTATACTTGGAAAACGATAAGACACTGAAGAAAGAAGCTGAGGGAGATAGAAATAAGTGGAAGCATATATCATGTTCATGGATAGGAAGAATTAACACCATTAAAATGGCCATACTACCCAAAGCAATCTACAAATTCAAAGCAATTCCTATCAAGATACCAATGGTGTATCACAGAACTAGAACAATATTCCAAAAATTTATATGGATCCATAAAAGAACTCCAATAGTAACAGCAATCTTGAGAAAGAACACTACCTGATATCAAACTACATTACAAGGCTGTAGTAATCAAAACAGCATGGTACTGGCATGAAAACAAACATAGGTCAATAGAACAGAATAGAGAGTCCAGAAATAAACACATGCCTTTATTGTCAATTATTATTTGATAAAGGAAGCAAAAACATACACTAACCTAAACATACACAGTCTATTCAAAAAATGGTGCTGGGAAAATTGGACAGATAGGTATTTTTAAAAAAATGGAATTAGACTACCTTCTTACACTGCACACAAAAATAAACCCAAAATGGACTAAAGATCTAAATGTTAGACTCAAAACCGTAAAAACCCTAGAAGAAAACATAGGCAGTAAAAACTAAATGAAAAAACGGATTTAACTGATATCTTCAGAGCATTCCACCCCAACGCAGTGGTTTTGGGACCAATCAGACTGCAAGGATTTGAAATCCTCCTTTGCATGAGGACAGACCAATCAGGGAACAGGGGCAAGACTCCTGTCCATATAAGTCATCCCTCCTCGAGCTCAGGAAACCTTCCCTTTCCCTTTCCACAGTGACTGCAGACTGCATTTGCCTGGCGGGAGCAGAAACACCGCAGAGGAAGCCGGAAGATGTCCCCCGGGACCGGAGTGGAGAGGAGCAGGCAGGCCGAGCAGGCAGACCAACCGGAGTGGACCAGGCTGTGTAGTCGGAGAGGGGCCTGGCCCCAGGGCCTCCCATAGCCATGCTGCTTCATCATCGAGCTGTAACACCGACTGAGCAGTTTTCACCGTACTCCAAACGGGGATTCCTGTAGTTGTTGTGTTGATGGCAAAGACCACCAGCTGACACTCTCCCATCGGTAGATGGAGTCTATCCTTCTCTTCCTTCAAGCTTGCCTTAGCCATGGGACTTGCTCTGACCAGTGGAACATTAGATCACCTGATACAGACAAAAGCGCTTGTGCACTAAGGATTCCTCTCACGCTCTTGGAACCTCCAAACTATCATGAGATCCAAATACAAGCCAGCCTACTGCAGGGTGAGCGGCCACGGGGGAAACCAAAACATACCAGCCACCAGCCAGCACCGACCGCCAGCCTTCGGAGTGTGACTGTGCTACCTCATCGCGCCACCAGCGTCTCACCGGCTTATCCAGGCCCAGGAGACAGCCACTCCTGTGTCTGTGGTCAGCGTGTGGTCCCGCCCAGAAAACCTGCCAGCGGATCCAGAGAACGTGAGCAAGATAAATAACAACTGTACGAAGCCATTCCGTCTAGGAATGAATGGCCTGTTACACAGCCGAAGGCAGCTGATACACGCTCCCAGGGAAAGCCCTGCTTCCGCCCAGCACAGGACCACCGTGGTGGTTTCAGTTAGTCTGAGCAGATTCCTGTCCCTGGCAGCCAACAAGCTGACTGGGATGCCCAGTGCTAAGCCAGGAAGACACGCTCAGGCCGAGGTTCCCTCCCATTTTGCCCATCTTGACTCCGCTTCCTCTCAACGCGGCCGTTCCATCCCCCTGACACTGCGAAGCACCCTGTCCCCCAGCCCCGGAGAGAGGGGAACAGCCAGGAAGCACCGACACAGTCCTCATTCTCGGTCACCCACAGACGTGGTGACACTCTCAGCCCCGGTCAGCACCGTCCCCTTCCTCGTTCCTCCTCTCGCTCAGAGGTACCTATAACAGCCTCTTTGTTTTGTTCAACTTTCCCAAGACACTGACTCTCAAACGGTACAGAGGTTGGGAAGAAAACATCCATTGTTACATTTAAGGGGGAAAATCAACCACAAAGTCAAGAAGGGGAATGGGAACTTTATTTTCATCTAACGAGAGGATACCAGTTACAAGCTGAGAAGAAAGACACCGAGACTGAGTCTCCTACAATCTCCTCGTTACAGACGAGGAAACAGAGGCTGAGAAAGGCGAGGCAGCTGGCCCAAGGTCACACAGCACTTACAGGATTCAGACCCAGGTCCATCTGACCGCAGAGCTATCCTTTACCATGAAATGAAACGTCCCAGGGCAGCGCTGCCCAACAGAACTTTCTGGAATGATGGCAATGTCCCACATCGGCACTGTCTGAATGCGGTTAGTGCAACTGAGGAACAAACGTCTGATTTTATTTCATTGTGATACACGCAAACTTAGCCACATGAGCAGCTCTAAAAGGTCATCAAGTTGGTTCTACACTGCATCCAAGGTGGGACCTCACTATCCTCACCCTCCTAAGTCCCACCCACCCACCCAGCCACCAGGAGGAGTGGGGATCGAAAGAAGGAAGATCTTAAGGGGGAAACAGCAGGAGGGAGGCAGGGCGGCCACAAAGCCTAGGGAAGCCTCTATAAATACTCCAACGTCATCTAAAATAAAATAAAGTAACATCGACCAGCTGCCTCCTGCACACACACACACACACACACACACACCCCATGTGCCGGCAACCAATGTGCATGCCCCCGACCGGAATCGAGCCTGGACCTCTGCCACTGAGTCAAACCGGTTTTGGCATATATTTAATTCTTAATAAATGTCGGTATTGGATAAGTTAGGCATGAATGGATGTGATAGCTGGTTGTTGACAATATAAAGTTGCAAATTCTTGTATTTTTCTCTTGCAATAAGTGTATTGTATTTTCTTTAAATTAAATATACTGTATATATTATATTATATAATGAATATATAAATTTAATATTAAATTACAATTGCATATTTCTTTTATTTTCTTAAAAAAATTAAAAAATAAAATAAAATAAAATAAAATAAAGTGACAACTCCCGCCATCTTACATTGACTCAGCAGCAACAGGTCCTGCAGAACTGGCTCCTACTGGCCATCCCAGGCTGCCGGACCTTCTTCTAGATCTCCTGTGCGGAGTTAGGAAAACTTAGAAAGGTTTGCCTCCGAGCAGGCAACATTCGCACTTTGGGTCCGGGGGGACAACTGACGTCATTTTCTGATTTCTTCGGTCCTGAATCTGTAAATCTCGGGACCTGGGTCTGCCCTACCCTCCTCCCAGGGGCACAGGGCCAGGGGGGCCACAGGGCCTTCCCTGTCTCTCAGGTTTCATTCTACCAAATGCCTGGGGCTGTTGCTTGCAATCCCGATCAGGAAACACTTGTAAATATATCACTTTTAACTGCAAGAAGTTTCCAAATCCAGCCTCGCAGTGCTGTGGATCTCTTTCAAAAGCATCCTTTCAAAACGGTGAAGACTGGCCGTGTGACGCATTATGCCCTCCTCTGGACCACATGAGCATCGGTTTTTGTTGCTGTTGATGCTCACCGAGGATATTTTCCCCATAGATTTCTTTAGAGAGTGGAAGGGAGGAAGGCAGGGGAAGAGGGGGGAGAGAGGAAGAGAGAGATACATTGATGAGGGAGAGTCATTGATTGGTTGCCTCCCCCTACATGCCCCAACTGGGCCTGGGGATCAAACCTGCAAACCAGGTGCATGCCCTTGACCAGGATTCAAACCCACGACCCTTTGGTGTGTGGGCCATTGCTCTAACCATTGAGATCACCAGCCAGGGCACTACATGAGCATCTTTAAGAAAACTCTCCAGCTTCTTTCTTCATCAACCTCATCCTCACATGAGACATCTTTCCTTTGCCAGACCTACTGTTTTCCTGCTGCCATGTGTCTCGAGGTTGACGGCCCATTCTGTCTGTCTTACAACCACAGCCCTGAGGCGAGCGTGTGTGTTTTTCTTGCCCTTGTAAAATTCCTTTGCATCCACCCTCATGCCGTGTGCCTGTATAAAAAATCATTTTCTCAGCAACACTTGTCTTTTAAAGACAGTTTCATTATGACATCCCATCTGTGCCTTGTTTACAAAAAACTGAGAAAGGGCCCTAGCCGGTTTGGCTCAGTGGATAGAGCGTCGGCCTGTGGACTCAAGGATCCCAGGTTCGATTCCGGTCAAGGGCATGTACCTTGGTTGCAGGCACATACCAAGTAGGAAGTGTGCAGGAGGCAGCTGATCAATGTTTCTCTCTCATCAATGTTTCTAACTCTATATCCCTCTCCCTTCCTCTCTGTAAAAAATCAACACTCTCTCTCTCTATCTATCTATCTATCTATATATATATATTTAAACTGAGAAAGGGAGATCCATCACTACCACTAGGTTGAATAATAAAATCTGCAGATTAAAAAAAAAAAAAAATAGCCAGAGTGCACACCACCACCCATAACCATGCTCAAGGGAAGGAGCAAAGAAATCACCTGTGAAAATGGCTGACTGCAAAGAGTGCCTGGGTGGGGGCAGCCAATCCTATAAAATCAAAGCCTAATATGCTAAGTGTCTGGTCATCCAGCTGTCCATTCAACCAATCAAAGTATAATATGCTAATGCTATGCTAAGGCCACTCAACTGCTCTGCTATGACATGCACTGACCACCAGGGGACAGATGCTCTGACCAGTAGGTTAGCTTGCTGCTGGGGTCTGGCCGATCAGGACGAGCAAGACAAGCCGGACACACCCTGGAGCCCTCCTATGGTCCTTCCCCGGCCCCAATCATGCACTGGGGGGGCCCCTTGGCCTGGCCTGCACCCTCTTGCAATCCGGGACCCCCTGGAGGATGTCGAAGAGCTGGTTTCAGCCCGACCCTGCAGGTCAGGCCAAGGGACACCACTGGGGCACGAATTTGTGCACTGGGCCTCTAGTGTTAAATGAGATCCACCGAAGGGACAGAACCGGGGTCTGACCCTGCCTCTGGGTCCAGAGGACAGAGGGCCAGGCGACTACGGCCAGAACACTCACGCGTGGTGGGGTGGGGTGGGGGGCGAGTGTAAAGGAACCGAGGAACCAGCAGACCAGAGCTCCTGGGCACCGGGCGTGCAGCGGTCACGCTCGGTGGCTGGAATGTCTCTGCACTGTGGGTGCTGAGTGGCCGCTCTGGGCCCCTCGCTCAGTGCCAGAAGCACACCCTCCCACGTTGGAACCACCAAACATGTCGTTTGACGTTGACAAACGTCCCCTGGGAAGCAAGATCACCCCTCACTGAGAATCACGCTGTGCATTCGAAGAGACATCCCAAATTCCTTAATGGGCAAGACTAAACTGTACGTCTCGAGAGTCACACTGAGTGATGAAACTGCAGGAAGAAGTGGCCCAGAGACAGAACAGTGATCACTCTGGGGAGGGAGGAGGGGGAGGGGGTAGGGGGCGGGGGAGGGGGTAGGGGGAAGGGGTAGGGGGAGGGGAGAGGGGCTGTGACAGGGATGGAGCCTGGGAAGGGCTGGGGAGGAGGGGACGGGGCAGGCGGCAACTGCTGCCGGCAAAGTGCTATTTCTCAGCCGAGGTGGGAGTTACAAGGCCGTCCCCCTTCCTTCATTAGGCGGCACATTTGCTTGTGGTTTTCTGCATCTGTGATTTCTCTGACAATAAAATTGTGTTTTTAAAATTAAAACCAAAAGAAAAGGGAAAAAAAGGAAAGGAACCTTGACTCAATACTTAAACACAGAATTACTAAATGACTCAGCAATGCCACTCTCCTTCTCTCCCCCACCGCCACCCCCCTCCGCCCCGACTTCCACTCTCTCTAAAATCAATGGGAGAATACCCTCAGGTGAGGATGATGAACAACAACCACCAAAGTCGCATAACGTATGATTCTGCTTATAGGAAACATCCAGAAGAGGTAAAATCCAGAGGACAGTGCGTTAGTGGCTGACGGGCTGGAGGGAGGGAGGTGTGGAGTGATGCTTCTGGTGAGGTGATGACGAGACCCTGGTAATTAACCTTGTTATTAATAACAGAAAAGGAAATGCTAATTATTATAGACACACCATTAAGGCAGCTCCGCCAGGAAACTAACGCATTGCCCTCCCCACAGGAGCCATCGGTCTGGTCCCCGCAGGTCAGTGGGGGAACGGGCTGGACAGGAGGGAAGAGACACATGCCCAGTGAAGTTGGGGGGACTGGCGAAGGGACCTGCTGTCCGTCACACCTGGTCATTGGTCAACGTAGGTGTGGTCACTCCAAGCGGGAAGATTTGAGATATTTAGTCCCCTAAACCGGTGGTCTGCAAACTGCGGCTCGCTAGCCACATGCAGCTTCTTGGCTCTTCCACAAAACACCACGGCCTGGGTTAGTCTATTTTGAAGAAGTGCCATTAGAAGAAGTTTAAGTTTAAATAATTTGGCTCTCAAGCCGAAACCGGTTTGGCTCAGTGGATAGAGTGTCCGCCTGTGGATTGAAAGGTCCCAGGTTCGATTCCGGTCAAGGGGCATGTACCTTGGTTGCGGGCACATCCCCAGTGGGGAGTGTGCAGGAGGCAGCTGATTGATGTTTCTCTATCATCGATGTTTCTAACACTCTAGCCCTCTCTCTTCCTCTCTGTAAAAAATCAATAAAAAATCAATAAATAAAAATAAATAAATAATTTGGCTATCAAAAGAATTTTCCGTCGTTGTCCTGTTGTTTGGCTCTGTGGACGAATGAGTTTGCAACCACTGGCCTAGACAAAGGCGTCTGCTCTCTCGGCTCCTGCGCTCTGGGCTCTCTGTTCCTCTGGGTCGGCTCCTGGCTGTGGGGCTCTCAGGCCCCGCTCCCCGGCCGCCCGCACGCCGCCGTCAGGCGGACGGTCACTGGCCGGACGGAGCGGGGCGGCTGCAGCCCGGAGGGAGACCGGACACCGGCCTCGCTGGCGGCTCTGCCAGACAGTTCCCCCTCCCCACCCCCCCCCCCGCGCGCCGCCTCCAGGACCAGGTTAGGGAAAGGGGGCTCAGAGACGTGATTCCACGCAAACAACATCCCCTCACCTCCCGGGGAGTCTCAGAAATTCTTTTCCTGGCGATATCATAAGAACACCGCCCCCCCCATTCCGCGGGGAGAGGGATGCTCCATACGTCCACGGACAATGGAACGCTCTGGAGCCAGGGGGGCCATGGCTGTCTAACACTACAGATGTGCTAACCGTCACTCGACAATTCTTACGGGCATTTTACAACAATAAAGGTGGGGGGGGGGGAGATACACTGTTTTTACAGAAATCCTGAATGCTCCAGGTCGAATTTGTCGTGTTCTGCATACTTCCTGCTCTGTCCGATTGTTCTGCAAATGTGAACACCCTGACCTCCTCGCCATGGTGAGGCAGCCTGGGACAGGCTCCCCTCTGTGCGCGGACCAGCGTGGCACGCGGTCAGTAATCAGCATCGAGCTGCACACTCGGAGCCACAGCGGGTCTGGAACCCCTGTTCTTATCAGACCTCCTAGCGGGAAGGGTTTCATTCACAGAGCACCACTGGAAGCATCCCATCGGGAAAGCCCCCCAGGCAAACCCTCTTTCTAGACTGCAGCTGTCATTAAAGACCCAACACCCTCCCTGAGGGACAAAACCAGAAGCAAAGAAGCTTCTCTAATAAAAGTTCCAATAACCCTTTACCCAAACCCTCCGGCCACTTGGGGATTAGGGACTTTGTCTCCCATTAGCCACTGCCCAGCCCCATCTATGACTGCTCCATCGCCTGCTTCACTGTCCTGTGCCCTGAGGCTGGGCTGGAGATCTCAGTCCACTTCCGAAACCTGGGATCGAGGAAAGGAGCCCAATCCTATGGCCCCACCCACAGCAGACCTGTGGGCCAAAGGGAAGGCAATTCTCTTGTCAGCTTTCCCTGTCGACATTATTTATTTCTAAGCACGTGCAGACATTCAGCCTGAGCTAGAGAGGGGGAGAGGGAGGGAGAGAGGAGATAAGGGGTAGGTCTGGAAACCATAGAGCCCCACCAGTTCTCTGTACTGGGAAAGGAGCACTGTACCGGGTGCAGGGGAAGGCAGACAGGAGGAGGACCACAGAGAGACCTGGGCTGCGGGCCCAGGGACCTCCCCGAGGCATTTCAGGTGATCAGTCAGTCACAAAGAACAGATTTTAACTCTGACAAAGGGTCTGGTGACACAGTAGGAAATGTCAATGAATTTTGTCAAGTATGTGGGAGAAGAAAAACCTGTCAGACCAGTTACAAGTCTCCAGACAGCCACCTTTCCATAACGAGGATTTAACTCTCTCCCACCTTCTGCCAAAGGAAGGCCTGGGCCAGCTAAACCCCATCCAAGAAGCTGGGCCCCGCTAGAACTGGAAGTCCGGGTGTTCGCTACTGAAGATCTGGACAATACTGTCCCCGTTAGTCCCCGTGGCCAACTGGTCTACCATTCTCCAGCGCACCCTTGAGTTTACGGACCTGGCTTTCTGCCTGCCTGGTTTATAACCTCACAGCTGCTTCTCTGACTCCCCACACTCAACAAGGACATGAGGTCCTGGTAACACCCTGGCTCTGCACCTGTCAGTATCATGGGAACAGCCCATCCTGAGCACAGCCCTGGGAGAACCTGCATGATTTTCTCAGCGTACCTACAGGAAAACGTCTGCCACTCAGCACACATGCTGGTCCAGGCCTCTCTTCACAACACGAGGCAGCCTCGTTACTCTACGGCATGGTCGGCAAACCGCGGCTCGAGATCCACAGGCAGCTCTTTGGCCCCTTGAGTGTGGCTCTTCCACAAAATACCGCGTGCGGGCGCGCCCGTACAGGGTGGCTGAAACTCTGTGGCCGGTGCGCAGAAGTCGGTTTTCAGCCTGGGAGAGTCTATTTTGAAGAAGTGGCGTTAGGACACTCAAGGGGCCAAAGAGCCGCATGTGGCTCGCGAGCCGAGGTTTGCCGACCCTTGCTCCAGTGCATGAAGAACCTCTGCTTTTGTCCCACACCTGAACGCACTTCCCTCTTACTCTCCTTCTGAACATCACTGCCAGGCAAACCACATCTTCACAACCACTCCCACCTGGACCCATCACCTCCGCACATGCCACTGGCGTCTTATGCATCATCCGTCCTGGGGAGGCTAAGGAGGGGTGGGAGGCTCAGAAACACCCTCACTAGCACTTCCTTCCTGCTATCAAAATCCCATCATCTCCCAAACGGAAAGTCACTTCAAAAATTCCGATCATCTTAATGACAAAAACTACAATGGCCACGGAGTATTTTCAGGACAGTGCTTTGAATTCTGACCTGGATTCTTAAAAAGACCTGTAACAACACAAAAAGGGATAAATAGAAATTTAAGAAGCTCACGCGGCCCATCAGGCCACACAATCTACTGTCCTTTTAAATGTATTGTTACCGCCCAGCAGCCACGCGCGCAGGCTGGAGATTTCCGTTTTCTGCAGGACTGCAGGGGCGCGCCTGCGGAGGAGGTTAACTATCAGTATCCTGCACGGCGTCCAGAGGACAGATCGTGACTCCAGGTGTCCCAGCTCCGAAGGTACCGGGACCACCGGCCGGAGCCTCACTCGGAGGGAGGAGGGGGCGTGCCTGGTCTGTGACATCTGCTGGCTACCTGCCTCGAACGGCTCGTGTGCTCCTGTCCTTCTCACTCCGCAGCTAAATCAAGAGCTCCTGGGGAGCAAGGATGGCGCCCCACAGTTCGCAGCCCCGTGGGGCCAGAGAGGGGCAGGCGGGCCTCATCGCCTAATGCTGTGATCTCCCACTTCCTCCGAAAACGGCCTCCCCCCTCGACAAGGCGCACGACCGAGAACAGGGGCCCCGTGTTTCTCTGTAAAGGGCCATGCAGCCTCGGCTGCAACCGCCCAATGCCTCCGCAGGGCACTGCAGCGGCCACGGCCATGCTCAACGGAATAAACGAACCCCTGAAACATTACGTTCGTTCCTGAGGGACACCGCTGAAACGTCGTGTTCGTTTCCTGTCATGTTCACCTCTCACAAAATGTCATCCTTTACATTTCCCCCCCAAAACGTTTAAAAATATAAATAGCATTCACAGCTCTCAGGCATACAAAACCTGCCAGCAGGCTGGATGCGGACCAAGCATGGCAGTTTGCTGACCTTTGATCAAGGGTGCCAGCTAAGCCCAGGGCCAACCGATTACCCAGCAAACTCTGCTGGAGGATTAATTACTCTTCCAGCCTCAGTGTCTCCTATAAAAACGGGAGTAACATCCTCTCATAGGCTGCGGTGAGGATTCCGTGAGTTCCTGGCACGGAGGGGGAGCTCAGTAATATTAGCAACGAACGGTCAAGGGTGTCTCCACGACAGGTGCTGGGCGGCAATAAATGCCATCCCGCGTGTCAGGGACCTGAGCCGGGGGGAGGCAGCCAGAGCGCTGGCAGGGCACACTCTAGGGGACTGCCCACCCGGGGTCCTTTGTTCTTTCTCTGCTGGTGAGGAGCTCGGATTCTGAGCCCGGATACCCAGGTTTCAGGTTCGAATCCCCTCTCTGTCCTCACCAGGGATGTGACCCCGAGCACACGGCCTCATTGCTCAGGGCCCCGGTGGCCTCACCAGGGACAGGAATTGCTGACGGGACTGAATGCAGTGTCATAAGCAAAGCACTTACAACAGCGCCCTGCACAAAATAAGCATTTGTTGCCAAGGAGATCCTAAGGCAGAACTAAAGCATAAATGAAGGAATAAAAAGTTTCAACATGACGCTAAAACTTGTGACTAAAAGCAAACCCTTCAAGACAGGCATGCATTTAAATACTGAACGTGCAGCCCTGGCCTGGGTTCTCGGCGGTTAGAGTGTCCGCTCACACACACGGAAGGGTCCCAGGTTTGATTCCTAGTCCCACTCTCCACACGAAAAATCAATGGAAAAAGCAGCCTTGGGTGAGGATTAACAAAAAATTAAAAAATAAATGTTTACTGTCTGATGGAAATAGCGCCCCCCACCTTCAGAGGCTCTGAAACACGGTGGAAATGCAAACCCGGGAAGGAGAGGCCAGTCCCCTGTGCCCCCGGCTTCTGCCCTCCATGTCTGCATGTGGCACTGCCAGCCATCTTCCTGGCACCCAGCATGCCCCAGCCTGACCCACCGCTCTGACTGGCGGCACCAGCTGGGGTGGCCTCGGGGGGAATGCAGGGAGTTTGGGGAGCAGCGGGCCAGGCCCGCCCCGGGTTTCTAGTTGCCCGAAGTGCGTGTGGGGCGTGCAGAGCTCTGGGGCTGAGCTGCCAGGTGAGCGGAGGGGCAGGGAGGCCGGCACCGCCGTCACCACACCGGGGGCTCTCCTCTGCTGCCCCCAGACCGAAGCCGGAGACACAGCCAGACCTGCAGCTTCACTCCCTCAGCGGTCTGCCTGCCCGGAGAGAGAGGGGGACCAGTGGCACTGAGGAGAAGCTTCCAGAACACTCATAGGGGTACTGGGCTAAGTGCAGCTCCTGCCCAATCTCGTTGAACCCCCTAACCAGGACCCTCACAAGCGGGTCCCGTCATTATCCCCATTTTTCAGATGAAACGAGGCTTGATCCCGATCCCGACCGGCTCGCGGCTGACGGGACTCCGAGGCGGTTCTGCCGGACCCCACACTCTGTGACCTTTGGACAGCCCAGCGAGGCCCCTCGGGGCCTGTGACACCGGCTCTGGGACCCCAAAGAGGAGGGTGGGCGTCACTCACGCTCCCCCGCGGAGACAGACAGCACTGCTGGAGCCCTCCCGCACTCTCAATCATGCCCCATGTTTGCCACCAGAGACCCCCCCAAGGAGGCAAACACCGTCCTCCGCGCCCAGCACACAGCCAGCGGCTTCTCGGCTCCTCCCGAACCTGCAGGACGCCTGCTGTGGCATCTCCACCCCCATCCACAGGCAGGGCGCGGAGGAGGAGGTGCGGGGACCTTTTCTTTCTCATCCCCCTGGCCCGCCCCTGTCTCGGGGCGGTGGAGAGGGTCCCTAGGAAGGTGGGAAGCGTGGCCCGAGGTCAGCCCAGCGCCCTCCTCCCCACGGGCCCGGCAGGCGGGAAGGGGACGGCGGGAGCCGGGGACGGCGGGAGAAGGTCCGGGGACGAGGTGAGCTGTCCGTCTTCACAGCCTGTGTCCGGCTCCCGAGCCCGGGGCGGCTCCTGAGGGCGCTGCACTCAGAAGCCCCACAAAATGCTGCTGTGTCCTCTGAAGCCACCGCAGCGTTTAAGAAGCTGGAGACACACTGCGGTCTCAGCAGCGTTAGTCCAGCAGCTAACGGGTGGCAGTGCCCCAGGGCACATCCGTGAAGGAGCGGGGAGACACACAGGGTCCAGCCCATACGGACTGTTACTCAGCCTCAAACAGGAACCTGGGTGAGCCCCGAGGACACCAGGCAGTCACACAGGGACAGACACTGCAGGCGTCAACTCCAGGACGTTCCTAAAGGAGTTAGGTCCATGGTCGGCAAACCGCGGCTCGGGAGCCACATGTGGCTCTTTGGCCCCTGGAGTGTGGCTCTTCCACAAAACACCACGGCCTGGGCGAGTCTATTTTGAAGAAGTGGCGTTAGAAGAAGTTTAAGTTTAAAAAATGTGGCTCTCAAAGGAAATTTCAATCGTTGTCCTGCGGATATTTGGCTCTGTGGACGAATGGGTTTGCTGACCACAGTAGATCCACAGACACAGGAAGCAGGTGGTGGGAGCCAGGGGATGGGGAGGGGAAGGCGGGCTAGCGTTTGGTGGGGACAGGACTCCAGTTTGGGAAGATGAGCCGGGTCTGTGGCTGGATCGTGAAGAAGGATGCACAACAGTGTGGACGTGCTGAAGGCCACTGAGCTGTGCGCCTAGAATGGTTAAAGTTGTAAACTTTATGTTGTGTGTATTTTACTACAATAAGAAAGTTGTGTTTTACTGTTTGTTTTGTTTTGGTTTTTTTAAAAAAGCCAGAGCTGAATTATACTCAACAGACAGGGGCACCAGTTGGAAGAACCATCGCTGGTGGATGTCTGTGCCGGGACCCCACCTCCGGTGCTGACCAGGGCCAGCTGCCCGGGGCCCAGGTGCCAGAGCTCAGGGCCCTCGCCGGGGTCAGTCACAGCAATGCAACCCCAGGGCTGGAAAACAAGCTTTGTTCTCAAGAGCAAGAGTTAAAAAAATAAAATTAAAATTTAAAAAATAGCCTGCTGAAAATATCAGGGGCATTTACTGATAGTACGGTCCTAGATATTTTGACTAAAATGGAGACAAAAATAAACCCACAGAAGCATGCCTTAAATTATATCCCAAGACATATGAGCCCTGAGC
This sequence comes from Nyctalus aviator, assembly GCA_036971965.1. NCBI lineage: Eukaryota > Metazoa > Chordata > Mammalia > Chiroptera > Vespertilionidae > Nyctalus > Nyctalus aviator. Next base: position 5,561,229 of record CM072927.1, on the reverse strand, counting down.
CTTTCAAACAAGCTCCTAAATTTGGAGAACTCAGCCTGGGATAATAGAGCTCACTGTTTTCCCTGCTTCCCGCCCCATCTAGCAGTGGTTCTGAACAAAGCAGTCACACAAACACATACGTGCTTTCTTGTGCCTGAGTTGGTGCAAAACCTGCTGTGTTTTATTAGCTGTGCGGCCTCAGGCACGTTAAGGTACCTCCCTGGTCTCCAAATCAAGGATAACGGAGCTCCCCTTGCAGCTGTGGCTTAGCTTCTCTCTGTCCCTGACCTACCAACAGTCTCAAGGCTTTCCACAACGTAATAACCATCACCCCTTCCTCCAACCACAAACTTCAGATTCTCTTCACTTCGCTGCCCACCCTCTCGGAAGAGATGTGGTGGTCCCCACTCTCCCACGTCTCACAGATGCTCCTACCTCCCCACATGGGTGCGGTGAAGGCTCTGCCTCCGGGGCTCCGATGGAGTCCTCACTGAGAACCCCACAGACTCCGCTCAGGACTCACCTGTAGGGCTCATGGTCGCATTGGGCTCACGTGAGAAGACCCTCCTTTTCCCCTCGCTTTATCTTTTGTGATGCAACCCAAAGGCCTTGCACTCACTCTCTCCCACCTCCATCCCATGCTCACGAATTCTTCCCAGGGAGTTTCACAATGCAGTGAGGGGCAGAGGAGACACTACTAGTTAACAAGCAACAAGTGTGTGCATGTTGAACTTCCCCGCCCTGGACAGCAATACATGATAAAGCCACAGGGATCAGGAACAGTTATGGCCCTGGTGCAAGGACAGACAGGTGTGTTTACGAATACCTAGAATCAGACCCCAAATCAACGATGAAGGGGGACATTTCTGCAATAAACATCATTAAGACCCCCTCCCCCCAACTTGTTATTTTGGGGAAAATGGACATCCTTTCAAATCATACACACAAATAGATCCCAAAGGTCCAGGGTGATTTTTTTTAATGATGATAATGGAAGTAGAAAATTTGGGGGGAAAACATTTGTTTTATGGATAGGAAGAAACGTTTTAAGCATAAAGTAACCTAAGAGGCATATGCAAATCCAGCTCTGAACGCAACAAACCTGTAAGTTTCTCTGTCAACTGACATCTAGAGCATTTGAACAAATGCCTAAAAACACAACTGGTAAGGGTTAATAGCCTGCATCTATGCAAACTGCACACAGGTGAACATTTCAAAAGCCACGAAGGTCCTAACGGATAGATGAACAA